>JAQPPZ010016942.1:3125000-3750000 GCA_028583015.1 Wollemia nobilis | reverse complement strand
GTTGGAGAGGAGAGGGCAATCCTCCAAAGGAGGTCCGAGGTTCAAATCTCCACCCTACCAAAAAGTTGAATTGGGTATCCAAAATCCAATTGATAATGCTGGTGTGGGTAGGGTTGGGTGTGACTCCTGAGTGAATTTTACGGTGTATAACCCCATGTTTGTGGTATCTCAGACCAAGGTGGCCCCACAAGGGGTTTTTTTCTTAAAAAAAAATTATAGAGAGGACTGTCAACTTAAAACATTATATTAATTTAGATATCTTCGTAGTAACACATATGCTAGTTAGGGATATGTAAATCCCTCTTGGATATATGTTTGTTAAAAAATAAAAAATATACCTTATATTAGTTAGTTTTTTGGATCGTTACATCTAGGATTACCATTTCTTAGACCAAATATGTCTTACATCTTCTACAAAAATTCAATATGGAGGATTATAAACCTACTTGGATGATTTTTGTTTCTATTTTGAAGTTGTGAGAAAATTATGTTACTCCTTTGATGGATACTACTTTGTACTAGCCAATTGTTGGAGGTCTTCTCTATCTTATCTATAGTTGGTCAAATATTGAATTCACCATGAACTATTTTTCATGTATATATAGCCACGTTGTGATATTCATTGAACAACAACCAAATAGATACTTTCATAAATAAGAGATACATACGAAATTAATATTCACTATTTAATTGGAGCACCTCTAGTTTTTATAGGATTCTCTGATGCAGATTAGACCAGTTATTTAGACCAACAATGTTCTACTATTAGTTTTATTTATTATATTGAATCTATACATGTATTTTTGTATTTTAGATGGAAATCCACTATATCAGTTTTCTACAAAAGTTAAATATTGTGCTACCAATGAGGCTTCCAAAAACCTTTAACAAATGCTCAAAATTTTGAAGTAAGTGGGTACTCCTCATTAGTTTCAAGTCACATTTTATGATCACAATAAAATTTCCATCACACTTCTTCATAATCTAATATTTCATCAAGGATTAAGCACATTGAGGTTTAGATGCACTGTGGTTGATGGATTTGTGCACATAAGATGTCTTGAGGGTGATGTCAAAAGTAACCCATAATTATTAAATTAATATGTGAGTTGTAAAATAAAGAACATGAAAAATATATTAAATTGAGTGCTTTATTCATGCAAATTAAGAATTTTAGTTAATTTAAAATAAAATAAAAACAGCATGCAAAGTGGCATAATAAAAGTTGTTTTTTATAATAAAAAAATGTAGTTTTTAGATTTTTTGCATGATCAAAGTTGATTTATCATTATATATTTGTAATTGGAATCTTTTTTGAATGTGATAAGAACGGGAATATTTTTGTGTGCACAATTGTGGAGCTTTTTTTAAATTTTATATTTGTGCTCTTTTTTAATTCTAGATCAAAATTTATGGTTTGGACCAACAACATAGTTTGCTAAAATTGGAGCTTTTGGCTGAGGATATTTCATTATTTGGAATTCATAATTGATTTAGCTTAATAACTAAACACTCCTATACTATTTTTAGGTGATATCCATGCTCCATTAATGTTCTTTTTATCTTAGATCAGAATTGCTTTATTGTTGTTTTTTATCTTTCCACCTCAAGAACTTTCATTTGGTATCAAAGCAAAGTTGTGTATGTGATTTCAAAATTTGCAGGTATAGCTTTAGCAAGATATGGTGAATATTTTTTATTCCCAACATCCTTTACAATATTTTGGATCAGAAATACTTGTGGCTATTCATTTTCTATCATGGCAACAACTAGTACATCCTTAAATATACCTACATTCAAAGGAGATAACTTTGAGTACTGGAGAGATCGAATAAGGAGGATATTTTTATGAAAGGGAATTTGGAAAAGTATAGTTCAACCATATATTCCTCTTAAGGATTGCAAATCTCTTCCTAAATTTAAAAATAACACATTATAAGAAGAAGAATAAAATAATGATGCTGAAGCTTTCTTCTACTTATAGAGTGTGATAGATCCAAGCATCTACCCAAGGATAGTTGGTTGTAACAATACACATGAGACATGGACAATATTGAATACATCATATCAAGGTTCAGAATAGGTAAGAGCATCAAAGCTCTCGATATTAAGAATCAATTTTGAAAATATGAAAATGCATGATGATGAGAATGTTGGAGACTATTGTATTAGAGTAAATTATTTAGTGCATAGAATGACAGTGTATGGTGAAGTCATGGAAAATAAACTAGTAGTAAAAAATATTTTGTTATCACTAACTCCAAAGTGGTTGCATATTTTCATTACACTTGAGGAGTTTAAATATATAGATAAAAAAAGGTTTAAGAGTTAGTTGGTTCTTTATTGTCCCATGAGGATAAAATGAAAATTTATTCAAATGAATTAAATCATGCACTAGAGTCCAAAGTATGGGTTTTGAAACCAAATAAAAAATCCACAAATAAGAATGCAAATTTTTCTCAAAGTTCAAATCAAAAAGAGAAAAACCAATCAAATTCAAAGTGTAAAGGTAAGAAGGTCATCACTTGTCATTATTGTAAGAAACCAGGTTACATAACAAAATATTGAAGGAATCTAGTAGTCAAAAATCAAGTAAACCAATATGGGGATGAGAAAAAAGCTTACCAAGATGAGAATAATGATGATCAAATTAATTATTCTCTTTCATGTAATTCAGGTTTAGATGATAAAAGGAATATGTGATTTTTTGATTCAGGATGCTCTAACCATATGTCATGTTTTAAGGATTTTTTTGACAAGTTAAATGGTTCATTCAAGATCCAAGTTCACTTAGGATATGGAAAGGTGATTCATGTTGAAGTTAAAGTGAGTATGCCTATCACCATAAAGCATGGAAAGGGTGATATCAGCAACATTTATTTTTCTCCAAACATGAAGCACAATCTCATGAGTGTTGGACAACTAGTAGAGAAAGGATTCAAGTTACTTTTTGACAATGGAGAATGTTTGATACATGAAACAAAGAAAGGTAAAAAATTGATTGGAAAGTCTATTATGTCAAAAAAATAGAATGTTTCCATTAAGAATAAATACGTTAAAGCATAATTCTTTCTTTTCTACCATTGAGGAATCAAGCATGTTGTGGCTCTCTAGATATGGTCATTTAAATTTCAGAAATTTGCATGTTCTTTTTAAGAACAATATGGTTGATGGTCTTCCAAGGATTTAATCCAAATTGAAGGAAGCATGCAAGGCACATATACTTGGAAAACATCATAAAAATATTTCAAACCAGCAAATGGAGAGCTACCAAAAAATTAGAATTGGTACATTCAGATTTATGTGGGCCTATGTCTTATCCTAGCATAGCTAAAAATTTGTATTGTATTTTCTTTATTGATGATGCTACCAGAATAATGTGGATTTTATTTTTTAAGACCAAATATGAGGTATTATCGGCCTTCAAGATATTCAAGACATTGGCTGAAAATGAATCAGGTTGTTCTATCAAGGTGTTAAGAACTGATAGAGGTAGGGAATTTTGTTCATAGGAATTTCTAGATTTTTGCTCTTCACATAGAATAAAAAGGTATTTTATTGCTCCCTACACACCACAACAAAATGGTGTTGTAGATAGAAATAATAGAACAATAATGAATTCAAAAAGAACCATGTTTGAGAACAAGAAGTTGGAGAGGAATTTTTTGGCTGAAGTAGTGCAAACAACAACCTACATCCTGAATAGAAGTCCCACAATGGCAGTGAAAAACAAGACACCCTATGAATCATGGTATGGTAAGAAGCCCATGGTGGCTTATCTTAGAGTATTTGTTTTTTTAGAATTTTTTCACATTAATTATGCTAAAAGGAAAAAATTAGACCCCAAGAGTGAGCCTCACATTGTTACAAGTTATAGTGATGGTAGTAAAGCTTACAATTTTTTCAATCTTGTTAGTAAGAAAACTGTTGTTTCTAGGGATTGTAACTTTTTAAAGAATGATGTGTTTTATTATCATAACCAAAAGAATGTAGAGGTTATTAGTTAAGGGGGTATCATTTTTATGGAGAAATGGAGGTCAATCAAGATACTCCACTAGTTCCTAGTGTTAATGGCAACAATACTAGTTCTTCCCAAGAGACTAGTTTACCACCAAATTCAACCCAAGTAAAAAACAAGAGGTTGTTGCTTTCACATCCATTAAGTCAGATGTTGGATCAAAACTATAAAAGGATAAAAACAAGACTTCAACCTCAATCAGGTAATAATATTGAATATATTAAAGATGAAATGACTTACTATGCCTTATCTTGCATTTCTAGTAAACCAAGGAACTATGTAGAGGCTAGTCGAAGGAAAAAATGGGTTGAGTCCATGAATGTTGAGATGGAGGCCATTGAAATAAATGAGACATGGAATCTCATTTATCCTACTAGTGACATGGATGTCATTGGTAAAAAATGGGTCTACAAGATCAAGTTCCATAGTGATAGAACAATAGCCAAACACAAAGCTAGACTAGTAGCAAAAGGGTATGCACAAACATATGGAGTAGATTATAAGGAGAATTTTGCTCCTATGGATTTCCATGATACTATTAGATTGATTATTTCAATTTTTGCTTAGAAATTATGGGAAGTTCACCAAATGGATTTTAAGAGTGCATTCTTGAATGGTGATATTGAATAAGAGGTATATGTGGAGCAACTACAAGGTTATGAAATAAAGGGTAAAGAGCATTGGATATTCAAGTTAAAAAATGTACTTTATGGGTTGAAACAAGATCCAAAGGTTTGGTAACCAAATATAGATGGATGGTTCTTTGAAAATGGCTTTGAAAGGAGTAAAAATGAGCCAACTATTTACATAAAAATGCGTGTTGTATGTTTGTCTTTATGTTGATGATCTCATTTTTACAATAAATTCCATCATTACAACACCATATTTTTGTGTATGGTGTTGTAATTATGTAATAAATTCCATCATTACAACACAATATTTCCATGATGTGCATTTTATATGCTTTAGATCATCTTGATATTAAAGAACAAACATATTAGAGGCCACCATTAAAGTAACATATGTAAGTTCTATTAAGATATTAAAGAACAAACATATGTAAGATGTAGGGATGGGTGTAACACATGATGGGTCTAAGTATATTAAGATGTAATAAATATTGTATGGGCAAAAAACTTAGTTAAGGATCCTTAGTATCCTTATATGAATATTAGAAAAGCTACTTGCTAAGAAAGAATAGACCAACCCCTAGCAATTATAGATGTTTGTTTTCACTAAAACAAAATTCCTTATGATTATGATGGTAATTTTGGGTTATGAAATTTGGTATCAGAGCTCATGGTCGTAGGACTATAAGCTTCCTTATTTAATACCTAGGCATAGATGTACTAAGTGAAGAAATGATTTTGAAGGAATAAAATCATTAATAATAATTATACCCTACATAGGATAGAGTAATTAACTTTGTTGTTTAGTCAAGTTAATGACTATGGGTAAAATTTTATGTGCATTCACCCAAACTTCCCTTATTTTTGATAAAAAATATGATTGGTATTAAAGAAATAAAGTATTGGAGCCAATTCTATGAGCATTATGTGGTGGACATTAAGAATGAGCCTCCATTATCTAGCGGTGCCATGGTGAAGCCTTCTAGAGGATATGTAGGTTTGTAATGCAAGCGATGAATGTATGGCGGTAAAAGAAAAAATAAGAATCTAACACTATGGTGAAAAATGACTAAGTGTTGAGTTTGGTAGAAAAATGGGTCACTATGGGACATAGGGCTGACCCTAAAATGCCACCATGAATAAAGGATGGGATTCTTCCTAAATCCCTAATAGCAAAGCATGCAAAACTTGGCTTAGTGTCATCATTGGTGGAGAAGCAGGTGCTCATGGAGTCTAGGTGGGTCCCAAAAGCCTACCATAGGCATGATAGGTGGAATAGTGGGATATTGGAAACATGGAAGCGATGAGTGAAGAAGTGGGATGTAGATGGACCTCGACTAGACCTCGATTCCCCATCGCATAAGTGGGACAAAGATAACCTAAGTATAGGATCGAGCAAAATATTGGGCATCCATCATACCTTTGAAGGATCCTAAAATCCTACCCAGGCTAGAAAAAATTGATATGGAACCCAAAAGCTTGCCCCGACAAAGAATTATGTCAAGTAGAATTTTGGGGCTTTACTTGGCAATGATAGAATCCCAAATTTTTTTCAATTATGGAATACATGAAAATATTAGAGATCCTCTAAAATAATAAAGCAATGTTCTCATATATGAGGATACACAGTGAATTACTAGTAGTAAAGAGATCTTGCGACCATCCAAAGGGTAATAGGTTGAACCTCAGGTCCATAGAAGAAGTCAACTTCAAGAAGCCTAGTTACGTAATTAATGGTCATTTTATTTTGAGAGCAGATGCATAAATTTATGATCCATTAAAGTTATTAGGTGAGTTAGAATTGATCAAGGGTTTAGATTCACGTAGCACAACCCACCTTGTCCTAAAAACCATATTCAATTCCATTTTGCAAAGGATTGGAAAAAATTTGTGGCATGGCCGCTCTTCTGACATAGCCACATTCACTCTCCTACCACCATGAATAGCTATAACAATATTTATTGTAAAGGCTATATGTACCAAAATGCAAGTCATTTTGTTAGTCGAATATTTGGCTATTACAACTCATATGTAATTTTTTTGATATTCAAGAAATGTAAGTGTATTACAATTTGACCTCTAAATTATCTTATAAATGTGTGAAGGTTGGATTTTTATTTCTACTAATACTAGTTGAGTGTAAGTGCTTTAATTCTACAATATGGATTTCATGCATTTCATTTAGTAGTTCTAAAATTTGACTTCAATCAAGTATGATAGATGATCAATGAGAGCAAGGTTGGTTGGTATTTTAGGTGGTTTATTTGTGCTTCTTATAGTGGTTTAAGTTGGGTGTGCATATTTTTTGATGTAGTTGAATCCATGCCCCTCTAGTTTTTAGCTTCAACTCCATTTAGTTTATTTTAGCATCATTTTTCCTAGGCATAGTTAGCTAGGATTTACAAGGAGTCAACCTTCTCTAGAGATTGATTTTTGAAACCTCTTGGTTGCATAGTCATTCAATATTGGTTGAGGCTCATGGGCAAACAAAAATTTTCATTAGATTAATTTTTGACCAACAATTTTTGGCACACCTAGTGGGAGACAAAGGTCTCACCCTCGTTACACAGATCCTGGTGATACTCTATTCTATAATGCCTATATTTTTTTCAAATGGTGACTCTATAGGGGATCAACTAAGGTTCATGATTGGTTGCCCTTTTAAATTGTTCTAAAAACCTATTTTCTCGAAGGACTCAAGGTTTTATGAGTAGTATTGACCTCATTGGTGAACTTATGCTCATTTAGTTACTCCACTCCAAAGGAAGAACCCAAAATATGTGAAGGAATTGTGTCACTTATTGCTCAATAGAGCTATCCTTTTTAGAATAATACAGGATCTCTAAACATCCCATACTAGCATGACATACCCAAGGTAGCATTGAAGATCCTACTATGTTTTGATGACACAAAATGAACTACATATGAGCACTATCAGAATGTGGCTTCCCTGGATGCCCTTCACAACATCTCATCAGAAGATGTCATGTTAAGGTTTCTTGCTCTTTCTATCAAAGGGAAGGCATTGCTATGGTATAGGTCTTTAGAAAATGGAAGCATTTGCTCATGGGCTAACTTGGCGGAACAACTCATTAATACATTTGATGACTCTACAAATCTTGTCTTATTTCTCACTCAACTCTTGTTCATCAAACAAACCCATTACAAAAACATGATAGACTTTAATATCCATTTTATGAGAATGTGGAGGATACCCCATGAAGTTCGACCATCACCTACTCAAGAATACATGTACTATATTCAAGCATTCCACCCTAATATAAATATTCTTATCTAGCAATCCAAAGAAAGGATATTCTCACAAATTTTCAAGATGGCCATTAATACTAAAAATATGCTAATCCAAGAAAGAAAAATTCCATCCTAAGAGATTGCAATCCCTCTCCCAACCTTCATAACTTCATCCCCTGAATAGATTAGGCCTTTCTTGCATCAAATATTAAAGATTAATCATCTTATCAATGCTTATGAGGGAGGGCACCAAGCAAAGTGATAACTGGAAGTCAATGTTCTACAATAGTCAAGGTCTAGTGGTTGGTTGAGGAGGTTGCTAACACAAAGAAACAATGCATAAAAGACAAGTGACAAGACCCAAATAGATGTTTTATAGCTACATGGTTATCCCAGGTCGTGCCCATATTTAGTCAACACAACTAGCAATAGAGATGCAACAAAATGCTACTAAAGCACACAATGGTGATCAAAGATTAAGGTCAAATGTATCATTGTTTTATAGTGATCACCCATTTGAATAAAATTCTAGTGATCACAAGAGAGAAACAAGATATTTTGTAATGGATAATGTGATTGCTTGCAATACAATATAGAGGCATGAAGATTGGAAAGATATAAGCTTGGTGACTCCTCATTCTGGGTGGCATTCTAAGTAGTAGGTAGAGGATATTCTCTTATCCCCACTAGCACAGATAATTAGAACAATAATTTGTATACCCTTAAAAATTCCTTTTCCTCAAAGCTCGTCACTAGACCAACAAAGTTTAAAGGTCTACAGGAAGCTATATTTCCTAGCTATCAATGTCGAGCAAAGAGCAAAAGGGGTGGAACAATTATGTAGCTTATGCAAATATCCTGTGACTATAGGAAGGAGGAAATATTTATTGGCATTTTAAAAGGTCAATTTTCTCAATATTTCCCTTAAAAGGATACCAACAAATATTGGCACCCCTACCTACACCAAGAGCTCCCTTTGCTATCTCTTGAAAGACCATTATCTTCCATTCTATTTAAGCCTATAATTGAAGGAGTACATGCTGAATAATTGTATGATAGGTCCTAAGGCCTCGATATAAATCATGCCTCTTGAGATCTATAGAAATTTAGGATTGAATGTTGATATGCAGAAGTCAATGGTGTTACATTTCAAGGGGTAACCTAGAAGAAGAGTGGGAACACTCTATCAGCTCCCAATGTTAGATGGTGTACATCCAAACCTAATCCTCATCCATGACATAGATGTTGGCATATGTTTATCCCAAGGTTATCTCAAGTAGATGAGAGGATGTATAAATCAAGAGCATGATTAGATGTTAATCCCATTTGTTGGGAAGATTATTTTAGTGCTTCATCAAGGAATCCATTGAAGAACACAAGCTTATACTGAGAGGGGGGTGAACAATATAAGACCACTTTTTACTTATCTTTCCCAAATAGTATTATCCAATATAATCAATGGCAAAATCAATAGCAATAACCAAAGCAATGCACAAATCATCACACACAATAGAGACACCATAATTTACGTGGTTCACCCAATGTGGGCTACTCCACGGAGAAAATATTTAACTAAAATTTTCTCAATCAATCTCTTGGGAATCCTTTCCCTATTACAATGTTTATGGACCTCTGTCCAAAGGAGATACCAATCCCCTAAATCAAGTTTGTGGATCTCTATCCATAGGAGAACTCCTTCTCCTCTACTTTGGTTGGTGATCCTCTAGAAGACTACTACCTCCACTACATTGGCTTGTGGATCTCTCTCCACTAAAGACTCTTGTCCCCACTCAGAAGACATGTCCTCACTACCCTGGCTGATGGATATCTATCCACTGGAGACTATCATCCTCTCTTCTCTATCACCTCCAAAGCTCTATCTCAAATCTACACTAAACATAGTCCTTCGATCTAGCACAAATCTGCTCAATCTCTATCTCTGGTCTGGCACAAACTTATCCTCAAATCTACACCAAACTCTGCTCCACAAGTCCACTCAAAACTTGCTCAATTTTTCTCAATAAGTCCACTCAAAACTTGCTCAATCTACTCAACAAGTCCACTCAGAACTTGCTCAATTTTCTCAACAAGTCCACTCAAAACTTGCTCAATCTACTCATAAGTCCACTTAAAACTTGTCCAAATCTTCTCAATAAGCTCAACTCTTCTCAACAAGCTCACTCATAACTTGCTCAACTCTACTCAACAAGATCACTCAAAACTTATCCAAATCTGCTCAATAAGTTCACACAAAACTTAACCAAATATATATTGTAAGCTTCCACAAAAAGCTCACACAAAATTAGTCCACAAGTCTTCTCAAATACTTACCTAATATGCTTAACAAGTCCACTCAAAACTTGTCCAATCTCATAGAAACATAAAGAGAATTGTTAGAGACTCAATATGTTCTACACTCAATGCTCAATCAACTCAAATCAGAATATAGAATAGTTTGTCTTATGGAACTTGAACAATCACTTCATACAACCACTTGACTAGGCTCAACCAACTCTACTCAACCAATCACTTAATGAAACACCCCTTTCTCACAAACCCTAGTCCAAGCATATAACCACCAACTCAAAATATTTCCAATAATGCTCAACAACAAATCTCATATAACAATGATACTCATGTTCTTTTCAAACCCTAGTTCAAGTTCTTTGCATAACAACTCTCTTCAACAACAATGCTTATAAAACAATATTCACATAACAATGATACTCATGTTATTTTGCACAACCCTAACTCAAGTTCTTCACACAACCAATGGCTTCAACAACAATGCTTATAAAACAAGGTTTTAATAACAACTCTTTATTCTAGAAAACCTTGAAGCAATTACTCAAACACACTCAAAAGGAAACCCTAATCAAGTCCTTTTCACTCCAAACTTATTTTCTAAAAATTAACCAATCAACTCAACCAAGGAAGAATTTGCCCATACCTTTTGCTTGACAAGGAGTAGACCACACAAATCTTCCACACTCACAATCACTTCTTTGCCAATCTCAAGAGAGGTTAGAAGATAATAATTTTCTCAATGAATCACAATACAAAATGATATCAAACAAAATACACCTTATCACTCCAACTTTAAAATAATATCCAACACCTTCATAATAATCTCTTTGGAAAAAGTCCCTTTAAAAATAAAATCAACACTCTTAAAGTCTTACTCCTCCAATATGCAAATATAATAATTAAGAATTTATTTAAAAATTAAAATCAAACTCCTTATAACTCCAAATTTTATTAAAAACAATTTCCAACAAACACCAATTTTCAACTAGCAACCCTTTCAACTATTTCCAACTAGCAACCCCTTTTAACTCCCAACTTTAGGCAATATTAAAAATAATCAAAATTTAATTACCTTGCCTTTGGAGGGATTCGAACCCTCAATGCAACCCATGACCAACGCCTTAGCTGCAGCTCCAACCACCACATGAGCTACGTGCTTGCTTGGAGTGTGGAAGCACCACGTGCTTCAAAAGTATCCCTGCCTTACATTTTGCAAAACGTGCACCTTGCCTTTGGCGCCTTCAACCCAACACAACTGCCAAGCACAGCCACCACATTTTGAACGCTGGTCTCCTTGCGTCCAAGCACTCTAGCCACTACCCTCTTGCCACTAGGCCATGCTGCTCGGATGGCTTCCAACTGATCTGCGCCTTTCCTTTTATCTCTATTCGCTGGCATACACAAACACAAATTTCACAATATTTTTCACGAGCTCCAATTCACATGCAATTTTTCGTTCGAGCAAGGATGAAAAATAAATGCCCCTTGGGCATGGTTTATATAATAATTTCCACCTTTGTTTGAATACGTCGATGCTTTGAATTTTCTTTAAACCACGTGACATCGGTGCTTCAAATTTCTTCCAACTATAGAACATGGGCGCTTTAGAATTTATTAATTTATAATTTATTTAAATTCTTTTGAATTTAAATATTATAAATTAATTCTTTTAGAAACCTTTGGGCTTATTAAGTCCTTCTCATTGCATAACTTGGTATAAGTAACATTTATTTATAAAATTTAAATTCACATTGAATTTAAATAATTTATAAAATAAATATTATATCTCCTTTTTAACTTTGCAATAAGCCTCCTTAGGTTTTTATGAAACACCTTTTAAACTAAGCTTCCATATAAAATTAAAATATTATGGAGCCCTTTTGCCTTTAACTTCTGCATTGATTCTCTTGACCTTTGGCGTTATTTGAAGCTTCTTCCTAGATATCAAATGAAAACCTTGACAACTTTGTTTCTTGACGAAGTCCTTGAAATTAATGATGACTTCATCCGGTGACATCAATGACAACTTTGACTTAGGGACTCAAAATGTCCAACAATCTCCCCCTTTGTCATTGATGGCAACCCCAAAATTTTTTTATCAAAAACTTGACTTCTTCTTCTGTTGCTCCCCTTGGGACATTGCTCCCCCTGGCTCAATGCTTTCTCAAATATCAAATCTCTCCCCCTTACTCAAATCTCTCCCCCTTTGACATCAATGGCAAAGGGTCACCTTTGGGGCTCGGGGCTAAGAATGAGCCTCTTAGCTTAGCCCCTCCCCCACCTCCTCTTGAGGTGGTTAATTATAGGGTGGGAGTATTTCTACTCCCATCATGCACTGTTCCTTTTATTTCACAACTTTCTTTTACCATACTATTGAAATCATACTTTTTTGAATATTTTGAAAATATTATTTCTTGTTCATGTCCCTATTCCTATTCATGTCCATGTTCCTATTTTTGTTCATGTCCATGTCCATGTTCCTATTCCTATTCATGTTCTTGTTCATATCCATATTCCTGCTTGGTTTTGGAATGTCTGCTCTACACCACTTTGTTGTGTGACCATCATTATTGCACTTATAACACTTAATGTTATTATTCCTTGGAGGTGCAAATATCTTGAAGTTCCTCCTAGTGAAGCCATATCCTTTCTTGTCATGAACCCTGCAATTCATTACCTTGTGACCAAACTGATTACATGAGTAGCAATACCCATGGAAAAGTTGCATGTTCCTAAAATTCCCATTTTCCTTGTATTTCATGTGTCCTGCACTGTGAAGCCATGTGCCCAAACCTGTGACATGAAAAGCATCTTCCATTGAAGAAACCTTGCCTAGACCCCATTGGTCTCTTAGTCTCTTCTACCTATTTTTTGTTCCATCTGTTCCTTACTTGTGCATTGTTCCTTTCCTTGTTGAACTTTCTATTGTCCAACTTATCCTTAGAAGTCTCACTCTCTCTTTTACTTACTTCTTTTGATGCTTCTTATTTTCTGGTGTTTGAGCTTGACTCTACTTTTTCTGCTTCTTTTTTCCCTTGTTCTTCTTTAGAACTAAGTCCTGTTATGGTGACTGATTACCTTTGTGCATTGATAATCCTATCCAAAGTCTTTGAATTTTCTTCAAACTTGTGTAGCTTGTCCTTAGAACCTTTTACTTCCATCCTTAGTGAAACTATCTCATGCTCTAATCTTTCACACTCTAGATCTTTTACCTTTAATTTTTCAGCCATACCTTCTTCAATCCTTCTTGCCTCTTCAACCTTGATTTTGAAGTTGGTGAGTTCCTATAGAAACTTTACTTTTGCTTTCTCATCTTCTTGAGCTTGAACCCTTAATCCTGAGTTCTCCCTTTTTAATTCTTCAATAGTAACCATAAGTCTTTCACATTCTATCCTTTTTACCTTTGACTTTTCAATCATATCTTCTTCAACTCTTCTTGCCTTTTCAACCTTATCTCTCAATTCAGAGAGATCTTGTAGAATATTTTGTCTTAAATTTCTCATCCTCTTGTATTTGAGCCTTTAATTCTAAATTTATCTTTTCAATTCAACAAGTTCCTTAAGAGTGGCTTCCTCCTTTTCTTTTTCTGAATCTTCCTCTTCTTTCTTTCTTTGATCTTCTATAGGAGCATTTTCTTCTAATACTGAAAGTAGAGTTTTTTCTTCATACCTATTTTGATTGTCCTTGTTATCCTTTCTTGAACCAACCTCTAGGATTTCATTTTCAAAAATATCATCTTCATCTTCACTACTACTAAACCCATTGCAATAACCTACATCATGGCCGAGTTGACCACAAACAAAACATTCTTCACCTTCTTGTGGACAATAAGCTGCATGGTGACCTATATTCCTACATCTGGTACAAAAATTTATCAACCTAGTTATTTCTCCATTGCTTGATTCATCTCTTGAATCTATTTCATTTTTTCCTCCCAAAACAACAATATTGAATTCATATTCCTTTTCTTTCATGACCATGTGTGTTCTTTTATTCTTGTGTCTCATGGTTCTACCTTTGCCTTTCTTTTCCATTTGTGTTCTTGTAAGATCTTCCTTCAAGTTGTTAAACCTTTTCCAAAGGAACCTACTCTAATACCAATTGAAGAACACAAGCTTATACTGAGAGGGGGGGTGAACAGTATAAGACCACTTTTTACTTTTCTTTCCCAAATAATATTATCCAATATAATCAATGGCAATATCAATAGCAATAACCAAAGCAATGCATAAATCATCACACACAATAGAGACACCAAATTTACGTGGTTCACCCAATGTGGGCTACTCCACGGAGAAAATATTTCACTAAAATTTTCTCAATCAATCTCTTGGGAATCCTTTCCCTATTACAATGTTTATGGACCTTTGTCCAAAGGAGATACTAATCCCCTAAATCAAGTTCATGGATCTCTATCCATAGGAGAACTCCTTCTCCTCTGCTCTGGTTGGTGATCCTCTAGAAGACTATTGCCTCCACTGCATTGGCTTGTGGATCTCTCTCCACTGAAGACTCTTGTCCCCACTCAAAAGACCTGTCCTCACTACCCTGACTAATGGATCTCTATCCACTAGAGACTACTGTCCTCTCTTCTCTATCACCTCCAAAGCTCTGTCTCAAATCTGCACTAAACATAGTCCTTCGATCTAGCACAAATCTACTCAATCTCTATCTCTAGCACAAACTTATCCTCAAATCTACACTAAACTCTGCTCCACAAGTCCACTCATAACTTGCTCAATTCTTCTCAACAAGTCCACTTAGAACTTGCTCAAATATTCTCAACAAGTCCACTCAAAACTTGCTCAATTTGCTCAACAAGTCCACTCAGAACTTGCTCAAATATGCTCAACAAGTCCACTCAGAACTTGCTCAATTTGCTCAACAAGTCCACTCAGAACTTGCTCAATCTCAACAAGTCCACTCATAAATATATCCACACAAAAGTCCACTCAAAACATTCCAAATATGCTCAACCAACTCTGCTCAACAAGCTCACTCAGAACTTGCTCAACTCTGCTCAACAAGCTCACTCAAAACTTGTCCAAATCTACTCAATAAGTTCACACAACTTAATCAAATCTGTATTGTAAGCTTCCACAAAAATATCACACAAAATTAGTCCACAAGTCTTCTCAAAGACTTACCTCAAATATTCTTAACAAGTCCACTCAGAACTTGTCCAATCTCATAGAAACATAAAGAGAATTGTTAGAGACTCAATATATTCTACACTCAATGCTCAATCAACTCAAATCAGAATATAGAATAGTTTGTCTTATGGAACTTGAACAATCACTTCATACAACCACTTGACTAGGCTCAACCAACTCTACTCAACCAATCACTTAATGAAACACCCCTTTCTCACAAACCCTAGTCCAAGCATATAACCACCAACTCAAAATATTTCCAACAATGCTCAAAAACAAATCTCACATAACAATGATACTCATGTTCTTTTCAAACCCTAGTTCAAGTTCTTTGCATAACAACTCTCTTCAACAACAATGCTTATAAAATAATCTTCACATAACAATGATACTCATATTATTTTGCACAACCCTAACTCAAGTTCTTCACACAACCAATGGCTTCAACAACAATGCTTATAAAACAAGGTTTTAATAACAACTCTTTATTCCAGAAAACCTTGAAGCAATTACTCAAACACACTCAAAAGGAAACCCTAATCAAGTCCTTTTCACTCCAAATTTATTTTCCATAAATTAACCAATCAACTCAACCAAGGAAGAATTTGCCCATACCTTTTGCTTGACAAGGAGTAGACCACACAAATCTACCACACTCACAATCACTTCTTTGCCAATCTCAAGAGAGGTTAGAAGATAATAATTTTCTCAATGAATCACAATACAAAATGATATCAAACAAAATACACCTTATCACTCCAACTTTAAAATAATATCCAACACCTTCATAATAATATCTTTGGCAAAAGTCCCTTTAAAAATAAAATCAACACTCTTAAAGTCTTACTCCTCCAATATGCAAATATAATAATTAAGACTTTATAAAAAATAAAATCAAACTCCTTATAACTCCAAATTTTATTAAAAACAATTTCCAACAAACACCAATTTTCAACTAGCAACCCTTTCAACTATTTCCAACTAGCAACCCCTTTTAACTCCCAACTTTAGGCAATATTAAAAATAATAAAAATTTAATTACCTTGCCTTTGGAGGGATTCGAACCCTCAACGCATCCCATGACCAACGCCTTAGTTGCGGCTCCAACCGTTGCACGAGCTACGCGCTCGCTTGGAGTGTGGAAGCACCACGTGCTTCAAAAGTATCCCCGCCTTGTGTTTTGCAAAATGTGTGCCTCGCCTTTGGCACCTTCAACCCAACACAACTGCCAAGCACAACCATCGTGTTTCGAACGCTGGTCTCCTTGCGTCCAAGCACTCTAGCCACTGTCCTCTTACCACTAGGCCACGCTTCTCGGATGGCTTCCAACTGATCTGTGCCTTTCCTTTTATCTCTATTCGTTGGCATACACAAACATGAATTTCACAGTATTTTTCACGAGCTCCAATTCACATGCAATTTTTTTTTCGAGCAAGGATGAAAAATTAATGCCCCTTGGGCATGGTTTATATAATAATTTCCACCTTTGTTTGAATACGTCGATGCTTCAAATTTTCTTTAAACCATGTGACATCGGCGCTTCAAATTTCTTCCAACTATAGAACATGGGCGCTTTAGAATTTATTAATTTATAATTTATTTAAATTCTTTTGAATTTAAATATTATAAATTAATTCTTTTAGAAACCTTTGGGCTTATTAAGTCCTTCTCATTGCATAACTTGGTATAAGTAACATTTATTTATAAAATTTAAATTCACATTGAATTTAAATAATTTATAAAATAAATATTATATCTCCTTTTTAACTTTGCAATAAGCCTCCTTAGGTTTTTATGAAACACCTTTTAAACTAAGCTTCCATATAAAATTAAAATATTATGGAGCCCTTTTGCCTTTAACTTTTGCACTGATTCTCTTGACCTTTGGCGTTATTTGAAGCTTCTTCCTGGATATCAAATGACAACCTTGACAACTTTGTTTCTTGATGAAGTCCTTGACATTAATGATGACTTCATCCGGTGACATCAATGACAACTTTGACTTAGGGACTCAAAATATCCAACACTTTTGTATCGAAGGGTATGATTGATAGGATAAGAGATCTACCCAGGAGAATACCTCTAAGTGAAGACCCAATTCATATAATATGCCAATAATGCAATCACCCCACCCTAAAGCATATGATTAACCCATTTCCCTAGTGCCCAATAATATTCCAACCACTGACATTCAAATACAATGGGATTCAGGGTGTAGTAATTATGAAAACTACATGTGTAAAGTAAAAATAAAAACACCAATAAAAGCACTAGATCAAAGAAAATGATATAATATGCATAAAATATAAGATCTTATTTATATTGAACTCAAGGATCCTATATCTCCACTTTATACAATAAATTTTCCCAAATGGGGGGTTGCAATGCAACGTATTGCTTTGATATAATTATTATAGTAAGAGGGTTTAAAACCTCATTCAAAAGAATTTCTCATTGTCTCTGGGTCGTCTTCTATCCAAACAATTTGTGAGTGGGCTTGCGTATCCCTATGAGGCCACTCATTTCTACAACAATCATCAATATAAATGCTTCCTAGAACTTACACACAAATAGATCAAAAACAGGTTAGTAATACCTGTAAGGACTCCACAGTGTGAGGTCCACTAAAATATAAAAGTATATAATATTAACCCTATCTGAAATGCTTAATAAAATAAAGTGCAAATATACCAAAAATATAAGTAAAAGCAATAAAAAATGATATCTTTTTGATAATATATCTATGTTTATGATCCACGCTTTTGCTTCCTCGATCTGGTGTTGTGTGAAAATCTACGAGTGTCAAAGGATTTTTGATTGTATATCAATCAATAATGGATGCCCTGCAACATCTAGGGATGCCTATGAATGCCCTACAACATTTTGGAAACACCCTACAACATTAAAAGAATTCCTAGGAGTGTTTTTGGGTGATGGGGGACACTCT
Organism: Wollemia nobilis; assembly: GCA_028583015.1. Lineage (NCBI taxonomy): Eukaryota > Viridiplantae > Streptophyta > Pinopsida > Araucariales > Araucariaceae > Wollemia > Wollemia nobilis. Next base: position 3,731,694 of record JAQPPZ010016942.1, on the reverse strand, counting down.
ATAGAATCCTGGTAGGGTTTACAAAAGTTTCAATGGTAAATATAGCAAATAGGGTTTTGGGCGACGTTGAATATGGGAGATGTTAGCAAAATGCTAGGGTTTGTGAGGAGATAAATGATCAATGCTCCTAGAATGTTAATTTTTGAGACATTGATTCACAAAAATGAATCATTTTTTTATAATTTACCCTTGATCATGTTAGGATTTCGACAATACCAATGATGAACACGATTAAAACATGATGAAGGGTTGATATTGAGCTTGAATAAGTGATATTGATCATGATGAATGAATGGTCAAGATTAATTTATGATGGGTGATCGATATTTATTCACATATATGCATATATTTATTAAATATAATAAATAAATAAATAAATAAAAAAAATATATATATATATTATATAGATATGATTATAGGATATATATATATATGTATGGGTGACAAGTGGCTAGGATTTGGTGTCTACAGATGTCCATTTTTGTATTGTGTTACGTGAAACACAATGCGGCGTAAAAATAAGAGACATCTAGTTTGGTGAAGCAACTTCTTTCCTTGGTGCGGAAGAAGATCCTAAAGATAAAAAATTGTTGTTGTAGCTTACCCCCTCAATTGGTGAATCAGTGAAAAATAAATCTCACGATCCAATTGATAGAAATGAGTATGATATGAATGATGTCATGATTTTGAATGGTGTAATCATGAATAGTGCAATTATTGATTCTATTTTTGTTCCAATAGAAAAAGGGGTTTTTTAAATGGGAATGATATGAATGATGTAAATGAATATGCAATGATTATGAAAGGTGCAATGATTGATTCTGCTTTTGCCCCAAAATAAAAGAGATTTTTGAAAGTGTGGATGATATGAATGATGTAAACAAATGTGATGAATGATTTTTCTTTTCCCCCCAAAAAAGGGTTTTTGAAAGTGTGGATGATATGAATGATGTAAATGATTGTGAATATATGATTTATCTTGATGTGGAAAAATGAAATCAAATTAGGTTACCCCAAGTTTGGGGTGATTATATGTTGTTGAAAAACATACATGTTGGTATTATTGGAGTGCAAATTGATGAGAATGTAGAACATGAAGTAACAAGAACCAATCATCCTAATATCGAGTTATTTCTAGGAGTGAAAGTCCTAGTATTACGTGCAATTCTTGAATGTGAAAAGGAATGATGTAGTAAAAGTTATTCATGTTTGTGACCCATGAAAAATGGCATCAATGACAACTTTTGAGCAAATTAGTCTGAGCACAGTCTCACTCAAAAAATGAGGGACCAAAAATATGTTGTTTTCAAACAAGAGGATGTTGGATGATGATATGAACAAGCATTTTTATTGTGATCTACCCATCCTACCAAATTGCATGGATAACCAATTGTTGCAACCACTAGGGGAATATGATAAAATACTAGATACAAGGTTTAATTATATTATATGAATGATGTAAATGAATGTGAGTGAAAAAATGTCCTTATGGTGATCTAACCCTTCTACCGAGTTGCATATATAACCAATCATTGGAATCACCAAGGGAATAGAGTAAACCATGATATACAAGGTTTTCATGATAATGTAAGTGAATTTGACAACGTTGAGTGGAAACACGTTGAATTATGATGATATAAATGATGTAAATGAATGTGAATATGAATGGCATCATGATTGTGAATGATGCAATGATTTATGGGTGAAATTTGATGATTTTGTGAAATTTGGAATTTTGATTTGGGATATTTTGAAGCAATGTAGGGGATTTTTGTGACTTTTGGTCGCAATCAAGAATTAAATACCCAAATCAATCTAAATTATCACAAAATATGATGGAATAATGTGATGAATGATTAGGATAATGAATGTGGTGATTTTGGGAAATTGTGTACCGTTTTGAGATGTTTGTAAGCGATTTAGGTATTTTTGTGACTTTTGGTTGCAATAAAAAATGAAGCATCCAAATCAATCCATATATTCATAAAATATAATGGAATGATGAAATGGATGCATGGGTGGAATTTGAGGTGATTTTATGGGATTTTGCTACAATTTGAGTCCCTTTAAGTCCTTTTACCACATTCTAGAGCCAAACACAGACCAACATCCCCATCATGCACAGATGTGGGAGAGCATTTGATACTTGGAATATGTAGGAAAGTGTTTGAGTGCACCAGGAAGATACCCCAAGGTATTTGAGTGTGCCATAATTGATTATAAAAGGGCTATAGAGGTAAAATTTGATTCATTTTTGCATTTGATATTTCTAGAAGAAATATATGATCAAGGAAGAGTGGAGTATGAATGAGTTTGAAGGAGTGTGGTGATGACGATGGAGGGAGTGGATGCAGCAGTAGGAGTGGAGGTGTAGGTGGTAGAGGTAAGTATATTTAGCTCCCTTGTTTGGATTATGAAATATTTTTTTTATGCAATGAATGTGATGGTAATGTGCATTTGCATGTTATGTTGTATTGTAGTTGATAATATTGGAGTCTTGACATTGATTCTCACCTATCATACCAAGGGTGCAAAATTTATTGTAGAAGGATCATTGGGATTGGCTGGAATGGGTGGGATTCGATGGGGTTGCATGGATTGAGGTGGTGAGGACTGATGAGGGACACCTCTATACTTTGGTAGAGAGATGAGATCCAGATAGGGGGACCTTTCAACTCCCAACAAGGGAGATGACGGTGACACTAGAGGATGTGTACCGCATCTTCTGAGTACTAGTGGAGGGGTTGCATGTCCAAGTTGGACATGATAGGGAGTATGAGATGAGATGGATTTTTGGTTATGGATGGAGGTATGTGAACATCCGAGGTGGAGGTATCAAGTATTTGGATATGTATGTGAGGAAGGAGTTAGAGGCACTGCCTACCTTAGTCATGTTACTACTTGCTAATATGTTGGTGCCTAACAAAATTGGATGTTGGTTCCCATGGAACATGATTTGTCTAGTGTTTAATATGATTGACGAGCCTTAGGTGTATGCATGGGCATGTAATCTACTAGCTCAGATATATATGTATTTGTATGAGGTGAAGAGGTAAAAGTGGAATGCGTTGGGATATAGTTTTCTACTATAAATTTGGGATTAGGAGCACTTCAATATGGTTCGTATTGTCGACCTACCATGCAAGTGGGATAGGGATCGACCCTATGTATTGAAATGATGGGCAGTTAAGGAGGTACAATCTAGTTATCCTGGTCATAATGGCTAGGAGTGTAGAGATATATGGGTAGGGTTGACATCAAACCAGGTGTACTGAAGACAATGGATGGATGCTAGATGGCCTTTTGATAGAGCATAATTATTGTGGGTCAGGAAAGCTATATGGGTGGTTAGGAAACATGGAAATGAGGTGGAGTTTATCCAATTTTTATGGGTGTTTCAATAGTTTGGTATATGGTAGGGAGTACTTTATGTGCCAATGGTATATAGGCATTGATTTGATAAGTCAAGCCTACCTTGTGTGGAGGAATGGCAGGTGTATTATGAGGATGATAAGGAGATAGATTTCTCAGATGTGTATGATGTTAGGGCCATGGTGGAGGATGAGGCTTGGTTTACTTCATAGCCTTTGTGGGTACCAAATCAGGTGGTTGAGGATGGAAGTGGGGATGATGGTAAGGCAAAAATGGAGGTTGAGGAGACTCCCCAATATTAGATATATTATTGATCTAGTAGCTAAGGAAGACATGTGAGAGTTGAGTAGAGTAGACTCTAGATATTGGAGGTGATTATGATGGTACATGTGGTATGGAGGAGGTTCTAGAGAGACCTTCTAGTCAGAGTGAGGAAGAGTGGGTTAATATTGAAGCTAAGTGGTATCAACTTCGATAGATGGTGGTGGAGTGAGATGTAGTTATAGTAGCATAGGATGCTAAGAATGCTAAGTTCTGGGTAGAGCTAGAGGCACATATGGTGGTAGGTGGAGGCAAGGATGCTATAGTAAGGCTCCAGGTAGATATGGCATGGAGGGACACCCATCAGAGATAGAATGTGTTATGCCTTCGATCCTGGGAGGGGTATATCCAAGAGTTAGAGGATCTACTAAGTACATTCTGTACAATGAGATTTTATGCTTGGAGGAAGACCAAGATAAGATAGTAAATTTGGTATTATGTAGATAACCAAGCTAGAGTGGTCGTAGCTTAGAAAAACACTTCATGATTTGGAGCTCATGAAACATTTTTACTACCCGATGAGTATGATGCATGAGCATCCAATTAGCAAGAGCCAACTTACAAAAAAGTAGTTCAAGTTTTTTATGGAGGACAATATAAAGATAAGGATAAGCATGCATGCAATTGGCACCCACATTTTGATATAGCTAGATGATTTGTGCTTTTAGAAAAAAACTAAATTTTTAGAAAAATATGTGTTTTTAAAAAAATCTAGATTTTTAGGGGTAAAGAAAAATAACAAAAAAAAACTCTAAGTTTCACTTTTGAAATTACTTGGAAAATCATTATCCTCATTGCTTATAAATAAAGAGGAATTTTATTTATAAGAAGAGATGAGGAGAGGATAGGAGAGGAGAGGAGATGAGATGAGAGGATAGGATAGAAGAGGAGAGGAGAGGAGAGGAGAGGAGAGGAGAGGAGAGGAGAGGAGAGGAGCTTTGAGAAAATTGGCACTATGTGCAATGCTTGTAGGAGGTTTGTTATGTAAAATATTAGAGGAAGAAATTGGTACTTTGTGTAGTGCTTGCAGGAGGTTTGCTATGTAAAACCTCGAAGGAAAAAATTGGCACTTTATGTAGTGCTTGTAGGAGGTTTATTATGTAAAACCTAAAGAATGAGATTAATACTCTAAAGAGTGCTTGCAAATGTGTGGTGCTCTATGGAGAGCAATTATGTAATGTTTGATCTGGTAGTTGAATTATAATTAAAATAGTATTTTGTGTATTTTTTTTGCATTTCATGGGTTATGTTGCTATGTAATTTTCCCTTGTAGTTCATCTATATGTATATTAAATTGGGGTTCTCTATTTACTATTTTTTTGTGGTGGCATGAATATGTTTGAGCATCTAGGAGAGGTTGTTGTTTAATTGATCCCCTCTCCATTGTTGCATCACTAACATAGGAGGAAGACCATCAAAGATCATACCTAGACAAGGAGTTCACCTTGGTAAAAAATACTAGAGGTCATACGAAGGAGCCATATCCCATGATCCCAAAACTTTCCAAAATTAGCACTCCAAGTTAGGAAAAGGTACCAAATGCACCTAGCAAGAACCACATTGCAAGGGGTTTCAATGCCTAGGTGTAGGGACTAGGTTCAATCCCCAATAGTTAAAACCAACATTATAAATGGTTTTGAATCACTAAAATCTATCCCCTAATCAAAAATTAGATTGAGGTCCCAATGAAGGCCTCAATCCCCATTTTTTTGAAGCATAGTGAATATTAACCTAATGATATTACTATAAAGAAGAACCTAAAGAAATTTTCTCAACAAATATTCTTGCAAATTAATTCCCTATTACAATATTTATGGACCTCTATCTAAAGGAGACACCAATCCCATAATTATTTGATTTGTGGATCTCTCTCCATAGGAGAACTCTTTCTCCTCAACTGGTTCTTGGATCTCTCTCCATATAATAACTTTATCTTCCCATTTGGTTCATGGATCACACTCCATTGGAGAAATATTTCTCCTCAATTGGTTCTTGTATCTCTCTCCATAGAATAACTTTATATTCCTAGTTGGTTCATGGATCGTACTCCATAGGAGAACTCTTTCTCCTTGCTCTGGTTTATGGATATCTCTGTAGGAGAAATATTTCCCATTTTCTTTGGTTTATTATATTCTAGAATACTTTTCTCCCATTGCATTGGCTTATGGATATTTCTCCATATAAGACCTTTGTCCTCATTGCCTTGGCTAATGGATATTTATCCAATGGAGACTATTTTACTCTACTCTATCACCTCCAAAGCTTACTCTCAACTCTATCTCAAATTTATACAAAAATTTGTCCCAAGTGTAGTACACATATACTTTAACTTTGTCTCAGTTATAGCACAAATTTGCTCTCAAATATACACCAAAATATGTCCTCAAATCTATTCTCAAGCCTTAACACAAAGCTTGATCTAATCACAAATCAAATATACTTATATTTATCTGAAGCCTTAACACAAATCCTTAACAAATTAATCAGTCAACTCTGCTTAGATTTAACCCAATCCTTAACACAAAGCTTGAACAAATAAATCAATCAAATCTACTCTCAAGTCTTCACAAAGACTTACCTCAAATATGCTCTCAAGTCTTCACCAAGACTTGTCTCGAATCTGCCCTCAAGTCCTCTCTAGAACTTGCTCAATCTTCTCTCAAGTCTTCACCAAGACTTATCTCAAATATAACCTCAAGTCCTCTCAATAACTTACTCAATATGATCTCAAGTATTCGCAAAGACTTGTATTAAATATGCCCTCAAGTCCTCTCAATAAATTGCTCAATCTACTCTCAAGTCTTCACTAAGAATTACCTAAAATCTGCCCTTAATTTCTCTCAAGAACTTGCTCAATATACTTTTAAGTCTTTACCAAGACTTGCCTCAAATATGCTCAAACACATTCTCAATACAACTCACAAGATATGCTCAATAAATCTCAAATATTGCACACAATGTTATCAATTGCTTTGTCTAATATTCAAAGTAATTGCTTTAACTTGAAGGAGTTTAGACATATTCTATTAAGAATTCATTTAACCTTTGGAACATATAGATAATGATGTACTTATAAAAAACTCAATATATTCTACTCAATCATTAAGTCTATCACTTTCACAAATCTGATTTCCAATGTTTGCACATTCACTTTTAATATCATTTAAAACCAATTCTCAAGAAGTTTCACTCAATCATTCAATCAATGAAGGACAACTTTCTCACAAATCCTAAAAAAATATTTTCACGCTTCTTCAAACAAATCGCACAATGTGGATCTCAAAATCTAACTCAAATAATCTTCAATCTCTATCTCCAATGTTCTCTAAACATTCATCAATCATGCATATAAGAACTCACTCAAATATTTCCAACAATGCTTATCAAAAAATACTTTTTCCTCCAACTTATATTTCAGAACATTCAATCCAAAAAAACTTTAATCAAAGGATGATGTGCCCATACATTTTGGTTTTGATCGAGATATATCTTCAAAACTTGTTTTCCTCACCACCAAATCCTTTTGCCAATTATAGGTTAGATAGCAACATTCTATCTCAAAATACCTACAAGAATATTTACCTTAACAAATATTTCACCATACAATAAATACAATAAAATGTCAAGTCATAAATACACCTTATTACTCCTTCCTTTAAAATTAATCCCCAATCAATAGATTATACACCCACTCAAGAAAAAAAACTATAATGACAATATCCCTATAGCGTCTTTTAACTCCAACTCAACATAAAATATTTCAATTCAAATTTGAACCTTCCAAACACTTTAATATTCTAACTCAAAATAAATTTTAAATTACAATAATAAATTCCTTTGTTTACACCTTATTCCTCCAATTATTAACCCAACATATATTCCAAATTACAGCAATAAAATTCCTTGCTCACACCTTATAATCTCCAATTCTTAATCCAACATACACTATCTTTTCAAATTACAAAGCAATGATAAATTTTTTTAATCATACCTTTGTCATTTAATCAAAAATTGTGTGCACCTCAAAAAACTAACATGCACTTCATGCGAATCAAAATCATGTTCACCACCTGCCTAGCACCTTATCTTTGGCTAGGCTAACACTTGGGCTGCATACCCACATAAACACCATGATGCACTCACTACCCTTTGTAACTTTTACTAGCACCAAAACATTTGAAACAAAATACTTTCCTCTGCTACTATCGAGAATATAACATGAGACCTATTTTATGCTAATGACTTACGCTGTCAAGCCTTGCCACTATGCCAACTGTGTGGTTGGTAATAGGGACATGCACCTTCTCCCTTTATGCATCCACAATTCTCCTTTAGCTTTTAAAAATAAATGTCTTCATCTTTCTTTGCTCACAAAAATTACTTCAAATAATTTCTTTAACCTTTTGCATGTTCATTTCAGAGACTTAACTTATGCCTTCAAACCTTGTGTTATAAATACCATGTTCCTTCTCAAACGTCAGCAAGAATAAACATTTAAACTTAATATTTTGCATCAATCCCTTACTTAGGGTTATAAATTTATTATAATATAAATATTATAATTAATTTATAAGTAACCTTAGGATTTTCTATTAACACTTAATATTATAATAATAAATATTATAATATTATTTTATTTGGGCCTAGGTGTTTCTTTTCTTAACCTTAGGCCTTATCTTAACAAATTTAATATTATAATAATAAATATTATAATATTATTTCCTTTGGGCCTAGGTATCTCCTTCCTTCAAGGTATTTAAACAATATTTTGACCAATCATGTGATTCTTTAAACCAAATCTCTTAGGCTTAAAATATAAATATTTTAATCCTCCTTTTGTCAATTCCTTGCACTAAATTTTGATATTACTGACACTAACTCTTGACATCAATGACAACACAACTACTCAAAAACTCCAACAACCTAATACAAGATAAACCTTCTATGCATTTAAAGAAAAAAATCAAAATATTTTAATGTATGTGTATCGACCAATAGAACTTTCTATAAAGGATTAGACATATGTGAATAGGTTTCATATTTGTCATATAATTGAGGTTATGAAATAATGATGAGTGTTGTGACCCATGAAATTAAAATACATTGTCATTGAGAAGATACTATTATTATTCTTCATCCTAGATATGAACAAGGATTAAAATCAAATCAATATATAGATTTTATTTTATTTTGTTTTCATGTAAAAGGCAAGGGATTTAATTATGGTTTAGGAATATTTTCCATGCTATTATTATTTATATCCTTGTTAGTGGTATTCTAATTAATTTATTTTCTATTTTTTATGGATTATAAACATCCAATCCACTATTGACCCATGCTTTGGTAGCTTATATATTATTATACTTTTGTATGATGATTTTAAAAAATATTACCTTGATGTAAGGTGGATCTTACTATGCTTGTAAAATATCCAAAATTAATACATATTTTCAACTTTGTTCAAATAATAAGCATGAATAAGAGTGGCAATGATAATTAATCAAGATTTGAATGTATGTATATCATTATAAGGAAGGAAGACCAAGATTGGAAGCCCAAATTACCTTTTACAATTGGGAATATTGAAATAAAAAACTTAAAAAAAAAACAAAACATACTAAAAAATCATCAAAATATGAAGAGACATCCATCATAGTAACATAATATGAGAGATATAGTGTGTAAATGAAGGGTGACCAACCTGAATTGATTGTTTGAATTTGTTTTTCTTAAAAAAATCAAGTAGTTTATCTAATAAGTTGGATAGCAATATGCTAATTCTATTGGTTTTGTTAATTGACACTCTATAGATAGATAAATTATACAACAATCACTATAGAGACTTCAATGTTTAAATAAAAACTTTAATATGTCTCATTTGTTTGGTTGATCTTATCATTTTCTTTAAAAGAGACTATTCTTGAAAAATATGTATTTTGACTCTATCTCTCTTCTAAACCTTATTTCAATATTGTTACCTTAATTGTTAGTAACATTTATCAAAATGTTCATACAACCTTATTATGTTAAAGTCACTATAAACATTAAATTGACTACTCAATGCAATGAAGAATAGTTGTTGATTTATGTTATAGGTAGTTTTTGTCCACTTAAGCTAAGAATATGTGAAACTATGCTTGAAAGTTATGGATAATAATTGTGTTATTTATCTATTAATATATGTGTACATACATCTATATCTATATCTATATCTATATAGCTATATATTTGTATGTATGTGTGTATGTGTGTGTAAAAATATATGTATATGTACATATACATACATACATATATATATCTATCTATATATCTATCTATCTATCTATCTATCTATCTATATCTATATTTATATTTATATCTATATATTCCTATCAAGTCATCCAACCACCATATTTGTATATCCCTCAAATTCAGGAGAGTTACTCAATTTGTGTATCTATATGTCATTCGTATATTTATATCTATAATGTGGTAATATATAAGATCATTTTAAAATAGAAAAATACTATAACTCTAGTCTTCTCATTATATTTTCCAAAAGGGTTTAGGTAATCCATACTCTATGGATATATGACATAGCATGAGCAGCTCATCAACATACAAGGGCACTCATAAGAGTATAATATGGTTTAATACACATAATACATCTGAACCTAAAAAAGTTAATTTTTAAGGAAGAACATTGATTAGTACCTATCTTGATTTTTCATTCGTTTAAAATTATTTCTCTTAATTAGTTTGGTGTATCCAAGTAGAGTAAACAAAAATACTTAAGAATATAAAAATATAGAATTAGCTCAACGTAATTGTGTATTTTGATTTGAGTACTTACATCATTCAATTTTGTTTTATACATCTTATCTCTCTTTTGCATTCTATTGTGGGCTACCATGCTTTTTATTTTTTAGTTTGCATATAAAAATTAACATATAGTCAAAATTTTCTAATTATTGTTGTAGAACATTTTTTCAATATGACTTAATGCACTTCTATATATTCTAAATCCTCTAAAAAATTATTTTATTTTTAGAATATTTTTATGATAAATAAAATTCTACTACACAATGTTGTAGGTACAACCAATTCAAGAATCCATCCTTCCCGATAAGTGTTTGCCTTCATAAATGTTAAGTGCCAGGTCAATTTAAGAAGTCATCGTACCCACCCTAAAATTGTGTTTATGTTTTGATTCTTTTTCTTTTTTATCTTATGTCATATAATAATATTTACTCTAATGATCAACTTTGGATTGTCAAGTGATCGTAATAATTTACAATTATACTAATGATTTCCATTATTTTTATATAGGATATCTTGAGATCTATCTTTGGTCTTGTCATTTGACGCATGTTTCTTCTCATATCTACCTTGAAAGTGATTTTTTATTTATAAAAAAAATATTTGTCTATAATTTTAATTGGCTTACCATAAGTAATATAACATTAAATTTGTAGTGATGATACGAATAAGGAAAAAATGAATCGATTGGGGTATATGTTTTTAATCGTAACATACATTTATTTATTTTTATGAGTACTATAACATTAAATTTATAATTATTATGAGATTAAAGAAAAATGGAATTGCTTGGGGTATCATTTTTAAACAATAGACCACATATATATATTGAAATTCAATTATCTATATTTTAAAATTAAAAACTTTATAATATTTTAGACTAAAAATATAATGCTTAAGTATGACGAGACAAAAATATATCATCCTTAAATTGTTAGAATTAGGTGTAAACAAATATTTTAAATAAAAAAATATTTTTCTTCATCACCAAAACTATTGTACATCTTACAAATTTGTACAACATGATGTATCTTAAATTCAAAATATCCTTGGTGTTTTACCTTTTGCTTTGTCCTTTGACCTTCTCTCATGCTCATTGGTGACATGACTATATAGCCTCATATGAGTTAAAATCATAAGTCATACTCTAATAATTATAGCATCAAATAACGTAATTATGGATGACACCCCCTTATTACATTATTTGGCATAGGATCATTAGCCCCCATAATTTCTAGGGTTGGTAAACTACAATTGTGCTTTAGCTCTTACTTTGGGTGATATCCATTGAGTCTTACTCTTTGGTATATATTATGGTCTACCTCTAGGTCATTACCTTTGGGTCGCTATGGAGAATTTTTTTTTATTAGCCCCACATTAATCAAATAAGACGCAATTGAAAGTAGGGTAAGCTAAAGAATATAGTCAAAACATTTCTCTTGCCTTCAATTAAATAAATAAATGTCAACAAGGAGGTATATGAATTTAAATTTCATGCTAACCATTATATTTTCCATTAATGGTCAATTTTCATCTTCCATCCTAAGCTAGAAATAATAAGGTTATTAAGGCTAGTGATATCTTGACTTTCAATATAATAGTCTATGTGGTTATTTCACTAAAAGAGAGTATGGTAAGAAAAAATAGGCCACAATAAGATCTCAAGTTGGGAATTTAGATACTAGCTAATATCTCAAAGAGGAAAATGCTAGTGATGAGGTAGAGAATACTTTCCATTGGATGAAGGAGGTTTTACCTCAACAAAATACACATGGTGGTCACACACATGAAGAAGAAAGAATGCATGCGAGCATTTAAAAGAATATATATAATTGGTTATAAAGGTTGACTTGACCAAACTAATAATATTAAATCTAATTACATGGAAGTTTTGGTGACTTCCCATCATACACTTGAGCCCTTGTCAATCTATGTCAATAAAAAGGCCATGTCGGTTATGTTATCTAGTGGGGTATTCCAAGAGAAACATGGAAAGTACATAATGGTGTAACCATCTCCAACACATCAACATGAAATATTTCATTGATGATTTATCATTTGAAGACCCAAAAGCTCCTAGAATAGATCACCATAGATCAAAAGAACTCAAAGCTACAATTTATAGTTGTAGAAGAATTTTGGCTATAGGGAATAGGATAATTTGTAGGTATTTTGTATAGAGTTTCAAAGATAAAGGACCTTCATCCTACCTTATAAATATGACAATATTTGCATTGTAAAGGTATTGGGATCTATTTTCTCATATTGAGTATCTAGCCTTGCAGGCTCCTCCTTTCATACCCCTTCTTGTTGACTATAATAAGTAGAGCTTGAGTATTGGGTTTTTTCTAAGGAGCATCAAGCCTCTAGGATACATTCCTTGTAATAAATTCTAATATATTAATAGAATCCATGACTAATTTTGCTCTATCCTATTTTCTTTGATGTGTTTTTTACTTTTTTCATGACCCTTCATTTTGTAGACTTTTTAATAGATAGATTCATGATTGACTATGATGGATGATATGCTTGATTTTATAAATTTTGTTTAGTGGAAGCATTTTACAGTAGGTAGAGTTAATTATATCATGGCTTATAAAATAAACCATGAAGATAACCAGATACAGGTTTGCTATATGAAGGAAATATTTCCTGGGTTTAAAAGGAAGCATCCATATTAAAGAAAATGAATATATATATATATATATATATGTACATATACATATATATATATATATATATATATATATATATATATATATATATATATATATATATATAGTATGTATATATATATATATATATATATATATATATATATGTATATATATATATATATATATATATGTATATGTACATATATATATATATATATATATATATATATGTATATGTACATATATATATATATATATATATATATATATGTATATGTACATATATATATATATATATATATATATATATATATATGTATATGTACATATATATATATATATATATATATATGTATATATATATATGTATGTGTACATATATATATATATGTATATGTATATATTTATATATATGTATATGTACATATATATATATATGTATGTATATGTACATATACATATATATATATATATATATATATAGCATTGGAAATGAGGACTTGTCCATCTCATTCCCTTTTAAAATAAAAAGAAGTACTAATGATGGATATTTCAATATTCGCATGGTCTTTTATTAATATTGTTTCTTTTATGTGAAGAGAAATCTAAAAAAAATGGAATATGTTTATATATATATGTATATATATATATATATATTATAATTAGATGTAGATTCTCCTTTTTAGGTACTAGTGTCATTAACTAATAGAACGTAGTGACCCCATGTTGGTACCATTAAAGAGTTTTGGTTCACATATTTATTTAAATCAATAGGCCATCAATGTAAAACATTGAAATATCATATGATAAAAGTTATAAGATAGTGATGATTTGGTTGAGTGAGTTTATGCTCACCATATACCCTATTTGAAAGGGTATGTGGGAGTGTTGCTTTTACGAACACCAATCGCTTCAACAGAAATTTGAGAAAACAAGAGTTTTGGAATGAAGGGAGATTTGGAAGGAAAATTGGGAGCAAGGTAAAGAAATAAAAATCAACTAATGAGGAAGGAAGGATGAAACCAAGGAGGAGAAGACTGAGAGATAGATATTATAGATCTCTTTCTATCGAGGATCTCACACCATGAATGCTAGGTTTTTCCATACTGAGGTCCTTGTAAAATTCTACTATACTTGCATTACTTGAGAACCTAGAACTTAGTTTAACCTATAAGGGGAGCTTTAATTGGTAGTAGATGGTGCTTTTAAGTGTTATCCTAGTAGAACTTGTTGGATTTTGTAGTGTTGTTAGTTTATATTTAAGCTATGAAAAAAATCACTGTCAATGAAAAGGATAAATAATCTTCTAGAGGGGTTTGGTTTTACAAGTATGTATTTGAACTAGTAGTTCATTGGTAAACCATCCTATTTTTCTATGAATGTACTCACAATTGGATGCATGTCATGGACTGACTGAGGCACTTGAGCATACGTTGACCATAGGTAGAAATTGTAAACTTGTAGATAGTGGGAATTGATGTGGAGTTAGGAGGAAGTCTAGATGTTGGATTTTAAAGGTATTAATTTGTCATTCATGGTATAGAGGTCTTGTATTGTGGCACCCAGTGATAATATAAAAATATGCAATCTAAGTATGATAGGAAGCCTGAGTTAAATAATGTTAATAGTTAATGGAAGCTTATTTAGAATACCTTGTTGCTTTTATAATCAATGGAAATAAATCTATATTATAAATGAATGAATGAGAGTTGAGATTTTCCATCACTACTTATGTCTACAATATTTTTTAATGAGCAAAATCTGGGTTGTGTACATGATAACTTCTATTATTCCTTTGAGTAGAATATTTTATAATGAATGAAATTTGGGCTATGTATATGATAACTTATGTATGCCTTTGAGTAGAAGATTATCTAATGAATGAAAGTTGGGATATGTATGTGGTAGCTTATATTACCATTTGTGTAGAAACTATCCAATCAATGTAATATAATATGCATACATTAGAGTGATTAAAGGATAGGTTCCTCTATACTTGAGGTTGTAAGATTTACAAATGAATGTAAATTATTGAATGTTAAGGTGGATTATGTTTTACTTCTTATCACTAATGACATTTGTAAATGAGTTCAAATGAAAGTGAGCTATGTAGAAATAGTTGATCCTAACATAGTCCTTGCTATGGGTACATAGTAAATGAAGTGATTTGATAAGATAAGATGGTCTGTTTAAATTAGTAGTAGTTCATTGTGCAAGATTTTTGATTGGTTGTAACATGTAAATACCAATCAAATACACCAAGTAGAATATAGACCTTGTTTCTATTTATTTTTAAGAACCCAATAGATTTAGTCCTTTAAAATATAACCTAAGTGTTAAGTCAAATGAATGTAATACCATTGTTGCATAGCTTGTAATGAGGTAATTTTTATGATTTTTAAGAATGTAACACCCCTTTAGATGGTAGAAAATATTATGTGTTTCTATTTTGTTGAATGTATATTTGATGATCCTATAAAAGGAGAAAGTTCTAGTGCATATGTAAGGAGTAAAATATTTACTTTAGAATTCTCCCTTGTGTTTCCAAATACCTCATGCATTGGATTGCAAAAAATCTATTAGGACATGATAGGAGATGATTAGGGATGAAAATCAACAAAGGATGTCTGTGAGAATACAATGACCATGGTGGAAGTTTCTAGTTGCTGGATTTGAATTCTATGTATCAGTCTCTAATTTTACATTGCTTAGGATACATTTGCTACATACTCATAGTCCATTGGTATTGTTAAGTATTGGCTAAAGGAGTTACAGTTGGATTTCTATGTAATATTATGCACTTTGTGTTATCTCAATAGGAACCAATGTATCTCTTAGCTATGTGTAACATCCTAAAATTTACCCATAATAATTTGCATTAAAGTTAAAAACATTCAAAAATAAAATTTAACAACTTCCTAATTGGCTGTCTCATTTTTGTGCTTTACTAGCGAGATCAAGTTCAAATGGACGAGATCGTATTACGATATTGTGATCGTACATACGATCTTTGAGATTGTACATGCGATCTCTAAGATCATACGTACGATCTTGCTCAAAATAGAAAATCCCAACTTAGCAATATGACAAGCAAGTTGTAATCATTTTTGTCTTTACCTGTCCAATTGTGTGGCAGTTATGAGATCAGATCCACCGATCAGCCCTATCTTAGAAGAAGTTACAAACTATTATGTTTTTAGCCTAATTTCACCTATTGGTTTAGCCTATTTAATCAGGCCTTCCGCCCCTTGAATCCACCGATCAGCCCTATCTTAGAAGAAGTTACAAACTATTATGTTTTTAGCCTAATTTCACCTATTGGTTTAGCCTATTTAATTAGGCCTTCCGCCCCTTGAATTCCTCCTAACTCATTGACATAATTTTGCATTTTAGTTGCTTAAACTAACCCTTGTTATTTTGTTGTTTTTTGTAGGATCAAAGGATATGATCGACGATCGAAGGATATGATTTCACCCTGATTGCGATCATAGATACAATCTTCCTCTATGTACATATGATCTTGTTGTTTGGTTACAATCTCACCTGTAGATCACTTAGGGGTAACTCCAAGTGTTGGTTTACATTTCCTAACCTCTCATTTGCATGTTTGTTATCTGATTTATCATTCTTCATAGAATATAGTATAATTTTTGTTATTTTTATTCCTATATTTAACCAATTTGCATCCAATTGCATACTTTAGATATTTTAAGGCATATACATGATAATTCATATTATCAAGACATTCAATAGATCATACATAATTTGATTTCTATCGAATAAAGTCTGTAGCACACCCCATTCTCTATTTTTTACACTCTAATTATGAAAATGCATGTTTCTATTATTATTAGATCTATTGATCCCTAGTCGAATAGTATGATTATAGATCGTACATATGATATTGACCAAAAGTGTACGATCTTGACCTGCAACATACGATCTTATTTGCAACAAA
Organism: Wollemia nobilis; assembly: GCA_028583015.1. Lineage (NCBI taxonomy): Eukaryota > Viridiplantae > Streptophyta > Pinopsida > Araucariales > Araucariaceae > Wollemia > Wollemia nobilis. The sequence continues at coordinate 3,714,588 of JAQPPZ010016942.1, read as the reverse complement.
GAATAGAATCTTCATAAAACTTCTAGATTGAGTAAGGGTATCAAATTCCTTCCTTATTAAGCATCTGTATTATATTTTCTTGTATTTACCACTGTCTACTGTATTCAATGAAAACTAAATTGCATTTAGCATAGTTTAGTTGCATTGGCCAAAACTAGGTGATTTTGAGAATTTAAAAGGAACACATCAAACAAACTCCAAAACCTAGGAGTGGAAACTGCTAAGAAATGTTTCTTGGTGATCCCTAAATAATTCATCAAAAAATCACCAAAGAAGACACGAAATCAAGTGTCTCTCTTGAAGGTGTAGACCTATCATTCTCTCATTCCCATTAAAGGAACAAATCCATTAGCCTAAAGGAACAAAGTGCAAAAATTTTAGAGCTACATTATTTGGTGAACCCAACGTGAAAAACATAGACATATTTCTTATTTATAAAACATAAAAAACATTAAAAATTACAAAAACATAAAAATAAAACAAAAAAAAATCAAATAAGATCATTAGTAGATTTCATAAATGTTATATTACAACATAAGAAGAGTTGTACTCATAAATGTTAAGGCATTATTATCCACACAAGAAGTTTCTCAAATAGTTAAAAACTCAAGTCTCACATCTAAAGAGAAGTGGACTGAACTCTGGATAAGATTAGACATCATAAAATCCTACGAACCAAGACTTAATAAAATTATAAGATTTGACCTAGCTAGAATCTTGGATCCTAAAAACTCTTCTCGCTACTTTGAAATTCAAAGGGTGTATGAGAGGTGGTTTACAAATAAACGAGCAATTATCTCTTCAAATATTTACATCTTTGATGATTAACTTGAAAATGCTATAATAGTACATAGGTTTTTAGCACATGTAGAAGATCAAGAAATAGTTTTGGACAGTAGGATAAGATTTTATAGAACTCCTAGGGCAGTAAATTATCGTGAATATTATCACAAAATCTACTTTTATGGTCAAGATCTTGAAGTTGATAATATCACCATAGCCCATTTTGTTAAGTTTTTGAAAGCCAACTTTTAGTTTGAGGAAAAAAATTATATGTCACCAGAGGAACTTGAAACCATTAATGATATCTATAGAATTTTTCAGGAATATTAAGATATAATATTTAGGATATTATAATTTTTGTTTTATGCTTTGTTCCAAAAACATAAAAAACCAAAACATATAATATATATTTACATATTTGCATATTTTTATTATTTAGGTATATATATAACATATATACCCCAAAATTTTAAGTATATATATAGCATATATATCTACAAGATAAAAATCCTTAAACCAATATACCTAAATTTTTTAGAAACGGTAAAAAAATAGATTATGATGAACGATACCAAGAAAACCTTGATGATAGGGTACTAATTGAAGATTATGTACCTTAAGAAGATGAATGTGATAATGGATAAGATGAAATAGAGGATATTGACAAACGTACTTTAGATCAGAAAGGAAATGTTAAATTCGAGTCTCTTGGACAACTTACCCAATTTATAAAAAACCACATAGAAGATTTTAATCAAGTAGTACAAATTGATAATTAAGGAGAATTTGCTATGGAATCAACCTTTGCAGTTGATTTTTGGATACATACAAATCCATTATCATACATGAATTCAACAAATCAAGATAATGATCAACCAGGACCATCTAATAAAAACATGATACCTTTAAATCAAAATGTTCAAAAACCAATAGCACAATCATCCAAAATTGCTACTAGCAACACCAAAACAAATCCTAAACAACAAAAACAACCGTTCTCTTCTATATTATCTCAAGATCTTAATCAGAAAAAGCCGAACCAAAAAAAGCTAAACAAGTGCAAAATACCAATCATCAATAGAAATTTCAAGAAAATTAACTTCATAACACTTTGCACAATAGTATTTCAATTGGAAATCCTTATACAAAAATACCAACTTGTCAAATACACAACAAAATGGTGCAACAAAATTAATTTGGTGGACAACCACATGGCCTTGAAGACAGTTAAACAATTAGCTTCACGACTAGATTAAATGGATCCCTACCATCCCTCATATAGTTACAAATATATGTGTAGCCAATTTTTGTATCCTATTGTGGTTGCCCAAACATACCCAAAACATTTCCCTATGCCTATCCTCCTGATATATAATGGAACTAAAGATCCTATTGAGCATCTTCGCATGTTTAGGATATCATGTCACGATATATCTTATGATGACTTGTTGTTACTAAAAATATTCCTTAAAAGTCTTGGAGGCATGTCTTTAGAATGGTATTATCAACTACCTACAAATTCTTTATGGAACTTTGAAGAGACAACATAAATGTTTGTCCACCAATTTAGTATCTATATAAAAAGGCATGTGACCATTAAGTATTTATACAATTTGAAATAAGGTAAATATGAGATTTTTTCTGAATTCATATCTAAGTGGAGATAAATCTTAGGAAAACTACATTTTGCATTACCTCATCATGAAATATTGGATATATTTATTGGCAATTTGCAAGAGCAACTATCTTATGAGATTTCTACTGCTATAGTAACCTCCTTTGATCAAGCCATTGATATAGCTAGGAGGGTAGAATATGCCCTCATTATAAGAGGTCAATTTAAGAAGAAAGACGAAGATAAAACTTCTAAAAAATAATATAAGAATAAGCAAGTCATGGGTTATGGAGTTACTGATAGAAGAAATACCTCAAATATTAACCTTACTGAAACTATAAAGAAATTTGTATTAAAAATCCATGATAAGCTACCAAAATAATTCAAAATATTAAATCAACCCTTGACTATGATTTTGACCATTACGGATTCATTAGTTCTAGAAGAAGCATCCCTAGGAGAATGGCCATTTGACCATCATATCAACAAATGCTTATAAATTAACAAGTAGAAAATGTTAGACCTCATTTTGGTTATTTATGAAATAATAATGTTGTGGGTACTATTGGAACCGTTACCAGACAATAAATCCAAAATCAAAATTCTCAACCAAAAACTCAAAATAAAAATGAGAAAACAACTCCATTTTTATTAAAGGCACCAAAAAAAGGAAATAATATATCAAATTCACAATAGAAATCTCTTTATGATATTAATGAACAATTAGTAAATATCATATCTAGAATCTCTCTTTTGGATCTTTTGAGAACTTCATCTATCCATAGAGAAAAACTAACGAGTACCTTAAGTAAAATGATGGTACTACAAAATATAGAACCTGATGTTGTGGTTAATGTTGTAATCTCTCATGGAACAAATTACATAGATTTTTTAGATAAGGATATTCCTCCTCAAAGCATGTATAGAGATAATCCTCTATACATCACAACGTTATTTGGAGATGTAGGTGTCAAAAGAGTTTTAATTAATAATGGATCATCATTAAACATATGCCCATATGAATTTTTACAAAGATTTAAATTTAGAAATGAAGATATAAAAAGGAATGAAATGATTATTAAAGCATTTAATGATGAAACTTAAGAAACATGTGGAGTGTTATCAATTTCATTGCAAGTTGGTCCAAGTATTTTGGATACGATCGTGTTTTTTTTACATTGTCCTACATCATACAATATACTTTTGGTTTGACCTTGGATCAATGCAATGTGAGAGGTATCCTCTACATTACATCAGTGTGTTAAGTTTGAATTTAAAAATCAACTAGTTACTATCCATGGTGATCATAAACCATTTGATATGTGTGCTATAGCAGAACCAATAGGAGTTCCTTTTTGTCCTTCTATATCATCAACATATCCTAATACACCTTCATTATCAACACCTTCATCATCTAAAACTACACTATCTAAATCTAAAACTAAAGAATATAGTCCCTCTACTTCATATCATACTTCGGATGAAGTATTACCGAATTTATCTTTGATACTCACAATTTTAAAACAATATACTAATTTTGTCAATAAAGATTCCCTAGTGTTATCTAAGTTGTCACCATCTCCATGAATGATGGGCTTGTCGCAAAATTTGGGAAGTATCTACCATGTTGGAAGTTGTTCCTTTGTCTACATAGTGTATGCTTATGGTAAAATTATTATTGTGAGTGTCACAATTGATAAAAATGGTTTTGCTAAATGTTATTTTTATAATGGATATATAAAATAAAAATAAATTATGTGTGATATGGGTTATAGAGGTAAAGGTTTAGGACCTCTTGAAAATGGAATACAACCTTTAGAAGTTGAAGAATGGCCTACCTAGTGTGGTATTGGCTACATTCCTACAAAAACCCAACCTTTCCCATTTGAGGATGATGATCACCTTATAACATATCAATAATATTTTGCACAAAAATAAATTTTTAAACCAAGTAGAAGGATATATTCTTGTAATGTGTTATCAATAGCATACCCATAAATGATTTTTGAACCAGATGAATACTTAGAGGGAGATATATTTCATGATATTTCTCTTGATGAAGTTTTGAATAATAAATTCTTCTTCGATGGGTCTATACCATTTATAGCCTATGTAGAAGCAAATACCCCTCAATAAGAGTTAGTAAAATTAACCTTCTATAAATTACAAGAAATGGGGGTGTAACCAATACCACCCAACTTTGAAAGAGATGAAGAATTTCATGAAGCGCTTATTCATTGCATTTGATTTAAAATATAAATATTACAATGTGGTTACAATAAGTTGGTTTATGAAATAAACTTGGTGGTTATTCAAACCAACCTAGAGAGTGCCTACGTGCGCTATACTTGTTATCTAATACCTACTTAATGTAAACCTATAACAATGATGTAATATAAGTATATGCTAACATCCCTCTTTATTACATTATTGAGAAATTCTAATAGTACCTCAAAAAATTTCAAATTTGATACGCCCAAGTGCTTTAGTAAAAATATCAGCAACTTGTGCATCAGTGGGAATGTATTGAAGCTGTATATGGTGCTTTGGAAATTCATATCAAATGAAATGACATCTAGTATCAATGTGTTTGGTACGTTCATAAAAATTTGGATTTTTAACAAGATTCAAAACACCTTGATTTTTGCAAAACAAATGAAGAGGTAGATTCTTTGGAAGACCCATGTTTGAAAGAATGTGACTTAACCACATTATCTCGAATAATGCTTCACTGGCTGCATGATATTCTACCTCTATAGAAGATAAAGCAACTACATGCTGATTCTTACTATGCCATGAGACAGTTCCAGATCCCAGATGAAAAAAATATCTAGAAGTTGACTTACATTCATCAATGGATCCAGCATAATCCGAGTCTATGTATCCTAGTAAGAAAAACTTGTTATTCCTTTTTTATTCTAGGCCATAGTTTGTACTACCACAGACATAATGAAGAACTCTCTTTGTTGTTTTCCAATGACTCACCTTAGGTTCTTGCATGAACCTTGAAATATAGCCTATAGAAAAACTAAGATCTGGCCTGGTATTTGTCAGATATAGGAGACTCCCAATTAACTGGCGATAGAGAGTACCATCTACCTGAGGTGATTCATCATATCATGATAACTTAAGTCCTTGCTCCATTGGAGTTGCTTTTGACTTACAGTTAGTCATCCAATATTTTTCTACTAAATTCTTGGTATACTTATTTTGTGTTACTTTGATATGATATATTTTTTGAGTTACTTCCAAACCAAGACAATAGTGAAGAATTCCTAGATCTGTCATTTCAAATGATTGTTTCAAATCATTTTTCACTAAATCAATCATTTTTTCTAAACTTCCTATTATGACCATATCATCTACATATAACACTAGAATCACTATATCATAGCCATTGTTCTTAATATAGATATTTGCATCTGAAGGAATTCTTTTGAATCCATGCTGCACAAGGTGACTGTTTATATTGATATACCAAGCTTGAGGAGCTTGTTTGAGCCCATACAAGTATTTTATCAACTTGCAAACTTTTTGTTCTTATCTCTCAACCATGAATCCTTCTGGTTAGGTCATGTATACTTCTTCTTGTAAGTCACCATTTAAGAAGGCACTTTTAACATCCATCTAATGCAACTTCCACCCAAATTGAGCTACCATGGCACAAAGTACTCGAATGGTATTCATATTTGTAGTAGGGGTAAAATTTTCTTCATAGTCTATGACTTATTTTTGAGCATAACCCTTTGCAACAAGTTAGAATTTATGCTTATAAATAGATCCATCTACCTTATACTTCACTTTGAACACCCATTTGCAACCTATGGGTTTATTTCCTGTTGGTAGATCTACTAACTTCCAAGTATTATTTTTCATTAGAGACTGATGTTCTGCATCCATAGCGCCCTTACACTATGGCTTATCAAGTGCATTTTGAACTATTGTAGGTTCATTAGCATTCAATGCAGACATATAAACCTTATCTCATCTTCTTCTCTATCATTTTCTGTACCAACTGACAAATCATCAAAGTTTTGGCAAAGTTTGTCAACCTCTAAAGTAGATGCCTCTGCTCAGATTTGTTGAGTCATACCACGAGTACATGGACTATCTAGAGATAGATCTAGAATTTAATTCAACTTAGCATCTCTCAAAGTACTAGTATACCATTTTGGGACTTTCTGATGTTGTTGTGAAAGTTGAACCTCTTTATTAGGTTCTTCATCTAGGTATACTATTGTAGATGTGTCTTTTGATGTGAAAGCTTCATCAAATACAACATATATACTTAAGTGTGTCTTCTTGTTCTTAGGATCAATCAATTTATATCCTTTTGAATGCTCATCATAGCCAAGAAAGATACACTACAAGGTTTTCTCATCCAACTTCTTCCTTTTCTATTTTGGAATGTGCATGAATGCTTTACATCCAAAAACCCTTAAATGAGAAATGGAGGGTTTCTTACCACTCCAAGATCCTTGTGGTGTTTTTCCTTGTATATCTCTAGTGGGTGCTCTATTTAGGAGGTATGATGTTGTGATTACTACTTCTGCCCAATATTGATCCTCAAGATGTGCTCCCTTTAGCATACATTTAACCATTTCCATAATGGAAAAATTTCACCTATTTGCAACTCCATTATGTTGAGGTGTATAGGTTGTAGTCAGTTGTATTTTAATCCCATGTTTCTTAAGTAAAGAATAAAAATCTTCAGAGGTGTATTCCCCCTCAATCTGAGTGGAGGGTTTTAATGAAATATATCGACTCCTTCTCAACAAGTTTCTTGAATTGTTGAAAGTAGAGAAAAACCTCTGATTTCAACTAAAGAAAGAAAACCCACATATTCTATGAGTAATTATAAAAAAAAATTGAAAATACTTCTTTCCACAATATATGGTTGGCATAGGACCACACAGATTGATATGTACTAGATCTAAACAGTCTTTAGCTCAAGATGAGCTAGTTTCAAAAGGTAATCAGTGTTGCTTCCCTGATAAGCAATCCGAGCAAACTGGTAAGATATATGAGAGATGAGGAAGACCTTTCACCATCCCATATCTATGTAATTCAAGAAAATATCCTAAAATTATGTGCCCATAACATCTATGCTAGAGAGAGGTGGCCTCCTTTGTAGTTGCAACCAAAGCAACATGAGGAGTTGAAAGAGCATCTAGAAATAACAAGCCATGCTTGTAGGATATGGTTACAACATGTTTACCACTATGTAATATAAAACATCTCTTCTTGCCTTTAAAAAATCAAAACATGACATCCATATTTCTATCCAACATTAGAAGATTATTGGCTAGTCTCAGAACATATAGAACCTTTTCAATCTGACATTTACCATCGGGAAGGGACACGAAAACATCCCATTCACCCTTCACTTGGTAGAATTGATTGTCAGTAATTGTGATTGTCTTACCTTCTTTCTCCTTGAAAGTGTCAAACCATGATTTATCCCCAGTCATGTGTTTGCTAGCTCCTGAATCAATATATCATACAACATATATCTATAAAGACGAAGTATGGGTCACGAGCACCTTGTGTGCTCTTTCAGAGTCAGAATATGAATCATACCCAGGGGAATCTGAGTCTAAGTTGGAGTCAGCATGAGCAACATGGCCCTTAGGTTTCTTATGTTTCTTTTTGTATTTATGTTTCTCTTTGCCCTTATTCTTAGGGCCTTGGTCGTTTTGTTTCTTATTTTTGAACCAACACCTGTTGGTGTCATGGTTATTCATATCATAAATCTTACAATATTGTTTATCTTTCTACTAATTTTGATTCCCTTTTCCTTTGGAATAAGAACCCCCTTTTTGAAATTGACCTTGTTTATTACCCTTTTTTTGGGTAGAGATGGCATTATCTAGCACTTAATATTTCTAAACCTAATTTGCCTCCTAAGTATGAAGAAAATTTACCACTTCCACAAATGTTACTTGTCTACCAGAAACGTTGAGGGAAGTGATCAACATTTTGTAGGAATCTGGTAATACTCTCAAAATGAAAAAATTCAAGATATCATCATGTCCTACTTTTCCCATAGTATTCAACTTTGCTTTCAAGTCTGCCACTCTGCAGAGGAATAGATCAACTGTTTCCCCAAAATTCATACTAAGGGTATGTAGTAGAGTTTGAAGGTGTAGAATAATGGACTGATTATTTCCTTCATATACTATAACCAAGGCATCCCAAGCTTCCTTATTGGTTTTTGCATAACAAATATGAGGTTGCACCTCATCTGTAGTGGCAAGAAATATAAACACGAGACCTATTTTATCCTTTTTATCCCAATCTTCTTGATCTTCTCTTGGTTTTTGAGGGCATTTTTTAGTGCCAATTACTATATTTCATAAATATTCCATCTGAATAATGACTCTCATCTTTGTCTTCCATGAAAAAAATTATGACCTTTCAGCAATTGTGAATCTGAGCGATATTTGTGAACAGTAGCCATTATGAAAGTTCCTTATATCACCAATTCATCTCCATTTCTTTATACCTACCAAATAGATATATCGTAACCACTCAATATATATCTGCCCTTATGTGAGGGAGACTATAGGTATATATGAACAACATACCACTCAATATGTACTTATCCTTACATGAGGGAGACTATAAGTACATATGAGAAGCATGATATATTTATTTTTGGCGATACTTAAAGGGCATCATGTTGTTAATGACACTTACCATAGAAATTTTGTTCCTCATGCGTGGGGCGTAACTTCCCCTAAACACTTTGGAAAAATCTTTTTTAGGATTTATGCCTAACAACAATCACGATGTGGATATGAGATGAAATGAATAATAGAACTAGTTTGCCTTATTTTTCCTTGATGATTGATAGAGAACAAACTCAGATGTTGTTGTTGTAGTTATATTAGGTTATGGATACAGTAGTCCAAAGCACGGCAACATTACCTATAAGTATGGATAAGAGGTATCTCAAATACCGAATGTTGTTGTGCAATAAATTGCACAAATAAGGTATAAATTTGGGGTCTTATTTTTTCTGTAATTTATGATTGTTAATGCAAGAAAAAAAATATTTAAATGCAAAAGAAACAATCACAAATGCCCACAAATTTAAGAACCTATTACAAATACAACAAATTTTCACTTCCAAATGATTTGATTTCCCTTCTTTATCTGACAATTTTGTAAATGAATCATGTGAATACTGAGATTTCCCCCCTTCGTTTTGCAAAATAGGTAAGGAAGAAAAAAAACATTGTACCTTAACTCCAAAAAAAATTGATGGGAGCCTTCAAGGTATCAAATTTAGAATGCATAGGTGTCAAATATAGTGCAAGCATCAATAGGATTGTTTTGGGCATCAAAAAAATATCACCCATCGTCACAGCTTGCATGAGGCATAAAAAAAACACCACTCACCATCAAAAAACATGCACGGGTTGTTAAAAACACCACCCGTCGTCACAGCAGGCAAAGTGAATGGAACTCGCAACCTGTCAGCTAGCATTCACAACACAGACCATGTGAACCAGAGGGCCTGACGAGAGTGAACAAGAGCCAGGTGGATGTTACCAACATCAAATGTGGAGAGGAAAGAAAAAAAATATTAAAACCCCTTATACCTCCCCGAAGCAAATGGAACCCATGACCTTTCATCTAGCATTCACAACGCAGACCACGTGAGCCAGAGAGCTCGATGAGAACCACCATGAATCAAGTGGATCTTACCACATCGAGTGCAAAGAAGGATTTAAAAAAAAATAATCCCACATGGCCTATGCTACCACTGTGGGGTTCTTTAAAACACACAAAAGCTACAATAGCTTTCGGTTGCCTTCAGGCAACCACCCCACCCTTTTACCTCCATAATAATCATCCAGTATCCTCTATCTACGTTTGTGTGTCTTGTTCTACGTGTCTTGGTCTGTGTGTCCTCTAGTATTCTATCAGCGTCCATTAGTATCCTCTGTCTACATGTCCTCCAATATTATGTTTGTGTCTTGCATTCATCATTATCCTTAGATCTGGTTGGCTCTGTGTCTGTCAGTAGTCATCTATCTGCATGTCCTACATTCTTTTGTCTGTGTCCTACGTCTATCAGTATCCTTTGGTCTGGTTGGCTGGTAGAGAAGTTTGAGTAATTATAAAATAAGGTAACCACATTACCCAATGTCTATGATCATCCCAAGCTATGGTACCATGAAGAATTTCATGAAGTGCTTATTCATTGCATTTGATTTGAAATATAAATATTACAATGTGGTTATAATAAGTTGGTTTATGAAACCAACTTGGTGGTTATTCAAACCAACCTAGAGAGTGCCTACGTGCGCTATACTTTTGCTCTAATCCCTCCTTAATGCAAACCTATAACAATGATGTAATATAAGTATATGCTAACAAGAGAATCAAATACTATGGTAGAAAATGTTCTACAAGTTAACATTGGGATAGAAGAAAACCCTCACATGGTAAAAATTGGAGTAGAATTAAGTGAAGAAATACAGAAAGAATATATAGCATTTATCACATAGTATGTTGATGTTTTTGCATGGACATATGTATATGTGCTAGGTCTATATCCTTTTGTGGTCATGCACCATCTAGTAGTGCACCCTGATGCAAAACCTGTAAAGCAAAAGCTTAGAAAAATGCATCCCAAAGTAGCACTGCTAGTTAAAAATGAGTTAGAAAACTTTTAAATGTATTTTTTATCCAAGATATTGATTATGCTGAGTGGATATCAAATGTTGTTCCTATAGCAAAAAAAGAAGTTACTAAAGTTAGGGTTTGTACTGATTTTAGGGACATTAATGATGCATACCATAAGGATGATTTTCGTCTCCTTAATATGGATCAAAACATAGATTTTACAGTTGGGAGTGGGATGTTATCCCCCACGGATGGTTTTTTAGGATACAACAAAATCAGAATAGCTCTTGAATACCAACCCAAAATAGATTTTATTACACCTTGGGGTACCTTTTATTGGAAAGTAATACCCTTTGCTTTCAACTCATTAGATAGCACCTATGTTAGTCCCAATCTACAAAATTCCTATAAGTCTATCTAGGGACATAGTGACCACCTAAAACAACTATGTTGAAGACCCTAGTGGCTGGTACTATCCTACTCTTGCCTATACCTCTTTTGCTTGTTATGTCAAAATTAAATCTCAAGTTATAGGGATAGCTCCTAACCACAATATTGAATATTCTTATCAAATAAAATCCTCAACACCAATTCCAATACTTTCCACTCAACTTTTGACCATGCAATTAGCTACTAATTCACAAACTCTAGAGAAAATATTTTTATGTAGGAGTGAAAGTGTATGCCATGACGAAATAAATTGGTCCCTCAACATTTTGGAATCCATAAATTTGATTAGAGTATAACACTAGGTACAAGAGGAGGGTCATAAAAGAGTAGGGGATGCCTAGTTCAATAAATAATAGGCCCTAGAAAAGTGAAGAAAATAATTAGAGGCCTCTCCAAGCATAAGTTATACCATATAGAAAAGTCTAAGTAATTTTGAAAGTTATAAGAGCATCCCTTGAGTCTCTAAGACAACTCATTACAAATCCATTGAGACCACCTCCAACAATATAAAAGACCAGACTCTCAACATCATCAACCATTCTAAGAGCCCTTCTATAAAATACTTGAATGTGGTGAAGCATTTGAGTAAATCTACTGTAACTATACCTCTTTGGGTTTCCTCTATTATAGAATACATAAAGAATTTGGAAGAGGTCATAAAGAAGCAAAAAGAGTTGAACATATAATTTAAAATTTTTATGCTATAAATTTTAGGTCCAATCCTATTCCATTTTATTTGAACCTAATCTATAGATATGAGTCGATATGCAACTGCATGGTAGACTCAAGAACAAGCACATTGATCATATTGATAAGGGTCGTATATGCACCTAGCCTATCTCTCGAGCATACCAACAATAGTCTAGTCTAGTTAGATGACACTCTAGTTTTAATCTTTAGACTAATTTGAAACTTTCCTCTAGCACTCCAAGTATACACTATATTGATAATTCACTAAGATAATATAGTGATCGATCTTTTGTTCACATTTGGTATCCGCGTGTCAATATATTTCACTACTAATATTAAAGGATACTTATCACTGTAATGGACTAATATGTTGCTCCAAACTAGAAATAGTACCGATTTCAAGATCTCATTGGATCCCCTATACATGTACCATATAGAATAAATCTCCTTTGAGGGAAGTGGAGAAAATGAGGCTACATGGAAGAAGAGGAGTTGTTAGACTCTGACTCCTTTATGGACAAGGTGAATACATACATCCTTGATGATTATCTAGAGAAATGGTAATATAAAACGTGGGTAATTGATCCCAATTGATCTTGTTAGCATAGGATGATCCACTCCTAGGTATCCCTCTATATATAACATACATATTACATACATTTTTTCTTCTTTTCTTTTTTGTAAAAGATTTCTAATATAAGGAGATCCAACAATAGGCTAGTTACCTATATGATGTGAAAATTTACTATAAAATATTTCTAGTGGAAGAAGATCCAAAGGCCTATAAAGAAAAACTAATGTTAAACTAAACCATCCATTTGATTGAAGGAAAGTATGAAGGGATGTGGCATGATTTCATAAAGTTAAGGAGACCTTGAACTATATGCAATGAATACCATCCAATCAAAAGTTCATCAATGCTTCATCTCTCAACAACATCAAGGAGATTGGGTGAACATGAGTTCAAGGGCTCCTCGTAATCAATAAACTTCATCAACCATGAAATCTAGACTACTATATGGCATCTAGTAATGGGAGATATAGGCAAGTTTCATGAGTGCCTAACACTTTGAGGTCCATATTCAATTACAATACTAAGACCCAAAATAATAAGATTAGTAAGAAAAAAGGTCCAAAGGATTGATTGTCCCACATTAACCTTAATAGAAAAATATGAGGGTGGTTCTAAATCCATACTGACTATTAAATTCACCATCAACATCTGACACTCATGTTTCATCTAAGATAAAAATACTAAAAATATGTTAAGACAAAATTATTGTTATTCTTCCTAAATTTTTACATTTTATTATTTCCTTCTCCTATTTATCTTCCAACTATGACTAAGAATAAGTAAAGTACTCTAGATTGACTCCTTTTTGTAGGCGATAAGATTTTCCAAAGCTATGGGGATATTTTTCCTATAGCCTTGTTTCACTCAAAAAAAGACTTATTAAAAGGTAGGACAATTTAAAGAATATGCTTCCCACCTTTAGTAAAAAAAAAGAGAATGTGAATAAGGATGTAGATAAATATAAAGGCCATGTCAACTATCAACTCTTTCATAAATGCTTAATGCTTATCTTTAGCCTCAAGCTAGTTCCATTGAGGACATTAAGTCTTGTGAGCTATTGATTTTGAATCCAATAGTCTACATGGTCCTTTTGATGGAGGAGAGCATGACAAGGAAAAAAGGGATTTGGTAAGATCTCATACCAAACATGTGGGAACCAATTGATATCCCAAAGAGGAAAATTCTAGTGCCTACATAGATAAGGCCATCCATTGACCAAAGTAGGTTCCACCTCAATCAAAGAATGTGGTAACCACACACATGAAGAATGAATAAGGTACAAAAGCATTTAAAATAATGTCTACCAATGGCTACAAAGGATGAACCGAATGGTCTAATCTTGTCCAAGTAAACCACATAGAAATTATGGCAATCACTTCTCATATACTTGAGACTACCCCATTGATCTATGCTAGTATAAAACACCATATCCACTATGTTAGATAGTGGGATATTCTAGAAGAAATATGACGAGGAAATAATGGTGCAACCATCACCAATGCAAAAACATGACGTAATCCAACAACAATTTGTCATTTGAAGGATTATAATCTCCCAATAATAATGGTCCTAAATCTATAGACCTTGAAGGTATTATTTCCAGTTATAGAAGAATTTTAGCTCTAGTGTTGAGGATAACTTGCAAGACTTATATACATAGTTTTATATGGAAAGGACCATTCTCCTAACTTATAAATAGTCTAATAATTGCATTGTAAAGGCATTAGAAGTTTTTTGGTTGTGCCTAGTATGTATGAGCATCTTTCACCAGCCTTCTTGACTATGATAAGTAGAGCTCAAGCCTTAAGCCACTATTTAAGAAGCATAAAGCCTTTTCGACAAATACCTTGTAATTATTTATTAGCACATTAATAGAAGCTATGAGTAATTTCACTATATCCCCATGTATTTGATTTATTTTTAATCATTGGTTATGTGAGATTTAGATATTTTCATTCTAGATATTAGTATATGGAGTCCATGTTCATTTATGGCCAATTTTTTTAATAAAAAATAGGGATTTTAATTCTTGGTACATTGCCCCCATATCTTAGATTTTAATTTTTTATAAAGTTTTAATTTTCTTGTTTTTTCTTTCATTCTTTTTAGATCAAGGGTTAATTCCATTGAGGGGCCATCCTTTATTAAAATCCCCATAGGTTTCCCTAGCGATAATATTTTATTTGTAACACTCCCTACTAGTTTGATCTATGTGAGGAGTAGGTATCCCGAACACATTTATTTTTTTACCCAAATGAGTAGATGCATATGGAGATGACAATAATTACCTCTATTTTATCCTCTTGATTATCCTTTAGATTGCCTTTAGATCATCACCTTTGGATTACCTCTAGGTCATCACCTTTGGGTTGAAATTGGTTCAACCTCTAGATCTCATTTTGGATCATCAATTATGGGACATTACCACTAAATTATGGTTTCTATGTTAATCCAAATATTCAAAATATTCTAGATAATTCTTCATTGTAGGTTTTATCTCTAGGTCCTTCAAGTATAGCTGGGTTATATTCTGATATAGAAATCTTTATTTCAATTTTTTGAAGATTACATTGCTCCATGGAAAAGCTTACATTTTACCAACTACAATATTTTTGAACTACCAAAATTTTCTTTCTTCTATAAAATCCATTCAACATTTATTTCACTTTATTCCATCCTAACACTTTCATCTATCCCTAATTTATGTATATCTTATGGGTCACCTTATCTTCGTGCCAACACTTTCAAAAATTATTACCTCCACAAATTACACCAAGATGTAGATTCCAACACCTAAATTATACATATATATATCTTCCACAATTATTGTAACAACTTATCCTAGGAGTTTCATTCTATGTATATTATTCTTATTTTATAAATTTAGTGTCATTGCCTTCTACTTTAACAATATATCCAAGGCCTTCATTCTTTTGCCTTATATCTAGCATTATGATTATTTTTATCCCTTACACATATCTTTCAAACTTGTGCCATTGTATCCTCTTTTTATTGTTAGTTTTAAACCAATTCCTTTGGTATTGTTTTTAAAACACTCAATTTTATCATTGCTACTATTATCTATTGTGATCACCAAACAACATTTAAATACAACATATCATTATCACAATGACTTTTAGCACAATATTAACTATAATTACAACTTTTAACTCTAACAATATGGTCTTTTTCATAACTAATACCATCTTCTTCTACACAAATTCTTCTCTTACACATAGTCTTTAAATCACTGGTATCAAGGTTATATATATCCATTGTATGAGATCATTTGTAAGGCAAAAAATATTTGTCATTATAGGATTCAAATAACTTATACACAAGTAAAATTTATCCTTTTAAGAAGGTCACTTGTGTAACAACAAACACCTTCATGGGCTTGTATTTCAAGTTTTCAATTATCCGTATTTGTTTTTTATATTGTACCTGAATGGTGTCAAGAGTGAATAACTCTATACACATTCTTATAATAGTGCTAACATATATTTTCACATCAATTTTTAAATTCCTCTCATGAGGTCTATGAAATTGGGTCCCATGAGTCATCAATTTGTATTGACAAAACTTGATATCATGTTCTTTTCCACAAATATGGCATTTTATCCTTCTCCATTAAGGTTTCTTTTGTGATGAAGATAAGGAAGAAAGACATTTTAAACCTTTTGTGGTTTCTTTGTGGAGATAATACCATTATTAGATAAGCCATTTATTGATTTATTTTCTATTTCCTATTGTTGAAGGACATTTACCAATTATTCAAATATCACCTTATTATTTGATACATACAAAGATGCTACCAACATTTAAAATAATTTAGTTAGAGGTCAAAGTGTAATAGAGATGAAGAACTTGTCATCCACATTTTCTTTCATGGTGTTTGATTTTTCCTTCAAGTTTTGAATTCTTCATAGAAATTATTCTATACCCTCTCCATTCTAGAATCTTAATGTCTATTGTTGTGACTCAAGATGTAGGATTATTTATTTATTATCTCCCTCAAGTATAGTACAAAGTAAGTTCCATGTATCTTTTTATATATTTTTTTCACTGATATGTGGTTATATTTTATTTTTCACTCTAAAATTGATGAGCATAAGTGATATGATATCTTCATCATACTTTTGCTTGGCTATAGTCTACTCAAGTTGAGTTTCATCACTTGTAACTATATCCTATAGTTTGTTGACCACTAGTATTAATGTCAGTTTTATTTTCCATGGTGTAAAATTTGGACTTTTAAGTAATTGAAGTTCTATGAGAAACATTTTATATGTATCGATGACGAATTTCCATTATATCTTCCAAAACATTTCATTTTTCTATATACCACCAATCTTATGTATTGAACCTTTTGATATACTAAATTATCCTATATACCCATCGATACATGGAAGAGGCTAGTCCTCTCAATATACATGTTCATACATGCGAGCTAGCCTAAGGTATGTGAAAGAGAGTGATACATGGTGACAAGGTAGTATTGAAAAATATTTTTTCTATAGATAATATTTTCTTAAAGAGAGATACGCATACATAAGCATAAATTTTCTATATACTAAAAAAAATCACTGTCAAAATTTGCATCTAGTATCAAATTGGGTAATGAATGGAATGAAAAGAAACAAATAAATATTTCCTTATTTTTCTTATATAATTTATAGGACCAATGCTCAAACGTTGTTATTCCAATTATATTAGGTGTTAGATGTTGTAACTTAAAATAACAACACTTAAAACACTTAACACAATAAAACATAATTACATATAAAATATTACAAAACTACCAATAAATATATGTTAATATAATTTTTTTTAACATTTTTATTTCATTATTTATTTTTATTGACAACCTTCTCTTTCAAAGAGTGTGAAGAATATTTGAAAGTTGACATCAGAGAATAATCTATTGCGTATGATATATTTTTTGATAATATTAAGGGAAAAGAGGGTTTTGAAAGGGATCCCATAATATTTAACACTAAAACTAGCCTAAAAGGCAACCAAAAATAGAAAACACCACATTAGGCATCCCACAAAAAATAGAGAGACAAAAACAAACACAATGAGAAAAACAAATACAAGAGTGAATACAAGAGAGAACCCAGGGAATTCTACACTAGCATGTCAATCTCTTGGATAATTTTTCCCATAATACCTCTCCTTAGAATAGTCTAACATGATCTTCATGGAGCTCCAAATTGCACGTTGCTTGATTTCTATCAGTTTTAGACTGTGCAAAACTGCACTCTTCCTCTCAGAGGTCTCCTTCGGTGCATAGACATATTTCACCATTTTGTCCTTATGGAAGTCCCTAGGCAAGTTTTCTACATCAATAGAAGGGGATAAATGGGATAACCCATACTCCTCCCACTTTTTTCGTGTAGACACAATGATTTTTGGGTTCCACTTCCTTTTACCTAGCTAACTGATGGAGGACCTCCAACCTCAGACGAAGTCTTTATATTAAAAGATGATTTTTTTACAAAATCATCATTGAAGCATCGTGACGGTTTTTCCCCCACACTTTTAACCGATACTTGAATTTTTTGTGAAATATTATCTGGTTCAAAGTCCAATGAGAACAAATAAACATCTTCACTATCATCACTAGATCCTTCAAAAACCACCTTAGCATGACCAGGTGCAGGACCAATAAATCAACTAAAGCTTTCAAGATTTCCTCCGCCACCATCTCATTATTGGATGTTGCTTATTCAAATACTAAAAGGTCCAGTATTTGGTGTATATGGAACTAGATTGGACCCCATTGCACATCCAACATTGACTTCTTCATTGATTGGAATAAAAATAAAGGAATATTCATCCACATATGCCTCCGTAGGTGGTTAAGAAACATGGCATGGAAGCTACGTATGACTTCATACATAGAGTCCAGGGTAAAATAATCCATAATAATGCTAGCCACCATATCTCACAGAGACAAAACCTTAGCATTAAATTCATTCTAAATTTTGTGTAGAAATTCCTCCCCATCCAAGAAAAGACTTATCTATTTAAATAGTGAATGTTTATCCCTATTGTGATAAGCACTAGCCAACACCAAAATAGGTGTACGACTATTTAGTTCCATAGATATTTCAAAGGACAAAGACTCAATTGTCACCCAACCATCTCTCCACGTCATCACCATCCACTTGGAAAGCATTGGGTTGTACCCATGAAACTTTTGAACACAATGTAAAAGACTACTATTCTTCAGAATATCTTTAAATTCATCATCAATATTTAGAGAAGTGGGATCCAACCGATATTTAGTGGGCCTCAACTTGAAACAATGTATCTTAGATATTTTCATCTTCAAAACTACAACACCCCCACTCTTCAACACATTACTCTTAAGGAGATATATCATATTACATATGATATTTTTAAAACCATAAGAATAGGATAATTTAAAGAATTTTCAGAAGACTAGAAAAGAGTATATTATCTATGATTTATTTTACAATCACAAAGGTAGAAATAATATAAAGAACCTCAATTTGACCACATACTAGTTTTTAGGGGATAGTGTAATAGTTTGGATCTTGGTTCTTCTTTAGAAGGTTCAAGGTTCAAACCATGGTGTGGATCATTGTGTGAGGGAGTGGGTGTGTGGTGGTTGTGTGTTAGATTTTTTTATTGATAAGAATAACTTTCAACTTTATGAGAAGTCATGGTTGAGAGGAGACTACTCAAAGGGTCTCTCATAGTTAACCAAATTTAAAAAATATAATAATAATAATAATAATAAAGATTACTAAATATTTTATATTAAATTATAACTAATATAAATATATTAATTAAAAATAATAATAAATAAATAACAAATAATAAAAATAATAAATGCGATTAAATATTTTATATTTAATTATAACTAGCATAAATATATTAATCAAAACTTAATGAAGTCTAAAATTTGTGTGATTTATAAATTAAAAATATTAAAAAGATAATTATAATAAAAAAATAAGATGATAAATACATACATAATCCTAAATTATAAAAGTCCTAAATCTTTATGCACATAATTTTTTTTATGGGAAATATATCTTAACATTAAACAATACTTTTATTGGATTGGAGGCTCCTTAAAATATGGTAAACCTACTTTTTAAAGCTCAATGAACATGTAGATACGAGTAAACGATATTCCCTTTGCAGGGAAAGCTCGTTCGGTATTGTCAAACCTCTTTTGTAAACTCACTAAAATCAAGATATGATTATACAAAATTTTAGAATAACACTAAACATTTGTTAAGCTTAAATTAATTTAAGCTTTAAGTCGAAGATTTTAATTTATTTTAATAATAAAACAATAAAATACGATAAGGTTTTTTATATGAACTCTTAATTCATCAGAATTACCTTTTGTATGATCTTATTTGAATGTTTTTTCTACTCTTTTCGCATACAACTTTCCTTGTACTTATTATCTTTTCTCACACAGACATCTATTTATATGCATAAGTATATATTTAAAATATATATATATATATATATATATATATATATATATATATTATATATATTTAAAATATTATAATAATTTATATATTAATTTTTAAATTTAAATTTAAACCACAACCAAAAATATATATATATATACACATAAAAGTAAACTTGTTTAAAAAACAAATGAAAGACTATATACACAGCTCTTCCGTGTGATGCTTGATCAAAACTATTTAGCTATCCCTTCTTGTCATGGATGAACCATACTATACATATGGCAATGCATCTTTTAAGCCCAGGCATCTCTATGGGAATTCCCTTGCCACCCAAGGCGCAACTACTAGTATACTAAGGTGCTAATACCACATTTGGAAATATGATGCTCTCAGTCCAGATATGTGAAATTACAGTATCAGTTTGCAAGATCGTGGACTCATATGCCATCAGGTGGTTCGTCATCGCTATCGACTGGCATGACAGGCAATCCCTGTTCACGACATTTCTTGTGCATCAACCAACAACAGCACATAACCGCATGCAACACAATCAACATTATGCCGACAACAGCAATCTTGAACCAGTCGTGCGTTATGTTCGCCAGAGCACCGGCCTTGCATGAATTATAGTCATAGCACAACCGATCCGGATTGTTATTCCACAAGGCACAGTCGGCATCCGAGCTGTCACTCCCTGTGGCAGAAGAAATCCAATACGTGGCGTTGACAAATGAGAAGCCGCACAAGGTCGGCGGCTTGCAGCAACCCGACTTCACAATTCAAAGAAATGGACCGTTAATAACCAGACCTCAACATAATTTAAAACAAACCAAAATTTTCTTCACATCTTTAGAAACGAAAGAATTACCTCAATTGGGAATAACTTCTTTCTGTAGAATTGGTCTTCTTCAGGTACAGAATCTTCGGCGAGGCTTTCGCAGACTTCAAAGAACTGAATGCACTTCTTGATCTTGAGCCACTTGCTGCTATTCTTGATAAGGTTCCAAAACCAATGGGAGTAATCCTGAAGGCGGTATTCTTTATAAGTCCTATTGGAGACCACATGCCCATTCCTATTGGGAGTAATCCTCAAGACCGTTAAAACCATGAAGCAAAAGAATAGTAACAGGAAAAAAACAATGAGATATATGATCCATGTGACAGCCCGCGGTTTAAAAAAACCTATCAAGACCGTGGCGAAAAGAAGCAAGCCCGTTACCATGAAAATAGTCACCAGATTTAATGACATGGAAAAAACGAAGGGATATAGGATCCAAAAAAGAGCGACATATATGATCCATGCGAAATCCCACCCTTGAAATACACATATCAAAGTCGTGGTGAAGAAAGTGAAGCCCATTACCATGAGAGTGATCATCAGATTAGGATAACACAAGTAAACCAGGCTCATTCCCACACTTATGGCCATTGCACAGAATATGAGCGAAAGAATAATAGTAGCTATCTTAAGGATTAAGATGGGAATCTTCAGACTGACACGAGGCATATTGAGTATTCTGATAGGATGGATAGATCAATTGAAAACAGTTTGCCTTATAGCTAATGTGTGACGACTGTTTCAATCTCCGGAAGGGACGGGACTGGACTGTTATGGCTGCTATTCCATTCTCCAGAAGGAACTGGACTCTTAGGGTTTAAGATAGCCCCTTATCGGATGACCCGCTCTCAAACCATATAATAAACAATTACCCAACAAACCTATGATCCACTCATTATTGAATTGGATCTATTTGTATCGACTAATATGCTTGGTAAAGCCTTTTAAAAACAAGAAATAGTTGAAACAATAAACAAACGAGGATAAAATGTATAAAATCCCATCGTTATAGATTTGCATTCACGTTCACGTTCTTGTTACAATATTGTAAATATTTAAAAAATAATAATAATTAAAATAAAATTTAAAGGGGTAAATATGTTTTTATAATATTTGTTTGAATAAATACGAAGCTAAGGTTAAAAACCTTAGGATATTACAATTAATTAGACTATCTTTTTTGAGCATCTTATAGTTTTTGTGTTCTTGCTTTTTCCCACGCATACTCTCCTCCCTTCTGTATTCAAGCGGAGAAGTTTTAGTATTCCCGGTGCTCACGAGATAATGGTGGGAAGCTTTAGCATTTTTGACTTTGATGGCTTTTCTTGCCATGGTTTGGGTAAGATGGTGTTTATATTCTCGAGTCGAGTTTGGGGCCTTTTATGCTATGTTGTGTGTGCAAATGTATTCCTTATTGGTCTCCCTGTGTGGTCTATAGTTGGTATTTTTACCTGGTGTCTTGTGTCCTTATCGAAGATGGGTAAATCTAGAGTTTGTAATCGTAAGTCTAAGTAGTCCAAGTTGAGGGTGGAACCCACGTCTTTTACGGTGGATGAGGATGTTTAGTCCATTCTAAAGGCGGGTTTGTTGGACTGCGTCCAGAATTTCGATGGCTATAATCATGTTCTCTCTAAGTGGATGGTTGTTACTTGGAAGGAGGGATGGATTTATGTTGGGTCATGGTCGTTCGAGGTCTCCGCAGAATTGATCAGTCGCACCACTGGGTTGGAGTTAGATGGTGTGTTTCATAATAGGGAAAGACACTCGTTATTAAAAGAGATTAGTTTATTTTTGGATGAAGATGAATTCCTACCGAGAATTCAAAATGGTTTTAGTGCTAAGGCCTTGCTTGTACCATGGAATAAGGTGGTAAAGGTGATAATGGATTTCTCATGCGACATTATTTAGATTTTTTATGCCATGTTTCTCAATCACCTTCATTGGAAGATGTGGATGAACATCCATTTATTCCTTTTCAATTAGATGCGTAAATCAATGTTGGCTGTGCAAGGTGGGCAGGGTCAGGTTCCCCTGCACCAAGGCTTGGCTCTGTTGGTGTTTGAACATGTTGATTTGGATAATGAGGTAGCAACAAATGATATTTTAAATACTTTGAGCTCTCTTATCGTCCCTACACTTGGTGATCCCTTGCGGGTTTCAAAAAGTTTGAGTTTGAAATCAGAGGATGTGTACCCCTTCTCCTTGGGATCGGGTTCGAAAAAGTTATCTCGTAAAGTGTTTGTTTCTACAAAATGGGTGTGGGGCTCAACAGTGAGAAATTCTCCCACTGAGGTTGTGAAGAACTCTTTGGTGTCTCCTATCACTTCTCTGGTTGTGGAGAGTCTTTCTGTGAGTGTTAAGGTGGAGATTCGCGATACTCGCAAATCTATTTAGTTGATTTGCCAAAGGAGAAATTTTCTCCCATTTCTAAGGTGGATGATGTGGAAGATGTGGTGGAGGTTCTTCGTAGACCTTATACCAAAGATAGGTCGGTGGCTGATGTGTACTCTTTGGGTGAAACTGTAGTGAAGAAAAGTGTTGTCCTCCACAGTCTTCACCTCATGGAAATCAAATAACGTGCATTTTGGATCTATGTTAAGATGGTTTTGGATTATGCTAAGAAAGTAGCCTATATTTCTAGAAATATTATTAATGAATTCAATTCAATTATGTAGAACCATATTGGTTCTCTTATTGGTCGATTCATCTAGCTTTTTCTTGGGTTCGTGGGCTCCTTCTTCTTTTTGTTTGTTTGTTGTGTTTGTTCTGTTTTATTTTTGTCTTTGTTGTGTGCTTTGTAAAAGGTTGTGGGGTCCCTTTCAAAACCCTCTTTTCTCTTAATATTACCATATATATATATATATATATATATATAATATTTTTAAAGGAAAAACATGTTTAGAATTAACTGTTCATACCCATGGCATTATATTAAACTATCAATGTCAAAATTAGGATGAAGTTTGAATGTAATTGAATAATTTACTTTTGTATTTATATTATTAAATAGATTATAATATGGTAATTATGTACATAATATAATTTTAATATTTTATTTTTTAATAAGTTATATGTGATTTTTATTAAAATATTAAAATATTATATTTGTTATAGCATATTTATTATATTATTTTCTTGTCTTAAGTATATTTTTCAATTTTCTTAAAGTGTTATATTTCCACAATGAACTTCTTCACATAATTTTAATTAAGAGATAAAATCACACTTAGCTAATTACCTTTTAAAATTTGAATTTTATGGGGATGAAAATCAACATCACAATTCTAGCTAATTTATTTACTACTCAATTTCCTTATCTATAAATATGTTCACACTTCCAAGAGATTGCCTTTAGTAATAGATGATAAACATCATAAATAATAATATTTTTATTTGGTTTTCACATCCATTTTTTATAGCATTGATAAAAATTTGTGAGTCTACCTTAATTGATACATATTTTTATCTTTTTTACTACAATACTGATGTCTATAAGAAGTACCCTAGCCTATACAAAGTTGCTAGTTTTTTAGTTTCACAATGACACTGAGGGGGGGGGAATCAGTGTAGCTCTTACAAACTTAAATTTTCAACTCTTAAAGACAAAACAATGAAAACTTAAAACCCAATAAAGCAAATATAACAAGAGAGCATCACACAACACAAGATGTACCGAGGTTCACCAATTTGGCTACTCCTCAAAAATTAATTGTTTGGACTTCCATCCAAATCCAGCATTTGCAAAGCAACAACTTTACAATCAATTTTCTAGCACCAACTGGAAAGAGCACCAACCCCTGATTTATCTGCACCAACAGAAAGGAGCTCCAACCCCTAATTTATTTGCACCAACAGAAAGGAGCACCAACCCCTGATTTACCAGCACCAACTGGAAGGAGCACCAACCCCTGATTTATCTGCACCAACAGAAAGGAGAACCAACCCCTGATTTATCTGCACCAATAGAAAGGAGCACCAACCCCTAATTTATCTACACCAATAGAAAGGAGCACCAACCCCTTATTTACTAGCACCAACTAGAAGGAGCACCAACCCCTGATACCAAGCACTAACTTGGACTTCATTTATGAAACTAGAAGATTGACATATAAATGACTTCACTTTTACAAGACCCTGACTGGTCTATTGCTTACTCAACATTACCCACAATTCACACAAAACACACCCTTCTTGCTCACCTCTCACTCACCTCTTGCACTCCTCTCATGCACTTCTCGTTCTCTTCGCAAGATTAAATTCGTGACACTTTAATCCTGAGAACTTACTAAATTCTCTAGGCAACACTCCTTTTATAATCATCCTTTCTCTTTGTAACTATAGTTGTAACTCCAGTTGTAACTCCTTTTGTATATTTTGAGAAGGCATTTCGTCAAACACGTCACATGCAAATAATTGACACCATGTTCTCTTACCATGACTGTTTGTTCTCTCGATCATGACTGTTCGTTTTTCTCTTTAGATGTCTATTTTTTTTCTCTTTGCATGTCTGAATGTTCATTTTATTTTCCCTTGTGCATGCATTTGTTTTCTCCTTCGATGACTGTTCATCTTCTTCATGATTGTTCATTTTATTTTTAATGACAGTTCGTTTCTATTTTGAGGCTTTTCTTGAGTCGTAAAAATGTGACATGTCGTGATATCACGACACTTTTGTCACTCTTCTTGCCTGCCCTTTTTGAGTCATGAAAATGTGACATGTCGCGATATCATGACACTTTTTCTTCTCTGCCTGCCTGCCCTTTTTGAGTCACGAAAATGTGACATGTCACGATATCGTGACACTTTTTCTTTCTCTGCCTGCCTGCCCTTTTCGAGTCACGAAAATGTGACATGTCGTGATATCGTGACACTTTTTATTTCTCTGCCTGCCTATCCTTTTCAAGTCGTGAAAATGCAACATGTCACGATATCACGATACTTTTTCTTTCTCTGTCTACCTGACCTTTTTGAGTCGCAAAAATGCGACATGTTGCGATATCGTGACACTTTTTCTTTCTCTTCCTTCCTGCCCTTTCCGAGTCACGAAAATGTGACATGTCACGATATCACAACACATTTTCTTTCTCTTCCTTCTTGCCCTTTTCGAGTCACAAAAATACAACATGTCGTGATATCACAACACTTTTTCATCCTTTCATTTTCTCTTTGCTTTGGACCACAAAAATACAACATGTCGCGATATCGCAACACTTTTTCTCTTTGCTTTTTCTCTTTGCTTTGGTCCGCGAAAATGCTACATGTCACGATATTGCGAAACTTTTTCTTCCTTGCATTTTCTCTTTGCTTTGGACCACAAAAATACATGTTGTGATATCGTGATAATTTTTCTCCTTGTATTTTCTTCTCTTTTTGGTCGCGAAAATGCAACATGTCGCTATATCATGACACTTTTTCTCCTTGATTTTTTGCTTCTCTTTTGGCCACAAAAATGTAACATGTCACGATATCACGACACTTTTTTATTCCTTGCTTTTTTGCTTCTTTAGCATATGGGTCACTTCAGTCTTCTTGGACAACCTATAACAACTTCACCCAAACATCAAATACATCATCATAAGCATTTAAATTCACTGTTCATACTCTGAATAACTTCTAAACTCCTATCCACTGCATCAACCGATCTATATGACTATGTTGACAACAATGACAATACCGTCATCGCACCTTGCTCAACAATCTCCCCCTTTGGAGTTGTTGGCAACACACGTGCAATTTCCTATAACTCTTGTGCAATTTCTTGTAACTCTTCTTTCCCTTTGAAAACAATAACAAAAGGGCTATTGTGAACTCCCCCTAAGTCCATGCACAACATTCTTAGGCAAAAATTATTACACTTAGTAAAAATCACAAACATGAGCAAAAAGATAAACAAATACACAAATGCTCCCCATGAGAATGTGATCCCGATAGCTAATTAATTCTTGGGAAGTGTGACCACTCCCAATTTATTATGAAGGTACTCAAATACTTCCTTGGGCAACGGTTTTGTGAAGATATCCGCTACTTGCTCTATTGTTGGAACAAAATCCAACTTAACCTCACGTTTTGCAACTTTCTCCTGCATATAGTATGTTGTCGCTGCAATATATTCTGCTTCTGCTATGGATAAGAAAACTAAATCTTGTTTCTTACTATTCCACGTGACCAACCTGTCTCCAAGATAGACTGCACCTCCACTGGTACTTTTTCTGTCATCTACACATCCTTGCTCAACTTGCAACCTGTCATCATGGGAGTGCTAACTGGCTTACAATCCTCCATTGTGAACTTTTTAGCATAGTTTGATCAACATGCAACTCTCAGCTACACAAAAGTTACTCTCAAATCAAAAGTGACCGACTCTCCAGGTAGCCTATGCGTAATTTCTTTAGCATTTTGACTACCACCTCCTCCGTGACTAACGACTTTGCCTCGCATCCATTGTGTAGCTCAATGTCTCTGGTTTCTAATGGCTACCATGAATGTTTTCATCATCTGTGTAGGTATTGACAGTGTACTATTACATCTAGCATTGTAACCTCAATCTACGCACAATCATCAACTCTCGGTATTCTTCTTCTTGCTAGGGCATATGTCAGGGCTACTCAATGTCTTGGACGAATGTTCTTCACGTGATTCCAGGGAGTATTTCTCCTCACTGTGATCAAGGGATTCCTTGGGAAATATCTCACATTTCTCAAATAATGCAAGACTTTCTTAGTTGCATAGGCATCTTGTCCTCCTTGACGCTTCACCACCTAGGTGCTATTCTCTCAACGTCTCTGCCTTGCATGTGCTACTTGGTACTCTTGACCAACTGGGTGCTAGTGCCACTGTTTGCTTTGACTTTAGCATCTCTTTGATAACAACTACTTCTTTAGAAACAATTAATGCTCTCTTATACCAAATGATGTGTTGTATTTTTGGTTAAGAAACACATGCCTTCCTACCTATATGTTGGCAGTAATTTTCATATTGATCATGAAGAGCTTTACCATAGTCCTCCCTTGATATTGGTAGATGAATTGAGACGTACTCACAACACGGATTCTATTTTATTTGTAGATTGGAAATGTTACAGGCTTCAAAACCAACACCTGCTAGCTTATGCTTCCATGACATGATGACCTGTGCTGCATGTTCAATCTCAAATAACACCTATCAACTACTGCATCGAAAAACCTAGCTATTCACCATGTTGTTATTTTGAAGCACATTAGTTTGACACTATCTTCTATTGTAACCGCCATCACCAGAGAGATTTTACAATAATAAAAATATGGCTCTATCAATCCAACATCTCATGCTCTTGCTTATTACCTCCACAAACATCTACATGAACTGAAACACATTTTGACAACTATACGACAACTCCCCTTGACTACTTGCCTTTCATCCTCAGATAACCAAACAATATAGGAGCATTAATATAAAACTTTAAGATTGCTCCCCCTGAGGATGTGCTACCTGGAGCTTCTTAGTGCAATAGAGGAGTAGTCTCCTTCAGTCCAAGCAGACATGATTTCCTCTCTTCTTTATTTCTCCAACCTTTCTTGAACTTGGGCTTGATTTTTTCAACTGCATCCCTATTTTGAACCTTTTCATGAACTTGAACATTTTTCTTGGGTGGTTGTCTCTTGTGCATCCTTTATGGATGATTATTTTCCTTTCTTTGATGCACATGATTTCTTCCCTTTCTATGTTGCATTATTTGCGTCTGATGAAATCTACTATCTTGCCTTAGATTAGATACAAAAGTTCTTGGATAGAACCTTGCTATGTTCCCATGACCATTACATTTAAAAATTGCACATGGTGTTCAACCGGAATAATAGATGTATTTCTACCAACATAACTCTTTGATCTATTATTCAATCCACAATAAATTGCCTTGTGACCATAATGGTTGTATCTAAAACAATAGCCATTAAAAGCATTATTATGAATAAAGTGTGAGTGATAGAACCTATTTTGTTGTGGTTGCTTTGTTGTAGATCTCCTTTGATATTTTCTTTCTTTTAAAGATTCAGCTTCAAGCTTTTCTTGCTTTGATCCTTCAGTAGTGGACTTCTTCTTCTCTCATGATTTAGAAGATGAAGGTTGTTCAACTTCACATCCAAGACCAAGCTTACACATGGGGCTTCTTTGTTGCCTTATCATTTTATCTAGCAACTTTGTGCTCTTCTCAAATTTGAGATTTGTATTGGCCTCTTCTAGTTGTTTCCTCAATAAAACAATCTTCTCTTGTTGTTTGCAGCAAACAATATCTTTCTCATTGATCTGTGACCTGAGAGTTTCTTCAATCCTTTTGGACTCTTCTATTTGCAACTTTAGATCAATAAAAACTTTGTTAGATTCCTCTTCACATTTATTACATACATCGACTTTATTATCCAAGTGTGACTTCAAGGCTTCTTCTATTTTCTTGGATTTATGAATTTGTAAGAAAAGATCTTTGATCTTATCCCCATATTCTTCCAACTTCTTGGACAGTATTCTATTCTTTTTCCTTTCTATATTCAACTCTTCAAGTGCAGTGATCAACTCACTTTCTAGATATACTTCAGCCTCAAGGTTTTCATCACATACTTCAGAATTCACTCCTTCAACCTTTTCTAGTTCAATTTTCTCTTCCATAGGAATTGAAACCGATTGAGATGCCTTATTTGAGGAGGATCTATTCTTCTTACCCATTGCATACTAATCCAAGATCAACCCTAGCTGATTTACCCTGATAAGAGAAACTGGCTCTGATACCAATTGTTAGTCTCACAATGACACTAAGGACAGGGGAATCAATGTAGCTCTTAAAAACTTAAATCTTCAACTCTTAAAGCTAAAACAATGAAAACTTAAAACCAAATAAATAAAATATAGCAAGAGAGCATCACACAACACAAGATGTACTGAGGTTCACCAATTTGGCTACTTCTTAAAAATTGACTGTTTGGACTTCCATCCAAATCTAGCCTTTGCAAAGCAACAACTTTACAATCAATTTACCAGCACCAACTAGAAGGAGCACCAACCCATGATTTATCTGCACCAATAGAAAGGAGCACCAACCCCTGATTTATCTGCACCAATAAAAAGGAGCACCAACCCCTGATTTACCAACACCAACTGGAAGGAGCACCAACCCCTGATTTATCTGCACCAATAGAAATGAGCACCAACCCCTGATTTATTTGCACCAACAGAAAGGAGCACCAACCCTTGACTTATCTGCACCAACAGAAAGGAGCACCAACCCCTAATTTACTAGCACCAAATGGAAGGAGAACCAACCCCTGATGCCAAGCACCAACTTGGACTTCAATTCTGAAACTAGAAGATTGACATATAAATGCCTTCACTTTTACAAGACCTTGAATGGTCTATTGCTTACTCAACATCGCCTACAATTCACACAACACACACCCTTCTCGCTTGCCTCTCGCGCTCCTCTCGCACACTTATTGCTCTCTTTGTAAGATTAAATCTGTGACACTTTAATCCCGAGCGCTTACTAAATTCTCCAGGCAACACTGACGGGGGACCGGGGATTCACCACATACACAAATTCTGATTTCTCATTAAAATCTGCTAAAAAAAAAAATATTTACATGCATCCAATGAAACAGCCCGCAGGCTTTACAATGGCCGAGCTCGGCTTCGGTCTCCCTTCTGTGCTTCTTCTCCTCCTTTCTTCGGTCCACCATCCCGACTATTACAAAATTTTGAGTTTTTAACGAGGTCTCGATCCTCTAGGCAATTAATGCCCCCGCCTAAAACAAAATTCAAAATTCATTTTTCCCCCTCTTCGGGTTTTTCAAAATTTTGGTCGTAAATGGTCCATCTGCCCGATCTACCAAGAAGCCTGCATTAATGGCTACTGCATTAATGGCTTCCTTTAACTTGCACCGCCCGCCTTGTTCAGACTGTTCTGACTGCACTGCTGTCCCATCCTTAATGTCTGTTGCCGGCAACTATTATTTGCCACCAATTTAAAATGTGCGGGACCAATATCTTTGATCTAGTATACGTAGCTGTCCCCTTGTTAACATTCGTGTACGCCCTCTTCTTGTCGCCATATCTTCCATACACGTGCCCTTCTTAACTTCCATGACACACGTGGCTGCCCACGTGTCAAATTTGGCCTTGCCTGGCCGTCCGCTCGTTTACTTTTTGGTTGTCTTCTTCTTGGCCACGATATCACGACATGTCGTGATATCGCGACCCAACAACTGCCTCGCCTCTGTCTGCTCAAACTATCGTGATATCGCGACGTCGCGACCGTTTCTCCTCTGAGCCATTTGCCTTCAACAACGCCATGATATCGCGACGTCACGATATCGTGATGAAAAACTCCTCTGTAACTCTGCCCTCAACAACGTCGTGACATCGTGACATCGCGATATCACGATGTCACGATATCATGACAAGAAACTCTTCTGCGCCTCTGTTTTCCAAGATGTCGTGATATCGCGACGTCGCAATATCACGACGTCGCGATATCGTGACAAAAAACTCCTCCGTAACTCTGCCCTCAACAACGTCGTGACATCGCGATGAAAAACTCTTTCACGCCTCTGCTTTCCAAGACTTCGCGATATCGCGACGTTGCGATATCATGACAAAACCAGCCTTTGCCCTACCATAACCTTTGGGGTCACGATTTCGCGACCCCCCCCAAACTTGGCCTTTGAAAATCAAACAAATTGCCTAGAAGATCCAATTGCTGCCAGATTGTCCTGCTTTCACCGGATGCTCCTGCATCAGACACCCCAGGTAAAAAGGAGAAGTGACCTTCACTTCTATGTTGTTCGGTCTGCTTCCCTTGTAACATCTCCAAACATTCTTCAGCCTTTGCAACATGCTCAAATCCCATTTCTTGGCAAGAGAATTTTCTGCCCTCTACCAGACAAATTTTGGCATTACTGCACACCTTCTCATCTACTGTCTGCAATGGCTTCAACTTGTGCCGCACTCCATATTTCATCAAGGAGTAAGTATTTGCATGACCATCATGCACGGCACTCCGATCAAACTGCCATGGCCTCCCTAACAGTAAATGACAAGCATCCATGGGGAAAAACATCACACAGGACTTCATCCTGGTATCTTCCAATATTGAAAGTAACTAAGCACTGTTCACGGACCCATGCTCTGTGGTCCTTCCGCAACCACGCAATCCGGTATGGATGCGGGTTCCTCGTTCTCTCTAGCTGCAACTTAGTAACCATCTCCTTGGAAACTAAGTTATTTGTACTCCCATTGTCTATAATAACATTACAGACTTTGCCTGCACTTTTGCACCGTGTGCGAAACAGGCTTCTCCTCTGCTCTGACTTGTCTTCCTCAATCAACATGGCCCTCCTCACAATCATTGCTTCTCCTTTTTTAGCTTCTTCAGAATGTTCTGAGTCAGCATATTCAACTGCCACAACTGCTCTGGCAGGACCCACTTGTTTCTTCTTTACTCTCTCGGGGTGCTAGGGACACTCATATGCCCGATGCCCCTCTTCTCCGTAGTGGAAACATGTTCCTCGGAACACTCCCCTTCCATACCCGCGTCCAGATCTACCTCTTCCTCTTGGGTAGCCATTGTTCTAAACTTGCAGTTTGGATTCTTCATCTTCTTCTTTCTGACCTCGGCTGCTGCCCTCCTCTTCTTTCTTATATTCCTTTCCTTCCTCTTTCTTTCCACTAGTCTTCCCTCCAGGTCCTTTTACTCTTTGCTTGCTTTCAAACCTTCTGTTCAATTTTTCTTCAACCTTCAGAGCAAACTGGTAAGCATCTTCAATGGTGCTCACCCGAACCAAGCTTAGCTCTTCCTGGACACTGGGTCTCAACCCATTTATATAACGGGCCACATTTTCCTTGCTTGCTTCTAAATGACCGGTTCTGATGGAGATTTTATAAAATTCCTCCGTGTATTCTTGGACAGTTTTATTCATCTGCCTCAAGCTCTGCATTTTTCTTAGCAGATCCAGTTCATAATCCACGGGAATAAACTGCCTCTTCAATTTCTCCACCATTCTGTCCCATCTTGTTATCCGTTCTTTTCCTCTTCTGTTCCGCTCTAGCTGTACCCCCTTCCACCATATGCTGGCATGACCCTTCAGTCTAGTCTTGGAAAATCTGACCCGCTCGGGATCTTCAACCTCTTCATATTCAAAATATTCCTCTAAGTCATTTATCCAATCTATTAATTCCTTCGGATTCAAGTTCCCGGAATACGTAGAAACTTCTATCTTTGGCCTCTTCCCGATCTGAGATAATGCCTTGTACAGTTTGTCTTGTGCCGGATCCACAACTTCTTCCTCTTCTTCTTCAAATTGATTTTCTTCTTCATCCGCTTCATCCTCACTGTCTGCATCTCTTCTCGATTCATGTCCTCTACGTAGTTCCTCTTGCAGGGCCTGAACTTACTGCTGCAAAGCCCAAAAATCTTCTGCAGCCATGCCTCTGCCACCCACAGGGTTTCTTCTCGGAGGCATCTTCACCTGATCTCAAGCCCTCCCACAAGTCCTGGTACAACTGCCTCTCCTTCGGCGGTCTGCTGTACGCTCAGGAACCACTGGCTCTGATACCACTGACGGGGGACCGGGGATTCACCACATACACAAATTCTGATTTCTCATTAAAATCTGCTAAAAAAAAAATATTTACATGCATCCAATGAAATAGCCCGTAGGCTTTACAATGGCCGAGCTCGGCTTCGGTCTCCCTTCTGTGCTTCTTCTCCTCCTTTCTCCGGTCCACCATCCCGACTATTACAAAATTTCGAGTTTTTAACGAGGTCTCGATCCTCTAGGCAATTAATGCCCCCGCCTAAAACAAAATTCAAAATTCATTTTTCCCCCTCTCCGGGTTTTTCAAAATTTTGATCATAAATGGTCCATCTGCCCGATCTACCAAGAAGCCTGCATTAATGGCTGCTGCATTAATGGCTTCCTTTAACTTGCACCGCCCGCCTTGTTCAGACTGTTCTGACTGCACTGCTATCCCATCCTTAATGTTTGTTGTCGACAACTATTATTTGCCACCAATTTAAAATGTGCAGGACCAATATCTTTGATCTAGTATACGTAGCTATCCCCTTGTTAGCATTCATGTATGCCCTCTTCTTGTCACCATATCTTCCATACATGTGCCCTTCTTAACTTCCATGACACACGTGGCTGCCCACGTGTCAAATTTGGCCTTGCCTGGCCGTCCGCTCGTTTACTTTTTGGCTGTCTTCTTCTTGGCCACGATATCACGACATGTCATGATATCATGACCCAACAACTACCTCGCCTCTGCCTGCTCAAATCGTCATGATATCACGACGTCGCGATATTGAAGTCGCGACGTCGCGACCGTTTCTCCTCTGAGCCATTTGCCTTCAACAACGCCGTGATATCGTGACGTCACGATATCGTGACGTCGCAATATCATGACGAAAAACTCCTCCATAACTCTGCCCTCAACAACATCGCGACATCGCGACGTCATGATATCACGACAAAAAACTCTTCCATGCCTCTGCTTTCCAAGACGTCGTGACGTCGCGATATCGCGACGTTGCGATATCGTGACAAAAAACTCCTCCGTAACTCTGCCCTCAACAACGTCGCGACATCGCGATGTCGCGATATCGCGACGTCGCAATATCGCGACGAAAAACTCTTCCACGCCTCTGCTTTCCAAGACGTTGCGATATCACGACAAAACCAGCCTTCACCTTGCCGCCACCTTTGGGGTCATGATTTCGTGACATGTCACGATTTCGTGACCCCCCCCTAAACTTGGCCTCTGAAAATCAAACAAATTGCCTAGAAGATCCAATTGCTGCCAGATTGTCCTGCTTTCATCGGATGCTCCTGCATCAAACACTCCTTTTATAATCATCCTTTCTCTTTGTAACTGTAGTTGTAACTCCATTTGTAACTCTAGTTGTAACTCCTTTTGTATATTTTGAGAAGGCATTTCGTCAAACACGTCACATGCAAATAATTGACACCATGTTCTCTTACCATGACTATTCGTTCTCTCGGTCATGACTGTTCATTTTTCTCTTTGCATGTTTGTTCATTTTCTCTTTGCATGTCTTACTGTTCATTTTCTTTTACCTTGTGCATGCTTTTGTTTTCTCCTTCGATGACTGTTCGTCTTCTTCTTCATGACTATTCATTTTCTTTTTAATGATTGTTCATTTCTATTTTGAGGCTTTTCTTGAGTCATAAAAATGTGACATGTCACGATATCATGACACTTTTATTACTCTGCCTACCTGCCCTTTTTGAGTCACGAAATGCGACATGTCGCGATATCGTGACACTTTTGCTTCTCTACCTTCCTACCCTTTTCGAGTCACAAAAATGCGACATGTCGTGATATCGCGACACTTTTTCTTTCTCTTCTTGTCTGTCCTTTTCGAGTCATGAAAATGGAAATGTCGCGATATCGCAACACTTTTTCTTTCTCTGCCTGCCTGACCTTTTTGAGTTGCAAAAATGTGACATGTCACGATATCATGACACTTTTTCTTTCTCTTCCTTCTTGCCCTTTTTGAGTCATGAAAATGTGACATGTCGCGATATCGTGACACTTTTTCTTTCTCTTCCTTCCTGCCCTTTCGAGTCACGAAAATGCGACATTTCGCGATATCATGACACTTTTTCCTCCTTGCATTTTCTCTTTGCTTTGGACTGCAAAAATGCAACATGTCGCGATATTGTGACACTTTTTCTCTCTGCTTTTTCTCTTTGCTTTGGTCCATGAAAATGCTACATGTCACGATATCGTGACACTTTTTCTTCCTTGCATTTTCTCTTTGCTTTGGCCCATGAAAATACGTGTCGCGATATTGTGACACTTTTTCTCCTTGTATTTTCTCTTCTCTTTTTGGCCGTGAAAATGCAACATGTCGCGATATCGCAAAACTTTTTCTCCTTGCTTTTTCGCTTCTCTTTTTTTCGTGAAAATGCAACATGTTGCGATATCGTGACACTTTTTTCTTCCTTGGTTTTTTTCTTATTTAGCATATGGGTCACATCGGTCTTCTTGGAAAACCTGTAACAACTTCACCCAAACATCAAA
This sequence comes from Wollemia nobilis, assembly GCA_028583015.1. Taxonomy (NCBI): domain Eukaryota; kingdom Viridiplantae; phylum Streptophyta; class Pinopsida; order Araucariales; family Araucariaceae; genus Wollemia; species Wollemia nobilis. The sequence continues at coordinate 3,678,463 of JAQPPZ010016942.1, read as the reverse complement.
TACATCCTCATAAGAACTTAACTTCACTATTCATACTTTGAATAACCTCTGAACCCCTATCCACTGCATCAACCGATCTATCTGACTGTGTTGATAACAATGATAATACCGTCGTTGTACCTTGCTCAACATAATTAAGTTCCACATCATTCTGAATAAGTGAATCTAATTTTATCTTCATTATTTCTAAAAACACACCTCCATTATATTTTCTTGAAATTCATTTAGAACCACCATCAAAAGTGAAAATAAAACTATATTATGACCTTCTCTACCTAATTTTTTTTTTTTGGTAAGTTGAAAGAATTAAATTAGAATGGGGGTTTGAAACCGTGCCCAAAAACTTTGGTACATAAGCAACAATGATATAGTAATAGATTAAAATCAAAGATAAATATTGTGACCAGTGGATAAGTCCCTAAGAAGCAGAACGGGGATCAAAAGGCACCACAACTACTAGAAAACTAAACCAAATATAAGGGAAGCCCCAAGCCCTCCTATAGAGAAAACCAGTAGATAGAAAAACTAAGAAATTACAATAGGAGAATAACATAGCAAGAAAAATTAGAAAGGGCCGCTTGTTTCATAAAAGTAAATATGAGAAATAAGCATAACGAGGATCAAAAGGCACCACAACTACTAGAACACTGAACCAAATATAATAGAAGCCCCAAGCCCTCCTATAAAGGCAATCAGTAGATAGCAAAACTAAGAAATTACAATAGGATAATAACATAGTAAGAAAAATTAGAAAGGGCCACTTGTTTCATAAAACTAAATATGAGAAATATTGCAGGGATCTTTACCGTGATTCTAAGGAGGATCCAAATAAAAGTATAAATAAAATGTATAACAAATTTTGAAATAAATTTAGCATCCATGAGCTTTATCACTTCTGGCCAAGTTACCAATGTTGGGAGGAAAGTCATCATACCAAATAGAGAGGTATTCAATGGTGGTTCCCATGTTGGCAAGATAATCAGCTATATTATTGGACTTTCTATAAGTGTGTTGTACCAAAAAATCCTACCATTGTGAAATAATTATGTATATTTTCTTTATCATAACTCTAGTTTGCCATGATGGTTCTTTTCTATTTTTAATGTAGTTTATTATATTTAAAGTATTCCCTTCAATGATAATTTTGTTGTCACAACCTTGAATAAAAGAAACACCTCTCCATAGGACACAAGTTTTTGCAAAATGATTTATTTGAATTCCTAAGAAATCCATAAAATCCAAGATGATATATCCCCTACAGTATCTAAGAACTCCCCCTACACATGATTTTCTTGGATTCTCTTTTGAAGCACCATAAAAGTTGAATTTTAGTTAGTCCTGAGGTGGTGGCTTCTAATGGGAAGTGTTCCTAGGGTTGAATTTTGAGTGCAGACAAATATCGTCCTTAGGAATATGCAAATATGAAAACAAAGGGAGTTTAGGGGAGTTAGCAGGAATAGGAGGGCAAGGGACAAGGGAGGCATTTTCAATGGCACAACTTAAGATTCTATTAGATACTGAGAAGGTGGTATTAAAACCCTAGATAATCTATGTACAATTGATTTACACAATATCAAAAACTATAGTATTTTAAATTTAGTTTCTTTGTTTAATACAACCTTTAAATCACTTTTGCAACCCTTGTTTTCAACCTCCATACTCTCTCCAAGTCTATAATTTTTCTCATGGAGATAAACTTTACCATCCTTTTTTCTATGATTTTTTATAGTCAACTATGTGCACACAAAAACCATATGCACAAATCATGTGAAAACCAAAACCATATGTATAAAACCACATGTACATAAATAAAACCACATGATTTAAAACTACATGTACATAAATAAAACCACATGCACCAAACCATATGCATCAAATCATGTGCATCAAACCACATACGCAAAACTAACAACCATGTGCATAAAAAATAAAAATATAAAAATTACCCCACTTGAATGCTCCTACATCATTATTATTAGTATGAATATATTATCAATAGAATTGTAATGATTTTTATTTTCATTTTTGGAGAATTACAAGAATCCAATCTACTATATCTATTTTGATAGCCTATGCATTGTAAGAATTGTATAAATGGATTCCAAAAATTAATGTTTTGCCATAAAATTGAAAATGGCTCTTACAATGGATGTAAATCTTAAAGGTTTTTTATGTAGTTCATTGTTTAATAAAAAATAATCAAGATTAACAAAGGTAAACCATTGAAGCAAGCTACAAATATATACCTATAATTTTTTGAATAAGCAATATAAATGGTGATAGTCCAAATTGCATTCTATATTTGTGAATTATAAAATAAAAATCTCTATTTAAACTTTGTAAGGAGTTTTATAGTTAAAATAAGGTGCTTTTATACTATGTTTTTTTATTTATCTAAAATAGATGTATAACTCCTACATGCAAAAAATTAAGATCCATTTCACTATAATATATATGACACTAAAATATAATACTAATTTTTAGTTTTAAAATATAGCACTAATTTCTAGTTTAGCACTACATTTTAAGTAATTTTACAATCAAATATATGAAAAATTACATGTTTACATATATATGTGTGTGTGCATGTGCACATACACACATAGACATTCACATACATTTAGATGTGTAAATAAAAAATATTAAAGATTGAATCTATTCTAGATTTGACTTCATATTTTTTTCTTTTTTGATTGATAAGATGGGGTGTTGAAAGGTCCCTAAATATTGAAAAAAAAGTGGAATGAAAACCCATAGTAAAAGCCTACATCAAGGTAGAAGATAAGGGAGGCCACATATGAACCAAACTGACACAAAAAAAACTAGAAAGCCTTAAAAAAATGGAATCATTCCAAATAAATTTAGAATAACCCAAGACCAAAACAAACCACCAACATCAGTGAGGATGAGTTACACATTACTCATCAGTATTATGGGTGCCAAGATCATCCTGAAGGTCCTTGATCACCTTGGTAATGGCTAGAGATCGCATATCCACCTTCTACTACTTTAGTTTGTGAATAACCTTCCCAACAAGAATCAACATAGATGTGGCCAAGGATCAACATAGAAAACCCAGACCCACAATTGACACCAAGACCGATGAATTTACACAAAGAAAATTAAAGCATTTGAGATACATTTATCCATAAAACATTGGAGAAAATATTCCACCCATATCTTCAAAGATTCAATGCTTTGGCCCAAGTTGGACATGATGTCAGCTAGCTGGTTGGCTTCATGATAAACATATTGAATAGAAATATTGGTAAAATAATGAACATACAACCTTACCTCTTCTATGATATTGACAATACTTCATGGGGGGTTGGTGTTATTCTTCAAGATATTTATGGTGTTGAGGGAATCCCATCAACCACCAAATTCTAAATGTTGAGGTCATGGATAGCCTTAATCCCCTATAGTATTACCCAGACTTCAGCCACATTATTGGATTGGATTCCTATGAATTCACCATAAGCAAGTTGAATTTTACCATGTTCATCTCTAATGAGACCCCCTATGTTGGCATTCCCAAGATTACCTTTTTAGGGTCTATAAAAATTAATATTAGACCACCCAATCAGTGGTCGTTCCTAAATAACACTATCTTTGCTCAAAGGGATATCTCTACATTATGGATCAATGAAAATATTAAGTCTTGAAGAAAATTTAGACTCTATGTTAGACTTGGGACAATCTGAGGAAGTGGTAATATTGTCATTATCAATATCAAACAACATAACTCTGGCAGTAATGGCTTGATGATTTTGGGAAATATTGTTAAATATTATGTTGTTTCTTTCTAATAACAATTACCAAATGCAATGGAGAAGAATGAATGACCAATCAGTTTTGAGATAGAAGAATGAAAATGGGCTAGGCCATTGAAGGTAGAGATATTCAATATAATTAGGATAGGCCCAGACAATGTGAAATTTCTTAAACAGAGATGAACAAACCTAAATGGAAAAGGGACAGGATATGAAAATATGATTGATCGACTCCTAATATGACTTGGAAATAATGCATCTATTAGGGATGGTAAGACCTCATGATACTAAATTATCACTGGTTAAAACCCTATTTAGGATGGTAAACCATGGAAAATGAGCAACTTTGAGGATGAGTTTATTAATCTAGATTCTATTGGAAGGGAAACACCCATTGGACTGATCAACTTAGGTAAAGTAAGCAGATTTGATATTAAAATCACCTGACTTAGTCAACTGCTAGAAGGGGCAGTCAAGAGGTAGGTTTATAGAAATAAAATACCTTTTAAGCATGGAAGATAGCACTTTGGATGTCTTAGTCTAATCAAGATAATCCACTTTATTAGGTAATGTTGAACCATAGGGATCATTTGATAGTATCTAGAAATTAAATAGGAGACTAACCCTCCAAATAGGAAATCAGTTATGGATTTAAGCAATAGAAAATATAGATTCTTGATGAGAGGCTACTGAGAAATCCAAGAGTCTTCCCAAAACTAGATGGAGGAACCATTACCAACACACCATCTCAATCCTTTCTTAATTATATGTCTAGTATGAACCACTAAGTGCCAGAAGGTAGAACCATCTGAGAAGGCATTATATTCAAGCAAGGAGCATTGTTGAAGATATTTGCTCTTAATTATGTCAACCCACAATGATTTGGAATTTGAAACTACTTTCCACCCTTGCTTGCTGATTAAAGCTAAGTTCATCTTGTGAATTCTCTGAAACCCCAACCCTCCTTGATTTTTCTTTGAGCACACCTTATCCCACACCAGTAGGGGAAATCTAAATCTATTCTCCACTCTAGACTAGAGGAATCATTTCTAGATCTTCTCAATGCTATTACATATAGAATTGAAGCCTTAAATCGATAGGAAAAAAATTGAGATATTCTACAAGTAAGATTGAACTAAGGTAGCTTTAGCAGCTTGACTCAGGAGGACACCTTTCCACCTGGCTAATTTCTTCATAATTCTTTGTATGACATTATTCCACATTCCTACAGTAGGTTTCCCCTAAAATAAAGGAAGGCCAAGGTAAGTTGCTAGGAGAGAGGATATGGAGCATCCAAGAATCTTGGCAATTTTAAGCTGATGATCTCTAGGAGTATTGATGAAAAATATGAGGCTTTTGTGGAAGTTGATCTTCTGGCCAACTATCTCCTCATAAGAATTGAGAATGGATTTGATGGCGTGAGCTTCTAGAATAGAATATTGGGTAGCCAAGATAGTGTCATCCATGAATTGTTGATGGGATATGGGTGGCATATTAGTAGCAGCTTTAATACCTAAAATAATACCAGCCTGGCAAGCTACCTTAAGAGATCTACCCAAATATTCTACAAGGATGATGAATAGGAAAGGTGAAAGAGGGTCTCCCTATCGAATTCCTCTACTACTTTTGAAATAACCTATAGAAGCATCATTGACCAAGATAGAAAACCAATCAGATGAGATACATGACTTAATGAGGCTGACCCACTCACTGTGAAACCCAAATTTTGTTAAGACAACAAAAAGAAAGTCCCAGGTTACACGGTCAAATGCCTTGCTTATGTCAAGTTTGAGAAAAATACCTGGATGTCAAAATTATTTTAACTATAGTGTTATTACTTATAGTCTATTAAAAAATTAAGAGGGGTATAAATTAAGAGAATAAAATATAAATTTGTAGGTAAAAAAATAATAGAGAAAATAAATATATAATGTTCAAGTATAAAATATCCAATACAACCTTATTCATTCTATACTGCAAAAGAGATGATAATGTAAAATATCTTGACTTTGATGCAAAGTGTCTTGACCAATATATTATTTTCACATAAAGACTTCATTTTAGTCAAAAATTAGATTGGATCATCAATTTTTTATTGGCCACTAAATTTTCTATATAGCATTAGATAGAAACATCTAGAAATTTTTACTTGTGAATAGTAACATCTTTACATATTTAGGATCCACCATATAGAGCATTCCATACATTTTTTATTGTTATAATTTCTGTATTATGTGAAAATTGTAATATTAAAAGAAATATTTAGACTATCTAGATTCTATATTTTGAGTTCAAAATGAATTAAGAATGAATTAAAAAATTATTTCTACTATATAAAATAGGGCCACTATTTACATTGGTACTTCTCAATTCTTATCATCCCTTATCTACCCATGATTATGAAAATATGGATATCAACACAAATCTATCTAATATTATATTTTTTTAGTACCTTGAGTCTAAAAAGTTGTATGTGTTGGAAGTATTAAATTATTTGGTACCTTGAAAGAATATTTCAAGTACCTTGTAAATAGTTTGAAAATATTTGAGTCTAAATTTTTATAAATATTAGGTGTCATATAAGTATTTAATATGTGTGGATTTAATTAAATATTTATTATATGTTTGTAAATAAAACATATTTCTTTCATAATAAATATGAAGAGACACATTTCTTGAAAGAGTAAAGAGCCTAATAAGAGGAATTGTTTGTTGAGGTTTAAATATCAAGAGTAATTGTAAAGGATACATGTAGAGAAATCCTATGAGATGCATATTTAGTAAAAAAATAATTACTATTTTGGTACTAGAATATTAAGTGAAATCTACAACTATAGTAAGATGTTTTATTGTTTGAATTATTGTGTGATAATATTAAGATTGATATTCTATGATAAAATAGCTTAATTGACAATAATTGTATCAGAACAACTATAATGGGAGTAACACTATTTTTAGAGAGCTACTATAGAACCACTATTTTAAGTAATCCAAATCAAGCATTTCATGAGAAAGAGTAGTGTTTGATAGAATCCCATGTTAAGAAGAGTGAAATCTAATGATGAAATAAGTTGTGAAGATAAGCTAATAACAGTGATAAATAAAAGTTAGTAGTAGAGAAGATAATAGAGTAAATACCAAAGTAAAATAAAGTGAAGGTGTAGAGAGGTGAAAGTAGGAAGATATTGTTAGAGTAGAAGTTAGATCCACAAGTTAGAAGGATCTAGAGCATTGGAGAAAGTTATAGAGTATTTGGGATAATGCCTAGAGAGGAGAAAAGACATATGCAAGAGCACTTGGTAGAAAAAAGAGCCTAGAAAATACAACAAAGCATTTTGAGAATGAATTTCTAGGTAAAGCACTCGATGCATGAGGAAGAAAGAGAACTATGTGATAAGGATCAAGGAAGGTGTTATATGAGCAACAAAGTAGATGTTAATGATATAAAGGAGTATATTTTTGTCAAGATAAACATAATAGCATTGATCCATAACACACATAGGCCAAAGAGAAATCATAGGAATATTTAACCTTTAAATTTACATATTAATTTCGAGTAATAAGTTAAAGGGTAATGTAAAATACAATGTCTAGACAATGAATATCATTATTCATTGGTACATGCTCTATGTTATAATACAAGCATTGATATAATTCATAGGTGAACTTTCAAATTTCTTTAAGAAGAGTTAAATATAAAATAAATTGGCTTAAATCTGAAAGGTTTATTTGAAATACATATTTTAAAAAGGATTTTATAAGAAGAATATTTTTTATTTTTTTTATTTGTGTAAAACAACCCAAAAGGGATGCCACTTTCGGGTAAGACCCAAGGAGGCAGGGGTATCCATTCCGCTAAAAACACCCAGGAATCGGACTTGGACTACCACATTTGACATAATCAAGGAGCAAACAAACACACAAAACCAATTTAAAAATAATTAAATAAAAACAAAAATAATAAAATAAAATAAAAAGCATGCTCCTTGAGTGTGTCAAAAACAAAAACACAACCAAACATGCACAATAAGATAAAATAAACCACAACACAAACAACATAGAAAAACACAAGAACCACATAAAAAAAAACAAACAAGAAAAAAACAACAGAACACTACAAAGACATAACCCAAAAAAACATGAAAAATAAACACAACCAAAACCTAAAAAAATTAAAAAATAAAAAACAACCAACAACAGACAATAAACAAAAACAAAAAACATAGAAAACACTCACATAAAAACAATAAATAACACAAAGAAAGAGAAATTCAAGAACAAGAACGAAAAAACACAAGAAAAATAACAAAAAACATAAAAATTAAAAATAAAAACAAAACAACAAAAACACAAGAACAACAAAAAACAACACAAAGAACACAAAAACAAAAAAAGAACAAAAGAACCCACCCACCTTAAAAAACTAAAAAAAAATAAAAATTAAACAAAACAATGACCTATCTAGACCAGAAGACTATTAAGGCAAGAATCAACAGAGGAAACAAAATAAAGAATAGAATGAGCTAGGGAACTAAAAAAAATTGAATGAACCAAAGAGAAACAAAAAAAAAAAAAACTAGGTACCTTCAGAACTAGAGCCATCCAAAGAAATGATAGAAAGAAGATCTTCCCTAATTTGAGAAGCCCACCATATAGGAGGGTGGCCATAACAAGTAAGATCACCTTTTTCCAAAGCCCAATTAGCTAAAGCATCAGCACTCTTGTTTTGATCTCTGACCACATGATTGTAATAAACTTTCAAAAATCCCATCTGGATTAACTGAATCTTCTCAATAATTCATTTTATTCTCCAATCCACCTTATGATTCTTAGAAGGAGTGTTCAAGATATTAATCATGATTTGAGAGTCATACTCAACTAACACCTTTTACCATTTAACCTTAGTAGCCTCCTGGAGGCCTCTGAGGATACCATACCCCTCAGCAAGGTTATTGGAAAGAATACCCAAATTCTCAGTAAAAGTAAAAACCAAGGAGCCATTTGAAAGTCTACCAATTCCTCCCACACTGGCTTTTCGGGTTCCCTCTAGAGGCTCCATCAATATTGACTTTTTCAAAATCCTAAGGAGGAGGTTGCCAATTTCTAGTCCTATCCATATTACTAATACTCACATTCCCTTTAAGTTGGTTTCCCTTAGAATATTTAATATTTAATCTTTGCATCGCTTGATCCCACATTTTGTGGGAGTATTGGGGGTGATTAAGGAGTTAATGGACTGATTCAACTAAGTTGGCTATGGTCTTTTGCCAAATATAGTGAATATCCTTCCTATCTTGATTAAAAATTTGGCTATTCATTTCATTCCAAATATTCCAAAGAAGAATGGTAGAACCCATCCAAACTAACTGCCTAATAAAATGATCAACACCCTCTTGATTAGGCCAATCCCTCCAAAGCTATTCAAAAGTAAAAAAAATGGACCACTGTAATCCAAGTAAAGTGGCCATTCTCCTCCATAGCTCAGAGGCTAAAGTACACTCAATAAAAATATGGTTGATATTTTCTATATTCTCTTCACACATTTCACATCTAAAAGGGCCATTAAAACCATGCTTCATAATTTGATCACTAGTAAGCACCCTACGATGCAATAAAATCCAATTAAATAACCTCACCTTAGGCCAATAAGAAGAAGATTTAATATAGCCTTATTCGAAGGAAAATAATTATACTAAAGGATAATTACAAACAGATTGGGTGGCAAGGAAAAGTGAGCATGACATCACAACAAGAATTACAAAGGTACTAAACTTTACCTCGTAAATTTGAAAAAAATATATAAAATTGACTTTGTTTGTAGAATTAAATTGAAGGAAAATAGTATATTGAAGAAGAATTATTAAATTTAAAGAATAACTAATTGAATGAATTGGAAGGAAGCCAATTTGAAATGAATTAATTATATTGAAGGTGGAGTTGAAGAAATATTTTGTTTATTGAAGATAATTGTTGATTAAAGAAAATTATTAAAAGAAGGATAAAATTTAGTATTGGGAGAAACAAGGATTTCAAGTACAAAGTAAATTAATTATATTAAAAATTTTATTAAAGTGCCAAATTATCAAAATAATTTTTTTTTTAATTATTAAGGTGAGTAGAATTCCCAATTTAATATTGAAAGGGAAAATTATTATTAAAAATAATAATTTAAAAGGATTATTGATTTATAAATTTTTGAAGAAGGGAAAAATATTCAAAGGCTTATTTGACTTGAGAAATAAAAAGGTTGAAAGAACAAATTTAAAGAAAATGTACACACAAGAATATTTAATATTGATTAAAGATAAATTATTTGAAGTTAATTTATCATAAGGTACATAATTTTTCCTCTCTAAAGTGAATTGAAAAAGATCGTAAGAAACGGAAAATAAATATTAAAGTGCATTAAAAATTTCAATGAGTCAGTAAATATTTTTTAAAACAATGTCCAAGATGAACATTGAGATGGCATCCATAAATAAAAAATTATCTAAATGGTTTTTAGTAGTTTATAGGGAAGGAAACATGATTGAGGAACAAACCAAGACATATAGAACATTGAAAGAAATAAATCAAGTAAAAGAAGAAATACCAAAAGGTGATTAAATTATAACAAAAAGATCACCAACTCAGCCAAAATGGTTATAAAGAATGAAAAAATAAATGATAAATAAACATGAATTACTTCAACATGACACTAGTAAACTTCATCAAAAGGAAAATGTGAAAATCGTAGTAGAAGATACTTATAATTTGAATCCCATGTAGGCTAATGTGAACATAATAGCAAATGTTTATTATGATTTTGTTCAAGAAATAAATATAGTATATAAAATAAGAGATTTGATCATAAACAACGAATGCAAAAAAATCATACATATTGATATAGAATATGTTGGTTTGAAGTCTTCAAATAGTAATAAGTATTATGATAACTTGTTAACTATAAAATGTTATGATGAACTTACAAAACACATAAAAGTAGTTGGGACTAAATAGGGATATGATAAAACAAAATATACAAATAACAAGGATGATGAATTTTTATACTCTACACTTCATAGCATTGATATAAACTTTTATAGTAGTAGAGACAATAATGATATAAGCCAAGCCTCTCTTGAAGAATATCTACAAATATGGTGCTTATCAAAGGAAATATCAATTGAAAAAAAAAAAGTGTTAATAATTTGGCTACATGATTTGAACATACAAAGAGTCATTTGTGACAATGGAATCAAAACAAAGGATCTACTTTGATCTATGATGGAAATATTTATAAATTGTATTTATCAAAATTAATTTTGATGGTGCTTCTAAAGGAAATCAAGGAAAAGCTGGTGGAGGTGGTGTTTTTAGAAATAGTGAAGGCAAAATTATCCTCACTTATTTAGAATCATATGGAACTTCAACTAACAACTATGCAGAGGCTATGGCACTTCTTATGGGGATTAAAATTGCACTTCAATCCCCATGCTGGATGTGTATAAGAAGTATTTACTCAAAAAAAAATGCAGCTAAAAAAGGATGGAAATATATTTCAATTGAGGGGACTCACAAATTATCATCAATGTTATTAACAAAAATGGATATGGAGACTGGATAAAAAATAATATTATTGTTGATGTTCATCATCTATTACTAGAGGTAATATCTTGGCAGTGTGAGCATATATAGAGAAGGAAATCAAGTAGCAGATAAATTAGTGAATTATGGTGTTGATCTACATCCCCATGAAATTCGAATTTTAGGAGACAATTGGCCAAGTGATATTTTATCTATTAATCAAAATGATTTCAAGGAGTTGATTGTGGAAACATAGCAATTTGAGAAAGCTAAATAATACATTTAAGAGAAAAAACAAAAAAAAATATAGTGATAAAAATATTTACTACAATAAATGCATTTAAGAGAAAAAACAAAAGAAAATATAGTGATAAAAATATTTACTACAATAAATGTAATATTGTGGTATTTTTATGGGAGTGGCCCCCAATAGAATCCATATATAACCTATTAAAAAAATAATAATGATATAAGCCACAATCTATATTATTATGATGACTTGCTTCAATATCAAGATAGACAAGAACAAGATTAGATTGGAGATGAAATTGAAACAAGCATAGATGAGAACTACTAAGTACTATGAAAAATCAAACAAATGAAAAATAAGTATTGGGGAAAAGGTATACTAGAAATAATTATTTGAATAAGACCAAAAGTAGAGATCCAAAAATGAAAAAGGAACAACTACACTATGAAGTAGATAAAGAAGTAAAAATGTAAAGCAAAATAAGATCAAAGCAAATTATCTTCTTAAAAAAATAATGTAATACTAGAAGTGTTGGAAGTATTACATAATTTCATACCATGAAGAATATTACACGTATGTTGTAAATAGTTCAAAATATATGTGTAAAATTTTGTAAATATCAAGTTGCATGTAAGTATTTAGTATGTGTGGATTTAAGTAATTATTTATCGTTTAGTAATAATTAGAAGTTGATCATTATTAGGAGTAAATAAAATATATCTCTTATCAAAAATATGAATTTATTAGAAGAGTGAAGAGTTAAATAAGAGGAATAGTTTATTGAAGTTGAAAAGTTAAGATTCATTATAAAATCTATATATAGAGAAAGCCTATGAGATGTATGTAAAGAAAAATTTCAATACTATTTTGGTGCTAGAATACTAAGTGAAATGTGTGATTATAGTAAGTTATTTTATTGTGTGAATACTTGTGATTGTATGATATTATTAATACTAAGGTCTCATGATAATATAGCTTAATTGCTAACAATATGAACAAAAAAAGTAGGTTTGGTAAGGGTAGCATGATAAATCATTGGGGTAATATAAAAATCTATAATATAAAACGTTAGAAGAAACTGCATTGAGTGTTCCAAGTCTATATCAATGCCAATATCATGAAATACATATCAAGTTAAAATACCAAATACAAGTTTATAATAAAATTATTCCTCATTTATTAGAGATTATTTTTTCAAGGGACTAATAATATGATCCACTTCCTACATTATAATAAAAACTATACATATGTTAATTTGTTTTTATATAAATATGTTACTAATTCATTAAAATCCCTATATTGGATCATTCACATACATATTTCTTGATACAAATTTAGACAACACAAAAAACTTTGATCAATTCATTAAAACAAGGCATACAATAGTTGGAAATTGTATAGGAAAAAACAATGAATGAAAACAACAATTGGCATGAAAATCAAACTCAATAAAAAACAAGAATCTATCATTTTATGTAATAAAAATACTCTAATGGAAGAAATACATAATATCATGTTGCCACAACTTATATTATTTAAATGCAATTAAAAATACTACATGCTTAAGATGAATAATATAATTCCTAGATAAAGTATAAACTACAATTTCTTGCAATGTTAAGGGCCTCAGAGATGTGCCACAACACGGGCTAGGATTTTTGGAAAACAAAGTCCTATAGCTTGGTGGTAGGTCCTGTAATAGAAATATGGTTTGTTGGATAGAAGGTTGGGTCATATGAAGGAAACATAGTTAGGAGGTTGGGTGGAAGGCTGTATCAGCTGAAGGAAATGCAATGGTTGGCTATGTTGTTAAGAGGAATGCTAGTTTTGTTTATTTTTATTTTTTGAATTTTCAAAATTGTTAGAAGATCTTTTTTTTTCTAGTTATGGGTGCTAGAAATTTGTCTTTTCTCCTTATAATTTTTGGTCTTTTCCCCTCTTTGAAGATAATAGAAATGGGAGACCTTGGGATTCATCACTATCTATTGAGATAGATTTGTACGGTGGGACCTTGTGTCTGGTGGGTGTGGTTGTCTTGTTGGTTATTTTCTAGATGTGGGTGCTTGAAAGATATTTTTTCTCCATGGTATTATTTTGGTCTTTAAATTTCTCTCTAAAGTTAATACTATGGGGAGACCTTGGGCTTTGTCATAGTCTATTTTAGAAAGGCTCGTGTTGTCAGTCCTTCATTTGACAGGTGTGGTTGTCCTATTGGTTTTTTGTTTTTTAGATGTCGGTATTGGAAAAATGGGTATTTCTCCTTGGTATTATTTTGATATTTGACCCTCTCTTTGAAATAAATACCAAGGGTAGACCTTGGGTGTCTTTACTATTTTATGAAGAAAGGCTCTTATTATGAGGTAATGTGTCCATTGAGGTGAGTCAATAGGTTGTTAGGGGTGATATTTGATTTGTTTGTTGTGGGAGGTAGTCCTACTAACCTTGTGGAAGGGTTTTATTTTTTCTTCCTACTCACTTAGCTTTTGGGTGAAGATATTTTGGTGGTGGGGGTATTCTTGGATTTGCTTCTTTCTTAGACTTTCTTGATCTACCCTTTTCATGGCTAGGCACTGTGGTAGATCCAAATATATATTTCAAGGGAGAAGGGTTTCTTTGACCTTACGATGTTCTTTGTTAGTGTCTTATGGTATATTCTAGTAGTTTCTTGAGCCTAATGGATGAATATTTTGGTTGGTTGTGTTGCTATATCATTTTTTGGTGGGATGCTTCAAATTTTAATTTTTTACTAGAGAGTGGACCTAGGAAAATTTTTCATGACTGGTGGACTTTGATATTCTAATTTAGGTAACGTGTTTTAAATTTTATTATTTCTAGCAAATTCTTTAACCTAGGTAGTTTTATCTTAGGTAGTGTTTGGGTTTTTTCTTTGGTTCTCCTGTTGGGCAGTTTTTTCATCTTCCTTTGATCTTTCTAGAATTCCATAGTTTTTTCATTTTGAGCACTCAGATTCAATTTTCATTTCTACGGTTCTAGAGTCCTTTCAAAACCCTACGGTCATTTTTTAAGAGGATTTTTTCACTTCAAGGTTCTATGTTCCTTTTAAAAATTTGTGTTCAAGTTTTGGGTTCCTTTCAAAACCTAGTTTTCTTTTTGGTGTCTAATGTGTTTAATTCTCCTACTAGACAAGAATTTTCAAATGGATGGGAAATTTTCAAATTTCAAATCTAAGTGCCCAATTTTATTTCAAATTGGTAGTTTCATTTGTTGGCTGGGAAACATTCAAATGGGTGGGAGAATTTCAAATTTCAAATCTAAGCATCCAATTTTTAAATTTCATTTTGGTGGAATCTTTGTCAAATGTTAGTTCCATGTATTACATGTTGTATGCTAGATATTTTTTGTTGTATGTAGGACTAGTTGTCCCTAGGGGAGACAACCTCATTTATATTATGTATTTTTCATCCAATATCCTTATGGCCAATTTTAGGTTTAGGTTCCCTTTTAAAACCCCCTCTTCCACCTAATAAAAAAGCATATTTCCTAGATAAAAATATGAGTACAAAAAATCTCATACACCTCCAAATTACTCACAATTTTTTTGTCCTTTCCAATGGCTAAAAATTGCATTTTTATATTTTTCAAATAAGGGATAACAAATGTAAGGTATGTAAGGTTAAATATAATACCCTTTCCTCTTTAAATTTTCTCTAGTGACATTTTTATTGTCCCATTTATATTCAATTCTAAATTCAAAATATTCTTTATTTAATCAACTGTTAATCTTGGTCAACTTCCCAATGAGATGCATTTTGTACCTAAAATCTCATTCAAAGAAACTTATATTTTCATAAAAACTAGGATAAATGGAGTTTAATCAAAATGTAGGTTGATTATTAAAACTTGATATAAAAAAAAAAAAAAAATTTCTAATAAAGTGATAAAAGTAGCAATTAGTGCCAACAATGCATTGTCTTGTATTGTCCTTCAAATTAAAATACAATATATAAAATAACATAATGTAGTGGGTACCATAATCCCACCTGTTAAAGTGGGACAAAAGACTATGCCCACATTATTCTATATATTGGAAGGTGAAAGAATATACAACATATTTTTAGGAGTACCTTGGATGAGAGACATAGAGTGTATCCCCTCCATTGTATATAAATACCTTAAATACATTCATGAAGGTCAGGTCCATGTGGTTGGTGCCGACCCAGACCCCTTAAAGTATTATAATAAGGATAATCATCCATAAGAGTCTACTCGTCCATCCACACATTTGGATACTAAACTAAATGACCTTATCCAAAGTCCAGATTCAACCCCATGGTTAATCGTGAAGCTACCTTCACCACCATCACTAGTACCATCATCTATTTCTTTGAACGAAGGAGAGTCAAAGGGGTTGACTGCAAAAGATCTCTTAGCCATTTTTGACACATTAGAAGAAGACCTTCCCACTCCTACGAACAAGGAGGAACCCATAGTGGATACAAATGAATTAGATCATATTATTCTATCTTCATCCACCACACTTGATGACACAGTTGAATTGACCAATCCTGAACTTAATGAATGCATAGTACCTGATGTTAAATTCAGGCATATCATCAAGTTGATCAAGGATCTAGGTTGTCCTCCTATCAATTTTCCACTGATTTATAGCATCTCTGATGCACCCATTGAGCATGAGGGCCAATTAGATCACCTTTAACAAGTTAAATAGGTAGCCATGATTGGTCCAAGTTCCAATGCATATTCTCATGAGTTTGTGGGAATGATCAATGTGATGACGGAGAACCAAAGCCCTCTAAATTTATCTAGGCCACTTGCAACTCCATCCAACATTCAATCGATACCACAAGAGATAGCATCGATGCATTTGGTCACACCTACTCCATCTTATCCATCTCTATAAAATCAAGAAAAAGTGTACCCACTACACCAAAGTGGAGACAATATAGCTGCCATAATGGAACACTCTGAGGGGGAACAAGAGCATGAGCTAAATCAAGAACAAGAGCATGTGGATATACTCACTACTCACAATCTTCATGAACCATCCACATTTACATAGACAATTTTGGATAGGCTATCCAATGTTGAGTTACAAGTGAGTCACCAACACCATGATTTAAAACATATATTAAATCAACTCATGAGAATTGAATTACAATTAAGTAATCCAAAATCTCAACCTCATGATTATCAATAACAACCTCCTCCTATGTATTCTGAGGTTAAATCTCAATAGAAGTTGGGGCAAAAGCAACAACACCATCAACCTCACATGTATACACCATTGCCTAAATCTTTGATGTCACTCTTTAATCGATTATGCGAAGCCAAGGCTATACGCCATTTGGATCCCAATAGGCACAAACCAATGTGGTATCAAGAGAACCAAAATTGTACTTACCATAAAATAAATGGTCATAACATTAAGTCATGTATTACATTCAATATTAACGTATAGGATATGATTGACAAGAATGATCTTCAAATGAACAATCAACAAATTGATATAGTTCAAAATTTGTTGCCTATAGATATGAGTCATGAAGAAAAAACTAAACAGGTGATGAATTGTATACAAACCCATTTCCTCATAAAATATGGTGACTGCTTTCACCTCATTTAAAGCCTCAACTTCATACCTGAACTTCATTAGCTGAGCCCATGTCAACCATCCTTCACAACTTGCAATAAACAAAGGCAATAATATTGCCAGACATACCCTTGTTCAATCAAAATAGGTCTAGATCTAGATGATACAGGGAAGATAATTTTTACCTCTAACCAAATTAAAGAGTTTGACATTAGCAATTTTTATAATTTTAGACATGTGGTCCAAGATCTTATTGATAGCGAAGTTGTACCCACAATTGGGTCACTCATTTTACCTCATCAAGACATTGGAATTAACAAAAAATCCTTGCCACAATAGGGGGAGTCAGTCTCTATAACTCCTCCTATCCAAGCCAATAATATTACATCAAACATATTACATGCTAGGGGTATCCAAGCTATCACACTTTCCCCACTAGTTACATTACAAGAAATGAAGCAAATTGAGGATCCTAAAGGTATTGCACCTTCCTCACTTCCTTGATCACCACAAATGTTGGGGGTATACAAGGTGTTGCACCTTCCTACTAGAATCACAAAGTAATCAAAGTTACAAAAATCTCCAAAGGCATATATATGCCCTTTGGTCACCTTAAAATGCTCCTAGGTAGTCTATGGCATTTCCTTAATGTCTATGACCATCTAGGTCACCTAAAATACCCCCAGGCAGTCGATGACCATCTAGGTCAAAATAAAATGTTCCTAGACTATCCATAATTGTCTAGGTCAATCCAAAAATCTCCAAAGGCATATATAAGCCCTTTGGTCACCTTAAAATGCTCCTAGGCATTCTATAACATTTCCTTAATGTCTATGACCGTCTAGGTCACCTAAAATTTCCTTAGGCAATTTATGACCATCTAGGTCAAAATAAAATGTCCCTATACTATCTATGATCATCTAGGTCAACCCTAAAATCTCAAAATGTATCTATAAGTCCTTTGGTCATAACCAAATTCCCCTAGGAAGTCTATGACACTTCCTTTGTATTGATGACCATCTAGGTCACCTAAAACACTCCTAAGCAGTTTATGACCATCTCGGTCAAATACAAATACTCCTAGTCTATCTACGATCATCCAAGTCATTCCTAAAATATCCAAAGACATTTATAAGCCCTTTGGTCACAACCAAATCCCCCTAGGTAGTCTATGACATTTACTTAGTGTCGATGACCGTCTAGGCCACCTAAAATGCTCCTAGGCAGTCTATGGTTGTCTAGGTCAAATAAAAGTACTCCTAGACTATCTACGATCATCTAGTTCAACCCTAAAGTCTCCAAAGGCATATATAAGCCCTTTGGTCACTCTCAAATGCCCCTAGGTAGTCTATGATACTTCCTTAATGTTGATGACCATCTAGGTCACCTAAAATACTCCTAGGCGGTCTATGATCGTCTAGGTCAAATAAAAATAGTCCTAGACTATCTATGATCATATAGGTCAATATAAAAAGGAACAAAGGCATCTATAAGTCCTTTTGTCACCCTAAAATTCCCTTAGGTAGTCTATGATACTTCCTTAGTGTCTAAGACCATCTAGGTCAATCCAAACATCCCTAGGCGGTCACTGACCATCTAGGTCAAAATAAATTATCCCTAAACCATCTAAGATCATCTAGGTCGGTCTAAAAAGCCCCAAAGGTATCTATAAGCCCTTTGGTCATCCCAAAATCCCCAATGGAATTTATTATGCCCATCGATCAACCTATATATACATGTATCGCTCCAAATTTTTCACACCCTTACCTTCAGGCTATAGGATCCGTGCCCGGAAGGAGGATGGGAAAAGGATGGCACGGTACCTCGGACTGAGAGGCCTTGCGAAGGTCCCGCCTCTCGGGGGAGGTGTATTATGGTGATTTTTTGATGGATGGTGGGTTCACCAGGAAACGTTTGAATGGCAGTTTCCATGCCTAGGTTGGGAATGTGTTTGATGTGTTCAGTTTTAGCTTTAATCATCCAAGTCCTAGGTTTGGCCAAAATGCGTCTAAGCTATTCTATATGAAATGCAGATTTAAATGAATACGGAAAAACAAATTAGGACAGAAAATAGAGAAAGTAAGCAAGATTAAAAAGCCATACCTGATCCGGATGTCTGATGGAGATTCTGATTTTTGAAGCAGTCAGGATCATCTGGAATTCGACAGGATCGTCTCCTATCTGACAGGATCGTCTGAGATCTGATGAATTCGTCAGACGAATTCATCAGAGACCTACAAACAGAAAAATAGATGCAAAATACAGAGAATGCAACTATGATAACAGAGGGAAACAGTGTAAAATGACAATAACAATATCAAACTAAGAATTATAAACAGAAACATGAATGCATTATATTGATTTAATGACAATTATAACTTAATTATGCATTTGATCTAGATGGGTGAACTCCAAGATGCAAAATAATAAGAAATAATTATAGAATTAACTAAATGCAGAATAATACAGTAGAAAAGGGATGAAGAAATGCAAACTCTAGGCACTGATTGCCCCCAATGATGATTGCAGTCGAAATCGTCTCTGATTCGACAAGATCGCCTCCGATCTGAACAGGATCGTCTGCGACGATGTAAGCTTGCTCCGGCTGAAAAATACTAAGGTACCTGCAACAAAATTTGGATAGAACAAGTGCAAATAGTAATTTAGGATGTCTAGTGTGTGTAGAATTCAAGTTACAGGGAATTTCAGCCAGGGGGATGCTAAGGGGAGGGCCTAGGATTAAATAGGCTTAGGAGGGAGGTTAGGAGGTTGGAGATCATCCCTATTTGGGAGATCTCCAATGGGGAGGGTCTCTAACGGCGCAGACACGCTTCTGCCCGGATTAGAGACGTCGTTGGAACAGAGACTAATTGTGAAAAATCAGTTTTGGGACAAGATCGTCTGGACGTCCTAGCCTAGACGAAATCGTCCGATCTGAGGCGATATCGTCTGATCGGCGACGATATCGTCAAACGGTCAAAACAAACTCTAAAAATGGCATGGGAAATGAGGAAACGGATTAAGCGGCGGTTTGGGAGCGGTTTTGGAGGTTGAAATTTGAATTTGAATTATTTACTAGAGTAATTGTAATTATTAAGGTTTTACTTCGCCAATTTTAGGGTGCTACATTTTGCCCCCTCTTTAGCGAATTTTTTGAAGAAAATGCGTTAAAGATGAGTTCTTCTCGATCTACGAGAAAGCAAAAATTATTCCCATTTTTAGGCGACGATTCTTGGTCGAATCGTACGACAGCTTACTATGGTGCCCCCTCCGTGTTTTTACCCAAATCGAACGTTTGAGGTAAAAATGCAGAAAAGCAAAATTTTAAAATGTTTTTAATTGTGTTTTGAATAAAATTAAGAAAAATAGGGTAAAACCCTAATTCATTGTTACTGTTCATTTTTTTGGTTTTTAGAGCTCTGTAAGCAAAAATGGTGGAGACAGCACACAGATCGACAGAGGTCCAGCGCGGGCTACGGGTAAGAGTCTAAACTTAGCTTAGAATGGTTTAAGTTGAATTTACATGCTTTTTAGATTGATTTTAAATAAATTTTGAGCATCGCGGCCATTTTTGGGCCGTCGACGTCGTCGGGACGAAATCGTCCCGATTTCGATGAAATCGTCTCAAGTTCGCCGATTTCGTCGAAGGGCGAAATCGGCGAAAGGGGGACGATTTCGTCAAATAAGGGACGATTTCGGCTTGCAAAATCGAAGACGATTTTGCTCAAATTTGGGACGATATCGTCCAATAGTGGACGATATCATCATTTGTATGAAATTGAACCTGATTTTACTTGCATTATTAATCACTTGAGTTTTTATTAATGATTTTTTTATTGTGTTGTTGTTTATGTTGCAGAGAGGTTTACTAAAGAGCGAGAGAATGGAAATACGATGGGTTGAGAGATGACTTGGCCGCTCTATCATAGGCAGAGCGGGATCAGCTAGCTCAAGCCGGCTTACAACATGTGGCAGAGATGCCACAAGTTTCTACAGACATGGGGCTACTAATAGCCCTGGCAGAGAGGTGGTATCCGGGTTCTTCCTATTTTTGGTTACCCATAGGGGAGATGACTCCCACATTGGAGGATGTATGGAGGATTTTGAGGATCCCCATACAAGGACGGTTGATCACTCCTACGGCCAATCAGGGCCATGCTATGATGCGGTTGTGTGGCGATCCGAGCTTCGCCCTGGAGAAGGGCGGAGTGAACATCGAGGCACTGTGTCAGATGCCTAGGGCATCCAGACTCACACAGGTTTTGGCCGGAGTGGTAGGTGGACTTCTGCTGTGCCACCAAAGCGGGTGCAGGGTACCATGGGTGCTAGCAGATGTGATCTACGACATGCGTGACCATGGTTACAGATTCTCTTGGGGCAGTTTTGTTCTATGCCGGCTATACAGGATCCTGCACGGGGTCGTGTACAAGGGCGGCCGATGTCTGGTTATGACATCGCTACTACAGGTTTGGTGCTGGGAGCACATTGCAGTGCAGAGGCCGGTAGGGCTTCCTTTGATAGGGATTGATGGGGAGAGGCCCCGAGTTTTCTACTGGTGGCTTCGAAGAGGGGCACAGCGGTGGATTGATCTGTCGATGTCTCGGAGACTGCTGGATGACCTTGTCCTAGACCAGATCACCTGGAGGCCTTGGAGGGATCATCCAGGGTGGGCCGAGGATGGACAAGAGCTGGCTCGCATCAGGCGAGTCTGCTGGCTGAGGATGGAGAGGGGAGAGGTGGAGCTCCACCGCTATGATCAAGTTTTGTGATAGTTCGGTCTACAGTAGGGGATCCCATCTCTCAGGGATTACGAGTTTTCTCGGACTATCCGGGATAACACTACGGTTAGCGGGGCTCTAGATATGCAGCGCTTCTGGAGTCGGGATGCGGATGATGCCCCCATTCAGCTAGTGGATGGGGATGACGTAGGAGTAGCCGACGGCTACGATGCCTAGTACGTAGGCATCCGCCCTCCTCGGATGACGAGGGCTCAGGGTCTGATTCATGCAGTTGTGCATCGGATGGGGAGGCGGCACCAAGCGGCCATTGAGGCGGCCCAGGGTCATGACGAGAGAGAGCAAAGGAGACCACAGGCTCAGTAGAGGCCATGATAGAGAGAGAGGAGGGAGGAGAGACCCCCTTCTCCATAGAGAGAGGCCACCATCGCCCGATAAGGGCAAGGGTGTTGACACTAGGGAGAGCAACGAGATAGCGACTCTCCGAGTGGAGACAGTCCATCTCTAGGCATAGGTGTAGACCCTACAGGAGGAGGCTGCACGCCATCGAGCTGAGGTGACACAGCTCAGAGATGAGATTGCATGCCTCAGAGCACGGGGTGGAGGGGCGAGCACTCGGGAGCTAGCACGGGCTATTGCCCAGATCACTTTTTATCAGACACTATACCACCAGATGGTGCCAGAGGAGGAGAGATTACCACTGTCGGCTAACATCGTGGATCCGATCAGGATTGGGTCATCAAGGACTTCATCTCGATCCACGACTAGGACTCGCAGTACCACTCATACTATGATGGGGCCACCTCGTCCACCTCAGGGTGGGGGAGGAGATGAGGCTGAGAGCTCGAGGGGTTCTCGAGGCTAGCTACTATAGATTGCATTGCATAGATTGATATATAGTATTTATTATTTTTGATAGAGGATTGAGTATGCCGAGGTATAGATTGTGGCATACCGATCCGGTTTTGATATGATGTATATATATTTGTGATATATATAGATGAGATATTTTTGATCATATGACTTGTCTTATGTGTTTTTATGATGCTTTTAAATGTTTTGATTGATTGATTTGATGATTCATGTAATTATGTCGTTGGAAATATTATGGTTTGAATGTCATGCTTAAAAAATTTAAATGAAAGAATCTGATAGAACAAATTGGTTGTTTGTGATGTGATGATTTGATAAAAAAATAAAAAGGGACTTTTAACAATAATTTCAAAGGACATTGTCGCTATTATAGACCATTTCATGGAGTCGCCGCTCACTCGGTCGTCAAGCTAATCCCAGTATAGAAATATTGTTAAAAAGTAAAAGAGTGCTTAAGAGACTGTCTTAAGACTTTGGTGCAATGGTGCAAATGATGATGATGATGGTTTGTTTTCAGAGTTTCATAAAAATAGTATGCATGAAATAATGTTAAAATGATTTTTGCTAGGCATAAATTCCTAAGTGTGATAAATTTTTTGGATAATTCCCTAGGAATTATACCATCATTGCAAAATTGAAGGTTGACATAATGACATGAAATAGTGATAATGTGCATGCTTTTTGTTTAAAAACATAATTGTATAACATAATGATTTAAGTCATATGGTTTTCATGATTTTTAAATAAATGGGGAATAAAAATTGTTACAATGGTTTGCGCTAGGCATAGAATATGTAGGTATAGACTTATACCATCATCGTGAAATCCAAAAAGAGATAGTTTTATTGCATGGTTGATTTTTAATAAATAGAAAATATGAAGATGAGGACTTGCGCTAGGCATAAAATTCCAATTTTGGTTTTAGAACTATACCATCGTCATGAAAGTCGATAATATATATATATATATATATATATATATATATATTTTGTGTGTGTGTGTGTGTGTGTGTGTGTGTTTTGATTGTATGGTTTGAAAGAAATTTTGATCTTTTTGATTATGCATGTAGTTGTCTTTATACTAAACAACTGTACTTTAAAGAAGAAAATGAATTTATTCCAAACAATTTGCAAAAAAATATTTCAAAGTATCTTAAAGACAAAAGTTAGATTTATAAGGAATCCCATGTGCATATGTGAATTCATTTCCAATCTTGATTTATCATAATGATACACAAAATCTCTCAAATACAAAATGTGTGTGCAATTGCTATGTTCGTTTACCAGTTTTGAGCAAGATAATATGATACAAGTGATTTGAATGAACCAAATAAGTGTTCATTAACCATGATGTAGATGCATATAACCATACTAGACTACTATGTAAGTCGGATTATCAAGAGCTAGCTAATCCATAAGCAGACATAGGTCTGTACAAAAGAAGGTCGCTAATGTGACGGACATATCGCCACGCTAGGAGTTACCCAAGGCCAAGCGAGGTTGGGCACAAACCACTTGTTATGGGGCTTACCTCACAGTTTTCGAATAATTGAGAATTCCAGGGATTCAAGCTCATCAACCCTTCTTTTCTTTTCAAAGGGTAGGGAAAGGGATTTTATTGCTTTTGCTTTTGCTTTCTTTGCTTTCTTTTGTATTTTTGCTTGATAATGTTGTAATGATATAAAATAATATTTTTCTTTTTCTCTTTTTCTTGAACTTTGCTTTTTCTTTTTGTTCTATGCTAGGGATACTTGCTCGGATTAGTTTGTAGAGCAAGGGATTTTTATTATGGGTAGGGGTGAGCTTGTCCTTTTGCCAATTCTCAAAGATTCTAGACCATGTGCATGATAGGATAGCAGGGGAAACTTTTCGCTCAAGAAACCACTTCTACTATGTAGCATAGCATGGAAATTACAAATATAATCATTTTATTGTGAAAGGATGTGCTTGGTTTAAGTAAATAACAAGATCAATTCTCCGTGCTCAAACTTTATTTAATTGAATTTTGTGGACTTTGATATAAGAGAGATTAGTAATCATGCCAGATAAAAATCAAGATATTTATTTTTGTGTTTGTGAAAGTGAGGGATTCCAAATAAATGCTAATTTATCCAAAATAATTTGAAACATATAACTGCAATATTTGTAAGAAGATATATATAAATACTTTTTGAGAAGTTTTGAGAATGTTGACTCTCTCTTTCTTCTTTATGTTGTTTTGGTTTCGAAAGAGTCAAGAATATTGCTATTTTTTTATTTTTATTATTATTTTTTTTGTTTTTGAAAGAATTAACAAGTGCCATAAATAAATACAACAAATAGTTTTGAATATTTTGATGATTATGAATGTTTTTGGTGTTTTTTGAATTTATAAATTGAAAGAAATACAAGATAGTGATTTTGAAATATTTTAAACAAATATATACAAGGATGAAATGACCAAATTTATACATAGTAACGTTTAAGATGCAAAATGTTCATGGGTTCTTTAAGTTCTTTACCATCTAAGGTAGATAATTTGTATGCTCCCGATTCAAATTTAGCGAGTGATAATGTATGGTCCAAGCCAGTTGGGCTCAAATTTACCTTTAAGGTCCTTAGTTGCATTAGTATTTTTTTGATTTTCTTTTAAAACAAGGTCATCGATCTCAAAGGATCGATGACGAACTTTTTTAGCATATGATCTTTTAAGCTTGTTTTGGTAGGCACGGAGATGCTCCAAAGCATTGATGCATTTTCATCTAGGAGTTCAGTGGATGAGTCTGCACATTTCGATATTCATCTCCTACTTTGGTATCTTGAAGTAGTAGAGCCAAAGAAGGAACTTCTAATTCAAAGGGAAAAACGGCTTTAGCACCATAAACCAAAACAAAAGGTGAAGTTCCAGTGGGGGTTCGAACACTAGTTCGATAGGCCCACAAGGTTGGATATAATTGAATGTGCCAGTCACGGCTAGTTTTATTGACCAATATTTTGAGAATTTTGATTAAGGTTTTGTTAGATGCTTACGCTTGACCATTACCCCGAGGATAATAGGGAGTGGACCAGCGATGTTGAATCTTATATTTTTGGCATAATTTTTTAACATCTTTATTTTTGAAACAAGTTCCATTATCTGAGATGAGATTTGCAGGAATTCCGAACCTACAAATGATTTGATTAAAAATAAATTTAGAGACTTGTGTGCCGGTGCGGGAAGCTAAAGGCATAGCTTCAACCCACTTCGTGAAATACTCAGTGGCAGCTATGATGAATTTGTGTCCATCAAATGACACGGGATTGATTTTGCCAATAATATCTAAACCCCATTTTGAAAAGGGCCAAGGAGATGAAATAGCCTACAGGTTCTTGTGCAGGCGCATGGACAAGGTCGGCATGTTTCTGGCACTTGTCGCAATGGCGCACATAATCATGTGCGTCATTCTCCATGGTAGGCCAAAAGTATCCTATCCTAAGGAGCTTTTTAGCAATGACACTACCACTGAAGTGTCCTCCACAAGATCCATCGTGGGCTTCACTCAAGGCTGATTTGGATTCTTCTAAATTCAAACATCTTAATAGGATACCTTCAAAAGATCTCCTATATAAAGTATTGCCAATTATTACAAATCGACTTGCTCGTCTACGTAATAACCGATGCTGGTTTCTATTAGAATTGGCAGGGGAAAGTCCCATTTTGGAGAAAATCAAATATATCCGTATACCAAGGTTCAGGAGTAGTTTCATTGATTAGAAACACATCCAAAGGTTCTAAGCATGACTTATTTGAAGCGGGTTCCTGGAGTCGACGAATAATGATAGTGGCATATTCGTCATCTAACTCCAAGGGCAGGAGAGATGCAGCTGCGGCCATAGCATCAGCTGTGCACGGTTGCAAGTTCGAGGAATAGCTTCCAAGGTAACTTGATCAAATAGAGACATTAATTGTAAAACATAGGCTTTATATGGGCACAGTTTATCATCTCCGGTCCGATAAACTTCATTAATTTGGTTTATAACAAGTTGAGAATCACCAAAAACTAACGAGATGTTTAATTTTTAGCGCCAAGGCAGCTCGTAATCCAAGGATTAGAGCTTCATATTCAGCGGTATTGTTGGTGCAAGCAAATGTTAATTTGAAGGACAGAGGAATAAGATGTTTTTGCGGGGATATTAAAATAATACCCGCACTAGCCCCACTCATGCATCGGGCTCCATCAAAGTATAAGGACCATTGTTCAATATGGTCTGCCTCTAATTGAAGGCATTCATCAGGAAACTCAATGATGAGGGGATGGGTAGACTCTAAGGGTGCAGCAGCTAATTGATCTGCTATGATTTGACCCTTAACAGACTTTTGTCCTATGAACGTGAGGTCAAACTCGCTTAGAGCAAGAACCCACTTGGCTGTGCGACCCGATAAATAAGGTCGACTCATGAGATACCTCAAGGGATCATATTTAGCAATGACATAAGTTTTTTGACTAAGCATATAATGGCATAATTTTTGCGTAGCAAACACAACTGCTAGACATAGTTTTTCTAATGTTGTGTAGCGGGTTTCATAACTGACGAAGGTTCGGCTAATATAATAATTAGCACGTTCTCTCTTCGCATCATCAAGCTGAGCTAACATAGCTCCTAAAGCAAAATCTGAAGCTGAAATATACAGGAGAAATGGGCGATCAGGTCTAGGCGGTGAAAGCACAGGTGGGTTAAGGAGGTATTGTTTGAGAAGTTCAAAAGCTTCTTTACATTCGTCGTCCCAATTAAAAGGGACATCCTTCTTAAGAAGTTTAAGAAAGGGACCGGTTTTGTCCGCTAGCTTATCGATGAAGCGACGGATGGCTTGAAGCTTACCTTGTAAACTTCGTAACTCAGATATATTAGTAGGTGCGGGCATATCAGTGATAGCCGCAATCTTGAGAGGGTCAATTTCGATACCACGTAAAGAAACTAAAACCCCTAATAGTTTACCGGACTTAACTCCGAATATGCATTTGGCTGGATTTAATCGAATAAGATATTCTCGTAATCGATTAAAAACTTTTCTCAAATCATCTAAATGATTATCTTCATTAATAGAGCGAGCTATAATATCATCTACATAATCATGTAGGATATCATGCATCATATCATGAAAAATATAAGTCATAGCTCGTTGATAGGTTGCACCTGCGTTCTTTAAGCCAAATGGCATCACTTTCCAACAAAAGGTACCCCGGGGGGTAATAAAGGTTGTTTTAGCCTGATCTTTAGGAGCTATCCTGATCTGATTATAACCAGAGGAATCCATCCATTAAGGACATCATCCCACTCCCGGCGGTAAAGTCAATGATTTGATCCATGTTTGGAAGAGGAAAATCATCTTTAGGGCATGCAACGTTAATATCTCTAAAATCTGTGCAAACCCTAACTTTGGTGGCTTCTTTCTTGGTAGCTGGAACTACATTTGAGATCCATTCAGCATAATCAATAGCTTGTATAAAAACAACATTCAGGAGTTTTTCTAACTCCCCTTTGACTAGCAAAGCCACTTTGGGATGCATTTTTCTAAGTTTTTGTTTAACGGGTTTAGCATCCGGATGGACCACTAGGTGATGCATGACTACGGAAGGGTCTAGACCTGGCATATCTTCATATGTCCAAGCGAAGACATCTTCATATTCTTTAAGGAATGCAATGTATTGCTCTTGTTTTTCTTGACTTAATTCTGATCCAATATTGATTATGTGAGGACTATCCTCAGTTCCAATATTAATTTTAATGACGTTTTCTACCTCCATGTGTAGATCTCTTTCAAAGTTAGGTGGGGCGGGTGAAATGCCCAATTCTTGTAATTCTTGTAAGGTTAAGTTGGATAATTCATCTTGAGGATTAGCGGTCTCAAGTTGGGCTATAGTTGGTATAGAACCATCAAAATAAAATCCATTGTGTAACATCTCTTCAACGGAGACATCGTGGAAGATATCTCCTTCCAACTCCTCATCGGAGTCGGCAATCATTTCAGGGTAAGCTATGGATAGCATGTTACATGTAAATGGCTGATTTTTTAGAGGCAAATCATCACGCCTATCCAAATAATCTTGATAACATATGAGTTGATCATCATCTTCAAAAGGAAAGGGTTGACCCTTACTAGGAAATAGGCCCACACCACAGTGGGCGAGGCCACGGTTCTACCTCGAAAGGTTCTTTCATGCCATTTTGGAAAGGTCCCAAGCCTTTCCCTTTATATCCCATTTTAAGCATTATGGGTTTAGCTTTAATATATTCATTGGTAAAATAACATCGAGCATATCCCTCATGATGAGTTTTGATATTTCGAGGGATTCTTCCCCAGTCATATCCTTTATAAATGAAGGCACAACTCCCGACTTGGTAAGTACTTCCCATAGGTTGTGGGAGGCCCAAAGTACGAGGAGATGGCGGCAAGTTATTTAAAAGAATTGAATCTTGCATGAAAGCATTTGTTTTTTTGATATTAAGATTGTGGATAAATCTGGTAAAAGTTCATCAGAAAGAGCATAAGATGTAGAAGGATCATTCCCTATATCTTTAGATGTGGAAGGTATGATAGATGTTGATAATGTGGAAATGTTAAGAGATGGGTCTATAGGTTTTGAAATTATAGGGATAGAACATGAAGGATTGGTTGTAGATTGAAGATCTTTTTGAGGTTCTAGAGTGGTTTGTTTAGAAGATTGTTGATCTATATATGAGGGTGAAATGAATGGAGGGGAAATAGGTGAAGCTATGGGTGTGTGTTTCACAGTTTTAGATGAAAAATAAGAATTAGGATGTGTGGATGACAAAGCGGGGCAAAATTGCACTCCAACAGGTTCTACCAAAGCACACATATCAAAGGGTCTAGGATCACCGTGGATAGTGACCAACTGATTTTTAAATTCGAATTTAACACATTGGTGTAAAGTTGATGGGACAGCCCGCATTGCATTGATCCAAGGGCGACCCAAGAGTATATTGTACGATGCTGGGCAATGTACAATAAACATGGTGGTATCTAGAGTTCGAGGACCAACTTGCAATGGGATGGTAATAACTCCACATGTTTCTTGTGTTTCGTCATTGAAAGCTTTGATAATCATGTCAGTTTTCTTCATTTCATCACTTCTAAAGCCAAATCGTTGGTAGAAGTCAAAAGTGCAAATGTTTAGAGATGAACCATTATCAATCGGGACTCGTTTAACGACTACATCTCCAATTAGAGTAGTAATATATAAGGGATTATCCTTATGTAAGCTGTGTTGTGGGATATCTTTATCCCGAAAGTCAATACAATCAACTTCTCGAGTGATGATAGTATTGGCCATGGCTTCAGGTTGAATATTTTGAGGTACCATCATTTGGCTTAATGTAAGCATCAACTCATCCCTATGGGTAGGAGAAGATCTTAATAAATCCAAAAGGGAAATTATGGTTGTAGTATTGGATAATTGCTCATTAATATTGTAAGGGGGTTTAGGTTGAACATTGGAAGCATGATTCCCTTTATTGGGATTTTTCAAAACAAATGGAGCTGATCCATCATTCTGGTTTGGTTCTTGTTGAGAATTTTGAGCCTGTTGTCGGGTAACGACTCCAATGGTACCTACAATGTTATATTGAAGATGTTGAACTGGTCTCGGTTGAGCGTTTATGGCTTGTTCATTTGGGAGGAATTGATTAGAAGAGGGTCGAGTAGTAACTCTTCTAGGAAATGGTTCTTCTGGAACCATAGCATCTGTGATGGGTTGAATAGGATCTGATTCATTTTTAGAACTATTCGATTGGTTTGAAGTGATGTCTATTTCACTTTCAGTATCTGATTCTATATCACTAGGATCTAGAGTTTGAATATTATGTAGGGGCCTGGTCGTAACCATGGATAAAGTTGTGTCAAATATTTGAGGATCATGATTAAGTAAATGTCCACTAATGGTTCCTACATATCGGGTAGGAGGAGGAACATTATGATGTTCGATTTGATTGGCCACCTCTTTACCATGTCTTGGTAAAGGGTGTTGAAATATGTCTAATGATTGATTAGCATTTTGATTTTGATTTTGGGGAATGTTCTTTTGAGGATTATTAGGAGCATTTTGTTTAGGTTGGAAGGCTTGCACCTCCATTTCATTATTATCAATCAGATCTTGTATTTTATGTTTCAACCTTTTACAAGCGTTGGTAGAGTGTCCAGGTCCTCTATGGAAATCAGAGTGTAAGTCAGCTCTGTATCCGGGTATAGTTGGATCAGGTTCCCGGATAGCTGGTAATTGGATCAAACCTCTTTCGAGTAATTGAGGTAAAATAGTTGATAACGGTTGATTCAATCTAGTAAATTCTCGAGGAGGCTTATCAGGCGGTTTCAATATAAATTTTTTTGTTGTTTTCGTTGCATTGATATTAGCAACATTTATGCTATCAGTGACTCCGTCACCTACAACTTGTTTGTTTTTATACTGATTTTTGGATGTTTTCTCATCATCCTTCTTCCTAAGTTGGCCTCTCCTAATGAGGGCATCTTCTACTCTTCGAGCTAAATCTATAGCTTTGATCGAAGGTAGTTAAAGTAGCGGTTGATAGCTCATAAGATATTTGTTCTTGTAAATTATTAATAAAAATGTCCAACATTTCCCTATAAGGTAGCACAAAGTGCAGTTTTCCTATCAACTGCCTCCATCTAGCTAAGAAATCGGCAAAACATTCATCCTTGTCTTGTTTTAAGTTGTATAAATCTTTAATGGTTACATGCCTCTCGATGTAGGCACTAAATTGATGGACAAAATATTCAGTTGTTTCTTCAAAGTTTCTCAAAGAATGAGTGGGCAATTGATAGTACCACTCTAATGCCATTCCACCTAAACTTTTTGGGAACATTTTTAGTAATAGCAAGTCATCATGTGATATATCATGACATGCTATCCTAAACATGCGAAGATGCTCTATGGGATCTTCGGTTCCTTTATATATAGGCAGGATGGGCATGGGAAAATGCTTAGGGTACGGTTGTGCTACAACTATGGGATCCAAAGGTTGACTACATATCTCTCGATAATTGTACGAGGGACGGTAAGGATCTATCTGGTCCATACGCGAAGCTAACTGTTTCACCATGGCTTCCAGATTACTAGTTTGCCCACCATATTGGTTCGGTAGGGCATTGATATGGGATTTGTGAGCATATGATGGAGGGACATGAAGATTAGATGCTATGTTGCTATTGTGTAAATTGTTGGTAGGAAAGGTGTTATGAAGGAATTTTGAAGTTGTATTATGTTGTATTCCAGATTGTTGAAAATTGGTGTTTGACTTCATTTTAGGTTTTTGTTTACTTGAAGCATATTGATCAATAGTTTGGCGAAGTAAAGCGGTGAAGGAAGTTTTCTTTTGTGTGGGAATTATTTTAGGCTCAATAACAGGTTCCTTAGGAGGTTGGGTAACTTTGTTGTTTTGGCATGTTCTGAATCATAGTGACCATATCTCTATTGGATGGTCCAGCCTTATCACTTTCTTGATCAATGAAAGACAAGGGATTAGTGTGCACATCAAACATATGTTCCATGGCTGCTTGAGTGTCACTAATTTGCCCTTTATCAATACGAACTGCCATATTAAGAGCGCCAATGTTATTATTGAAAAATTTCCAGAAATGATCTAAGTTGTCAAAAGCAATAGTTCCATCCGGAGCTACTCTAGGGGATGAGGATCCATCCTCTTTAACATTTTCTTCTTGTTCATTGTCTTCACCTAGGTCATCTTCTGGTTGATCTAGAGTTTCTCCTTCTGGAATTGGATCTTCGGGGAAGGACATTTGGGTCTCTAGTTTTATCTTCTAACCAATCTTCTTCTTCTCCTTCAGTTTGTTTACCATTCCTAAGTTTAGGCATTGTGCTTAATTTAGATTTCAGCAAATATATATATATATATATATATATATATATATATATATATATATATATATATGCAACAAGCTTAAGAGGTATATATTAATTATATACCTACTACAATATTTAAAATGAAAGGTTTTGGTTTTTGTTATGTTTTTTAGTTTTTCTTGTTTTTGTAATAATATTGTAAAGATAACAAACAACACAATAAATGCAAGAACTAATACTTGAAAGTAATGATCTAGTTTTCTATAAACAATTTATAAATATCATTAATGGGCTCAAGTTCTTCGGGAGTCATGAAGTGTTCTTCTTCAAATTGAAAATTTTCTTTCAAAAATTTAATGAAAAGAGCTATAGTGATATTATCTGTCTCAGATCTTGGTTGATAGAAGTAAAGCTCGTGGCAATACTCTCGATATAACATAGCTCGAGGAACTCTATTCCATATTTCCCTATCCATAAGAACAACCTCTTGGTCTTCTACATGACCTAGGAACTGGTGTATAATGGCTGCGTTCTCGAGGTATTCCTCGAAGGTGAACAATTCTGAAGACACAAGAGCTCTCCTATAAGCTAACCATCTATGGGAGGCTCTCTGAAGTTCATGATAAAAGACGAGTTGATGAGGATCCAGGATTCTATCTAGGACAAGCCTCTTGATTTGTTTAAGTTTTGTTGACCTAGATGAAATGACACTTAGTCTTCTATCAAGTTCGTCCCACAAAAGTTGATTTCTATCTGTTTCCGGCACACTAAGCACATAATTGATTTCTATGGCTGCCAATTGGTTTTCAACATTTATAGTAGCTTGCTAATATTTTCTTAGGAGCTACCATCTAAACATGATATGCAACTTATTAATTTTAAATGATTTGAAATGCATCTATGTTTTGGTTGTTTTATTTTTTTTTGTTTTCAAAAGGTTTAAAATGCATTCACGTCGGGTTCACCAAAATGTATCGCTCCAAATTTTTCACACCCTTACCTTCAGGCTATAGGATCCGTGCCCGGAAGGGGGATGTGAAAAGGATGGCATGGTACCTCGGACTGAGAGGCCTTGCGAAGGTCCCGCCTCTCGGGGGAGGTGTATTATGGTGATTTTTCGATGGATGGTGGGTTCACCAGGAAACGTTTGAATGGCAGTTTCCACGCCTAGGTTGGGAATGTGTTTGATGTGTTCAGTTTTAGCTTTAATCATCCAAGTCCTAGGTTTGGCCAAAATGCGTCTAAGCTATTCTATATGAAATGCAGATTTAAATGAAGACAGAGAACAAAATTAGACAAAAAATAGAGAGAAAAGGCTAAATTACAGAGCCATACCTGATCCGGATGTCTGATGGAGATTCTGATTTTTGAAGCAGTCAAGATCGTCTGGAATTTGACAGGATCGTCTCCTATCTGACAGGATCATCTGAGATCTGACGAATTCATCAGACAAATTTGTCAGAGACCTGCAAACAGAAAAATAGATACAAAATACAGAGAATGCAACTATGATAACAGAGGGAAACAGTGTAAAATGACAATAACAATATCAAACTGAGAATTATAAACAGAAACATGAATGCATTATACTGATTTAATGACAATTATAACTTAATTATGCATTTGATCTAGATGGGTGAACTCCAAGATGCAGAATAATAAAGAATAACTATAGAATTAACTAAATGCAGAATAATACAACAAAAAAGGGATGAAGAAATGCAAACTCTGGGCACTGATTGCCCCCAATGATGATTGCAGTCGAAATCATCTCTGATTCGACAGGATCGCCTCCGATCTGAACAGGATCGTCTACGACGATGTAAGCTTGCTCCGGCTAAAAAATACTAAGGTACCTGCAACAAAATTTGGATAGAACAAGTGCAAATAGTAATTTAGGATGTCTAGTGTGTGTAGAATTCGAGTTATAGGGAATTTCAGCCAGGGGGATGCTAAGGGGAGGGCCTAGGATTAAATAGGCTTAGGAGGGAGGTTAGGAGGTTGGAGATCATCCCTATTTGGGAGATCTCCAATGGGGAGGGTCTCTAACGGCGCAGACACGCTTACGCCAGATTAGAGACGTCGTTGGAACAGAGACTAATTGTGAAAAATTAGTTTTGGGACAAGATCGTCTGGACGTCCTAGCCCAGACGAAATCGTCCGATCTGAGGCGATATCGTCTGATCGGCGACGATATCGTCAAACGGTCAAAACAAACTCTAAAAATGGTGCAGGAAATGAGGAAACGGATTAAGCGGCGGTTTGGGAGCGGTTTTGGAGGTTGAAATTTGAATTTGAATTATTTACTAGAGTAATTGTAATTATTAAGGTTTCATTGCGCCAATTTTAGGGTGCTACAATACATATATATCAAAAATATAGAAACATCATTAAAATCATCAAAATACAAAATATTGCTTCATTACACTTCATATAAATTACATTAGGAATACTCATCATTGGATTATACACCATTCCAAATTGATCATACATGTCTAGCACCAGGTTTGTACACTAGGCATCTATTAAAATCATTGTTATTATGAGTCAATATTACCACCTGTTTACATTATATATACCATGTACTATCACATTCCATATTATATGTCTATTTCCTACCACTTAGCCATTGTTAGTAAAACATAGATAAAGTTTGTGGTCACTCAACCATATCTAGTTTTCTCATATTTTGTAGAAATCTATCATGATTTTTAGAATCTAGAATCCTTCTTGTATAATGCTTGGTATATATCAAAATCCCAACACATTTTCACATTAATAAATCCAACTCTAGCACAAGGAAAGATAAAAACTATAACAGTGGTCTAGGTTACTTTCAAGAAAAAAGGTTATCTTGCTCATCCCTTTGTGTGAATGGTTCAAATATGCTGAGAATCGATAAAATTAAAAGTTACTCCTTACTTGAAAATACCTTGCCCTACATTGGGGCAAGTATCCCAAAGAGAAAAATCAATAGTGATTATTATCCCCTCAAAATAATCCAACAAGAAACAATGATTATTATCACTTCAAAAATATGCAAAAACAAACAATGATTATTATAATTTTAGAAAAGCAAAAATAAATAGTGGTTCTTACAACTACTAAAATCCCTTTTTAAACAAAAAAAACGAGCAACTCCTTTGAGAAATTCAAAGTTAAAATAAAATAAGGGAGTCTTGAACTTGAATCCCTGGAATTCTTAGCATTAGAGAACCATAAGGTGATCCTCATTCCAAGTTTGGTAGATAGCCTAATTTTCAATGGTGGTATCCTCCCACATAATGATATGTCTGTCACTTAAGCAACTTGCTTAGGTATAGACCAATGTTTGAATGTATATGAGCTAGCTTTTTGTAACCTATATTACCTAGTAGTCTAATCCAACTAAGTATAAAACTCAGGATAATGAGACTCACTGAATGATCTTTAGTACTGATGGGATGAGTGAATCCCATTTGCACTAGGATAATATTATGCATTATCATGGTAATGAACTCACATGAACACACAAGGATGTTGATTATCTTTGTTTTCTTAGTAGGTGCATACTTTGTCAAAGGATATTGCATAGTTATTATATAACTTTTGATTAGGTAACTAGAATGTTTGAGTCTCTTCAAAACTATCAAAAAATATCATATCATATTACATTATCCATTTCTTTTTACATCATGTTTTTACATGTTTATCAAAATTACAAATTCCATTACATAGTGTTATAATAACACGAAAATAATAAAGACACATTTTGTACAGTCTATGGTGCTAGCATATAATGTGTCAAAATAGTCATCATAAATCCATCATACAAAATTAAATCACATAATACATTGAATTTTGCATATACAAATCTACATATCATCAAATCACATCATAGGATAAATGCATGCATCCATGTTAGACATCCATAATAACATCAGATAGCAAAAATCAGCATTGCATACATCTCATAAAGCAATAAGGAAACATATGATGATAATAGAAACTCATATATATATATATGTATATATATACATATATATATGTATATATATACATATATATATGTATATATATACATATATATATGTATATATATACATATATATATATATACATATATATATACATATATATATATATATATATATGTATATATATATATATACCTATATATATGTATATATATATGTATATATATACATATATATATACATATATATATGTATATATATATGTATATATATATGTATATATATACATATATATAGGTATATATATATATATACATATATATATGTATATATATATATATATATATATATATTTCCCATGGGCTGGAATCAAGTGGGTTCTCAGACCTCACACTCCAAAAATAAAAAATAAAAAGCAAATAAAAAATATCAAAAATTGGGTGCAAAACCCACCAAAAATAAGGCAAAATAGTCTAAAATTTTGCAGGGATCAAGATTGAACCTTTAATATTTTTGGATCCATAAAAATTATTTATTTTACTATGCAAGAAGGCCTCCATGGCTGGACCACTCCACAGGAATGAAAATTTTATCCTTTTACTTCTAGAAATATTCATCAAAACAATCAAAAATCCCCTTCAAATAGGTATATAGTACCATGGCCAAAATAGAGAGTTACCCCAATTAAGTCATATGTGTCAAAAAACTTATCACTTCATCATTGGTCATGCCCTCATCGACTCATAACTTGAGGGTGTATTCATAATAATGAATTAAAAAATCGAATCAACCTTAAAACACTCAGAAATGTAAATTTCATGCATTCAAAAGAATCTTGGCTAAAGATAAATTTTCAAGCCCATGCAGGGGCAAAGAATCAACATAAGAAACAAAAAAATATTCTTGACCTCCTTGAAACCTTGGGAATCCACCCATGTAAAGGTTTACAAGAACACAAGGCACCAAGACCTAGTATATCCTAAGCCCCATAAGACTGTTACTACAACACGATTGAAATGTATACCCGAAATTGATCCTTCGACTATGTCAATATCAAGGATTACAAGAATGTATGCTCTTTCCACAACATAGGCATAAATGGTTGATTAGGTTAATTAACAACCTTAATCATTTGATGATTTAGTGATCTATTTTTTCTCAGCACTTTGTTGCACATAGCACATCTCAAAAAGGGGTATCTATAGATACCTAAATCATGTAAATCAGATAAGACTACCAGTGCTTAACATATACCACTCTTATCAACATCATATGTCTCAATTAGGCACCCATATAAGCTTGCATAAGACTCCAAAACACATTTTGGATGCTTCCCAGTAGTTTAGGGCAATTTTGGGACACTTCCTTATGATTGTCCCACCAAGGGATGGTCATAGTTGGTGACCGTCCCACCCAGGGATGGCCATTCATAATCGTCAATGGATGGGATGGTCCCTAAATAGACCCTTGAAAAATTCAATAGATGCATGAAATTGCAATAAAGGACTACAATTTTTGTGTCTAATCACCTCAAATTGAGTGGGGACCTACCATTAGAGTCAAGGACTACAAATTGGGATCCCCAAATGGGTATCCTTCCCTCACCAATTCATTCCAAAGAATTGTACTAGTGGAGGCACCTGCCTCACATGGCAAGACTTGTGCATTTCCCCTAGATGCCCTTTTGGGATATAAAAAGAGGTGCATTCACCCATTTTAAAGGAGGAGAGTTGAAGCATTTGAGCAACGAAGTGCTTCCTAATTCTATCCTCACCTTTTGCAAACCAAACTTTCCCCCCCATTTGACCTTGAAACCCTCTTCATTCGAAGGTGCTTTTAGGGTAAAAAAATCTATCCAACCATCCCAAATGGACCAAATTGAAGGAAAATTTTTCCCCATTTGTCGACAACACCCCTAAACCAATTTTGGACCAAATCCCAATAGCATTGGTGACAAAAATAGGCCAAATTTGTAACCGCCCCACCTAGGGACGATTAGTAGTAAGTAGGTGTCACACCTAGGGACGGTGAGAAAATAACATGTAATTTGGGTAAATTCCTCTATAGACCCCTTAGGAATTCTTAGGTCAACCCATGGTACACATTTGGTGAAGTTTGGAGCTTATTTTATGGTATATTTGAAGGTCCCCATTGTTGTAGGTTTAGGTGTCCCTGTTAGGTACGATCACTATTTCTGCATACTTTTACCTTAAATATTGTGTTCAAATCTCTACAAAAGCATTTATATTAGATTATATTGCATTTATACATAACTTAGAACAAATTTCCATGTGTTATAGATTAGTTTTGATGTTGCTAGATAAATCACTTTTCTATGTTTTCAAGGCTTTATATCTATAACACATGTGCTACTAACTAATTTTCAATCCCTTGTGTGTAGGTGCAGGTATTCTAGATAGAAGGGAGGAGCTAAAGAGGCAAGGAAGAGAAGCCCAAGACTATCTCTCTATTGTGGGAATGCGAGATTCACACCATAGAACATCACTTTAAGTCCCTTTCAGGGATTAGATCCCTTTCACATTGTAATGTTGACATGTATCAAATTTATAAAAGCCCTCGAGGGGATGTATTGTAATCGAATTTGAAGTTATGGATGAATTAATTAAGGAGAAATCCACCCTCTTTATTACACATTTTCTTATTTTAATTAGATTACAAGTTTATTCTATTTTCCCTTTGAATGCTTTAAAACTGTCCTACATTGCGATTAAGTGCCCTTAAGGCGATGTTGTAAATGTTGCTTCTTCAATTGGATTTCATCACCAATTCAATACTTAAGTTTGGTGAGGTCAGAGTTCTAACCTCCACTGGCTCACCCCCCATTTACTCACCATAGTATCCCCATAGGAGTGGTTGGCCAAACTTTGTCACTAGATGATCCCCTACTCTTGAGAGATGGTTATCCAAATTTAATCACTGAAGGTACCTTTAGAGTAGGTAGTTTTATAAATCCCCTTTACCATAGG
The DNA here is from genome assembly GCA_028583015.1 of Wollemia nobilis. Classification (NCBI taxonomy): domain Eukaryota; kingdom Viridiplantae; phylum Streptophyta; class Pinopsida; order Araucariales; family Araucariaceae; genus Wollemia; species Wollemia nobilis. The sequence continues at coordinate 3,638,894 of JAQPPZ010016942.1, read as the reverse complement.
AATTTTAAAATAATTAGTGGACGTATTTGATCGTTATTATGCATTCCTTAAATGGGAGGGTTACAAAAGCCTTTATTAGAGCTGATAACAACAAATTAACAATGTAACCTCTCTTTGTTAGAGTATATTGACTCATTTGAGCATCTTGAGTCCCCCATTTTGGATACCATTTTACTGTACCGAATTCCATCTAGGTAGCCATTTTCTCATTGGAAACATAGTTCTATTCTTCCCCTTGGGTGTTGTACGAGGTTTTGTTCTATGACATACCTATTTTAAGTAGCATTCACTCATTCCCATGTTTTTTTCTTAGGATGGATACAATACTCTTATCAAAACACATGAAAAACCAAAATAAAAACACTTGCTTATTGTTGATTTTTAGAAAAGTGGTTACAATAGCATATCAAAATTACTATAACTCACTGGTTATTTGGTCCACAGTTGAATTTTTACAAAAAACACTACATAGTCTATTTTTAGGTAGTTTGCACTCCCTCGTGCGAATTTACTGTGCTTAGATAAATTCGTACCCCCCATGCAAACCTGTATTTCAAGTTATAAAACTACACAAAATAGTTCCACACAAAACATAGAGGATATTCATAGTAGAAATCCATCCTCTATCCCTATTTCTCAAGGTTTGCATGATCTCGTACGAATGCCCAATTATAGAAGACATTCATAGCCCCCCATGAGAACCAACTTTGTAGATCACAAAGTAACACCTGATGTTCTACACAACACACAGACACTCTACAAAGCACCCATATATCATCTATTCTTGTTTTCTAAGGTTCACACCCCAATATTATGAATTTTTGGTTGTAGGAGAGGTTCACACCCCATCGTGTGAATCTATATTTTTAAGAACAAAAAGTGCCAGAGTCATCCACAAACAACCTCGAATCCTAGAATTCATATCTTTTGACTATTCTTGCACTACTACACACACCATCATTCCAATTATACATAGCCAAATGTGTGAAGCCCTTAATCATCCCATTGAGACTACTCATCAAACTTCATGATTATAGGTTCCTCTTCTTCTCAAACCACTGATCCACCTCTCAGGTCTGAGAAGGTTGCTTCCATTTTTCCACTTAATTTATTGATAGGGCCCTCAATCCCTAGGGCTAGTCCCATATCCCATACCACATCTTCTACTCCATCTCATATCTTTTATGACACCTAGGAGGAGACTTATCCTCCAGATGATATCTCCTCCCCTAATCCCCCATCCGATTACTACCAACATGTCATCTACACCTCTACTGATCATACTATACCCATTATCATTGTTAATGAGTTCACTCCACCTCCTTAACCATATACCACTCATCATTTCTAGAGAATTCATATCATCTAATTTTGGGATATGACTATAATATCATCATTTACCAAATTATGCTTGTTTCATCACTACTATCTAGATCGTAGGTATGATTTCTACACCTCCTTCTTCCACACCATCCCTTATAACATCATCATATCAAATATTACACTTCATAATAGGCTTCATCAAGCTCCCTACCCCCATCCCAACCATCATCATTATTTACACCTTTGCATTCCCAAAATCCACCTCAATACTTCCAGATAACATCATAGCAGTCATCCCATCCTTTAAAAAAATTTCAATAGCAATAGGCCACCTCATATCCACAGCCACCTCCATTCACTCCATAATTTTCTACCAATATCCCTACTATATACCTACCAATTTCATCATATGGACCTCCACTAGGATCTTTTTCATCATTTTTCTTACCTTCACGACCTCATTTTCAACCCCCACCAGTGATTCCATCCTATCTTACCAATCCACCTCACTATTTGGTCCAATCCAAATCTTTGCTTACCATTACTTCTATACCACCCTAGTTTTCATCAGTTTCTACCAAATATTCAAACCAATTATCATTCACCACACCCTCATCTCTTCCACACCGATCTTCCACACCACTCACTTTCACCTCACTACCCACTTGGTCCTATACCGCCATCGCTTAGGCAAAAACAAATTTCCAATATGTGTAACAACAATAGGAACCCATGCTTGACCAACATATTCTTGTATATTATGATCAACAACAACAACCTATAGTCAAATATTCATACAATTCACCACATCCATCTTAGGTTCCTTTCCCACAATATAAAGCTATGTCGGCACCTGATCCACAATAGGTTGCTTACTACAACCAATAGAAAGAAAAATAGTTGTAGTACCCACGACATTTGGGTTATTTTTAGGTATCATCATAGCCATTAACTCCATATTCTTCTTCACATCCATTTCTAGCTCCACCAGATACCACCATGGTGCTCTCTAGTGAACCTCAAGTTATGCAAGAACATATTTGTACCCTATATTTGCATATGACTGGTTATGGGTCTTGGAAAACCACAAATGGTGAGTTGTATAATGAACCAATTCACTCATATGTTCCCATGCATCCTTATACTTACCTATTTGATATCCCTAAATTTGATGAATTTAAAAGTAAGAAAGATCCTAGAGAGCATCTTAACAATTGCCATTTTGCTTGTAACCAACTTCATGGTAGTGATCCCCTTATGCTCCACATATTTGCACTTTATATTGGGGGAAAAGCATTAGATTGGTACAATTATTTGCCTCGTCATATATTATTCAAGTTTGAATAGTTGGCCAATCTCTTTCTTGAGAATTTTTTTATCAACATGAAAATCAAGACAATATTATCAGATGTCTATACTTTACACCAGTTTGATGACGATCCCATTACTAATTTTATATATTTCTAGAGAGTGGTCATTCATGATCTTGCTTTCACTCTAAAAATTCATGTCTAGAGCTTATAAAACTATTTTCCAAGAGTTTTCACAAGTAAATCTCTCAAACTCTAAAAAATTATTAGATTCATACATTTGAGAAATCTATTACCCAAACTAAGATTATCGAGGACATCAAGGTCCATAGGAGAAAGATGAAGCTCCATATACATAAATCCTATCCATCCAATTATAGCTACAATCATAATCCATATGTACCACCCACTTTCAAACCACCTCAGACCAATCAAGTGCTCCTTGCTTCTCCATCCCCACCACCTCAATCTGCATCATCTCAACCCCCATAAACAACACAACTTTGACCTCCACAAAATGCATACCAAGTCAACCCTCAACTGCCTTCTAATCCATACCAAGGGTGTAATCCTCACCTCCTCATCCACTATCCAATTGGATGTCTTTGTTTGAGAATATACCCACCTTATTCCATTGATTATATTATGGAGGTCTCATCACTTTACCTAGCATCTAGCCTAATAATCCAAATCATCCACTCCCTCAATACCGTAATCCATAAGAATTTTGTGATTTTCATCGCCAACATGGCCATTCTCTTGATGTGTGTTGCATATTTCACCATATTGTGCAATATATTATCAACCATGGCACCATTCAGGTTTCTAATCCCCTCGTACTACAAAATTAAAACTTGGGGATCTATCAAAATCCATTGCCCGAACATGGGGTAATCCACCTCAATCTAATCCACACGAATTAAATCATGTCAACTGAGGCCCTTATCAATAGGGGTTTGTGGGTATGATCAATATTGCTACCCAAATGTTATCCACCTCTTGTTGAAGCCCAACACTCTTCCACATCTTTTCTACTGTCATCTTCAAATCCACCAACCCCTCCACTATTTCCTCCTCCTATACCATGAAATATCATCACTATCGATGGTAGTGTTTCTCATCAGCTCTAAACTACCCCTACAAGGTTATACATCTACGACCTTCTACAACAATCCCAACCTCATTGTGAGGCCCATAATTCTATCCTCTGCTCTCTTGATCTTGAGATCAATGATATTGATGATTTTTCCAACTTCTTTGGCAATTTTTAGAGATGCTTAAAACCTTCTATTAGCTTCCATGACCATAATATTACTTAATTTGTAGGTGAGGGAATAGATCCACCATTACACATTCAAGATTTTATCAATTTCATCACTTATAAGTGTGTCCTAATTGAAACTAGCTCATCCATCAGCATCATTTATACCACCACCCTTGGTTATATTTACCTTACCCCTTCCTACCTTGCTACTCCTTCTATGGACCTTTGAGCCTTTTATGACTCTATGTGCCCCACCATCGGCACCATCGTCCTTCCCATTCAAGTTGGTACCAACACTATTTTCACCCTCTTCCATGTTATTAAAGGTGAGATGTAGTATAATATCCTTTTGGGATGTCCATGGATTTGGGATATGCAATGTGTACCTTCCACACTACATCATTGTATCAAATATATCTATAATTGATTGGTCCACTGCATCCCCACTGATGGCGACCCATTCAAATTTTGCAACATTATCGCTTTTCCACTAGGTCCATCCTTATCATCTAAATAGTTCACTCCCACTCCATGCCTTTCTTTGGATACCACCTATCTGTCATCTTCACCTTCACATCCCATGTTTTATTTGAGCAATATTGCATCATATTTGTCACATCCACCTTAGGCTCCTAGTGCTCCCATTATTCCTACATTATCAAATATTCCTTCATATTCCTCTACACCATTTCCCCATTCACTTTTTCCACTACGCCTCCACTAGCTTTCACCTCTAACATCCATCCAATTATTCCTACCCCATATCCATCTTCCCATTGCTTTGTGCTCCATTTTGCATGGGAATGGGTGGTTCCCAATCCACCAAAAACATCTTCTATTCTAACCTCTTAGTTCACCCATGTGAACCATCCCATTACCATAACACCTATTGAGTGCTATGAGTGGACATAGTGTACCACTCATCTTGATGACCAATTGGTTCAATCAGATCCTCCTAATTTATCCAATTCACCCCCCACTCATTCCACATCCATCCCATTACCATATTCACCACCCAATGGGTCCTCCCCCCAACCTGAGCATTAGGTCCCTCCTCGTATCTCTCTCCTTATGACCACACCTGGTCCTAGTGAGTACCATATACATAATGATTGGTTTATTTCACCTACAATCTAGTCCACCTATGACTTTGGTTGACCTCATGATGTGTCATTGACTATTGGGGTTGTTCCTCTTGGTCCACTTGATAATTTCACAAATTTCACATATGGGGGACATGAATAATCTATGGAACCTCTTGTGCCTCCACCACCATAAACCAGGTTTTGCATTAACCTTGATCACATGTCAAATCCTAATTTTTCTTGGCATTATCTTAATATTTATAAATGGTATGGTTATGGTCTAGGGAGATATGAACAAGGGTTTCTCACCCTCATAAATTCTCCCTTACACAAACCTAATTACTGATTTGGAATTGGTTACCATCCTACCACAATAAATACCCTCAAGAATGATTTGCACAATATTAATCTTGATCCCCTCGAGGCTCTTACTGATTATGAATTTGAGATCAACCTTTTTAAAGATAGTTCATCCCCTCATTCTATAGTTGATATCCCATATGATTTCTTCCATCCATCCCTACCCCATGAACCACTCTCCTCTTCCAAAGTTAAAGCTCTTGCAGATCAATTGACCAACCTTTCACTTGATCCACCCTTATCACTCGATATGCCTTCTTCACCTCTGCCAACTATTCCATTTATCCCTTACCATGAAAAGCACCTACTTGCAGCCCACATTCTCATTATTCCTCTCCACCTATAGGTTTACTCCCTAACTATCACCAACCATTTCCTAATTCATTGTTATCCTCCTCTAATTCTTCCTCTTCTTCATATCCCTCAACCATATCTAGTGTATCTATTAACATGATCTATGTTGAATTATATACTCCACTCTGATATCCAAACCATCTCAATTACATCTCACCTCCATTACCAAATTTATCAATTTCAATGACATTTCCTCCACACCCTCACCCGCGAAGTTCCTCCCATTACCTCAATTTTTGCAATCCACTAATTCACCTTTGCCCTCCATTCCATCTCATATCCCATGGATTAATCATGTAGATATTTATCTAGATGATAAATTCTAGCTTATTGATGCCATTAATGACCTTCATATCATCCCAACACCTAGTCAACTTCATGATGGTTCTCACATGCTTGTCGCGAACACCATTGAAGTTGACATTTGTAATAACCTTGATCATCTTCACATTGTCCATATTATCGCTAGCCTTTTCAATGATGAATGTTTCCTTTTCAAAAAATTTCTTTGGCATTATATAAATTTATTTGCATGGTCCTACATGGATATACCTACCCTTGATCCATCCTTTGTTGTACACAACTTTATCTTGGATGATAATGCCAAACCTATTAGATAAAAGTTGCATTGAATGCACCCCATCATTGCTCTTATGGTTAAAGAGGAGTTACAAAAACTTCTTGATGTGGACTTCATATAGCCTATCGATTACCGTGAGTGGGTTTAAAACATGGTTCCCATAGAGAAATGCAAGGGAGGTCTATGTATCTACACTAATTTTAGGGATCTTACCAAAGCTTGTTCCAAGGATAATTTTTCACTCCATAATATCGACACATTGGTCAATGCCATAGCTGAACATGAAATGCTTTCACTTGTGGATGGTTTTTTTGGTTACAATCAAATTTGTGTCAACCCAGAAAATTAACACAAGACCTATTTCATGATCCCCTAGGGGAAATTTTGTTACAAGGTCATGCCCTTCAGAATTAAGAACGTTGGGGTAACCTATCAATGTGCAATGACATACATATTTCATGATATCATGCACAAAACTATCAAAGACTATGTTGATGATCTCATTGCTAAATCCAATATTTGATCACCTATTGGAACCTAATGCCACATTAAATCCAAAAAAATGTGTCTTTGGTGTTACCTTAGGAAAAATCTTAGAATTTATCATTTCATAAGAGGTAGCGAGGTAGATCTCGAAAAAGTCCAAGCTATCATTGATATGCCTCCCCCTACGAATCTCAAATATCTGCGTAGCTTACAATAAAGAATCCAATACATTTGATGATTCATAACCCAACTTTTTGACAAGTGTTGGTCATTAAACCATATTCTTCAAAATGGGATCCCCTTCATGTGGGATAATCAGTACCAAATCACTTTTTATACCATAAAATCATACCTTACATCTCCACCAGTTCTATCACCACCCCATAAATATCAACCTTTCCATATCTATATTTTTGCAACTGATTTCATGTTGGGCATTGCTCCTTTCCCAAAATAATGAAATGAACTATGAACAGGCCGTATACTACATCAGTAATACATTGATTAGTTATGAGAAACGGTATGCCTACATGGAAAAAAATTACCTTATTGTTGTATTTTCCAAACAGAAGCTATGACATTACATGATTAACCACACTACTTATGTCGTAGCTAGCAATAATCCACTTACCTACATGATGGGTAAGAGCTACCATAATAGTCGTACAACCAAATGGATCATGCTTCTTATGAAATTTAACCTCAAATTCATTAGTCAAAAATCCATTAAAGTCCAAGTAATTTTTGATCATTTGGTTGAAGCACCTTTACCAAGCGATGTCCCACTGCTCATTAAACTTTCTGATGATTCTGTATTTCATACTACTGAATCTAAAGAATTTGTGGAACCTGAGTCAACCATTGATTTAACCCTCTTTTTTGATGGCTCTCATTGTGATCATGGATAAGGTGTAGATATATATATTTTTTACATTATAGGGGGAGCCCCTCCTCTTTTCCTTCAAATTAGGCTTTCCTTGTACCAATAAACATGTTGAGTACGAATCTCTCATCCTTGGATTGAAGCAAGCAATTTCAATGCACATTCGATGCCTAGACATATATGGTGACTATATTCTCATCATGAATAAAATTAAGGGTGAATTACAATGTTGTTATCTAGTCCTTCAATAGTAAAAATAGGTCACTAAATACTTGCTTTTCCAATTTGAGAGGTATGACATCACTACCACTCCATGTTATACCAATAATTGTGCAAATACTATGGCTTCTCTAGGTTCAATCATTCTCCAAAACCCACTTTTCGACACAAATTACGTGTCCATTCAAACCCTCTTCTATTTTTCTATTTATACCATCTCACCTTCTCATGATGATGGCATCCATATATTCAAATATGAACCCCATGACCCATGGTTCTCCCAAGCCAAATATTACATCAAGCTCAATATTCTCCCACTAGATTTGAATCACACTCACAAACGAGATTTCAAACTATGAGCAATTTGCTACACATTATTAGGAGATATCCTTTACAAGAAATGTTATGACATCATCCTATTGTGTTGTCTTAAACCATATGAATCTTGACATGTTATCCAACAGGCTCATGATGGCACTTGTGGTGGCCACTTTAGTGGTATGACCATTACCAAACACATTTTATGAATGGGTTAATTATGGCCCACAATGGAACATGATTGTTGTTATTATGTCAAAAAGTATATCAAATGCTAATACCATGCCAATATTACGCATTTGCCTTCTCAGGCTCTTCAACCCATTCACTTAATGTGGCCCTTCTCATAATGGAGTTTGGATCTTATTAGCAAAATCACTCCTACCTCATCTAGCAATCATAAATTCATCATTACAATAATTGAATACTTCATGAAATGAGTTGAGGCCATCCATTTAATCTAAATGACCGTCTCTAAAATTATTAATTTCATCACGCAATGTATCATTTGTCATTTTGAAATCCCATATAATATCATATCTGACAATGGTACCACATTCAAGAACAAGAATGTTTATACCTTATGTAATAAATTCAATATTCAACATAGCTTTTATACTCCATACTACCCATAGGATAATGGATAAGTAGAAGATACAAATAAAAACATTTACACCATTATTCACAAGACCATTGCATAATCACATCACAATTGGCATAATCAAATCCCCCTAGTCTTATGGGCCTATCGCACAACCATTTGTACTCCAACTAGGGCAACCCTATTTTCTCTTGTATATGGCACTGAGGCCATTATGCCCTTGGAGCTCAAAATTTCATCCTTATGGGTCTCTATGCAAGAATTCATTGACGACAACGTTGCTTATCAAGCCAGGTTATATCATTTGACCCTATTGGATTAACGATGCATTCATGCTATTGAACATACATGTGTCTATCAAGACCATCTTCAACATCACTATAATTCTAAGGTACACCAATTAGAACTTCAAGTGGGAGACTTAGTCCTTAAGGAAAACCAATATATTACTAGCCAACCGCATCATCTCCATGACAAATTTGCACCAAATTGGTTAGTTCCTTACATGGTTACTCATAAGTTTGGATCTGGGGCATATCGTCTTGCCATTTTGAATGATATTTCTGACCTTGAGCCCATTAACATTATTCATCTTTGAGCATTTTATGCCTAAGTATTGGCATTACAACTAATAATTCTTTGTACATACCATCATAATTACAATATATATGTACATATATATAACAAATAATAAAAACACAAAAACAAACATAATACCTCCTTGTCATTCTATGGCACTAGATCAAATTGCATTTACATAAAAATCTACTTTATTTGCATATTTTCATTCCTCTTTATCCTCACCTTCCATTGTAATGAATGTTGTATGGTCACGCTTCAAGCGGCTACATACCTTTCATTACCCTTCTTCTTTCCATTCTCTTCTTCTCCTTTCTCTTCTTTTCTTATTATTACTCATCAATGTTGTATGGTCACACTTCGAGTGGCTACATACCTTTTATTTATTTCATTTATTTTCTTCTCTTATTCTTCTTATTTTTATGTCTCTCCTTCCCTTCTTCTATAATTATTTCTTTTCTATTATTTCCCCTTCATATCCCCCTTCACATCATCGCCTCATTTCATTGCACATAATACTGGGGCAAACTTGTACATAAATTCCTAATTTTCCTTCATTTTTAACATCACATAATTTTATTCATACTTTGCCCCACCTTCACATATTTTTAAATACTCATAAATCACATTCATGCATGTATATGTACATAGTCATTGTGAATTCCATCCTTGGAGAATTAAATACGCACCTACTAGCACAACAATTTTGGTGCCTAATCCCATTTTAATGAGACATGATTGTTGAAATATTTTGAGCACTTCGCCCATATACAGTTATTTTAATCAACCACCATCTAAAGTTGGAAAATTCCAAAAGTATTTCAAGACTTCCCTTGGTTGACTTGCTCTCATTCATGGATTAAATTGCACATCCTACACACTAACAAATTTTGAGAATAATACTAGCAACATTGTATGCATATTGGTTGTCTAGAAAAAGTCATCTTGCTCATCATATCATTTACATGGTCTATATCAAACCTAATATTGATAGAATTATAAGCTTAACAGAACAATACTATGGGTAGAAAACAAAATCCAACACCCAAAAAAAGCACTATCAAATCTTACAACAATAAAAAAATACAATACTGAGGTAGAAAACAAAAGGAAAAGCCTCGAGAGTACTATCAAAAAGCTTGAATCCATGTGATCCTTAGGTATATATTTATGAGCTAGCTTATAGACTAAGTTACCATACAATTGAAACCATCCTTTTTCAAAATGGTCAAATGAACATCACTTCACACACACTAATCCATTCTTGAGATCTTGTTTACCAATATCACCAAGATTTGTCAAAGAAATTTTGCTCAATTATTCAATGGGTTTGATTACCTAATATTGTAATGTTCGAATATCTTTAATAATATCTTCATATCCAAATTCTTAGAAAAAATGGAATGGATTACACCATCTAATTTTTGCAAATATGCAAACGCTTTCTCCAAGCATTACTTTTTGTCACTTGCATTTTCATGTCATGCATACTCATTTCACATTATTTCATACTTTATTTCTATTTATTTATTCATTCAAAATTCCATGTATATACACATCTATCACATACTCCACATGCATACATATACACAACTGTACTCTACCACAAACACATCACTCATACTTGTACATAATACTAAACAAAAACAAACATACACATCAATGCAATATCACACAAATATTGTAAAATATCATGTATATATTTGTATATATTTCTATAATGCCATCAGGCTACAATAAAGTGTGTGCCCTTGCATGCACATTTCCACATGTCCATATCATGTATATGTCTGTCATGACCCTCCCTAGCTAACTTTATGGCACAAGAAAACAATGTATTAACCTATGATGTGGTGATACCTAGTTTAAACAAGTGAACCAACTATATGATGTTTAGCCAATTTATAAGGGCATGTTATCGCTAACATATTGCCAAGTGTGCAAGATCAGGTACACTCGTAGGTGGATCAGTCAGAGTCACCCACCAAAAAGGAGGGTACTAAATATCAGGGTAAATAATGATTAAGGTACTCAAAGGTAACATGGATAGATACCTTCATATAGGCATTCACTGATGGAAGGGATAATCATCGATGGTTGATCACCTTGAGATTTAGTTGATAGCTTAGTAGCTATTGTAAAATATTTGGCTAAGATGGGTAATTGGATCGATGAAAAGTCTCCCTCTTTTATTGATTGTATAAATGTGTTTGCTCTCTACTGCATCATAGCTTGAGTGGTTTGATGATTTAGTTCCTATATAGTAACCACTGCAATATGATTATAAATGCATAAGGTTAATTGTCATATTGAAATTAAAAGCAAAGCATCCTCTTTGTGAAAGAAAATAAATTAAATTCATATGCTGAATTTAAATGCTTTTAAATTAATTAATGAAGTTTAAGAAAATAATGATTGGCTCATTGGAGCTCATTAGTAAACTTCATTTGCAATTAATTAATGAGTTTTCATTTAAATTAATTAAAAGTTGTTATTTTAATTAAAAGTGGTTATTTTAATGATAATAGAGAATTCATTAAAAGGTTTTAATTAATTAATAATAAATGAAAGATGATCTTTCTTTTGAACAAAGTGATATATAGATATATTGTAAATATATTTTAGTATTAGAAAAGGGAAATAAAATAAAATTTCATGATCCCTTTCCTACATGGTGCAACCTATGGAGAAGCCTATGATGCTATTAATTTTCCAAAGATGGAAAATATGGGAATAACGCACAGAGGATAGGGGATGGGAATTGAAGGGAAAGAATCTCAAGACAGGGGTGCAGGCTTTGAGAGGGTGGTGGATGGACCACCTGGGTGGATGAGCATGTAATAGGGAGAATGAAGGAAAGGAAAATAGAACGAAGAGGAGGAAGAACAGAGGAACAAAGGAAACATAGGAAAATAAAGGAAATGCACTAGGAGCAGGAAGGGAGGTAGTAGAATTTACCAGAATTCCATCTCAGTGGAGACCTAAAGGTTGGGTTGTTCTAATCTTGAACTATAATTTTAAATTATATAGATTAGTTTGGAAGCGCTCTACATTTGTTGAAACCCCCCTATACTTGGTTGGAGTCTATTTGAGCAATGTTAAGTGCTCTGTGTTCCTTTGGAAATCATCTTGAACTATGAGAAAGTGTTGTGTTTATTTGGAAACCACCTTGTGCTTGGTTGGAGTCTATTTGAGCAATGTTACATGCTTTGTATTCCTTTGGAAACCATATTACACTTCGAGAAAGTGTTGTGTTTGGTTGGAGTTGTCATGAGCAAGGTTGGGTGCTCTGTTTTCCTTTGGAAACCGCCTTGCCCTATGAGAAAGTGTTGTTCTTGGTTGGAGTTATCATGAGCAATGTTGGGTTCATTGGTTCCTCTAGAAACCGCCTTGCGCTATGAAAAAGTATTGTGCTTGATTGGAGTTATCATGAGCAAATTTGGGTACTCTATGTTCCTATGGAAACCATATTGCGCTATGAGAAAGTGTTGTGCTTGGTTGAAGTTGTCATGAGCAATGTTGGGTTCTATGTGTTCCTCTAGAAACTGCCTTGCGCTATGAGAAATTATTGTTCTTGGTTGGATTTTCCATGAGAAACATTGGGTGCTTTGTGTTTCTCTGGAAATCACCTTGAGCTATGAGAAAGCGTTGTGCTTGGTTGGAGTTATCATGAGCAATTTTGGGTGCTCTATGCTCCTTTGGAAACTGCCTTACACTATGAGAAAGTGTTGTATTTGGTTGAAGTTATCATGAGCAATGTTGGGTGCTTTGTGTTCCTTTGGAAACCGCATTGTGCTATGGGAAAGCGTTGTTCTTGGTTGGAGTTTGACATGAGTAATTTTTGGTGCTTTGTATTTATTGGAACCATGTTGGTCAAGTTGAACATAATATTTGGTAAAGAAAACCACCCTAGGTTTTAGGGAGTGTAGTTTTAAGAAGAAACCAGTTAGCATCAACAGGAGCGTTTTTGGTTCTAGTGCTTAGAAGCTATCTTTGCTATGGTTGTTCAACATGCCTTGGAAGGCGTTAGCGCTAACTATAGGCCTTGTATTATGTAAGGGCCGTGTAGTATGGTTTTAATTAAAAACACCTTTAAATTATATGAGATTTATATTTAGGTTTTTAAATAAATAAATCTTTGATTTATATGAAGTTATAAAATAGGATTTGTAATTAAAGAAACCTTTGATTTATATGAAGTTATATGAAAGGGTTTTAATTAAGGAAACATTTGATTTATATGAAGTTATATAATAGGGTTTTAATTAAAGAAACCTTTTATTTATATGAATTTATAAAATAGGATTTTTAATTAAATAAACCTTTGATTTATATGAGACATATATTAGGTTTTAATTAAAAGAACCTTTGATTTATATGAGACATATATTAGGTTTTAATTAAAATAACCTTTGATTTATATGAGACATATATTAGGTTTTAATTAAAATAACCTTTGATTTATATGAGACATATATTAGGTTTTAATTAAAATAACCTTGGATTTATATGAGATATATAGTAGGTTTTGATTAAAAGAACCTTTGATTTATATGAGATATATATTATGTTTTTAATGAAAAAAGAACCTTTGATTAATATGAGGTTTATATTATGGTTTTAATTAAAGGAACCTTTGATTTATATGGGATATGTAAATTTTAGGTTTTTATTAAAAGGAACCTTTGATTTTATGGAAATATATTGAAGGTTTTAATTTAAAGAGAACCCCTTGGATTAATGTTGATTATCTTAGGAGTTTTAAATGAAATGGGATGAGGATTTATTCGTGAATTGAATTTATGGGGCTTCAATTTAGGGAATGAATGAATGATTGTTTTAAAGGTTAAGGGTATGGGACTTTAATGCTTTAAGACATGAATGAATTTAATTTAAGTTAAACCTTGATCTAAGTGATAGCATGTTGGATGACTCTCCAAGGGGATTTGGGAGGTGAAAATAAAAGTAAGGGTTCTTTTATGATGTCCATTATGCATTAGATGGTTAGAAACTTAATGGAATATTGGTATAGTTACAATTTGGAATATTGCATTTAAAGGCATGCCTATCCTGAACCATGAGTATCCTGATCCCCTACTACCCTCAAAGAACCAAAGGGAAGCAAGGAGAAGCAAGGAATTCCATGGAAGCAAATAAGAGGTATTTTTATCTTTCATTGATTTACTTATGTTCAATAGACTAAAATTGTGGGGAGATATCCCCAATACAGTTAATGTAATACCTTTTGAGTAGGAAAGGCTTATTATGCAATACATGATGAGGTAATTGTTATTGCGTTAGTGAAATTACTTTTACTATATTTTTGTATTTGGTTATGTCATGTAGTAGATTCTATTTTAGTGTTAAGCTTGCTTTATTTTCTCTATTATTGTTTGATTGCTTTCTAATGTGGTAGCATCTAGACATATTATTGTTTGATTGCTTGATGATAGGAAATCTAGTGTAGAGTTCGAGGTTGAACTCAGAGGTAACCTAAGGGAATGAAGAACTCCTTAGGGTGAACATAGGTAACCTAAGGGAATTGGGAACCCCTTAGGGTGAACATAGGAGACCTAAGAGAATTGATACCCCCTTAGGGATATAGAGTACTAAGTGGTGAAGAGATTACATCTAAGTTAAGATAGCTCATCGTGGAGACAAGATATATAACTTAACTCATGATACTCGTAGCATACCTACACATAAGGATTTGTGTATGGTATGGAGATGCGTGTATACCTTTGATGGACTAAGGGTGATAGATATAACTCATCAAGGGTGATAGGATAGATGGACTTATCTACAACAACACATTATATGCCTACATAGATGGATTTGTGTTAGAGTACTTCATGAGATGTAACTTCCATGGAAACTTAGGCGATTGAAACTTTAGGTTACTAGTGGGTTAGGGGTTCATGAAGGGTTCATGTATCTCTATCCCTAATTAACAAAAAATACTTTTTTATTTTTGTATTTTTTGTTTGTGTGTTTTTTGGTCATTACATTTGGTATCAGAGCTCTAGGTATGAGGGTATAGAGCTTCTATGTGTGTTAAAGTGAAATTATATGTATCCAATGAAGGCTTGCTTAAGGTAAAGGCTAAATTTAGGATGATCTAGGATACCCCAATTGCTAGAATATAACAAGAAATTAACCCTAGGGAGTGTGGAGTGTCAGGATACCTTAGTATAGGATTTGGTATCTGTGATACATCCCAACTTGGGATATTATCCTAGTTATCCTAGTTAGGTTGTTGATGCATATAACAAGAGAAATTTTTATTATGACTTGATTAAATATACAACTTAGGATGAAACTGTACTCTAATCCCCTTTATTGTATGGAAATAGGTTAAGATGTCATCTAAGACCAGAATATGGAGGCCTACACCTAGAAAAACTCAAAAAAGTAATGTTGAATAAGAAAACCAAGATGAGGAACCAAAAAACCCCAATAGAGAATTAGAAGACCTCACCACTACAATCACTTCTATGTAGGATCATATAAGATAGTTGCTCGAAATGACTAAAAATCATAATTCACAAGTTCAAGGCTTGTAAGCTAGCCTATATAATGGACTAATTGTAGAACAAGTACAAGCCAGAGCCTTCGTATAAAAGAAAACAACTAGGAACATGAAAAAAATCAATATCTTCAAGTTTGATGGAGAGGGTGATGGGAATATGGTGGAAGAATGGATGAGAGAGGTAGAGGTTCATTTTATGGTAAAACGCTACTCATCCAGAACCCAGAAACTTTGGGCTACAAAGAAGGGGATACTCTGGAGTGGTGGGAAACACACTATGAGGAGACTAAGATTGAACCCATTGATACTCCATGGGAATAATTTATAAAAATATTCAAAAAGAGATTTATAATAGAGCATTTCTATACCCTAAAGTTTGAATAATTTGCTAGTCTGAAACAAGGAACTATGATGAGGCTTAATTTTTATTTTTTTTGCACTTAGGTTTAGCCTAGGATTTTAGCCTTTAGGACTTAATATTTGGTGTGATAAGGCTTGTCCATGTGAGTGTGATTTATCACTCATGTTATTTAGGTCATAGGCCAAGTGGCATGTTCTTTGTAGCATCCTAGACCTTTTTCTTATACTTTGTACTTTTAGGATTAGTCTTTGTTATGAACTCGGATCTGAGCCTTCTTCCTCAGATAGTTCATTTATGTTTGTAATTATTTATACTTACATTTTAATTTGAACATTAGCTTCAGATAGTCATATCATATTTGGTATCAGAGCAAGAAATTGTTGAGGTTTTGGGTAATTGTCAACCTCGTGCTAGTTGAATCAGTTTATTTTTTATCAACATAATCCTATTTTTGAAGCTCTTTTTTTTATTATGTTGCATAATTATTGTCCTAGATAGCAACTTTTGTCAAAACTTGCTATAAAAGCAATTTTTGAGGTGGTCATTGTTTGGAAAATTTTCCATTGGATTTTTTGTATGCACAAACTATTACCACAATTTATTATTGACAATAAATTGATTCATTTGTCATGCAAATTGATCTTGGTGATCAATAATTTAAAAAATAATAATAATTGGGGGTCTAAAAACCAGTTCTAGACCACATAAGCATTGGTCATTACAGTGGGACCGATAATTCCATTCTTGATGCCCATGCCAAATCTTGGCTCCTGATGCCAAGTTACCAATTGGCCGACAGCCACCAATGATAGGAGGTCATCATCCCGATCGCCAGTGTGAGAAGCCCCTTTTGGGCTCACTACTATTGGAAGACATTCAACCACCAAAAATCATATGATGCCATATGTCTGATGTTGCAGATATCTCCTAAACCCATACCATCTACTCAAATATGATTTGCTTTGTCACACTCAGGATTTAGATAGTGTTCCGTGTTTCTCCTATTATCACATAAAAATTCTGTAGATAAAATGCCCTACTGACACACTACCCTGAAAACATTTTTTGTTGACTGCATTTGTAGATAATCGAATGTTCATTGGATGAATTTTCTCCATGATCCTTGGTTTTGATTTACACTCTCTACAAAATATTATACGAATTACTCCTGTATGAGGAAAATCACCTAGGTGAGCAAATTGCTTTGGCCAGAAAACTCAAAATCCCATTGATAAATGGAATGAATTGTAACATGTTTTGAAGAGTATTTTTTACCCTTCAAATTATGCCAAAGACCTTGAAATCAAATGGCTACATCTTTGACAAACTGCTCATATGAGTTTTCATGATTGTGTTGCAATTTAACAAATTAAGAATTTTGAATTCAGTGCAGGATACCACCACTCAACTTGTGACCAAATAAAGTGGTTGTAGGAACCACTTTATTGCAAGTTGAAGTACAAGATAATTGTAAGTATTGATATGGTTTTCAATAAAGCCATACTTGTGGAGGAGGAATTGCGAGAGTCATCGCACAGGACTTGCTCTTCATCATTGAGAGGAAATCTTAAGGCTTCACAACATCAATACAAGGCGGATAAGTCTTATTATTTTCCTTCTACCACTTCTTCTTCTCCCTCTTCCTCTTATTCTTCTCAAAAATCTTCCAAAACTCTTGTGGAATGTAATTATTGTAAGAAGGTTCATAAAAAATATCAATGTTTTAAGTTGAAAATTTTGAAAAATAAGTCCCTTATTATAAAGCCTTCAAATGAGGAACCTATTGGCATTTTTGCCACATTGTTTTAGTTGTCGTTGTTCATGCAAAAGAATGCTAAAATTTTGAAGACACTTAACACATTTGGTGAAAAATCAAAGGTGTCGCGTTTTCGCAAGTTGTCACGATTTCGTGACCCGTCGCATTTTCGTGGCAATTGCAACACAAAAACGTTGAGTTCTAAAGTTGTCGTGAAATCGTGACCGTCGCATTTTTGCGGGGTCCAAACCAAAGAGGTGTGCACATGGAAACATGTCACGATATCGTGACCTGTCATAGTTTTGCAACGTCAAATGCGGAAAAAAGCTAAGTCAAGAAAGTGTCATGATATCGTGACCTGTCGCGTTATCATGGTCAACGTAGTCAATGGCAGCAAGGGGGGTAAGGTTGTCGTGATATCACGACATGTTAGAGTTTTGCAGTCAACATGGTCAATGGAAGCACTAGAATGAAGTTGTTGCGATATCGTGACATGTCACGTTTTCATGGGGAGGAAGCAAGGAGGTATCCAGATTGTATAGAATGTTGTGATTTTGCGACATGAATTTTCACGATCGAAAAGCAGTAAAGTCCAAGGAGATAGAACCTATCGTGATTTCGTGACATGATGGAGATTAACGAACCACTTGAGGCAAGAGTGTCATGTTTTCATGGGTTAGAAGTAGGACCATACAGGGTGGATGAAAATTGTAGCAAAATCATGACATGTCAGATTTTTGTGACTTAGAAGAGAAGATTGAGCAATGGGGAGATAGTGTAGCAATTTCGTGACTTGTTTGGTTTTTGTGACCCAAAGATAAAACAAAGATGTTTATGGGTGATAGTGTAGCAAAAGCGCGACT
This sequence comes from Wollemia nobilis, assembly GCA_028583015.1. Classification (NCBI taxonomy): domain Eukaryota; kingdom Viridiplantae; phylum Streptophyta; class Pinopsida; order Araucariales; family Araucariaceae; genus Wollemia; species Wollemia nobilis. The sequence goes on along the minus strand of JAQPPZ010016942.1, from coordinate 3,620,023 downwards.
TGTCTTGTTTTTGCAATGAATAGTGAGACAAAGCCAAAAGAGAGAAAGGTGTAGCGAAATCGTGCCTTGTCACATTTTTGTGAAAACAGAGCGGAGAAAGTGCATGATGGTACGAAACATCGCGATTTTGTGACGTGTCACATTTTCATGAGTTAAGGTGGCGAAGGAGACAAAGGAGCCGAACCTGTAGCTATTTCATGATGTGGTTGATTTTCACGATCCGAAAGTGGAAAAAGTGTACAAAGCAGAGATACGTCGTGATTTTGTGACATGTCACATTCACGACCTGTCACAGTTTCATGCTAGAACATGGTTCAACGGCCTGATGAAGCATTGTGAGTTCCAACGATTAAAAGCACTCCAAAATTTAATGTTTTGCTGCTTTCCAATGTGTGCAAGAAAGAAGAATTTGCTCAGGCCTATAGTTTTTGATGCTGCCATAATTAAAGACCCCTCCAATATTTAAAGTGCCTGTTCATGATCTCTTATAGCTTTCAAGGGATAATGGTCATTTAATGAAGAGATATGGGCCCTCATTTCTATTTCATTCTCAGTTGTAATTCATTAAAAGTAGGGATTGTCATCTCTCCAAGGCAGATTAAGGGGGTTGTTTCTTCGAGATCTGTTTCATTTATTAAATGTTGTAATATGAAAGGAAGAGGACGGACCTCTATAAATACCAATGTAAAACTCAAGCAAAGAGAGGAGGATCTTGTTGCAAAAATTGAAATCAAAATCCTAGATGCAATTGCTTCCATTCTTAGGGTCTTCTAGAATTGGTGATCTAATTTGTTGTGTATGTTTGGCTTTCTATGTGATTTACTTCTGTGTAGTTTAGTGTAATATCAATTGAATTATTCTGTGTTGAATTTGGTTGTATTAGCATTTAATGTTTGAAGTTTATTCGGAAGCAAACTCATGACTAATGCGTAATCTAATTTTTGTATATGTATTCTAAGAGTCCGTTGCTGCTGAGCTTTAGGATCTAGTTGAAGTTATTGTTGTTCAAGGTTGTTCTCCCATTAATGATCGGCTTCGGCCATATTTCTCGTCTCTTTCCATAATTTCCCATTTCTTTCCGCATATTTCCCATTTCTTTCCTGCAACTCTAGTCTTAAAACCAGTTTAGTTTAGTGTGGGAACCAGCCCTCTCTAGAGATTTGTCTGGGAGACATTTCTTTCTCTCAGCCTTTCAATGTTGGTTGGGTCTAGGGTGCATAGACATAGAAAATCCTTTCCTATGGCAGATTCGTGACCAACAATTTTTGGCACGCCCGGTGGGACAAACTTCTTCTGTCTCAAAAGATCCATAATCGGTGAGACTGATTGTTTCATTGTTTAACACTCGGAGGTATCAAGATTTTGATGAGCTATCTTGACCTCATAGCAGAGATTTGTAAGTTCATCTGGCAACTTTGCTGAGCTGAAGATCTGAATTTCTTGATCGTAGATGCCTTTTCAAGCTGAAAGAAGATACCCCGGAGGAATCAAGGTTTGGTGAGCAGCCTTGACCTTACAAGTGGAGGAAAGAATGTTCACTTGGCGACTCTGACTTGATGATAGCTATGATCTCATAGACCACTGCTATAATGGCAAGGGTATGTCCTAGATGGGATGATCCTGGCCCTTTGAATCTCCAAATTTGACACGAGATTCCCAAAAGTGCCTTGAAAGCTCTAACAAAATACAATGGCACCAAGGGAATGGCCCGAGAGCATATTGACGATGTTGCTGCTTTAGCGACCCTCCATGACATAATCCATGAGGATGTTATGATCAGACTTCTGGTTCAGTATTTGGAAGGAAAGGTGTTGCAGTGGTACAAATTGCTCGGGTGTAAAAGTATCTGCTCATGGGATGATTTAGCGGGAGCACTCATTACAACATTTGATGGCTCTCAGGATCCCTACCAGCTTTTGATGCATCTCTCCACCATCACGAGAATACCTCAGGAGAGCATCACAGATTTCAACATCCGATTCTATAGAACTTGGAAGAGAATTCCAGGGGAGATCCAACCATCACCCGCCCAAGCCCACCTCTTCTATGTTCAAGCTTTCCATCCGGATATTAGCCTTCTCTTGCTACAATCAGGTGAACGTAGATTCCCTCAAATATTTGAGGAAGCATTACAAGCGGAGCACCTTCTACTCCTATCAAGAAAATTACCATGGGGAGAAACTCCATTACTTTCTTCGGTAGTTCTTGATCCTGTCTGTCCCGTGCAGTATTCATCATGGCCAATCCCACATACTGTGTAGAGACTTGAAATGCAATTGTGTGGAACTTAAGAGGCAGGTTTCATCCAAGGCAAATTATGGGCATATGCAAGCACTTTCCCAGCAATGAACAATATGGTTACTTGCAATTTTCATCAGGAGATGGGCCAAGTAGAAGAACAAGTTCAAGTTCCAGAACCTGAGCACAAAGAGGGCATAGTTTTGCATAGCATGCAAGTATTCAACCCAAACTTGTTAAACATGCCTCACCAAAATGTTGAACCTGAGGAGATCCCAGAAGCAGATTTCTCACTAGAAGAGCCCTGTGATCATATCAAGGGGTTGGAGGATCCTATACTCAGTCTGTAGCTAGTGAAGTCTGCAAAGTGGTGGTATTGGTTCTAGCCACTGCAACCGGTACCTGAAGAAATCCCCCATGTGGCAAACCTCTTTGCCACATTACTCATCAATAGCATGGGTACTAGTAAGAATGATAACCTATCGTATCACACTCTGTTTGCAACATGGAGAACTTCAGGAAGAGGCCAGCCGAACTTCAAAGATCGACTGAAGTATGATCAGATCTGGTCTAGACATTGTAGGTTCACTGGATAGACACCAGAAGCTGGGTTTGTGGTAGCGGCATGCCAATCATGTCGCAAAATTTTGTAAATATTGTACATAGCAGAAAAAACAAAAAGAAAAAAAAAAGGAAGAAAAAATAGACAAAAAAGAATTATTTGTTTTTATTTCGGCTCTTTTTGCATGCGAGCCTGCAGGTACATTTATTTCTTTTCCTTTTTCTTTCCTCCCCAATAGCTAGTGTATTTTCATCTACTTCTTCTTTCCACTTCCTTCCTTCATTCCCATCCTCTCCTATTCCTTCTTCTTTTGCAATTACTCAAGCCACTACTGCTGTTTCTACTCCCCTCTCTAATGTTCCCGTTTCTTCTTTCCCTTTCTTCTAACTCTCTGTCTTTTGAAACACTTTTCTACACTTCCTACCACCACCTCCATTCCCTCCACTTTCATTTCATTTCACAGCAGTTGGTAGCACAGTGGCATTCTGTTGTTGTAACTACCATTTTCATTCCTCCATCTTCCGCCATTCCATCATTCCCCATCCCTGTTCCATGGCCTGCGCATCCGTAGGGCATCATTCCCTTCATTTTTGTTTTGTAGTTTAGGTGCCTCTCACTACTACCATGGAGATCATTTCATAGCACCTGGTGATTACCCAGCTCATCCGAGCTAGGCAAAGTGCAGTAGTTCTCAAGAAATAAAGGAAGTTCTGCTATTCCATGCATTTCTGTTGATGATCCTATTTTTTAGTACTGAGTACCAGCAAGAGTTTGTTGCAGCCACCTACAGAGATGTCTCCCACTAGTCAGCATTCTATTCTGCCAGTTTTTCTTGACTCTATTGCCCAATGGATAAAGGCCTAAGATTCATGCATACAGTAGAACTGTATACCCCGCGAGCCGCCAAGAATGTTGGCATTTTTGCCACATTATTTTTGTTGTTGTTGTTCATGCAAAAGAATGCTAAAATTTTGAAGACACTTAACACATTTGGTGAAAAAGCAAAGGTGTCGCGTTTTCATGACTTGTCGTGAAATCGTGACCCATAGTGTTTTTGTGGCGTCCGCAACACACAAACACTGAGTTCTAAAGTTGTCATGAAATTACGATCGTCATATTTTCGTGGGGTCCAAACAAAAGACGTGTGTGCATGGAAACATGTCATGATATCATGACCTATCATAGTTTCACGATGTCAAATGCGAAAAAGAGCTAAGTCAAGAAAGTTTCATGATATCGCGACCTGTCGCGTTATCGTGGTCAACACAGTCAACGAAAACAAGGGGGGTAAGGTTGTCATGATATCGTGACATGTTGGAGTTTCACTATCAACATGGTCAATGGAAGCGCTAGAATGAAGTTGTCACGATATCATGACATGTCATGTTTTTGTGGGGAGGAAGCAAGGAGGCAGCTAGATTGTACGAAATGTCGTGATTTCGTGACATGAAGAATTTTCACAGTCAAAAAGCAATAAAGTCCAAGGAGATAGAACCTGTTGTTATTTCGTGACATGATGGAGATTAAAGAACCACTTGAGGCAAGAGTGTCATGTTTTCACGGGTTAGAGGCAGGACTGTACAGGGTGGATGAAAATTGTAGTGAAATCGTGACATGTCAAATTTTTGCGACTTAGAAGAGAATATTGAGCAGTGCGGAGATAGTGTAGCGATTTTGTGACCTATTTGGTTTTCGTGACCCAGAGATAAAACAAAGATGTCGATGGGAGATAGTGTAGCGAAAGCGTGACTTGTCTTGTTTTCATGATGAATAGTGAGACAAATCCAAAAGAGAGAAAGGTGTAGCAAAATCATGCCTTGTCACATTTTCACAAAAATAGAGCGGAGAAAGTGCATGATGGTATGGAATGTCACGATTTCATGACGTGTTGCATTTTCATGAGCTAAGGTGGCAAAGGAGAAAAAGGAGCCAAACCTGTAGCTATTTCATGACATGGTTGATTTTCATAATCCAAAAGTGGCAAAAGTGAACAGAGCAGAGATACGTCGCATTTTCACAACCTGTCACAGTTTCGTGCCAGAACATGGTTCAACGGCCTGATGAAGCATTATGAGTTCCAATGATTAAAAGCACTCCAAAATTTAATTTTTTGCTACTTTCCAATGTGTGCAAGAAAGAAGAATGTACTCAGGCCTGTAGTTTTCGATGCCGCCAAAATTAAATATGCCTCCAATATTTAAAGCGCCTATTCACGATCTCTTATAGCTTTCAAGGGATAATGGTCATTTAACAAAGAGATATGGGCCCTCGTTTCTATTTCATTCTCGGTTGTAATTCATTAAAATCAAGGATTGTCATCTGTCCTAGATAGATTAAGGGTGTTGTTTCTTCGAGATCTGTTTCATTTATTAAATGTTGTAATATGAAAGGAAGAGGACGGACCTCTATAAATACCAATGTAAAACTCAAGCAAAGAGAGGAGGATCTTGTTGCAAAAATTGAAATCAAAATCCTAGATGCAATTGCTTCCATTCTTAGGGTCTTCTAGAATTGGTGATCTAATTTGTTGTGTATGTTTGGCTTTCTGTGTGATTTACTTCTGTGTAGTTTAGTGTAATATTAGTTGAATTTTGCTATGTTGAATTTGGCTGTATTAGCGTTTAAATGTTTGAAGTTTTTTTGAAAGTGAACTCATGAGTAATGTGTAATCTAATTTATGTATATGTATTCTAAGAGTCCGTTGCTACTGAGATTTAGGATCTAGTTGAAGTTATTGTTGTTCAAGGTTGTTCTCCCATTAACGATCGGCTTCGGCCATATTTCCCATATCTTTCCATAATTTCCCATTTCTTTCTGCATATTTCCCATTTCTTTCCTGCAACTCTAGTCTTAAAACCAATTTAGTTTAGTGTGGGAACCAGCCCTCTCTGGAGATTGGTCTGGGAGACATTTCTTTCTCTCAACCTTTCAATGTTTGTCGGGTCTAGGGTGCATAGACATAGAAAATCCTTTCTTGTGGCAGATTCGTGACCAATAGAACCTCAAGAAGGTCCCATTGAGGCTACATGGTAAAGAAAGAAATATAATGAATTGGTAGGGTTGAACAATTTAACCCTCATGAACACTTCAAAAGGGGATCATGAGAACTTGTTTGTGACCACAATTCACCTCAATGATTCCTTTGTAGTTGATTATATCATCGATAGCGGCTTGCAGAAGAATCTAATTGTGAGGTCCATTGCCTATAAAAACCCATCCTAATTCTTATCCATTAGGGTGGAAGGATAATGGGATTTCATCATACATCACACACATGCACTATGAATTTTGCTTTTAATCACTATTTTATGGACACAATTGTGTGTGATGTCACTCCAATGGACTGTTGTGGTTTATTTCTTGGGATACCCTATCAATATGATAGGAGGTCTATTCATGATGGGTTTAAAAAAACATATACCTTGCAAAAATATCATAAGGCCTACATAATCAAAAGCACTCAACAAACTCCACAATATTTGATGTTAAGTTGTTGACAAGCACACAAAGTTGTAAATCAAGCAAGGGAACTAGCACTCATCTTTATCAGACCACATAATGAAGGCAATCAAGTGCCCAAGAAAACACCAAATATGCATGCTTTAGTTAATTATTTGCTACAATCATATTCAGGTGTTTTTCAAGAACCTACAAGTCTTCCTCCTCAAATAAAAATTAATCATAACATTGAAATTGTTCCTGCTGCTTCACTACCTAATGCTCCAATGTATAGACAATCAATCATGCAAATGGAAGAAGTCAAAAAGCAAATCCAAGACTTATTTTCTAAAGGTTTCATCAAACCTAGAACTTCTCCTTGTACTTCACCTATTTTACTTGTATTGAAGAAATATGGCACTTGGATACTATGCATTGATTTTAGAGCACTTAATAAAATCACCATAAAAAATAGATATCCACTTCCATGAATTGATGATCTCTTGGCTCAGCTCCAAGGAGATAAATTCTTTTCCAATATCAATATCAAAAGTGGGTATCATCAAGTCAAGATTGAGGTAGAAGATACTTGGAAGACTGTATTCAAGACTAATATAGGGTTTTTCAAGTGGCTTGTCATGCCATTTGGTCTTACGAATGCTCCAGCCACATTCATGCGGCTAATGAATGAAGTGTTTCATGATTTTTTGGATAAATTTGTAATCATTTATTTAGATGGCATCCTTGTGTTCTCCCCAACTTGAAAAAATCATCTTAAGAACTTGGAATATATTCTTAAAACTCTTCAGAAGAACCAAGTGTATGCCAATCTTCCCAAGTGTTATTTTGGTTAAACTTACATTGCCTATTTGGGATTTGTAATAAGTTAAAAATAAGTTCAAGTGGATCTTACCAAGATTGAAGTCATTCTCAAATGACCAACTCCTACTTTTGTCATGGAGTTGAGGAGTTTTATTGGACATGCTAATTTATATCACAAGTTCATTGCAAGATATTCCACCATTGCTACTCTGTTGCACCATTTAAAAAAGATCAAGATTTAATTTTGATTGACAAAGCAACAACAGGAGGCCTTTGACACTTTGAAACACAAATTATATAGTGCACCTATCCTTGTGTTGCTAGAACTTGCACAATATTTTAAAATTGAGATAGATGCTTCACAATATGCACTTGGAGCCATGCTTAAATAGAATGGCCATCAAGTGGCCTATCATTCTAAAAAAAATTCTATGGCCAAGAAAAATTATTCCACCTATGATAAGGATTTTTATGCATTGGTGCCGGCCATAAAATATTGGAGGCATTATATTTTGGGCAAAGAGACTGTCGTTCACACCAATCATATGCCCCTTAATTTTTTTCAATATCAGTCCAAAATTGAAGAAGGTCGACACATGAAGTGGGCATCCTATTTTTAGCAGTTCCATTTGGTGATAAAGTAAAGGAAAGGGTAAAATAATATGGTAGTAGATTATCTGAGTCAACCTCCATCAGCCCTTGCCTTAATAGTTGTCACTATGTCTCATATTGGCTTCCAGATGTGGCCTTCACAATATCCACTAGATCTTGAATTTGCCAAAGTATTTCAACAAATTTCTCATCCTTCATCTTCTAATTTGAGGGCCCTTCATGAATTTCACATTCAGGATGGACTATTGTATAAATTAGATAAGCTTTGTGTTCCTCGTCAGCATAGGGAGTATCTCTTGAAGGAGGGTCATTCTACATTATATGGAGGACACTTTGGCAAGCATAAGACTCTACATCATCTTCAACAATTCTTATTTTGGCCTCATATGTAGAGAGATGTCCTACACTTATTTTGACAGTGTGTCATCTGCAACTGGTCTAAATCCACCAACAAAAAATTAGGCATGAGTATGCCTTTGCCCATTCCATCTCATTTGTGGGAGAGATTTTCCATGGACTTATTAAGCGATTTTCTGATTACTGTGAAGCAACATGATTGTGTCTTCATCATTGTGGATAGATTCATCAAGATGGCCAAATCCAATCCCTTTCATAAGACGAGTACTACTCAAGACTTGCCATAACTTTTATTTGAGATAGTATGGTGCTATTTTGGCCTTCCTACCAACATTGTATCTGGTTGTGACTCGTGTTTTGTGGGTTAATTTTGGCAATACCTTTGGAAAATATTAGGGGTTTCACTTAACTTCTCTAATGCTTATCATCCATAGTTTGATGGGTAAACAGAGGTAGTCAATCATACTCTTGTGTAGATTTTGAGGATTTTCCATCATTCCACTCCTGCTAGGTGGGATTTAATCCTCACTCACATAGAGCACACATATTTTAGGGCAGTTCACAATTCTAATGGGCACTCTCCTTTTGAGGTTTGTTTTAGATTCTAGTCATTGGATCCTTATGAGTTACCTTGGAGCAGGAAAAGGCCAACTATTTTTTCTAGCATCTACAGAGCCTCCAGTCCAAAGTGGTTCAAATTATTTAGAAGACTCAATAGAAGCAATGAGAATAGATGGATCAACGTCATACTCCTCATAATTTTTATGTTGGTGAAAGAGTATGGTTCTATCTCGATAGACGATGTTTTGTGGATAAGACCCATAGAAAAATCAAGCCATTGCGCTATGGAACTTACACCATTTTTCAATAGATTTCCAAGAATACCTTTCTCCTGGATATTCAGGCTCATATTGGGATTCATGATGTCGTCAATGTAGATCTTCTCAAACCATACTATGATTCCACCTTGGAATATTCTCCAACTATTAGTCATCTTGTTGATGTGGTTCCTAATGCAAATATTCCACTCGCTGTCGATACACTATTTGATACGAAGACTCAATATACTTTCCAAGGTTCTTCTACTTCACATATTTTTACCCACCATGGCCAATTTCTGCATCAGGCTTACAAGAGTTTTTCTCACCATATGTCCAAGGATTTTACCTTTTTATTAAAAGAATTGGAGTCCAACGCTTCTCTTGATGGGATAAGTGATGAGGCTTAATTTTTATTTTTCTTACACTTAGGTTTATCCTAGGTTTTTAGCCTTTAGGACTTAATCTTTGTTGTGATAAGTCTTGTCCATGTGAGTTTGATTTATCGCTCATGTTAGTTAGGTCATAGGCCAGGTGGCATGTTATTCGTAGCATCCTAGACATTTTTATTATCCTTTGTACTTTTAGGATTAGTCTTTGTTATAAAATCCTTGGATTTGAGCCTTCTTCCTTGGATAGTTTGTTTATGTTTGTAATTATTTATACTTGATTTTAATTTGAACATTAGCTTCACATAGCCATATCAAACTAGCATAGTAGAAGTGTACTATAAGAAGCTGGTAAGACTAATCAAATATTTACCTATTTATAATGAGAAGATGTGATTTCATAAGTTCATATTTGGATTATAATCTAGGTTAACGCATGATGTGGAGATGCAAGAGCCCAAATAACTGCAAAAGGCATATGACCTAGAAAATAATGTAAAGTGCACTTCTGTTATAAGTAGACGCTCTAGCCGAGCAAGTGTGATAGGAACTAAATAAGAGGAATAGTAATTGTTTAGTAAAACAGGAGGCTAAGCAAGAGTTAAGTTTTGGTAATTTGAGTTATTTTATGTTGTCATTGATGTCACATGGATCACATTGAGTTTTGGTGGCCAAATGATAAATATAGGGTTTTTGTGAAAACCAAGGCAAGCAAAATAAAAGGTTTTATTTAAAACTATGGATGGCAGATTTGAACTGGGTTTTTCTTAAAATCCAAGTTGGCCTTTCGTTTCATCGAAAACGGTGCCCCGATGATGGAGATTTTTAATTTTTAATATTTAGTTTAAATTTTAATTATTTAAAATTTAAAATTAAATATGCAATATTTTTGTCGACTTCATTGAAAATAATAAGGAGGCTATATAAAGGGGATCCTAAGGTTCATAAAATAATTTATTATTATGGCTAATAATCATTGGCTAAGCATCTGAATTGAGCTTGTGCAAAAAAATTTTAGAAAGTAGAAGCAGCGAATAAACGAAGGTTGGTTGAAGTCCAAAGTCATCATGGGAAGAATGGTGCATTCGCAATTGGATTTTGGATAAGGTGTGTGGCAGCAAAAACATCAAGGTTTCGAATCCCCTTGACTGTGTTTGGAAGGCATTGGAAGAAAAGCGCTCGAAGCACTTTTTATTTGAGGAAAGAGAGGAAAGGTTTTAAGGCATGTTGTGCCTTTCCCTTTTGAACGAGCGACTAGCTCGTATGGCAACCTTAGTCATGGCTAAGGTGCTCGTGGTGTGGGCAAGTTAGGGATTCGAATCCCCTTGAGGAGGTAAATACATTTTTGCTCTAATTAATTTTGTTAAGCCCTAAGTTGGAGTTATAAGGTGGTTAGGAATAATTAAAGTTTTTAATTAAAATTTGTTTTTATAAGGGTTGTGATTATTATTTCAAAGGTGGATGAGTTGGTGATTTAATTTGATGTTCATGAAATTGAGAATTAATATTTAGGAGAAATAAGGAGTTGTTATAAAATAAATTTTGAGTTGTTTATTGATTATTATTTTTTATAAGGGTTTTTATTAAAATGACTTTGGTGGATGTGTTTATTAAATGAAGAACACAAGCTTATACTGAGAGGGGGGGTGAACAGTTTAAGACCACTTTTTACTTTTGCTTCAAAACAACTTTCAAATCAGTATTATGCAGTGTATAGATAGCAGTATTAAAAGTAGTAATCAAAGCAATGCACAAAACACCATCCACAAAAGAGACACAAAAATTTACGTAGTTCACCCAATGCGGGCTACTCCACGGATAAAATTTCTCTCTAAATTTTATCAACTCACAATCTGGGAATACCTTTCTCGATTACAATATTTATGGGCATCAACCCAAAGGATATACCTTCCCCTAGATCTGCTCTTTAGTGGTGATCCTCTAGAAGACCTCTACCTCCTCTACCCTTAGCAAGTGGAACTCTATCCATAGAAGACACTTGTCTTCCCTGCTCTGGTTGGAGATCTCTGTCCTCAACTCTATCACCATAAAATTGGTCCTCGAATATGCACTAAACACAGTCCTTCGATCTAGCACAAATGTCCTCTATATTTTTCTCTAATCTGCACCAAACACAGTCCTTCGGTCTAGCACAAGTCTGTCCTCTTCCTCTTTCTATGGTCTGCACCAAACATAGTCCTTCGGTCTGGCACAAGTCTGTCCTCAAATCTCTTTTTGTTTTGTTACAGTCGCACTTGGTCGAAACATGACTGTTACCCTTAAACTACATTGACTGCAAAACCCTTAGCTGTGTCAACCCAGATTTAACTCTATCGGCTTCAACCGCATTTGTAGTTCAGTAGCTTCTGTCGTGAAACCACAACATGTCACGATATCATGATATTTTTGCAGCCGTACACTTTCGTTTGGCTATTTTTGTGATATCGTGACACCTTTGCTTTTGTCTGCCTTGACAACGTCCTTGTCGTGAAATCGTGACACTTTTGCTTTTGTCTGCCTTGACAATGTCCTTGTCATGAAATCGTGACACTTCTAAATTTTGCTGATGTCATCTTCACTCCTGTCGTGAAATCATGACACTTTAGTCTTCATTGCCTTCTTCTTTGCTTTTTTCATGAAATCGTGACACATCTACTTTTGTTGATGTCATCTTCAACTCTGTTGCAAAATCATGACCCTTTTGACTTCATGGCCTTCTTCTCTGCTTGCACTAGCAAAAATGAAACATGTGAAATTGTGACACTTTCGCTACCTTGAGCTTCTCTTTGCATTACACCCGCAAAATTGGAACATGTCACAAAATCATGACGCTTTCACCTTTGAGATCTTCCTTCTTGAATTCGTTATGAAATCATGACACTTCTTCTGTTGAAGACTTGCTAACTATTTTTTTCATGAAATCATGACACTTTCTCTAACTGAATCTGCCATCTCAACCTGTCACGAAATCGTGACACTTTCTGCATCCGTACAACTTCTTTGAAGTCTGTCATGAAATCACGATGCTTCTCATTTTAGACTCTTCCTCTTTGCTACATGTCGCAAAATCATGACAATTCTCTCTTCGAGCTTTTTAGCATGTCATGAAATTGTGACAGTCCTCACCTCAACTTCTGCAGCATGTTGCGAAATCATGACATTTTTCATGTAACTTTCTCTCTCTTCTAACTTGTCATGAAATTGCGATAGTTCACACTGCGGACTCTCTTTTCTGCATTATGTCGCGAAATCGCGACACATTTTCGTCCGTACAACTTTCCTGGCAATGTGTCACGAAATTGTGACACTTTTCCTTCTCTACCTTCCTACACTTTTCGAGTCGCAAAAATGCGACATGTCACAAAATCGTGACACTTTCCATCTTGCTCTCCTTCTCTGCCAACATGTCACGAAATCGTGATAGTTTTGCCAAAAATTTCTCTCTCCTCAAACATGTCATGAAATCATGACAGTTTTGCCAACACTTTCTCTCTCCTCAAACATGTTGCGAAATCATGACAGTTTTGCCAGCACTTTCTCTCTCCTCAAACATGTCACAAAATCATGACAGTTTTGCCAAAACTTTCTCTCTCCTCAAACATGTCACGAAATCATGACAATTTTTCTAGCCGACTACATACTTTTTCTTACTTGTCTTTTTCTTGATATTTTGCAAATGGGCTACTAAGAACTTCCTGGAAACTCACTGATCAAGCTCTAAATAACCTTCAACAAAAAAAATTCCTTGACATCAAATCAAATTGCTTCAATAACTTCTTGACATCAATGACAACATCTACACTTGAGCAAAGGTAATGTACCCAAGGTACCCAAAATTGCCAACAATCTCCCCCTTTGTCATTGATGGCAAACCTTTACTGAAATACAACTTAGGAGCCAAAACTGAAACCAACTATGCCAACAACTGAGAATCTCCTTTTGAAGTTTTTCTCCCCCTGACTTGAAGCTTTCCTCTTCACATTGAAGCTCTCCCCCTTACTCATATCTCTCCCCCTTACTCAATACTCTCCCCCTTTGTCATCAATGGCAAAGGGTCACCTTTGGGGCTTGGGACTAAGAATGATCCTCTTAAATTAGTCCCTCCCCGACCTCCTCATGAGGATATTAAAATTGGGATGGGAGTAAAACTCCCATTAGGCACTGATCATCATCAGTGTCTATAATTTCCTTGCCGAGCCTTCTCTTGAATTTTTTGTCAATATTTCTGTTCTTGTCACTGTTCTTGTTCTTGTTCTCATCCCTGTTCTTGTCCATGCCTTGATCCTTGGACCTGTTTATACTACTATTCCTGTTCCTATTCCTGTAATTTAAAAGATCAACTCTGCACTATCTAGCCGTGTGACCATCATTGTTGCACTTATAACAAGTAACACTGTTATTTCTATTCGGCATACCTATTCTTTGAATTTTCCTATTATGACTAACCGTGTTCCTGTAATTAGTCATGCAAAAAATTGCCTTATGCCCAAAATGTTTACAAGAGTAGCAATACCCTTGAAAGAAATTACGGCCCCTAAAACTATCATTTACCTTCCTTACTTGAGTCATGCAATGCGAAGCCATGTGGCCAAACCTATGACACGCAAAACATCTGCCATTAAACTTAACTATAAATGACCTTCTAGGTCCTGTAAACTTCTTCTTTGCATTTAGAATTCTATTTTTTGTTTCTGCGCATCTATCACTCACAGAATCTTGATCTGAAGTACTTTCTACATCAGAATTATCTTCCTTTTGAAATCTCTTGCTAGATTCCCCAACTTGTTTCTTGTGCGATTCAACAAAACCGAGACCTGTTTTATCTGTTGGTTTTATTTGACCTTTGATGAGAGACTTAACCCTTTTGGAGCTATCTTGAAACCTGTATAGCTTATCCTTGTATTCTTTAGTTTCTACTTCCAGAGAAGCCATTTTCTGTTCCAACTCATTATACTCAAGAATCTTAGACTCTAACTCATCCTTGAGTTCCCGTGTTTTAGCTATAGAGAAGTCAAGACTTTCTATGAGATCGTCTCTCTCCATACAACATTCATCTAACTTATCCTTGAGTCTATCATTCTTCTTTCTTTCCTTTTTTAAAACACTAAGAGCATTATTAAGTTCACTTTCAATATATTTTATTTGTTTGCTTTTTGAATCCTCAAGGCCTTTTCCAGATTTCTTATCACTAGAGGTGCTACCTTTTTCAAAAACCATACAAGCATCTTCTTGATAGTTTTCTGAAACATCCTTATACATACTGGAAACCAAATCATTATTTGTACAATCATCCTCAAGGTGACCAAAATTTCCACATCTAAGACATTTCATAATAATGAATCTATGTTTTGGTTCTTCCTCTTTTTTTGATATGAACAACATCTCATTTTCCTCATCACTTGAAGAGCTTTCACTATCACTACTAGAACACTTACTTGCTTTGTCTAGGTAGAAACTCTTCTTTTTCTTGTGTGAATACCTCTTTCCTTGATTGCTATGCTCATCTTTGTTCTTTCTATAATACCTGTGCTTTTCAGAATCCTTGCTCTTAACATCCTGTATATCTTCATCACTTTCATTCTTGGAAACAGTACAGTCAGTAGCATAATGACCAAAATTTCCACAGTTAAAACATCTTATATTTTTCTTGTTTTTGTGCTTTCTAGAGAACTTGCCTTTCTTGCTATAATATGTCTCTTTCTAGAGAACTTGCCTTTCTTGCTATAATATGTCTCTTCATCACTAGAAGACTCATCACTCTCTTGAATCCGTTTGCCCTTTGATTTCTTGGTAGCTTTGAAAGATTCCTCTTTCTTGACATCAACTTTCACTTGAGTTCTCAGCTCAAATGCTACAAGAATACTATGGAGCTCATCCTTTTTCAACTTATCTAAATATTTAGCTTCCTCAATAGCAGAAATCTTTTCACTAAATCTATTAGGAAGAGATCTTAAAATCTTATCACACACATCATTTTTAGCAAGCTCAAGACATAAGTCTTTCATGGAGTTAACAACCTCATCCATATGAAGCATGTAGTCACTAATTTTTTCATCATAATTCATCTTGAGTTGTTCAAACATACCTTTGAAGTGTCTCAACTTGGCCTTTCATACATTTACATCACCTGTGTGAACCACTTGTAGTTGTTTCCACATTTCACTAGTTGTTTTATACTGAATCACCTTGGTAAGATCTGCCTTCTGTAAACCCTTCAAGATTGCATTCATTGCTTTTGAATTGCTATGATGTAGGAGCCTGTCTTCTTTAGTATAAGGACCATTTTTAGGAATAGTGTACCCGTCTTCAATCACTTCCCAAACCTCATTACCAAGTGCCATTAGATAAACCTTCATTCTTGCACTCCATAGACCGAAATCTGATCCATCAAGAATAGGTGTTGCATTGCCACTTGAATAATCCATTGTGTTCTTAACCAGTTCTTCCTTCAAGCTATTAGACCTTTTCGAAGGAACCCGCTCTGATACCAATTGAAGAACACAAGCTTATACTAAGAGGTGGGGGGGTGAACAGTATAAGAAAACTTTTTACTTTTGCTTCAAAACAACTTTCAAATCAGTATTATGTAGTGAATAGATAGCAGTATTAAAAGTAGTAATCAAAGCAATACACAAAACACCATCCACAAAAGAGACACAATAATTTACATGGTTCACCCAATGTGGGCTACTCCACGGATAAAATTTCTCTCTAAATTTTATCAACTCACAATTTGGGAATACATTTCCCGATTATAATATTTATGGGCATCAACCCAAAGGAGATACCTTACCCTAGATATGCTCTTTAGTGGTGATCGTCTAGAAAACCTCTACCTCCTCTGCCCTTAGAAAGTGGAACTCTATCCATAGAAGACACCTGTCTTCCCTTCTCTAGCTGCAGATCTTTGTCCTCAACTCTATTACCGCAAAGCTGGTCCTCGAATATGCACTAAACATAGTCCTTCGGTCTAGCACAAATGTTCTCTATATTTTTCTCTGATCTGCACCAAACATAGTCCTTCGATCTGGCACAAGTCTGTCCTCTTCCTCTTTCTCTGGTCTGCACCAAACACAGTCCTTCGATCTGGCACAAGTCTGTCCTCAAATCTCTTTCTGTTCTATTACAACCACACTTGGTCGAAAAACCAACTTTTGTACTGATTGCGCAAACATGACAGCACTCGATCGAACATCAACTTATGCACCTCTATGCAATCACAGCAGCATAGTCTTCACACCCTCTACTTATCGACGATCAAACTTCTTGCTCACACTCTATCTATGAATATCACACTTTGAACACACACTTCAATCGATACTAAATCTCTTCAAACAACCCTCATTTTATACTAACATAAACAAGATCTAAACCTTGGTCTTAGTCGGCTGTTACCCTTAAAATACATCGACTGCAAAACCCTTAGCTACGTCGGCCTAGATTTAACTTTGTCAGCTTCAACTGCCTCTGTAGTTTAGTAGCTTCTATCGTGAAACCACAACATGTCACGATATCATGACATTTTTGTATCCATACACTTTCGTTTGGCTATTGTCACGATATTGCGACACTTTTGCTTTTGTCTGCCTTGACAACGTCCTTGTCACAAAATCGTGACACTTTTTCTCTTGTCTACCTTGAAAATGTCCTTGTCACAAAATCGTGACACTTCTGACTTTTGCTGATGTCATCTTCACTTCTATCACGAAATCACGACACTTTAGTCTTCATTGCCTTCTCTACTTTTGTCGCAAAATCACGACACATCTACTTTTGTTGACGTCATATTCAACTCTGTTGCAAAATCATGACCCTTTTGACTTCATGGCCTTCTTCTCTGCTTGCACTAGCGAAAATGGAACATGTCACGAAATCGCAACACTTTTGATGCCTTGAGCTTCTCTCTGCCTTACACCCACGAAACTGGAACATGTCACGAAATCATGATGCTTTCGCCTTCAAGCTCTTCCTTCTTGAATTCATCACGAAATCGTGACACTTTTTCTGTTGAAGATTTGCTAAATATTTTTGTCGCAAAATCATGACACTTTCTCCAACTGAATGCTGCCATCTCAACCTGTCGTGAAATTGTAACACTTTTTGCATCTGTAAAACTTCTTTGAAGCCTGTCACGAAATTGCTATGCTTCTCATTTTAGACTCTTCCTCTTTGTTGCATGTCACGAAATCACGATAGTTCTCTCTTTGAGCTTTTCAGCATGTCACGAAATCATGACAGTCCTCACCTCGACCTCTGTAGCATGTCACGAAATTGCGACATTTTTAATGTAACTTTATCTCTCTTCTAACTTGTCATGAAATCATGACAGTTCACACTGCGGACTCTCTTTTTTGCATTATGTCACAAAATCGTGACACCTTTTTGTCTGTACAACTTTCCTGGCAATGTGATAGGATAGGGTACTTTACCAAAGGTAATGTACCCAAGGTACCCAAAATTGCCAACATTAAATTGGAGTAAAAAGGTGTAAATTGAGTTATGCTTTATCTCATGATTATTATTTGAAGTACACTAACCCTTATTGAGATTGGAAAGGAAAGTTGTGTTTAGTGTGGTAGATTTTGTGGACAACTTATTGGCATAAAAAAGGTATGGTCACATTCTCCTATTGATTGTTTATGGTGGTTGATTTCCGATATATCATTGGAGTGAAAAGGATTGATTATGGTTTCTTTTTCGAAAGTGGTAGGTTGAATGATTCAAGGTTTTCTGGTTTGAGATTTGTGTTTAAACCTTGTTTTATAAGTATAGTTGTTGAAGCCCATTGGTTATGTAAAGAACTTGAAAATAACATGAGTATCATTATTATGTGAGATTTGTGGTTGAGCATTGTTGGAAACATTTGAGTTGGTTGATACATACTTGGACTAGGGTTTTGTGAGAAATAGTGTCCCTTATGGTGATTGGTTGAGTTGAGTTGATTGAGCCTAGTCAAGTGATTGTGTGAGGTGATTTTTCAAGTCCCATGAAACAAACTATTCTATAATTCTGATTTGAGTTGATATTGAGCTTAGAACATATTGAGTCTCTAACAATTCTCTTTATGATTCTATGAGTTAACTTGAGTTGAGATTGATTTGAGTTGAGTTGAGTTGAGATCATAGTGGATCATTATTGTCATCCATTGTAGAGTGCATTGCCATTCATTGTTGAGTTCATATTTGAGCCTTGCCTTCATATATTTGTGGATGATATTTGAGTACTATTTGAGCATGATTGATTGAGCCTTTGAGAAGGCCTTTGGGATATATTTTTGGACAAATTTGTGGTATTTTGTGTATGATTGATTGAGCCTTTGAGAAGGCTTTGTGGATAGTTTTGGGACAGATTAATGGACAAATTTGGGATATATTTTGATGAGGTTCTGAGTGAGCCTATTGAGCAGAGTTGAGTAAGTTCTTAGTGAGCTTGCTAGAGCAATTCTAGACAAGTTCTTGGTGAGCTTGTGGAGCATATTTGAGTAAGTTCTTGGTGAGCTTGATAGAGTAGATTTAGAGAAGTTCTTAGTGAGCTTGTTGGAGCATATTTGAGCAAGTTCTTGGTGAGCTTGCTAGAGCATATTTGGACAAGTTCTTAGTGAGCTTGTTGGAGAAGATTTGAACAAGTTCTTAGTGATATTGCTAGAGCATATTTGGACAAGTTCTTAGTGATCTTGTTGAGCATATTTGGACAAGTTATGTGTGAGCTTGTTGAGCAAATTTGGACAATTTTTGTGTGATCTTGTTGAGAAGTTTTGGACAAGTTTTGTGTGAGCTTGTTATGTAGATTTGGACAAGTTTTGTGTGAGCTTGTTATTGCCTAGATTTGATAAGATCAATGAAATCATTGTATTGGATAAGGATCCTTATTTATCTATGAAATATTATAAGGATATTATCTTGTGGAGTACCCCACATTGGGGGAACCACATTAAATCTTGTGTCTCAATTGTGTGTGGTGACTTGTGCTCTTGCTTGCTATTGCTATCTAAGTTATTAATGCACACTGCTATATTTGGTTATTTCAATTAAGGACATTAATTGATATTGGTTTGGAAAGAAAATAAAAAGTGGTCTTATACTTTTCGCCCCCCCCCTCTTAGTATAATCTTGTGTTCTTTAAAAATCCAAGAATCTCTAAAATCCTAAGAAGAAACCCTATGGGAATCAGCATAAGTTCAAGAATAACTTTCATAAGAAGGATAACAAGCCCAACAATACGAAACCTTAGCCATAGAAGTCGCATGCTCCAACTCCAGTAGTTAAGAATGGGAATGAGAAACCTGAGAAATAGCAAGGACCCAAGGAATAGTACTACAATTGTTGAAGACCTCATTACTATAATCATTTTCCATATCGATAAAGTACTATATCAACTAGTGCAAAAGGAAAGGAACCAGAACATCAGATCTATATCACAAATGGGAAGTAGAAGCTACAGGGACAATCCACCCCATTACTTATGAAAGGTAAGGTTTTCAATAAGCAAGTAAACATTTTAATAGATAGTGGAGCCATTGACAATTTTATTTCATCTAGTCTAGCAAGGAATGTGTCAAAAAGGCCTAGGTATTTGGCTCAAGGATGAAAGGTTGAGTATAGTTCTAGGCAGACCTACCCAGTAAACCAGTGTGATCTCATAGTAGAAGTTACTCTATCTAAAGGGACTACAAAATTTTGTTTATATGTAGCTCCCCTACATACCTTTGATGTGATTCTAGGGATGGATTGTCTATAGGCTCATAGAGCATTAGTCAATTTCCAAGATAGATGAGTTGAGTATTCAAAGAAATGCAGAAAAACACTAAGAATTCATAGCGATCAAGTGGATTTTGAACCTCAAATTTTATCTGCTACGCAATTGAAAAAGGACCTAAATAGAGGAGGGATAGTGTATGTGGTAAAAATCAATGAGGTGGAGGACCAAGAGAAAGAAGAAATACTAGGAAAAAATTTAATTTTATAGGATTTTCAAGATGTATTTCTAGAGGACCTACCTAGCTTACCTCCTCTATGAGAATTTGATTTTAAAATTGAACTTATGATGGAAGTTAAACCTATTCATAGATCCCTGTATAGGATGAATCCTACTAAAATGTGTAAACTCAAGGTTTAGTTGTAAGGATTATTGAAAAAGGGTCTGATAAAACCAAGTGTGTCACCATGGGGCACACTAGTTCTATCCATGAAAAAGAAGGATGGTTTTCTAAGATTGTGTATTGATTACATAATGCTAAATAAGGCTACAATCAAGAATCGATATCCTTTGCCTAGGATTAAAGGTTTATTCAATCAAATAAAGGATGCCAAGGTGTTTACTAAAATTGATCTAAGGTTACGTTATCACCGGTTAAGAATTCATGAGGAAGATACTCACAAAATGATATTTAAGACTAGGTATGGGTATTATGAGTTTACGGTTCTATCGTTTGGACAAACTAATGCCCTTGCTGCTTTCATGAACCTAATGAAAAGCATGTTCCAGAGACACTTGGACCAGTTTATCCTAGTATTCCTAGATGATATCCTTATATACTCTCAAGATAAAGAAGAGCATGACAAGCATCTTAGGAATTATTGAGGAAGAATCAACTTTATGGAAATCTAGTTAAGAGTGAATTCTATTATCCAAAGGTCATATATCTTGGACACATTTTATCAGCAAAATGGATTACTGTGGATCCATAAAATATAGAGGCTATTCTGAATTGGCCACCCTCTACTAATGTCACTGAAGTGTGAATTTTCATGGGGTTAACGAGCTATTTTAGAAATTATATAAAGGACTATTCCAATATTACTAGAACCATAACAAACCTTCAGAAGAAGGGGAAACAATTAAAGTGGTCAGATAAGTGTGAAGTTGCTTTTGAAATACTAAAGTATAAGCTTACTATTGCATCAATACTAAAGGTTCTCGATCCTCAAGGGTACTTTTAAGCGTGCACTGATGCATCAATAGACAGGTTGGGTGGGGTACTCTCATAAGAGGATTTAGTAGTGGCATACACTTCAAGGAATCTAAAAAAGTATGAAGTTAATTATGCTATGCATGATTTGGAGCTGGTTGCAGTGGTGCATGGTCTAAAGGTTTGGTACCACTACTTGGTGGGAAGTTCCTTTGAATTAAAAATATACCATCAAATTCTATGGTATATATTCACCCAACCAATACTTAATAAAAGACAGAGAAGATGGGTGGAATTCTTCGCTGAGTATGATTTTGATATTGAGTACATAAAAGGAAAGGAGAATAAAGTAGTTGATGCTTTAAGTAGAAGGAAATATATAGCATCCATCACTAGAATTCACATGGATATGATGGATCAAATGAGATAGAGGTAATCTCAGGATGAGTATTACCAGGGAATTCAAGTCAATATGGATAAAGATCCTGAAGGAAATAAGGAATTTGGTGTGAAATATGAATTTTTGAGCTATAAGGGAAGGTTCATCATACCAAATATAGGTGATTTGAGAAACTTGATAATTCGATGAGATCATAGATATCATTATTCTGCTAATTTGGGAGGAACCAAAATGTGAAAAAACATGAAATGAGCCTTATTTTGGGTAGGAATGAAGAAGGATATCATAGATTTTTTTGCTTGATGCATCAAACGTAAGAATGTTAAGGTAGAATGCTAGCATCCTGCAAGAAAAATTCATCTTCATGAGGTACCTAAATAAAAATGGTAGGTTATATCGATGGATTTTATTGTGGGTTTACCCAAGAATTGGTACCAACATGATACCATATTTTTAGTGGTCAAAAAATTGACTAAGGTTACCCACTTCATATCGAGAAATACCAAGGATGATGCTCAAGTAGTGGCTAGAATAGTCATCAAACATATATTATGATTACATTAATTTCCTAAGGTAATTATCTCATATAGACACTCCAAACTAACTTCTGAATTTTGGAAATCCCTTAATAGTGCATTTGGTACAAAATTGAATATGAGTTCAAAATACCACCCTGAAACTGATGGAAAAATAGAATGGGTAAACCAAGTTTTGGAATACATGCTCCACATGTATTTCATGGATTAAAAATCTTAGTGGGAATATTGTCTACCTTTGGTAGAGTTTGCCTAAAATAATGGACATCACTCCTCGCTAGGAATGACACCTTTTGATGCCTTGTATGGATGAAAGTGTAGAACACCATTGTATTGGGATAACCTAGAGGATCAAGTTGTGATTGGGTCAGGAATGGTTAGGGTAATGGAAGAGCAACTAAAATAAATTAAGCAAATTCTTAAGGAATATGTGAATAGGTAGAAGAGTTATGCAGATCTAAAAAGGAATCCTAGAGAGTATGCTATTGGATATAAGGTGTTCTTAAGGGTTAAGCCAAAGAAAAGTGCTATCAAATCCATGAAGTTGGATCCACATTTTTTGGGGCCCTTTGATATCACTAAAAATATCAGTTCTATTGCATACCGACTTGCATTACCACCTAATCTATCCAAAATCAATGACACCTTCCACATATCTTTGCTTAGAAAATATGTTACTGACCCTGAACATGTATGGGATATTTCTAATTTGCAGATGGCAAATCCGAAGGCCATTGAAGTACTACTAGTGAAGATTCTTTAGTTTTATTCCAAATCTCTATGGAATCAGACTCTTGAATAATGTAAGGTCTAGTGGGACTAGTTATATGAAAGGAATGCCACTTGGGAGAAAGTGGAGGTTATGTGAAAACATTTTTCCTTTTTGTTTGAAGCTATATGATGTAATAATTTTACTTTTTGTTAAATAGAAAATGTAAAACTAGAAACATCGAGGATGATATTTAATCCTAGTGGGGGAGAATGTCATAACCCTCCCTAGCTAACTTTATGGCACAAGAAAATAATGTATTAACCTATGATGTGGTGATACCTAGTTTGAACAATTGAACCAACTATATGATGTTTAGTTGATTTATAAGGGCATGTTATCGCTAGCATATTTCCAAGTGTGTAGGATCAGGTACACTCTTAGGTGGATCAATCAGAGTCACCCACCAGAAATGAGCATACCAAAGATTAGGGAAAATGATGATTAAGGTACTCGAAGGTAACATGGACAAATACCTTCATATAGGTATGCATTGAGTCATTGTAAGTAAACTCAACTGGTGCTATCACCATATCCCACTTCTTGGGTTTATCACCAACTAAAATTCTAATAATATTTCCAAGGATTAGGTTGACAACTTCTATTTGTCCATCCATTTGAGGATAATAAGCAGAACTGAATTCCAACTTTGTACCTAATTTGTGTCAAAACATCTTCCAAAAATGACCCAATGAATTTCACATCCCTATCAATTGTTATGCTTCTTGGCAGTCCATGCAACCTTACAATTTCTTGAAAAAATAACTTTACCACACTGTTGGCATCTTCCATTTTCTTACAAGGGATAAAATGTGCCATATTGGAAAATCTATCTACAAAAACAATAATACTGTCAAACACTCTTTACATTCTTGGCAGGCATAACAGAAAATCCATACTAATTTCTTGCCATGGACTCTCTGTAATAGGTAATTACGTGAACAAATTAGTATTATGTTTACAACCTTTGGCCACTTGGCATATTCTACACTTGACCACATACTTCTCAACATCTTTCATCAAGTTGGGCCAAAGATATTTCTCCTTGAATTGGGCTATTGTCTTATCTCAGCAAAAGTGACCTCCAAGACCACCACCATGTGTCTCTCTAATTACATTTTCCCTCATGGAACCTTGAGGAATGCACAATTGTCTATCTCTATACAAGAAACCATTTGAAGAAAAAAATATTTTCATACCTTGTGTTCAAATTCAATGCACTCTTGGAATGGTTATCTAAAGTTATTATCTTCTGCATATTGATATTTGAATCCATCCAGACCAATATATTCAAACTGCATAGTCTTCAACAACAAAACTCTCCTACTCAAAGCATCCTCTACTTGGTTATTCTTACTTGATTTGTGTTTGACTGTGAAGGTATAACTAGCAAGGTATTCAACTCATTTAGTTTACCTTGTGCTCAACTTGCTTTGATTGTTAAGATACTGCAATGCTTGGCGATTAGTGAACAAAAAAAATTCACAAAGTATTTCAAATTCACAATAATACCTCCAATATTTAAATGCTTGAACTATGGAATAGAGATCTTGGTCATACACAAAATATTTATGTTGAGCCTCATTTAACTTCTGGTATTCCTTCTTGACTAAGGAGATCCATAATGACCTTGCCACTAGAATCACAATCCACTTGAAACACTTTTGCAAAGTCTAGTATCCTCAACACTGGTTGCATTATCATCTTATTCTTCAATAATTTGAAACTATTTTTATCCTCTTTTGTCCACAAAAATTTCTCGTTTTGATACAAGAAGTCAAAGATGCACATATAAAACTAAAATATCTAATGAATTTTCTGTACAAACCTGGTAAACCATGAAAACTCCTAAATTTTGTAGCACTTCTTGGGTTGGGCCACTCTTTGATTGTAATCACCTTGATCTCCTATTTGCTATTATATCTCAAAATGAAGTTACTTGGTTTCAATTCCATATTTTATAGGTGCTTATT
The DNA here is from genome assembly GCA_028583015.1 of Wollemia nobilis. NCBI lineage: Eukaryota > Viridiplantae > Streptophyta > Pinopsida > Araucariales > Araucariaceae > Wollemia > Wollemia nobilis. The sequence continues at coordinate 3,595,201 of JAQPPZ010016942.1, read as the reverse complement.
GTGCCACAACTTTTTTCTTTATTTAACCACTTAAATTGCTCACTACGTTGTAACCAGGGTTATGCATAAGGGGTCGACCCCAAAATCTATTTATAAAATCAAGGCGAATTGTCTTGGAATCCCGATGAAATTTGTAGAAGTATACATGGCGAATTGCATTTATTTATCTCCAAAAAATTTCAAACCATGGCGAATTTCATTAATTTATCTCCAAAAATTTTCAAACCATGGTGAATTTTTCTATGTTGGGGGCTATGAATATCGGTTTGCAAAATCTAAAAATGTATGGCATACTTAAAATCTTTAGGCCGATATGAAAGACTTTAGGCCAACATGACGATCGATGGCATGACGATCGATTGTAGGCATGACGATCGGTTGTAGGCATGACGATCGATTGCAGGCATGATGATCGACTATAGGAATGATCGATCGGTAGAGCATGATGATTGGCTACAGGAATGATGATCGTATATAGGCATGATGATTGGCTACAGGTATGATGATCGAATACAGGTATACTGATCATCTTTAGGTATGACGATCGATTGTATGTATGATGATCTACTAGAGATATGCATGACGACAAATTATAGACATGACAGTTGGTGACATGCATGATGATTGGTTGCAGACATGTCGATCAATTGTAGGTATGTTAATCTGATGTAGGTATGAGGATCGGTTGTAGAAATACCGATCGGTTGTATGTATGATGATCATTTGTAGAAATGATGATTAGTTGCATGCATGATGATCAGTTGTAGGAATGATGATCGATTATAGGTATGTCGATTAGTTGTAGGGATGTCGATCGGTTGCATATATGATGATCCATTGTAGGAATGTTGATCGGGTGCACATAAGATGATCGATAATATGTATGATGATCGGCTGTAGGAATACCGATCAAATGTCGGCATGATGATTGGATGTAGGAATGTTGATCGGTGTAGGTAAGTCGATCGGTTGTAGGGATGTTGATCGATTGCATGTATGATGATCCATTGTAGGAATGTTGATCGGGTGCACATACGATGATCAGTGATAGGTATGACGATCGACTATAGTAATATCGATCGGATGTAGGCATGATGATCGGATGCATGTCGATCGATTGCAAGTGTGTCGATGGGTTGCAATAGTGTCGAGTTCCCAATCAATAGTAGTGGTGCATCTGTGCCATGTGTCATCCATCCATGAAATGATTGCATGCAGAGGACATGTGTCACCCATCCAGGAGTTGATTGCATGCAGAAAAGTCTATATAAAGGGATTAACAGTCATTTTTTCACCTTTTCTATCATAGTTTTAACCATTTTCCTCCTATTTTAATGTATTCTTACCCCTTTTCCTCTCATTTTAATGCATTCTTAACCCTCTTCCTCCACTTTTATCTTGGTTTTAACATTTTACCTTAATTTTTAAGTGATTTTTAACCCTTTTTCTCTCGTTTGAACCCTTTTCCACTATATCTTCTTATCCATACTCGTACACCCTATGGCATCCCCTACAACCCCTAGAATGTTTAAAGTTAATTATAAAAACTTGGTTTACCCCCTGATTTTAGAAATTTTATCAACACCAGGTTACGACATGTCTTGGGTCATGGACTCTGGTCTTCGAGGTCTAGTTTCAATGTCGTAGTTTGACACGGACATAAAACTACTGGAGAAGATCATTGCAGGTTATAATATTGATTCGGGTAAGGTAAATCTTGTCGTCAACAACAAAAACATCGTTCTTTCTTTCACAGCCATAGATGTCGCCAGATTGACAACATTGCCCCATGCTGGTTGTGAGCCTATCACTTCCAAATACCAATTAACTAATGATGACAAACTCTACTTGGAGACCAACTTCAATGTGCAGTCGAAATATTTTCAAGGTATAACTATTTTTTTATTTAATTGAATTTAAATTCTAGTCACTAGTGTACAATTACTGATTTTATTTTTTGCAGTTACGTCCACCAAGTCCAGAAGGGGTTTGACCGTACCAATGATTGAAAATAAATTTCTTCGGGCATGTTGCAAATTCTTCCTTGCCAGACTCGTTCTGCAAGGAAGGCCGATAGAAATTCTGATGTGGGCCTTAGCGTATTTGGTCCATTGTGTTGCACACCAACAATTCGACTGGTCCACCTATGTCTCACATCGGATCAGATTGGAAATAGAGAACGTGAAAACCCACTCTTCACCCTCATCGACTGTTAGCACATGCAATTATATTATTGCTTTTTTTATGAATATTTTTATAATTTGTAGAACACTCCAGTACCAACATCTTGGCACTCAACCCTAGCCAATGTAGCCATGATAGAACAATAGGTTCAGGTAATTTTTTTGTTAATATTTAAGTAAATTTTTTATTTTTCCTATGTTTGTCTTTTTGTAATTTTGACATTTTATATCAAACATAGAAAAGGGTATCCTCTTCCTCTTCAAAGCGGGATGTTGTTGTCAGAGGTTATAATCTAGAGGAATCAGGAGACTCTGAAACACCTATGGAGGAAACAACACCACCGCTAAGGAGAAGATCAACAAGGAAACATAGAAGATCTAGTTCTCCTGATCATCGACAACCTCCACCTACGGTTGCACGTCCAGTGCCAATGGGCGTAGTTGCACAAGAGGTTTCATCTTCGGGGAGTAAGTTTTAATTACTGCCTAAACAAAAATTTTACAATTTTTTTACTATTTTTAATTAATTTTGTTTTTTTTCAGATGTACAGCATGCCCACATTCCATATGCAACAACAGCTATGCAAGATGTTTTTTCTTCTGTCGGTAAGTGTTATAACAAATTTTGCAACCAATTTCCATAATTTAATTTTATAACTAGTTTTTATTTTCTACCTTCACAAACTTTCTACCTTCACAAATTTTATAACTAATTTTTATTTTTATGTTTTAAGTTCCCTTACAACATTTTCATCAACAAAATCAACAAATGCCACCCCCTCCTCCACCACGCCAAACTCAAATGTGAGGTCAATGCTTCCCAGTTGGAAAACACATTCTTCCATCTAGGCCACAGAGGGAAGCAACACAACAATTTTTAGAGAAAGAAGCTTCAAAGACATTTTTAGGATTCGATCGTATTTCTATTGCTAATTTTACTTTTAAGGATATACCGAAAGCTTCTGGTGTTGGGTTGGATGAAGTTCCACTTGATAAAGATTTCTTTTTGCAAGATAACACACCCACTACTTTTCAACTATCAAAATTGCTTCAAGACAAAGGAAATGAAGGTGCAGAATGTTCAAGCAAATCTCCTCCAAGGGAAACAAGCACCCATCAGGCTCCTCCTCGACCAGAGGATGAAAGATTAAATATTTCAGAAAAATATTTGGTTTCTGATAACGTTGAATCTACAATTAAGGATTTACTACTTCCAGATATAACATAAATGAAAAAATGGGAGTATCGGGCCAAGGTGTTGATAAAGGAAATTAATGCCCGATACAATAATTTTTCAAAAAGAGAAAAAAAATTGTTGTTGAAAATGAACCTAAAAATATGGAGGCTCTACTACAGCAAGTAAAATCTGGCATTGTGAAGGTGAATACATCATACACAGATGAAATTTTAAAGTTTATGATGAACAGATTGGAGAACATAAACGGTGAGGCCCAAGCTTATTACAATGAATGGGCCAGTGATAAGAAAAATGTTGTTGTTGTTGTAGCTGCAAAGAATGTTGTTGAGGTTTGACTTAATCACTTTTGTGTTCAAAAATTTGTTGTTTTCTTTTTTAAAATGTAATTATCTTTTCATGTTGATTAACTATTTTTCCTTTTTGTAGGTAAAGTATGAAAATCTCAAGAAGCAGGTTCAAAACCTGCATGACTATCTCAGGATGGCAAAGGAGTTCTTAAACGCTTCCATGGCAATGAAAAAAAGAGCACAGGAATCAGTTCGACAAAACAACATTTTACGGAAAATCATTATCCGCAATGGATTGGATCCTGATGTTCTGCTAAAGGAGAAGGGTAAAGAAGTTCAAGGACCAACATCTAAAGATGTTGGCAAAGAAGAAAACACCCTTCTCGATGGATTGCAAAATGTTGAGAAGATCCTTGTCAATTCTGGAGCAATTGATAGTACTGTTACCCAACCCGAGAAAAGAGTCGTTGGAATGCAGAATGTGGAAATCGTGGAAGTAGTGGATGAGGAAAAAGGAGCTGAACATGGGAAAGATGAGGGAGGAGCCATTGCTATGGAGAATGTGGAAGTCATTGAGAAGGCAAAAGGAGTGGTGGAAGGGGGAAAATATTCTGAAGTGAAAAATTGAATTTTAAAACTTGATATTTTGAAAGACAATTTTAAGACATTTCATATGTTTTCATTTGAAAACAAGATACTTGCTTTTATTATTTTACTATTACACTATTTACATTTATAATTGTGTGTTATTTTCATCTCTTAAGTATTATGGTGTTTCAAATATGCTTGAGTTTACGTAGAATATATGTATGCATAGGTATAGATTTACATGTTATTCAAAGTTATTCATGTTGTGATATAAAAATGAGTATTGTCTTGTGGATTCTGCTATGTTGTTTTTATATTTCAATTTTCAAATGAGTTTACGAAGGATATATCTATGCATGGGTTTAAATTTTTAGTTTATTCAAAGTCATTCTTGTTGTTGTATAGAAAAGTGTTTTGTCTTTTTTATTATGCTATATTGTTTTCATATTCAATGTTAGTTTACGATGGAGATATTTATGAAAGGGTTAAATTTCAATTTCCATATATTATGCTATGTTGTTTTTATATTTCAATTTTCAAATGAGTTTACGAATGATATATCTATGCATGTGTTTAAATTTCAGTTTATTCATATTCATTCTTGTTGTAGTATAAAAGTGAGTATTTTCATTTCTATTATGCTATATTGTTTTTATATTTCAAGTGAGTTTACGAAGGATATATCTATGCATGGGTTTCAATTTTTAGTGCATTCATAGTCATTCTAGTTGTATAAAAATGTGTATGGTCTTTTGTATTATGCTATATTGTTTTTATATTTCAAAGTGAGTTTACGAAGGATATATCTATGCATGGGTTTCAATTTTCAGTGCATTCATAGTTAGTCATTATAGTTGTATAAAAATGAATATGGTAATTTGTATTATGCTATATTGTTTTTATATTTCAAAGTGAGTTTACGATGGATATATCTATGAATGGGTTTAAATTTTCATTTTCCATATCTAGAGTAATATACTACATGCATTTTTCATACATATGTAGAGAAATTTTTACTAGTTATGTATGCATACAAGGTTTACTCAATGACAAAGCATAAATCATAAAAAATCACTATATTTTGTCATATCATACAACTAATGATACTAATGATACATACATACATTTAAATTCAAAGGAAAAATAACTATGTTTTGTCAACATATACAATTAGTTCAATAACATAACATCATTACGTATACATGGTTTTCAAATTTTCAACTTACTCAAAGCTATAGCATAAATCATAAATTTTGAAAACATAGACAATCCATATCATTAAAAAGCAAACATGCATAATCATTGAAAATTGAATGATTATATGATTTTTTCAAATCACTAAAATTTTACAACAAATCAAATACGAAAAATCTTTGATAATATGAAATTTTTCAAATCATTGACATTTATAAATGATATCAAATATGGAAAATCACTGATAATATGAATTTATTCAAATCACTAAAATTTTACAAAATGATTTCAAATCCGAAAAATCTTAGATTATATGAATTTGTCATATAATCATTGCAATTTTTACATTTCTGGAAGTTGATACAAAGCTTTATCGACTTCTCCAAAAGAACCGAGAATCATTTGTGAATTCTATGTTTCCATAATCTCATCATCACTCCAAGTTGAATCATTTTTGTCATTATCAACAGTATTAGAGAGACCTCTTCTTTCTGCTAGGGACTTCCAATATGTCAACGCTCTGTCATAGGGAAACTTACCCACCTCGTACGATGACACATACATTCTCAAACAATTATCCAAATTTTTGTCCAACCTGTTATGAACTTTTGATTTAACAAAATATAATGCACTGAAAACCCTTTCATCTTCAACAGATCCCAAAATCATTGTCTGACATAATTCATATAAAATAAAGTATTCACTCATAGTTTCTTGTAAGACACTACTTCGATACAATTTTTGCCAGAAACACGTGATTGAACCAGTCTCATGTGGATTTTTGAATTGTGCAATTTGATTATCCATTGTTATTCCAAAATTGGTTGATTGTTGTCTCAAAAGATCTTTGTTTAGAATACCATTGATTTCAATGCCATTTATTTCCACACTTTTAGAGAAATGTGTCATAAGATTACCCATATATTTTACAAACAACTCACTTCTACTACTATGGTCACCACAAGGATTCCAGAAATTAGGATTAACAACAACCATGGCCTCAAGTGTCTCATCTCTCTTAAAATGATCTCTTATTTCACTTGTTAATGCATTTGCAATTCTTTTCAATTTATTCTTAGTGCTATCCAAAACCTCATCGAATCTGGAATGTGTAACGGGCACTTGTTCAACATCATCTGTTAGTGTATCTAATCACTTTTCAAAATGATATACAGGAATCAACTTTCCATGGATAGCAATACAAAGATTATCATTGATGTTGAACTTTAAAAAGTTGTTCGGTTCATTGACATTAACTAACGTATTCCAACTATCAAACTTGGGATCCTCAAAATGTTTTTCGGGATAAATAAATCCTATCAATAATCATACATATTTGTTTTCTCATCCTCATGAAATCGACAATATAAATTGCCCTTTCCTGTGCAAGTTTAATCATAGAATTCATTTCTTGTAACATTGGTAGAATACCACATAATGTGAGAAGAGTTTCCAAGTCAGTCATACAAAAAAGCAAATATTTTGCCTTGTCAACATCCCTACGATGTGCATACATAAACCCAACCAAGGATTGATATTCTAAAAATACCCTTTTTGCAGGAAGAAACAGTGAAATCCACCTGGTTTCCACATCTTTTAACATTTTTCTACCTTCAGTTACACCTAGAGAAAACTGTTGAAACTCTGCAAACCTTTTTGGACTGCATGAAAAGTATGAGTGTATTTCACGGATGAGTTCTTCCACTCTGGCTACATTATCAAAATTGCTCACAATTTTGTATGCAAGATTCATTCGATGAGCCATGCAATGAATAGGAATCACATATGGGGCAATGGAAGTCTGAAGCCTAACACAAAGACCATTCCTTTGTCCTTGCATTGTAGCCACACCATCAACTCCAACACAAATTAACTTTGTGGCAATTTCCTTTTCATCCATTCTAGAAATATCCTTTAAACTGGTTACAACAACATTATAAATATTTTTTGCATTACAATTTTCAATCATCTTATGTAGTGCTAGTAAATGAGGTTGTCTCAAATGATTTTTGAATGTGTAAACATGTATGCAAATCCAAGATGTGTTGTCAACAATTGTTACCTCATCAATGGAAAGTGAAATAAATTTGGCTTGTTTCACATTCTCTCTCAGGTCTTCCTTCTCAACCAATGATAGATATTTTACCATTTCCCAACCACTTCGATCTGACCAATGTGAACTGGTAAGGTTTTGTACATCGGCTAGTTGAAGTATTTCCTTAAAATCAGCAAAATCAGACATGGGTCGACCTTTTTTTAGAATATTGTATACAATAGCAAACTACAATTTCTTTGAGGCTAATACAATCTTATTAATTTTTTGAAATTGTGCCTCGATTGTTCCACCCTTCTCAATGAGAGTTTGTTTTTGTTTCATTGCTTTTTCATATTCAAGTGCATATCTCACATGCACACATTCTGTTGCATCCTTCCACCTATGAAATCTGTTAATTGTTCCATCACTTCGTATTTCTTTGATGTAAACTTTCCCACAATGTTTTTCTATTGTGTCTTTCTTATTTTGCAATAAATGATCCTTTCCCAACTTCCATGTACAAATAATGCATTTACACACATTCAGTTTCTCATCTCGCTCAATAAAGGGGTATAACCTTACCCATTCATTTTTAAAATCCCTTCCAATAGTCCATTCACTTATCTTTTGATGTTTAGATTTTTGACTACAAGATTCCCCAGAGGTCTGAATTTTAATTGTACTATCATTTTCTTTTTCTATTGATGTGTCTGAATTTAAAATCTCCTGAAGTGGTTGTTGAATGTCGTTATTAGGAAAATTATCATGTGGTCCCATCTCATCTGCTGGAATATCTTCGAGTGAACGCACATCAGGGTCGACAATGTTTACTGCATTCAATGTTTGGTGTTCTCTATCATTTTTTGAAGTAAAAAAGGCACTATTTTAAAGAATTAACAGAATACAGTTTTACAAAGCATTTAAAAAGAGGTAGATAAGCAGAAAACCATTTATCTATTAATAGAGAAAGGTTTTATATTTAAGAAGAACAAAAATATTAAAAATTTGATGGTAAAAGGTGTTTGTACCTACAAGTTGTGTAGAATCTGTAGAGATTGATGCCTCATTGCATTTTGATATTTGTGTAAAATATTTTAGAATTATCTTTTTACAAGAATATTGGCCTCCCTTCTTTCCATATTCAGTAGGTGACATTGTATCTATAAATAAAAACCTTTATATGTTAGGAAATGTATATGAAATTGAAGGAAAATAGCATACATCCCTCAAGATGAACCTATGTTGCCCTGTAGAATGACATCTGAAAGATAAGAAGCAGTCTGACAAGAAAATGCTCCTAACACACAACATGACATGGATACTTATCGACCACAGTTGCAGATAGTGCTTCTACACTGCCTATGAAACATACTCTAAGAGACAAGAAGTAGTCTCTAACAAGAGAAATGCTCTTGACACACAACCAGATGACATTGATAGTTGTCTACCATAGTTGCGTATAGTTCACCTACAGTGCCTATGAAACTAAAGAAAATAGATTTGGACAAAATAATAATGGAAGAAGAATACTCTACCAATTTTTAGTCATGAATCCTCTATAATCGATCAATTTTATCGATAGTCTCTTCTCAACAATCGATCGGCTTAGGCCGATTAATACATCTCTGCAACCTTGTGCTGATAGACATACTCTACAACAATTAAATCGACTTATGATAGAAACTCTTTAATTGATCGACTTATAATGATCGATAGACCCTACAATCGATAGGCTTATGCCGATCAACACCTCTGCAATTGATAGATAAATGTTGATCAACACGTCCCTACAATCGATAGATAAATGTCGATCGACATGTCCCTACAATCGATAGACTAATGTCGATTGACACCTCTACAATCGATAGATAAATTTTGATCGATAGTCCTAAATTATATTGATCGATAAACACTACAATTGATAGATGAATGTCGATCTACACCTCTATAATTGATCGACTAATGTTAATCAGCATGGTCCTACAATCGATAGACTAATGTTGATTGACACCTCTACAATCGATAGATAAATGTTGATCGATAGTCCCTACAATCGATAGACTAATATCGATCGATACCTTTACAATCGATAATACTAATCGATACGGTTCTAAAATTTACTAATAATGTTGATCGACACCTCTACAACCGATAGATAAATGTCAATCAATAGTCCCTACAACTGATAGATATTGATTGACACCTCTACAATTGATCGACTAATATCGATAATTCTACAATGAAATAATGTCGATCGACACCTCTATAATCGATAGATAAATATTGATCAACAATCCCTACAACCGATAGGCTGATGCCGATCGACACCTCTACAACCGATCGACACCTCTACAACCGATAGAGGAATACCGATCGACACCTCTACAATCGATCATATTATGCAACCTTGTCAAGTTTTTCGTTGTTTTAGAGCTATTTTTGAGTTAGAGTATTTTTGATGTATGTTTATCGGTACCCAGTATAGTATATATACGGGTAGTATATGAGGTGATTTGGGTGGGAAAAATAAAATCATTTATAATTTGAAGGTGATTTGGGTGGGAAATATAAAATCATTTATAATTTGAAGGCGAATTGGGCGGGAATATCAAAATCATTTGTAATTTGAGGTCGACGAATTAAAATAAAATTAGGTTCATGATTATCAACGATGGGCGAATTTACCCCAAAAAAACTTCCACCCCGTAAATTTCGGGCGAATGGGCCCTAGTGAAAGGATCCAAAATTAGCCAATTTAAAATCTTGAAAATCCTAAATAGAGCCAATTTATGATATTTCGTGCTTATGCATAATCCTGGTTGTAAACCCACTTCTCTTCAAGTTGGACTAATGTTGATAACCTCTTCTCTAGGACATATTTGGATATCACAAATCCAAGATATGTCAATTATGACTTTAGAAATGAATATTTCTTCAAGTTTATCCACAACTTCTATTGTTGTAGTTTTTCTAAGATAGCCCTCAAATGTTGCAAGTGTTCTTCTTTTGTATTGTTGTAGACTAATATATCATCAAGGTATGCAACTACAAACATATTAAAGAATGGTTTGAACACTTCCATCATAAACATCATGAAAGTGATTGGTGTATTGGTGAACCCAAATGGCATAACCAACCACTCATAAACACCATCCTTTGTTTGGAATGCAATATTCCACTCATTCTCTTCTCTACTTCTAATTTGGTGATATCCAATATTCAAATATATCTTAGAAAAGAAGCTAGAACCTCACAAATTAGCCAATATATCATCCATTCTTGGGATAGGGAATCTATACCTGATAGTAATATTGTTGATTGCTCTTGAATCCATGCACATCCTCCACTCGCCATATTTCTTTGGAGTTATAATAGTAGGAACAAAACACGGGCTGAAATTATCCCTTATCAACCCTCTTTCTAGAAAATCTTGGATTTTCTTATTCAACTCCACTATTATCATAGGATCCATCCTATGGGGCACTTGATTCGACAAATAGGCTCCTAGAATCAGATCCATTTTATGAAAAATCTATCTCATTGGTGGTATACTAGCTGACATATATCCATATACCACAATACCCTCATAGTCCTTCAAGATTGTTGCAATATCTTTAGGCACTTCCTCTTCTTTAGGTTGTTCCTTGGGAAAAAATGCATAGCACACATATGCTCCTTTTGCCTCAGCAAGGAATTCCTTTTTACTCAATAGTACTAATCCACTTCTAACTTTAGCATGGCCAACCTTCAAAGGTTTGAAAAACCACTTCTTTCCATATTTGATCATTGTAACGTGATTATTTCATCCATCATGTAGAGCACTCCTATCTTAAGTTCATGGCCTTCCTAGTATATGATAAACATCCATTGGGATGATATCACATCACATTTGATCTGTGTATCTCATTATCTCAAAAGAGACTTTACAACACTGATTCACCAATACTTAGTGACTTTTGTTCAACCATGAAACTTTGTATGGTTTTGCATGTGCAAAAGTAAAAAATGAAATTTTTTCTACCATGTATGTGGAAATAATATTATTTGTGCTGCCACCGTATATAATAATGTCACAAAACTTACCACTAAATTTTACCTTCATATAGAAAATGTTCTTCCTTTCCCATGGTTCAACATTCTTTTCATCTACCATGAGGACTCTCCTTATCATCCACTATTCACCATCACCACAAGAAGTCCCAAAATCTTAGTTGGCTTCATCAATATCTTCACCTTCAAACACATTAAATATATTTTTAGTTTCCTTATTGAATTTACACTCAGGATACTTGTGATCATCCTTGCCATAGTTGTAGCATGTGCCTCTAAACTTTGAATATCTCTCTCCATAAAACTTTCTCTTTTCTTTACCAGATTGGTACTTTCATTTGGCTTCACTTGCTTCAAAATCATCATTCTTTCCCTAATTTGTATTATTACCTTTTGCCTTCCCTTTCCTTTAGAATATTGGGTAAACTTTTTGTTAAGCCTTTTTTAAACCTTAACAACATATTAATAGGCATATTCCATTGTCTTAATACTCAACATACTCAGTTCATCTTGAATAGACAGTTTTAAACCATTAACATACCTTGACCCAACCACTTCAGTAAGCTCAAACTGTCTTGTTCTGATGACTAGTCTTTGGAATTATTTAGTGTAATCCTTTACACTATTTTTCATTTGTCTCAAATTTTGAACTTTCTTCAACAACGAGAGCTCATAGTCTTTAGGTAAGAATTGTTTCTTCAATGGCTTTACCATTCGGTCCCAAGTATTGATTTTGCTTTTTCCTTTAGACACTCTTTGTTTTTGAACTTGCTCGAACCATAGAGAAGCATGACCATTTATTTTGGTCACTACTAATTTCACCCTTCTAGTGTCCACACTCTCAAGGTCAAAATATTTCTCGATTTTTGATATCCAATTTATTAGTTCTTTAGGAACAAGACTACCCTCACAAGTTGATAAATTAAAATTGGGCCTATTTGCAATCTTAGGAAAAGCATGAAAAAACATTTTCTGAACATCTCCTTTTTAATTAGAAGATGATGAGCTCAATTCATCCTCAACGGAGTCTTCATATTCTACTAAGGTTCTCCCTCTTCTTACAACATATTCCATAGCTCTCATACAAGCTTCAAGTGATTGCAATATCCTTAGGATTTTAGCATTGGTAATGACTCCTCGTCCAGGGGGTCTATCACCTCTTCCTCCTTTAAGTATCCCTCTCTCTCAAACTCTTTCAACAACTTGGTCTTATTCTTGTGATCCTATTCCATACTACTCTAGCTCAACATCCAAAATTGTTACTCAACAACAAATATATCCCTCTAAGAATATTTCTTTAGCTAACAATTCTAAGTGGCTCTATTACAACCACATATACACAAGAAACACTCTAATACAGACTCACTTCTAGATACTAGGTACATAATTGAGCTTGATACAACAAGAAAGAACAACTTCAGATTTCATACCACTTGATATACTCAAGGAAGCATATTGTGCTTAATTAAATCAACCACACAAGATTTTTGATGTTATTAAACAACAATTTTATAAACTTCAACAATCATGGATATATCCCATTACATTTCAACAACCAAAATTTTCTAATCATCATGAAATGGTACCAACAATTGATGGAAAAATATTTTCCATGTTCCAACACGATGTCTAGAAAAAAATAACCTCAACTTGACACTCTATCTCTGTTGGTATTATGACTTTTGGGAATCTATACCCAATGTCAAACAAATGAAGAACCTATTCCTTACACTTTGCCTCTACTAGTATTATGATTTTTTTTGGATTCCAGACCCATTTTCGAACAAATGAAGGTTGAAAAATAGAACAAATCCCCTCTTGAAAATAGAGTAAATGTCGTTTAAAAAAATAAAAAACTAGCACCAATGCCACTTCCCCCAAAACAAATGCCGATACAACACCAAAAGAAAAAAAACCTATTACAAATTGGGCATCCCATTAAATATGGTCCTCCCAATATCTTAATCACCTCGTCCTTTATTTTTCCACTTAGATGCCATTATCGTCTCCCTCAATATCTCAATCATCACACCTACTCCCATGAACACAACATCGTGTTGTCAGGTGGCTCCACCAAATATTGAGTACTGAGAGAATCTCCACTTAGTGTGATGGTTGTAAATCTAGATGAGGTGCTCCACAAGGCTGCATTTTGTAGGAAGAACTAACGACCAAATTAGTAGGACCTTGCAGATCATAGACATGCATCCCATAGTATACCACATCTTCAGTAAAGACTGGTAGATTCTATAGTTATCATGAACAAGTCCACTATATTGCTTGACCATGTCAAAGAGAAGATACCCACAACAATGGTGGAAACTTTTAAACCTACATAAATAGAACAAGCTAGCAATACCCAAAGGAGACAAATACTTGGTTTAAACACGACCTAAATAAAACAAAATAGCAATACTTAGAGGGATGACATGTTGATTTTAGACTGGATACCCCTATATCACAAGTGTGTTACGAGGGGTCATGGTTGGGAGGGGACTGCTAAGGTTTTATCACACTAACCACAAAATTAAAGTCCCATAGGGACAACCTAACGGTTCGGGATTTGGCTCTTCTTCTAGAGGTCCAAGGTTTAAACCGTGGTATAGATGAGTGTGTGAGGGTGTGGGTGTGTGGTGGTTGTGTGGTAAATTCCCTATTGATAAACTTAGCTCTTAGATTTACGAGGAATCATGATTGAAAGGAGATTTATCAACCCTTGATCATAAAAAATTATCACACTAACCAAATCTAATATATATATATATATATATATATATATATATATATATATTATTTTTTATTTAATTATTTATTTTTATAGGTCACCTTCTCTTTCTTTCATAAGTGTGATAATGGTTAATAAGAGTATAAAAGATTTATTTACATAGATGTCACCAATGATATTTTTCAAAACTATAAGAATGAGAGAATTTGAAGAATTTTCAAAACGAGTATCCAATAAAGCACATTGATGAAGGTAATGTTTCAGCTAATAAATATATATAATTTAAAATTTAAAAAAATAAAAACCTAATGTGTATATTATTTCAGAATCTTAAAGAACGTAAAAAAACTTTAAAAATGAAATCACATACGAATCCACTAATAATAAATTATATTAAATATTTTATATATTTTACAAATTTGTGTGAGATATAAATTAAAAATATATATTATTAAAATTTTAAAAATAATTATAATAAAATTTAAGTGTTGGAGAGTAGGGTAATCTTTCAAAGGAGGTTTTTGGTTTGAATCTCCACACCACTAAATGCACGTGGGATACCCAAAATTTAATTGATTATGATAGTGTGCATGACGTGTAAAAACCCGTGGTTTCTCAAATCAATGTGACCTTACAAGAGATTTTTAGATAAATTAAAAAAATAATAATAAAAATAATAAAATATATGTGTTGCAAGTGAATTGAAATGGATAGAATAATCTTCTAAGAAAAATCCGTAGTTTGAATCTCCATTCTATCAAATTCTAACTCCTCTAATTTAGACTGCAAAAACAACAAAAAAAAAAAATCCTAAGACTTTACTAAATTAATAAATAATAATAAAATAATATGCATGGGATAAATGTATGTAATTTCATTAATGTACAATATATCTTCACATTAAACAATACTTTCATTGCATTGAAGGCCCCTTTAAATATCGCGAAACCCACTTTTTAAAGCTCAATGAACATGTAGATACGGTTAAACAGTATTTTCATTGCACGGAAGGCTCCTCTCGGTCATGGTCAAACCTCTTTTCTAAGCTCAGTCTACATGAAAATATGATTATACAATATTTAAAGCTAATACTAAACATCTATTTAAACTTCAATTATTTTTTAATTTTAAACTTTTACTTAAAAACTTAATTTTATTTTAATAATAAAATATTAAAATAACATAAGTCTTTTACATGAAATGTCCTTTTTCTACTATTGTTCACCTGCTCCTTTCACCCTTATTTAATCTTCCTTGCACATCTTATCTTTTTCTCACATAGACATATATTTTTATCCTTATCAAAGAACAGTCAAATATATATACATATTCAATTTCTTAAAAAAAACACGTAAGTTCCAACAACCAAATATATATACATATATTAAAATAAATTTATATAAAAAAAACACCTCTCTTCGATGTGATGCTTATCTAAACTATATAGATATCCCTTCATTGTCATGGATCAACCAAACTATACCTACAAAGCAATGCATCTTTAAACCCCACACATCTCTATGGGAATTCACTTGCTACTCAAGAAGCAACTACTTAGTATACTAAGGTGCTAATACAAGATTTAGAAATATGATGTTCTCAGTCCGGCTATGTGAAAATACACACTCAAGTTTGAAAGATCCTGGACTCATATGCCATCAGGGGGTTCTTGTTCGCTGTCGACTGAGGTGACCGGCAATCCCTGTTCACCACATTTCTCTTGCATCAACCAACAACAGCACATAACCGCATGCAACACAACCACCATTATCCCAACAACAGCAATCTTGAACCAGTCGTGCGTCAAGTTCGCCAGAGAACCGGCCTTGCATGAATTACAGTCATAGCACAACCGATCCGGCTTGTTATTCCACAAGGCACAGTCAGGATCCGAGCTGTTACTCCATGTGGCAGAAGAAATCCAATACGTGGCGTTGACAAATGAGAGGCCGCACAAGGTCGGCGGCTTGCAGCAACCCGACTTCACAATTCAAAGAAATGGAACCATTAATAGCCAGACCTCAACAGAATTTAAAACAATTCAAGTTTTTCATCACATCATTAGAAATGAAAGGATTGCCTCAATTGGGATCAATTTCTTTCTGTAGAATTGCTTTTCTTCAATGACAGAATCCTTGGCGAGGCTTTTTCAGACTTCAATGTCCTGAATGCTCTTCTTGATCTGGTGCCACTTCCTGGTCTTCTTTTGAGCTCTGGCGATTTGGCGGGAAACTTTCTGAACTGTCGTCGACCGAGGCTCTAGGGTTTCTGGTGGGAAGATTCTACCAGGGACTCAGGTGGTTTGCTGGTGTTTTTTGCTGACGGCTCTTTCGTTGCCCGGGAGGGCCCAATGGGGTCTCCTCCGGGATTTCTCGATGGGAAGAAGACCTCTTATGCCGAGATTTTAAGAGAAAACCACTGCGTCTTCCTCCGATGAAGCTCGGCGGAGTGCTTACCATTCGCTATCCGGGGAATGCGGGCAAGGGTTCTCCTGTGCATAGAGTCAATGGATGTCTCCCGCAATCCGCTTCCAGACCGAAGATTGTCATAGAACCAGAGCTGGTCGAGGACACGATCAACTACCGTGCTACTCATGATCTGATTTGCAAATTCATGGGCATCCGACCCACCCTGCACTTTTTGCACTCCTGGGTGAGACAAAACTGGGAGCCTATCGGTGAGTATTCCTTATGGCCCATAAGCAATGGGTATTTTATTATTAGTTTTTCCTCCTTAGCGGATAGAAACAGAGCATTTGAATCAGAAAAGAGGAGCCATGGCCCGGCAGGGTTATTTGTCCAACCGTGGAGAGCGGGCTTCGACCCTCGCATTGAGCCCACGGCTGTCCCGGTTTGGATCCGGTTGTATGCTCTCCCGATGGAGTTTTGGGGTGAGCAGATTCTTGAGCCGATAGGTAACTCTCTAGGTAGATATTTGGGAGTTTCCAAAGATACCATAGAAGGAAAAACTGCTGTTTATGCGAGAATTTGTGTAGAAGCGGATATTAGCCGGCCGCTACCAGTGAGATGGAGCCGGAGTTAGCAGGACACTCCTGGATACAACAGTTAGACTATGAAGCCCTACCTTTCCGATGTAGAGTTTGCCATAAGCATGGCCACTTGGCAAGGTTCTGCCCAAATATCTTGAGCACCAAAGCGGATGCTCCACAGGGAATGCCAAATCGCCCCCGAGAGGGTAAGTCCACTCCGGTCAAGGAACCACCCATCATTCCCCCTGGTTCTGATGCCCAGAAAGATGGCTTTGAACAGCAGAAGAGAAGAAGAAACAAAAAGAGAAATGGCAAGGAGCAAGCTCATCCCAAGCCAACCAACCGGTATGAAATCTTCAAATCTCTTGTGGATCAAGAAGACCAAATTATGGAAGGAGAAGATGGGAACCTTGAGGATAATATCATCCTTTCTCATGCTCCTCCCTCACCAACCCCTGTCCTAGAACGGGTGATTGACTCCTACGAGATTTTGCAGCTAGAAAACCCAGGGGCATTGGTAATCCACTCCCCAGCACAACCGGACTATTAAAGATGTCACCATGGGAAATGCAGAAAAGTTCGAGAGAAAGACCAGCTCTAGGGATTACCCAGGTGGAGAAGAGGTCAAAAAATAGTAATTCCCAAGGGGTGGGCGAGAAAATCCAATAAGGATCTAATTGCAGTGCAAGGAGATAAGCTAATCAATGGAGGATTGGCGAGAACAATTGATTCGTATTGCTCCCAAGGTTTCCAATGATTATTCAATCTTGGAATGTGAGGGGTTTAAACAGTAGAACCCATCAATCTGCTATTCAAAGACTTTTAGAGAGAAGTAAAACAGACTTTCTGCTCATTCAGGAGACAAAAATGTCTTTAGACCTTATGAGTAAAACTGTCAGTCGAATCTGGAGGGGTGCTGGCCATATGGCTGTGGCTGCCCTAGGTGCCTCGGGAGGGATTGCTACTCTTTGGAACCCTTTGGCGTGGATAGCAATAGAACATATAGCCTGGAGGGGTGTCCTCACATCTCTTTTTAGGAATATTGTTATAGCTGAACAAGTCTTAATTACAAATTTCTATGGGGCTCAGAACATCGATGGTCAGCGGTTTCAATGGAAAGCTGTTCAAAACATGAGGTCCTCCCGGGAAGATTTTGATTGGATTATTTTTGGGGACTTCAATGCCAAATTATCTGCCAGGGATCAGGAAGGTGGCATCCCAGTTTTGGATACAGGGGACCGGCTTTTTATTGCCCAAGTCCAGGCCTTTAACCTTGTTGATATCAAAGGCCCTGGTACAAACTTTACCTGGACTAATAAGAGAAGAGAGCCATACAACAGGAGGGTTAAGCTTGACCGGTTTCTGGTCTCGGAGGAAGCTTATGTTAGATGGAATATCAAATTCCAGATTTTGGAGGGCCCAGTCTCAGATCACTCTCCCATTTTGCTGGAGGGAGGGACTATGTCAGGGCAGTATTACAAACCATTTAAATTTGAAAATTTTTGGTTGCAAAAAGAGGACCTCCGAAGGAAAATTCCACAGTGGTGGGAAGAAGGTCGTCTCCCTTTTGGGACAGCTATGTTCAAATTTCATAAACAACTTCTTTTTGTTAAGAGTAAACTAAAACAGTGGAGGCAAACTAACAAATCTGATTTCCGGCTCCAACGGGCTCCCTTGCTGGCCAGATGGAATGAGGTGCAAAAACAATCCGGGGAAGGAATCATTTACGAGCATCTTAAATCTGAGGATGATGCTTTACGCAAAGCGGTTGAGGACATTGATAATCAAGAAGAGATCTACTGGAAACAGAGAGCAAGAAACACATGGTTATTAGAAGGAGAGAGAAATACAAAATTTTTCCATCGCTCTGCCTGTGCTAGAAGACAATTGAATAACATGGAACTCCTTCAAGACGAGAATGGAAACTCTTTTGACACTATCCCTGATATGCACTCCCACTCAATGGAGTATTTCTCAAACCTCTTTAAGGAAAGTATGGAGCATGATGTGGAAGCCCAAAATGAAGTCATTGATGGCATTCCCTCTATTATCTCTCATGAAGAGAATCAGGCCCTTCTTAAGCCCATTGATCGTGATGAACTCAAGAAGGTGGTCTTTGGGATGTGCCTTTGGAAAATCGCTTTGGTCTTGATGGCTTCCCTATTGAGTTTTTCGGGCCTTACGGGATATCCTGGAGGAGGATGTCCTGTCTGTCATTGAGGAGTCCCGAACTAACAAAAGAATGCTCAAGGCTCTAAATCACACCTTTATTACCTTAATTCCAAAAGGAGAGGGGGGGGCTCACATTTCTGATTTCAGACCTATTGCCTTATGCAATGTGATTTACAAAATAATCACTAAAATTATGGCTGAAAGACTAAAACCTCTTCTTCAGAATATAATCTCCCAAGAGCAAGGGGGTTTTGTTGAAGGGAGACAGATCTTGGATGGAGTGATCTTGGCTCAGGAGGCTATCCATACTATGCACAATTCAGGTAACAAAGGAATGTTCATCAAATTGGATATGTCTAAGGCTTATGACGAGTAGAGTGGGGCTTCTTGGTCAAGATGTTGGCAGCTTTTGGTTTTTCTCGGGATTTGGATTGCACGGGTCATGAGGTCGTATCTCTACGCCTTCATACTCTATTTTAATTAAGGGGCTTCCCTCGCCACCTTTTGGAGCCTCTCGGGGTCTCCGCCAAGGAGACCCTTGCTCTCCTTATCTCTTTCTCATCTTGGGTGAAGGATTAGGCAGACTCCTCCTGAGAAGAAGACTTCAAGGACGGATAACGGGGAATTAAAATCGGGGCTGAAGTTTTGACTCATTTTACGGTTTGTGGATGATCTCTGGATTGGTGGGAGTGGCCGGCCTCGGGGAAGCAAGAGGAATCGAGAGATTCTCTTAACGTCTACCTCCGGGCCTCTAATCAAGTCATCAATGAAACAAAATCCAAAGTGGTCTTCTTTAATCTTGATCAAAGGTCACAAGACCAGAGTTATTGAGATCTTGGGATTCACTAGGACCTCTCTTCCTGTTGTTTACACGGGGTTCCTCTGCATTTCAAAAAACTGAAAGCTGATTTTTGGAAGGACCTTTTGGATGGCATCAAAGAGAGAATGAATCACTGGTCTCATAGATGGTTAAGCTATGGGGGCCGACTGACTTTCCTGCAGTCTGTTATTCAGGCCATGCCAATTTATAAATTCTCTATTCCGGCTGCCCCTCCATCAATTTGGAAAGAGCTGGACAAAGTGGCTAGAAGTTTTCTTTGGGAAGGTGCCAAAGGAGAGAGGAAATGGGCCTTGGTTGGATGGGATAAGGTCACCCAGCCCAAGGAAAAAGGTGGGCTGGGATTAAGAAGCTCCAAGTTTAACAATCAGGCTCTGGCTGGTAAACTGTATTGGAGGTGGATTTCCCAGCCAACGTCCCTCTTCAGCAGAATCCTCTCTAGTAAATACTTGGGTCTTGTTCACCCCAATGACTTGGGCCGCTTTCCTTTGGAGGGTAATGGATCATTAGTGTGGCAGGCGCTCAAGCTTGGATCTCGCATTATCAAAGATCAATTGTTACGGAAAGTTGGGAGAGGGGAGAAGGCCCGGTTACGGATCGATTCTTGGGATCAGAATCCTCCCATTCTTGCTGTGTTTCCTGAATTGCATCCGTTAAAATCAGCTCTAGAAGATAAGGGATGGATCCATATTGAGAGCTACTTCAATATCAGCCAATTGGGGGAGTATAAGGTTCAAAAGTTCAAGCGAGTGGGTGAATGGCCTATTCCAATCCCTCCGGAGGGAGGCTCCAACTCCGGAAAAACTCTTGTCGGAACGGTTTCTTGCTTGGGAGAGATGAGGAGGATGAGCTTGCACGGGGCTTTGGGAACCTTGGGGTTTATCCTTGTGAAGGAGGGCTATGATTCGATCCTTCCAGAGCCCCCCCACACTCTTTTCCAGTTCAAGAATGGAGGAAGATTTGGCATCCCAAGGGCTGGCCGAAAGTGAACTTCTTTGCCTGGCAGTTGATGCACAATGGAATCCTGACCTTTGACAATCTCAGAATCAGAGGCATCATTGGTCCTTCCCAGTGTGTTTTATGCTATAGGAATGAGGAAACTGCGGATCATCTTCTGTTTGATTGTCCTTTCACACAACAGATTTGGCATCGTTGGTTCTCCCATTTTAAGCTTCAGGCTATTGGAGACTTGTCTCGGACCAATTTATGGGAAATCTGGAAGAGAGGTAGATTTACATCTAAAGCTCTTCGAACTGGTTGGGAGCTTGGTTTCCTTTTTATTTGGTGGCAGGTGTGGTTGGAAAGAAATGCTCGTATTTTCCGTGAAACCTTCTCTTCGGTGGATGGGATATGGCGAGGTCATCCGGAGCAAAGTTGTGGAAACCGTTGCCATCTATCTTTGAGGAGGAAAATCAGCTCGCTTCTAAGCCTCCGGAAGAGAGAGGCTGCTAATCTTGAGAGACAGGTAAGAAGTTGTTGGAAACCTCCCCCAGAAGGCTGGATCAAAATCAACACTGATGGAGCTGCAAAAGGCAATCCGGGCAATGTTGGAAGTGGAGTAATCTACCGTGATCATGTTGGGGCTGTGCTCTATTGGGAATTGCAAGGTCTGGGATATGCCACAAACAATGAAGCCGAGGCCTTTGCTATTAAATCTGCTTCCATCTGGGCCGTTAAGCAGGGTCATAGAAAGATAATCATTGAGTCTGATTCCCAAATCCTGGTTGGCGCTCTTGATTGCATGAGGAACTTTGCCTTAAAATCTTGGAGGCTGCGGATTCTGGTCTCCCAAATTAAAGAGCTCTGGAAGGAATTAGAGGATGTGATACCTGTTTATGCTAGTAGATCTCTTAATAAAGCGGCTGATTTCCTTGCTAAGATGGGTGCTGAGAGAGAGGTTGGGATGCATATGCATAGTAATATGCATGTGGAGGATGCAGAGATTAGACAAGGCCTTGAACAAATTTTGAAATAATGTGCAGTGTTTTTTATGCTAAGGAAATTTTTTGTCGCGATATCGCGACATGTAGTGCTGTCGCGGCCTCTAGCTGGAAGCTGTCGCGATATCGCGACAGGTTAAGCCTCCGCGGCCTTTGGTGGGTTTCTATCGCGATATCGCGACATGTCGCGCTATCGCGACATGTCGCGCTATCGCGGTCTTTGTTGAGATCCTGTCGCGATTTCGCACCCCTTTTGAAGTTGAAAAGCAAAGTTGAAATTTCGTCGCGTTATCGTGACAAGTTGGAGAGTGGGAAGCTGCAAGGTAATCTTGTCGCGATATCGCGACACGTTTGGCACTTAAGCGGCTGGGAGGAAAATTGTCGCGATATCGCGACCTGTAGCGCCGTCGCGGCCTCGAGCTGGAAGTTGTCACGATTTCGTGACAGGTTGAGCCTTTGCGGCCTTTGGCGGGTTTCTGGCGCGATATCGCGACATGTCGCGCTATCGCGGCTCTTGTTGAGATTATGTCGCGATTTCGTGCCTCTTTTGAAGATGAAGAGCAAAGTTGATAATTCGTCGCGATATCGCGACAGTTTGGTAAACTGGAAGCTGCAAGGTATTTTTGTCGCGATATCGCGACACGTTTGGCACTTAAGCGGTTGGGAGGATAATTGTCGCGATATCGCGACCCTTTTGTGGCATGAGTGCCGTTTAGAAACTTCGTCGCGATTTCGCGACTCCTTTTGCGGGCGGCTGTCGAGGGCCCTTCCTGTCGCGATATCGCGACATGTCGCGTTATCGCGACTGTTGGCGCCGACGCGGTCGAGACGGGGGTGACTGTCGCGATTTCGTGACATGTCACGATTTCGCGACATGTCGCGATTTCGTGACATGTCGCCTTTTCGCGCCCTGTTGTTTTCTTTGCCCTGTGGTTGCTAGTGCTGCCTTTGTGCTTTGCCCTTGTTGTGTTGCTCTTTGCTCTGGGTCGGGATGTGTTCTCTCCCGTTTGTAATTGGTCTTTGTATTAATACAAGTTTTCATTTTTTCAAAAAAAAAAAAAACTTATAATTAAATAAAACTTATACTTAAAATAAAATAATTATCATGCATATTTAATTTTAGTTATAGGCTGTAAATTTTCAGTTACAAAGATTTGAGGATATATTCCTACTCCCAAAATTCTCATTCTATTTCATGCATATTTAATTTTTATTGGCATCTTTTTTATTCATATTTTCTACTCTATTGTATTATGTTTGCTTCTTCCAAAGGTCAAAATTTACTCTTCATTTAAAATGGTCAACTAAAAGGACCAAGGGGGCTTGACTGTTACACCTCCAAGCTTTGTCATATAGCAGCCTATGTAGGCTACCAAACACTATTAATTTTTTCTAAGTTTTTAATGTTGATTTTAGAATTGATTAATTTTATGGTCAAGGATTTCAAGGTGTGAATCCTGTTAAGACTAATTATCAAGCCAACTAAGTATTTTGATAGACCTTATAGGCTATTTACTGAGTGTTTATGTTCATTTTTATTTTTGTAGCAAAAATAAAGTGTTTGGTTTCATCTCTACGCATCAAATAATAAAAGCATATAGTTTGCATTTAGGCTAGTCTTGTATGTGCATTCTATTTGACCTTTACTTAGAAATGAAAATTTTACTTCTTATAGACTTAGTAATAGTTTTAATTGAAACTAAGAATTACTCTAGGAATTGTACTTTATTTGCCTACATTGTTGTTTTCCCTAAATTGTTATTTTCTTTATAGTTTAAATCTTAGTTTAGGATAAACTTAGGTGTAATTGAATTTACACATCAAATATTCCATCCTAAACTTGGAGTGAGTCCTTAAACCACTCCTAGTGAACCCTTCGATCCCTTGAGCCCCCAAGTTTAGAGAAACATAGTAAACCTCATGACCACATTGTCTACCAATGAATCCATTTGAGAATCATCCACGAGGGTTATTTTACCCCTCTACACTCTCTATTTTAGAATCTTAATGTATATAGTTGTGACTCAATATGAAGGATTACATCTTTATTTCTTCCTTCAAATATAGTATAAAATTTATTTCATGCATAGTTGTATGTATTTGTATCACTGATATGTGGTTATATTTCATTTGTCATACAAAAATTGATGATCATAAGTGATCTTGCACCTCCTTTATCATATTTTTTCTTAGCTATAGTTTCCTTAAGTTGAGTTTCATCACTACTAACTATGTCCCATAGTTTTCTAACCACTAGTATTAATAATTATTTTTATTTTCCATGGTGCAAAATTTGAACTTTTAAGCAATTGAGATTCTATGAGAAAAATTTTGTATGCACCCATGGAAACATTTCCTAATAGCTTCAAAAACATTCTCATTTTATATATACCACCAATCTTATATATTGAACCTTTCAATGTACCAAATGTTTCTATATACTCATCGATACATGGAAGAGGCTAGTCCTCTCAATATACAAGGTCATATGTGAGAGAGACCTTAAGGTATGTGAAAGAGAGTGATACATGGTACCAAGGTAGTATTGAAAATGATTATTTCTATATATGATACATGCTTTGTTAGGATCCTATCCTAACACCATGTCGTAATTCTCATTTGCCTATGTAATAACCCACTTCCAATGTGGGGATCCTATTTTAATGTTATTATGCAATACTTAGTAATGTAGGTGAAAATAAAGGTACCTCACCAAGTGGTACCATCTCATGTAACCATTATTATAAATATTGTAACCGATGTAGTAATATACCTTGCCAAGTGGTACCATTTCATGTAACTATTTTTATCAAGATTGTAACCGCAATTTGGTGGGAGATTCTAGCTCGAGTGGCATTTTGCATGTAAGCCACCTCTTGAGAATTTAGGTAGGGTTGCATGTAGTTTTCCTTTAAAAATATATGAATCCATGTACGATATTATCCTTTTGCAAGCTAATGAAATATTGAAGGAGGTTGCCCCCTCGAAGAGGCCCGCGATTGAGTGTTACTATGAGATTGTTTCATTTCTGTAATTGATTTTTTCATAGTGATATTGTGTTATTTGATGTATGTGAGTTGTTTTTTTAGTATTTTGTGTGAGTGTGATTTATTTTGATAGTAAGTTCCTAACAAGTGGTATCAGAGCATTTCTAGGGCCAAGTTTTGCTACAAATGAGATGATTCTTGCCAATAATTCTACCTATTAGATATAATTTTTTTGTGTTTTTTTATTTCTGTTTTTCCTTTATCAAAAAAATACCATCATTTTTTGCAAAAAATCAAAAAATACCAAAAAAAAGTATAGTAGTTATGTAGGTTAGAAAATATGTATCAGGGGTTTTAAAATATCATGGAGTTATCGTTATTGGCTAAGCTAGATAGCCCATAAAGCATCTAGTGAAGTGAGGGACGATCAAGCTCCAATACCTAGGCCGTCAGATAACACTCGCACATGAAATTGAGCTCCCATGTATCTTTAGGTATATCGAGAGACAATCTAGGTTTAAACAAGATTTTATCCATTAGAAAACTTTTTGGCCTTATACTATCCATAGTCCATGGGACACAACATCCCGGATGATTACTCTCTCATACTATCAGAGAGGCAAATAGTGTGCTCAAGGGTATGTGTGGAATCCTCCTTAAGTAGTGGCTTGAAATATTTGTTTGAGCACTATTGTTCATCACTGCGATATAACAAAGGGCCTATGGGTATTACATATTTCCTTGCTTAGAATACCCTAGTTCTACAAAAAATAACTTCCACCTACAAATCAACACCATATATGTTCTGTTAACCTGCATTCACAACCCCAAAAGTGAGGATACGGAGAAGGCATTCCTTATCACATAAAACAAACTTGCATGCACCAAAAGTCAAGATAGATCTTGCAAGTGTCTACAACAGCCCATGGTCATAACGAAATAGTCAAGACAGTGACATAAATAGTTTAGTCAATAATAGAGATAGTCAGGTCAAAATTAACAACCCTTTGTAATAGTCTAAAATTATAGAATTCCAATGTAAAAAAAAGTACTATCAATACCAAAGAATCCCTAGGGTTAGTGACAAGAATAGTGTTAGTAACTGCAATACAGGTGACAGAGAAAAGAACAAGATAGTGATAGAGTGGTCAGGGTGCAGTATACAAGTCCTAAATAGTTGATTCTAGGTCCCAAATTTTGAACTGTAACTCCAAATCAGAAACTGAAAACACAAACAACACAGAAAAAAAGTAGTTTAGAAAACAAGGCATTGAAATTTTATTAAAACATTGATATTTCTTCACACAGAGCTCAGATTGACTCAAAAATTTAGCAAAACATTCTACACTCTATTCTAGACAAAATTATCCTTGGCAACTCCTACTCAAATTTTGCACCAAATTTCTAAACATAGCAAATTTTGATTTTTCTTGCTAAGGCCATAACTTTTCATTGGTCCATCAAATTGATCCAAATTTTTGGTAAGAGAATCTACTTGTTATTCTACACAAAAGACCCTCAATGACTCATTGGTGAAATTTTAAGTACAAGTGGAAGAAATAACCTTGACATCGACTTGCAACCAACAGGAGATCACAAAAACTCAAGAAATTCAATATATCTCCTCATTGAGTGCTCAGATCAAACAACCACCAGAGTGGACCCTATCCTAAAATAAGTTTTGCAACTCATTTCCAAAATTAAATTTTTGACCCTTACTAAAAATAGTAACTCCTAAAAATTTGAGGTCTATTTTTAGTAAATCAGCACAAAAGGGACCGCAATGGCAAGAGGTACTTGAGGACAACAACAAAAGGATTTAGACTTGGGCACATTATTGGCCGACCTACAAAAATCCATTGTTGACTTAACCTCTACAAACAAGAATATAGATATAGAGATTCGAGAGCTTTGATTGGATCATGATAACACTAGAATTTGCTTAGAAGAACAACTCATAGAGATGGAGACCAAATTTTAAGGTAGTACCAAAACTGAAAACCATGCTAAAAACTCTGAATGAGGTCAACGAACACCGGGTAACAATAATGTTGATCGGGATCCAACATTCAGAATGCTTAAATTAGACTTCCCTAAGTTCAATGGAAAGGATTTCGATGGATGGTTATTTCGGGTTGATAAAATTTTCCTACTCCATAATGTTCCTGTATATCATTAGGTTCAGATGGCTTCATGTTAGCGTATGTTCTATTGTTATTACATTATTAGCATCTTGTTGTTATATGTTAACAATATTTTTTAGGCATTTGATTAGGTTGGGTTATTTGGGGTGCATTTGTTATTCGTTAGATCCGCATCTTATGGGCTAATTAGAGCCTAATGTAACCCCATATATTTACCTAATACAATGCTCTAATTCATTGGTTTTTTCTACATGGTATCAAAGCTATACTTTGTCGAGCTCTTGTAGCTTGACACCCGACTGATGTAGCAAGCTAGATGATTTGACAGACTATGGGACCTTCTCGGGCATGTTTACGAGATCTAGGAACTAGACCTGAAATGAGGGCGACTGGACTGGATTGACTGAGCACGCATCCTAAGGTGGATTTGACATGTTGCCTCAGAACTAGACTTGGAACGAGGGTTGACTAGACGGGGTTGACTGGACCTCGGGCACAGAACCTGAGGCTAACTAGACCTGACTGGACCTCAGGCATAGAACCTGAGGTTGATTGGATGTGGATGACTGGACCCCAGGCACAGAACCCGAGGCAAACAAACGAGGTGACACATGGTAAACTGGCCACGTGCCACCCAAATGCGACACATGGTAGACTGGCCACGCACAACTTGGTCATAGTAAAAAAAGCCATAGCGAGACGTTTAATTTCCTGTAGGCAATCGAAGCATAAAGGGTGCGATAGCCCTTTTATTCCCATGAAGCATCGCCCATAGGGGCGATGTGGGATTAATCCCATGGGATTTTTTTTCCCGCTTCACAGAGGAGACGGGAAGAAAGGGAAGGACTTACCCTTCCCTTCCCATCGAGTGGCATAGCCCGAATTGCAGGAGCGCCAGTCGTTGGGCTAACGACCGCGGGGTCGGGAGTTCGACTCCCGGTGGCGCCGAAAACCTCTTTTTGCAAGGCGCAGCGCAAATTTAAAAAAATTAGGTATTTTTTATTTCTTTTGTATTTTTTTTAATTTTTTTTAGTTTTTTAATTAATAAATTAATCTATTTTGTTATAAAAATCATTTTTTTTTTATCAATTTTTTTTTATTAATTAAATTATGCTAAATTAAATTAAATTTATACATTGAAATTTAAAACAAAGGAAGATAAACCTTGTCAAAGCATTCAAACAAGGCATAAAATCATCAAATGTCCAAACCTATTTTTTTAGGCTTCATACATAGCAAATTTTTTTGTTTGAAGTACTTCACATAGGGGGGATTTTTTGACATATTGTGCTAATCTGCCTACGAGGCAAGCTTTGTAAGAGCCTTTTGAGGCTTCTTTGTTGCATTTTTTTTTGCACTAAAGTGGGGGATTGCATTTTTTTTCCTCCATATCCTCTCTTGCAATAAGGGGGGATACATTATAATTTTGCAAACAAAAGGGGGGAAGACTTATAAGGGTGCATTTTCGGCAGTGATCGACACCTTAGTCAAAAATATTTTGTAAAATTCATTATAAAAGGTGCATTTTCGGCAGTGACTGACACCTTAAAAATGGATAGATCAAAGAAAAATATAGCCCTAAAAAATGATGTTGCTAAATCAGTTAAAGACCCATACTTTCCACTAGAGATGGATGGGTTGGATTTTTATGAGGAGGGCACATTCCTCACACTAAAAAATGGTTTAGTAGCTCTCCTTGATGATTCTGAGTCTTGTATAGACCTTCATACAAATGGTGCTCAAGTTCCTATTGGTGTTCTAAGGGGCATATACCTGGTATTTGTTGCACTTGACCATGCCCAACATAAATTGGAAATAAATAAGGAAAGTGAGGTCCTAAAGGCAAACACTTGTTGTGACATAAGCGACCTTTAGCCCATTGTGATGAATGCTTGTTGTGACACGAGTGACCTTCAGCCTATTGTGGCGAATGCTTGTTGTGACACGACGACCTCATACCTTCTATGGTAGATATCAGTTGTAGCACACGTGATCTCATTTCAATAGCAAATTTTGCTTGTGACACTAGTGACTTAAAAATTGAACCTTCTCAAAAAGAGCTCCATAATCTCATCAATAGCGACAAATATAATATTGTTAAAGCCATTGATGAAGATGATGAAATTGGGTGTTTTGAAAAACACACCAAAGGATTTGGTTCCAAAATGATGAAGAAAATGGGATTCAATGGTGAGAGATTAGGTAAAAAAGAACAAGGCATTAAATCTCCAATAATGCTAAGTGTCAGGGAAAATTATGAAGGCCTTGGCTATACTGGACATGCAAGTACCATTAATTCTATGTTTGTAAAACCTAAATCTCCTACAACTCCTAAAAAGCATTGTTACAGTCACTATGGAAATACGGGACATGTTGCAACTAAGTGTTGGAGATTACATCCTTGTGATTCATGTGGATGTATGAATCACTCTTCTTCCAGTTGTTGGTACAAAGTGAAAATGGCCAACAAGGTTCATATTGATTGTGGATGAACAGATTTCACACAATGGACCATGATGAAAGAAATGTTGTATGGCTTCTACCGAAAAGGTAAAACCTATGGTAGAACTCGAGGTAAATCTAGTGACAGACCAAGTGGTAGTCCCAGAGATAATGACCTAGAGACAGACCTAAAGACAGACCCAAAGACAAATTTCTAGAGGCAGATCTATAGGTAGATCCAGAGGCAATAATCCAGAGGTAGATTCATAGGTAGATCCCAAGATAGACCCAGAGGTACAATTCCAGAGGTATGCTTAGAGCCAGAGCCATGATCCAGAGCCAAAGCCGAAGACAAAGCATGAGCCACCATTCTTTCATTTCACTTCTTCTTCTTCACTATATTGGGGCAGTTATATACTTTACCCAAATATGTTGTATGGGGGATGATAGTGTAGCTAGTAGTTATATTATTACCCAAATAATGTAATAAGGGGGGATGTTAGCGTATGTTCTATTGTTATTACATTATTAGCATCTTGTTGTTATATGCTAACAATATTCATTAGGCATTTGATTAGGTTTGGTTATTTGGTGTGCATTTGTTATTCGTTAGATCCATTTCTTATGGGCTAATTAGATCCTAATGTAACCCTATATATTTACCTAATACAATGCTCTAATTGATTGGTTTTTTCTACAATTCCTTCAACCTAGAATCTGAGGCCTTACATTAGTTCCATGGCTATGGGTTACTAACCCTGATCTATCTTGGGAGGACTTTGAGTCCCAACTACTCACCCGATTTGGCTCCAATGACTATGATGACTTTATAGGTGCACTGAAAAATTTGAAACAAACCACCTCAGTTCGTGATTATCAGACCCAATTTGAGAAATTGGCCAATAAAACTAAGGATTTCAATGAAGGATTATTTATGAGCTATTTTTTTAGTGGGTTACGAGATGATATCCAGGTTGAAGTCAAGATGATCAAACCCCACACCATGATGGAGGCTATCAATTTAGCCCAATTGGCTAAATCTAAACTCTCAGCTCAAAGGTGGAAATCATGATTTTAGCATTATCGATCTTCTTTCCCTCCTCGAGTCCAAAAAAATAGTGATAATAAACCTCCTACTCCCAAGTAGCTTACTATAGAGGAAATGGATGTGTGTCGCGCCCAAGGGTTATGTTATAATTATGATGAAAATTTTACGAAGGGGCATAGATGTGCAAATAAGATATTGTTTTTAATAGATGTTAAGGAGCCAAAATACAGTGACCATAGTGATGAGGAGAGTGATACAGCTGAGGCACCAACTCAACAAGAAGAGGAACCATCAAAAACACCAGCAAAAATTTCAATCCATGCTCTTGCAAGGATTATCACCCCACAAACCATGAGAGTTGTGGGTTATTTCAAGGGCCAACATCTCACAATTCTTATTGATTCAAACAGTATGCACAAATTTATTGATCCTCAGGTGGCCAAATGGACCAATTGCTATATACACTCATGCAATTATTTTGACATCATGGTGGTCAATGGAGGCACCTTACCTTGTAAAGGTAAATTTCAAAATATCAAAATTCAAATAGGGGATTATGAACTCAAGCAAGATATGTTCACCCTCCAATTGAGAGGATGTGATGTTGTATTAGGATCCCAATGGATGAGCACCTTGGGAACTTTCTCTTGCAACCTTGTTGAACTATGGCTGTAATTTTCACAAAATGGACAAAAATATACCCTCAAGGGTATCAATGTTGGCCCTACACAAATTATTAGTTCCAATCACATGGAGAAGTTGCTGAAAAATTTCTCCCATGGGATCATTGCACAACTATTTTCAATTCAACCACCCACTTCTACAATAGATTCACTTCCAGTAGATTTGCAACTTGTTCTAACCAAGCACAATGGAATTTTTTTAGAACCAACTACATTTCCACCTCGTTGCTCTTATGACCAAGCTATTCCACTACTTTTGAGTAGTGCACCCCTAAACATCAGATCGTACCTGTATCCTCATGATCTCGATTCATAAATTGAGAAGATGATACACGAATTGCTCAAGGCAAGTGTCATTCGACCCAGTACCAGTTCGTATTATTCTCTATTTTTGCTAATTCACAAGAAATATGGCTCATGGCAATTGTGTATAGACTACCATGAGCTCAATAAGATCACCATGAAGGATAAATTTCACATTCTAGTAGTGGATGAATTGCTGGATGAATTACATGGAACTATGTACTTATCTAAGTTGGACCTTTTTTTGAGGTACCATCAAATCAAGCTCAAGGATGAGGATATTACAAAAACTACTTTTTGTACTCATGAAGGTCACTATGAGTTCTTGGTAATGCCATTTGGTTTGATAAATGCACCATCCACATTTCAAAGCATTATGAACAACATATTATGTCCCTTCATGTGGAAGTTCATCCTAGTTTTCTTTAATGATATATTGGTTTATATCCGCTCGTGGGAAGAACACCTTACCCATGTGGATCAAACTTTACATTTATTGGCCTAGCATCAACATTTTACTAAGCGGTCTAAGTGCTTATTTAGTCTGACTTAAGTGGATTATTTAGGACACATTTTTTTAAAATATTCGGGTAGTTCAGGACTAGGCAAAACCTGGCATTCTTAAAGGACTTTGGAGATTCTTCGGACTTACATGTTATTATAGGAAATTTATTTGTAATTATGGGAAACTAGATACTCCTCTCATATCTATGTTAAAGAAGGACTCTTTCACTTGGACAGGGTCTGCTTATCATGCCTTATTTGAATTCAAGCATGCCATGACCACCACACCTATTCTAGCCTTACCAGATTTCTCTAAACCATTTATCATTGAAAGTGACGGTTCTGGATGTGGCATTGGGGCAGTATTGATGCAAGAAGGGAGACCCTTGGCCGTCACTAGTAAGGCACTCTCTGAGCATAATTTGGAAAAATCTACATATGCCAAGGAGATGTTGGCCATATTACATGTTGTCACCCATTAGAGACCATATCTCATTTTGTGCCACTTCTCCATTAAAACAGACCATCAGAGTCTCAAATATTTCTTAGAAAAATGGGTTGCTACCCCAAAACAACAAAAATGGGTTTCTAAACTCATGGGATATGATTATGATATCACCTATAATAAGGGCAAAGAAAATATTATGACTAATGCTCTCTCTCACCAATTTGAGGCCCTCAGTATGCTATGTGCTATCTCTGAATATATCCCCTAATGGATAGATTCCTTACGATAGGAGGTACTTCAAGATGCAGATTGCAAGATTTGATGGATTCACTTCAAGCTGGTCCCACTTCATACCCAGGCTATAGTTGGGATGGCCAAGATTTGTGTTATCACAAATGCCTTGTTATTCCTCGTGCCTCGCCACTCCATGACCTCTTGATGAAGGAACTACACACTACTCCCTCTATAGGTCATTCTGGATTTCTCAAAACATATACGCCTCAAGCGCACATTATTCTGGAAAGGGATGAAAAAATACATCCATGACTTTGTGGCAACTTGTGATACCTACCAATGGATGAAAGGTGAAACAGTTCATTCTTCAGGTACTCTTCAACCATTGCCCATTCCATATCAGGTTTGGATTGATATTTCTATGGATTTTATTTAAGGGTTACCCAAATCAGACAATAAGTCTACTATTCTCATGGTAGTGGATCGCCTTTCGAGTTATGCTCATTTTTGTCCCCTTGCCCATCCTTACACAACCTCCATCATTGCACAAATATTCCTTTATTCTATTTTTTACCTTCATGGTATGCCCACCTCCATTGTGTCCGATCAAGACCCAACCTTTACTAGTCATTTCTGGAAAGATTTATTTACGTTGTAGGGAAGGAAGCTCAAAATGAGTTTATCTTATCATCCACAAATGGATGGTCAAATTTATATTGTCAAAAAATGTTTGGAGACCTATATTCATTGCTTTGCATCAGATCATCCTTCTCAATGGGTGAAGTGGCTTCCTCTAGCTGAATGGTGGTAAAAAATGTCCTATCATACAACTACCAAAATCACTCCTTTTGAGGTTGTTTATGGTCACCCTCCACCCACACCTTCTTTATACATTCTAGGAAGCTCTAGGGTGTAGGTAGTCAACATTACTCTTTGCCAGCATACCGATGTCCTTCACCAACTGAAGCATAATTTGGACATGGCTGAGAATCGGATGCAACAACAAGCTGACCAACATCGATCCAAGTGTAGCTTTGATGTGGGTGATATGGTTTTCCTTCACTTGCAGTCATACAAAAAGTCATACCTCCAACTTTGTCGGTGCCAAAAATGTGCTACAAAATTCTATGGGTCGTACCATGTTCTACAACGGATTGGTTCCACTGCTTACAAATTGGATCTTTCACCCATCTCCAAGATCCATCTTGTTTTCCATGTTTTATCTCTCAAGAACATTGTAGACACATAGGTACAGGTTCAATCAACATTAGCAAAATTGGATGAGGAATGGTCCATCTTACTTGAACTAGAATAGTTTGCAAAATCACCACACCCGCACTCTCTGCAATTGTACCATAATAGATGTCATTGTCCAGTGGTGTGGGATCTAGATAGAAAATGCTACATGAGAGACTCTCTATCAACTCCAACACTAGTTTCCTCAATTTCAGCTTTGAGTACAAAGCTTTTCGAATGGGAAGGACATGTTAGGATCCTATCCTAACACCATGTTGTAATTCTCATTTTCCTATGTAATAACCCACTTCCAATGTGAGGATCCTATTTTAATGTTATTATGCAATACTTAGTAACGTAGATGGCAATAAAGGTACCTTTCCAAGTGGTACCATCTCATGTAACCATTTTTATCAATATTGTAACCGATGTAGTAAGATACCTCGCCAAGTGGTACCATTTAATGTAACCATTTTTATCAATATTGTAACCACCATTTTGTGGGGGGTTCTAGCTCAAGTGGAATTTTGCATGTAAGCTACCTCTTGAGAATTTAGGTAGGGTTGCATGTAGTTTTAATTTGAAAATATATGAAGCCATGTACGATATTATCCTTTTGCAAGCTAACAAAATATTGAAGGAGGTTGCCCCATCGAAGAGGCCTAAGATTCAGTGTTACTGTGAGATTGTTTCATTTCTGTAATTGGTTTCTGCATAGTGATATTGCATTATTTGATGTATGTGAGTTATTTTTTAGTATTTTGTGTGAGTGTGCTTTATTTTAATAGTAGGTTCCTAACATGCTTAAAGAGAGACACAAATACATAGGCATAACATTCCTATTTATTTAGAAATTTTCAATTTCAAAATTATATGTCTAAAGATAATTTCAAATAGGATAATGAATGGAGTGAAAAGAGAAATAAATGTTTCCTTATTCTTCCTTGATAATTTATAAGGTTGATGTCCAAATGTTGTTATGACAAATATATTAGGTGCTAGATGTTGTAACTTAATATGACAACATTACCTATAAATGAAAGCTAAAGATATCATTTATATCAAATTTTGTAATTATATAAAGCACATGTTTTGAATTATATACACAAAAATATTCTTAATGCAAAATTTGCTTAAAAATATGGTTTTTATCAATATTTGGAATGCAAATTTTTACAAAAAATACTATTCTTCTTGTAAAATTATCAACTAATTTTTTTCTTTAAAATATAGATGCCAACTTCTCAGTCTTATTATAATAAAATACTTATACAAAAGAATGATAAATGCTATAAATTCCTATATACACCTTTAACTCCCTATAAGAATAAAAATCATAATCTTTTACACCAAAATATTCAATTTTTCTTGCAAATGCCAAGTTCCCACCATGCAAGTTATGACATATATATAGAAAAAAAGGTTCTTTGAAACACCAATCCATCCACTATGCTAGTTGCAACTTAAGAAATAAAATGAGAGATTTGTTTAATTTGAAATTATTGTACCTCACTATGAAGGATAGGGCACAAAAAAAAATCATTACCCATTAAACCCTTTAGGAGCATGTTTTCATCACTGATCACAACATATTTTGCAAAGCATTTGAAACAACCACCAGTCAAAGCAACATGATTTTATAAACTACCTTTTGGGCCTTGAAAGTGGTTACTAATAAGATCCCTTCACCACTTCAATATTACTTCTAGTCAATAAACATTAAATTGCCTCTACACAAGCATTTTTGTGTCTATAAATTAGGGCATATGTTGTTTACTATAAATATTTCACCCAAAAACAAAATCCTTAATATTTGGGCAAGACTCAAATAGGCCATATGGTGTATTTTTTAAATAGATAAGGCACTAAGGGAAAATTAGAAAACTCACACAAGTAGGATTAAAAATATATCAATAAGCAAAAAAGATATCTTCCCTGCTCATTTGTCCATATTATCATGGTCTTTAAGACCTATGAGTTATGGTTTTAGAGACTCTAGTAGAAATAAATGTGGTTACAAATACAAGAAATGACAAATATTAAACTAACAACATTTCAAAACAACATGTTCTCATGTATACACACGCAAGGTATATCATCGGATGGAAATAGTTGTCCCTCCACACACAAACTCTTGATACTCTTCATGGATCTGATACTAGATGTTGGAAATAGTGGCAACCAAATAATTTAAACAAAACAATATTATTTATTTTTCTCTACCACCAAAACTATGTACATTTTACAAATTTATACATGTCTCTTCAATTCAAGAGAACATTGTTGTTTCATATTCTTGTTTGTCTTTTCATATTCTCTTGTGATCAATGTGACTATCCAAATTCATATGAAATGAACTTATTAATCATTTTCTAATAATTACATAACATCAAATAATATAATAATAATCAACAATAAATAAATGTTAATATAAATTACTCATTAATATAAACAAATTTTTAATTTATATTTTATTTTTAAATGATTAAATATATATATATATATATATATATATATATATATATAAACTTAACTCTAAACATATCTTTTTAAATAAATAATAAAATTATCACAACATCCTAAATATTTCATTAATTAGACAAATAAAATTAAAAAAATAAAAATCCATCACTATATATATTATCTGCATGCCAAACAACTTACACTCACACTCATTTGTTATATATATATATATTTCTTCCATATTTTATAATGTGTTTATGTTTGATTATTTTTAGCAATGTTGATAAAATATGAGAATACTTTCTTATGCTCATCCATTTAAAAAATATAATTATTTTTTATTAATTTTAAATTTTTTAAATCAATCCAACACAGATGCATATAAAATATTGCAAATATATGTAAAAATATATTTTAATAATATATATATTTTATGTTTGTTTGTGTAGTACAACTAGTGAAAGTTTTGGGTGCTAGTAGATGCCGACTTAGGTTCCATTCTCCCTATGTCCACCCTATAGATACAAGGTGCATTTGGGAATGTGCTATGTATTGGTAGAGGTCGGATCCATTCTCCTTGTGCCCACCCAATTGATACCCAAATGGTTGTGTGTTATTCCCCTATTAACAAGTTGCAACAATTTTGAGGGAAGCATATTATACCCAATTAAATCAACCACACATGAATTTTGATATTATTAAACATTAATTTCACAAACTTCAACAATGATGGAGGTATCCCATTACATTTCAACAACCATAAGGTTCCAATCACCATGAACTGGCACCAATAATTGATGGTAAAGTATTGACCAGGTTCTAACATAGTGTCCAAAAAAATAACCTCAACTTGACACTCTATCTCTGCAGGTATTATGACTTTTGGGATTCTATACCCAATGTCAAAAAAAATGAAGAACCTCTCTCTTACACTCTACCTATTTTGGTATTATAATTCTTTTGGGTTATTAGACCCAATTTTAGACAAATTAAGTTTAAAAAAAACATAACAAATCCTCCCTTGAAAAAAAAAAAATACAACTAAAAAAAATACCAGCACCAATTTCGCTTCCCCTAGAAAAAATGCTAGCACACCCCCAAAAGAAAAAAAAAACTATAGAAATATGGAATCTCATTAAATTTTACCTCCTCAATCTCCCAATCACTCTGTCATTTATTTTTCCCCACTCATATGCCATTACTGTCTCCCCCAATATCTCAATCACCATGCCTATTACACAACATCGTGTTGTCATGTGGCTCCACCAAAGATTGAGGACTGATGAAATATCTACTTAGTGCGATGGTTGTAAACCTATATGAGGTGCTACAGGAGGTTCCATGTGGTAGGAAGAACTAACAACCACATTAATAGAAACTTTTAGATCATAAACATGCATTCCAAAGTATAGTGCATATTTAGTAAAGACTGGTAGCTTCTATAGCTTTCATGAACAAATCCACTGCACTGCTTGACCATGTCAAAGAGAAGATGCCTATAACAATGGTGGAAAATTTTAAATCTACATAAATAAATCAAGATATCAATACCCAAAGGAGACAAATACTTGGTTTAAACACACAACCTAAAACAAGCTAGCAATACCCAGAGGACTGACATGTTTATTTTAGAATGGATACCCCTACATCAGCCTCCACAGGTAAGAAACATTGTGGGTTTCTACTCACAAATATATTGGAAATATGGATGGTGTGAAGTGAGCAAGGTCATATTTAGGTATCCATGTGTCTTCTTCTGAATCTTTGTTTTTGCACCTTACAAGGAATTCCTTGTATTCTTTGTTCCTAATTTTTATTGGCTATTCTTTGGTCCAAAATTTTCTCTATCTTCTCAGGTTTTTTCTTTGGCAACTCCTTTGCCCAATATGTGATTTTTTCAACCTATTCATGTACCATCTCTGTTACATTTTCTTCAAAATAAGAGTACAAATAAAAAACATTAAATATTGGTGAGATATCTATACTTGGAGGTGGTTCAATTTCATAAGTTGTCAAAAAACTTTCCAATATTTCTACATGGCCCAATATTTTTTATTTTCATCTTGTTGTAAGTGCCCTTAGGAAACCTTTCCTTTTTAAAAAACACGATTACTGGATTTACTTCCTGAAAGGATTTGACTCCTTTCTTTTGATATGCTTTCTCCTTGTACACTTGATTACTTTGGATAATCTTCTTCCTAATTTCTTCATGTAATTCCTTCAAATGTATAGTCATGTCTTCATTTGCAACATTATTTCTTTCTACTATAGCCTTCACTAGATATATCACTCCCTTGGATGACTTTCCATACACTACTTGAAATGGAGATTTTTTAGTTGACCTATTTATTGAGTCATTTTAAGAAAAATCATCTTGTGCTATCACCATATCCCACTGCTTGGATTTGTCATTGTAGACACCAAAATAGCACCAATATGATTATGTGACTGCAAACACTGATCGCATTGACACATACAGCCCCCAGGGTAGCCCCTAGAGGTCAAACAGTGGTCCTAACCACTCTCACAATAGTTTTGGAAGG
The DNA here is from genome assembly GCA_028583015.1 of Wollemia nobilis. Taxonomy (NCBI): domain Eukaryota; kingdom Viridiplantae; phylum Streptophyta; class Pinopsida; order Araucariales; family Araucariaceae; genus Wollemia; species Wollemia nobilis. Next base: position 3,555,967 of record JAQPPZ010016942.1, on the reverse strand, counting down.
TCAGGAGTCAATTTGGAACCTTCAGGCACTCTGGTTCATACTTGTTCCACCCAGGTATGATTACAAACTTATATTCACCCCACCCATGGACGATTAGCAGTATTCACTCCAAGATGGGGCGAATAGCAGGTTTGACGGGTAAAAAGTCAAATCTTGACAAATGGCAGCTCAGATCCACCACTTAACCCTTCCTTCATTGCATGGGAGTGTGAGTGAGCATTTTTTAGCATTAGAGGCAGTTACAGAGGCAGTCATGAAGCCCCTAATTAGGGAGGAATCTCCTCCCTCCTAGGAAGGCATGATTGCCAAGTGGCGCCTCTACATGCTCATCCAAAGAGACCTCCAGGTCTATAAATTGGTGAGTTTTCTCACCACAAGATATACAAAGAAGGAGCATTTTGAGCAATGAAGTGCTGTCATTTTACTTCCACACACACACATTTTGATTTGTGCCTTTCACATCCTTGATCTCTTTTGGAAGAGAGGTCATAGGGTGGTTATTGGAAGCACAAATCCGGAACCAAAACCCAACATTTGGCCACAAAATCCTACCAAATTTGCCAAAAACACCCCAAAAGATATTTTGGACCCATACCAAGTGGATTGGTGACAAAATTGTGCCCCAAACGACAGGCATCCTGCCCCCGGGTGCCCCCCCACATTGATGCAGGCCTAATCACCCCGCCCCGGAGTGATTAGAAATATGTGGTATATTTCCCTTCTATTATTTTTGCATTTTATTCTATGCTACTTAGATAGGTTTTCATTTAAATTTCACATTGTTTTGAGCAATTTTGATCATGTTTCTATCATTTCTCGCCTTTACTAACATGTAGGTAGCATCATCAAATTCCTAGTGATAGAGGCAAAATTGGGAAAATATGACCTTCTAGGTCTTCCCAAAATGCCCTCAATTAGCTAAAACCAACTTTACAGGTGATTTGGAGCTTCCCATATATGACATTTGGGACTGTGCCTTTTGACATTTTTGTTACAGGTCTATTCGTCCCGCCCCGGAATGAATACAAATATGTAATTAATTTCCTAACTGTTCCATTTGTAGTGCTTTCTTTGTGATGTTTTGATGCCCCTATCAAATTTTTAGTTCATTTGGAGCTATGCTAGTTATCGTTTTATTTACATCTTGCTTGTACTAATTGAAGGCATGGGGATTACATGTTTTATTTTATCTACAGGTGCTACTGACTATTTTCTATTTACTTGAACATATGATCTAGACTTTAGAGGAGTAGAAAGGAGTCAACATTCATACATACAAGTGGTGGCGACGTTTTGGTCCACCCATCTTACATGTGGGCACATGGAAGAAGGATGGCTATCCATGGATGTGACAAGAAACATACTTAACGCTCCTATCCATTAAAAGGGAAGGATATGTATTGTAACATGAATTTAAAAGCATATCAATAAATAGGGTTGTATCCCATATTGCTTTTATCTAATTTCTATTCGTTTATGTTCTTTCCTTTCATGCAATTTTCAATACATAGGCTTTTAGCATTAAGTTTGGTTTCACACGCATCGTACTTGGAATTTTTCTTTTTTTTTCTGTATCCTCATGATTTCAATCGTGATCACGGTGGTACCCTGGTCCTTTATTTTTAAGATCAAAAATATGATCAAAACTTGATTGTTTTTGCTTGCAGGTACCAAGTTTTCAAACACTGGACTGTTGTTCGTTCCAACCTATGGCAAATACAAAGCTGTAATTCATCTTACCTAGGGAAGAATAGGAATTTTCCCCACCCTATGATGAATACAGTCCTATTATTCATCCCACACAGGGATGAATAGTTGTCTGTGTATTTTTAGGACAAAAACTCAGAACCAGTAGATTTGGGTAGAGAAGAGGTAAGGGTCTTGAACTCTTTCTATCATTTTCTATTTTCTGTTTCCTATTTTTTTGGTTCTTTGCTTGCTTAGGAAAAGTTGTACTACATGTTTATTTTCTTTCATGCAAAATAAAAAGAACCCCACACATCATGTGGCAACATAAACACCAAGGAGCTGGTCATAAAACCCCAACCCTTGATCAAGACCAACGATGGATTTCATCACCACCTTGGCTTGAATTTTGCATTCATAACCCCGATCGCTACTATTGCTAGACGTAAATCCTAATGAAATCTGACCAAGTGTAGCTGGGGTGATTCCCAGTGCATGATGTTAAGTCTTCTATGGTAAGTGTCATAAATAGGGTGATTCCCCTTATATACCGCCTACATTCCATGTAGCCTCTACTCTCATGTACCAACAATTTCCCTCACATAAGGGTGGGTATATAGAGAGGTTGGTATATCGTCCTGGCAATGGTATATCAAAGGGGTGACCATTTTTGGGAGTCATAAGAGCTATCATATTGCATTTAAACATTATTTACAAAAGCTATCAAAAAAAAAATCAAAACACATTAAACTAGGTTTAGAGAACACCTTTAAATATTTAAACAAGATAATCATTGTTGTGTGTGTGATATTTTCTATTTAGTGTAGCATAAAAATCATAAAAAGAAACAAAAATTTATGCATCCTATAGGAAAACACCACCATGGTGTACACCCATAGCCAAGCCCAATCAAGGGCAAAAGCTATGGAGAGTGTACAAGGAGGTACAGGTTGCCTCCGCTACATCCCCAAGGACTTGGTCATTCCACCTTGGTGGCCTGACCCCAAGAGAGCCCACATCATGCCATTTTAGAATGGGACTATAGGGGAACCCCTTCGTGGGGCACTCCCATCCAACATAGACCCTTTTAGGAGGAGTCCTTACATGTGGCACTCAATATAAATGGGAAGGCTCCCTTGGAAGCTCGGTATGAGTGGCCACCGTGCGATGAAGCACTAGAACAATAGAGGGTCCATGAGGAGATGCCACATGATTATGTCATCCCTCCTTTACCCCCCATCACTGTTAGGAACAATAGACAAAATCTAGAGCACAAGGTGCTTCAAATAGGGCAAGCCAACTCTACCTGCCCCTTTCATGTATATGAAATGGAACATGAGGAAGATCATTACATTCCTCAAGAGCAATACATAGCGCAAGAGCAATGTGCCTCCGCACCTACTATCTATCAAAATCACCTATCGAGGCTAGAGCCTCGAGTGAATGTCGCCAACCTCGACAAAGGTAAGTGACCTATAGAGATATCAGATCATCATGACCAAGATAAATGCGTAGGAGAGGCATATAGGCCTCCTAGAATCAATATGAAGTAACAAATCAACCTGGTAGTTGCCAGGCATGTCGCCTGCCAAGCATAGATTACGCAGCTTGAGCAAGACCAATAGCAGCTAGAGCATATATATTGCCTTAGCAAAAAGCACATTCGGTGTCAAATAGATGAGCTGCTCCATAACACTATGCTTGAGAGGGTCCCAACCCCTCACACCCAAAGAGAAAAACCATATGAGAGGCACAACCCCTTAGTGTGAGATAGGTCCCTACGACCTTACCAAGTGCTGCATCAGAGACCTCCTAGACCTGAGAGGGAGACCACTCCCAGGAACAATTATGGGCACCCTCCGCGGGGACCCATCCATGGTCATAGGTGTCATCTAGAAACTCCTCAAGAAGCCTATCAGGAGTATGAGCAAGAAGAAGAGCGGGCTGAAATGCCCTACCAAGGCAGAGGGGCTGCTCTCCAACCACCCCTCCATAGGCCTCAAGTCTCCCACAACCCACAACAAGAGCTAACTAAGGAGGAAGAGATTAAATCTTTCGATGCATATAAAGCACTGCTAAAGCACTTTGAGTCTATGGAGACCAAGACTTCTAGGCCCCAAAATCCCACATTACGCCAACTCTACAGTCATCTTGTGCATTCGTTAGTGCTAGCACCCCCTTACCCTAAACACTTTAAGTTGCCTCAGTTGGCAATCTTTAGAGGTGAGGAGGATGCCCAAGAGCATGTGACTAGATTCCTGAGCCAATGCTTTGGCATTCAAGATAATGATACTTTGCTTTTAAGAACATTCATCACCACGTTTGTAGGCCCTGCCTCGAATTGGTTTACTCAATTTTCAAATCCCAACATTAGTAACTTGGATCAGCTAGTGGATGCGTTCCTCGAATGCTTCACCTTCAACACTAATAAGAAGGCGTCACTAAGTGACCTAGCCAGCCTCAGGTAGTATGAGAAAGAAACCATGGCGGCCTATGGGAACCAGTGGAGGACTTTGCTTTCAAAGCTGCCCTACCTCTCTCCTATGTCTGATCTCATCTAAATGTTCTCAAAGAGCTGTTTGAGATCGATCTCCGTGCTATTGCAGCTGTAGCAATATGCCACTTTAGAGGAAGCTCTGGCACAAGCCAGAATCATTGAAGAGATCAATATTTAGGATGGTGAGATAGCCAATCCAAAGAATAAAGAATGGTCTAAGAACACCAAAATAGGGACCATGCAACAGAAACCCACTATAGTCAATCAAGTTGCTATAAACGTACCCAATCCTACACAAGAAACACAACCCCAAAAGGCTAACTATCGGGTGATGCATCTTAACATTTATGATCAAGAAAATTAGAGGCAAGAACAAAATCATCATCACCCTAGGTGACAATTCACACCTTACACAGAGTCTAGAGACTCCCTATTTGATCGCTTGTCAGTGGTAAACTTGATTAACCTGCCCGAGATTCAACCCATAGATCCCAACGTGCCAAAACCTAAGGGCTATAGGGAATATTTGTACTGTAGGTTCCATAGGCAAAAGGGACATGACCTTAATGCATGTTGGAAGTTTAAGGGCTTGGTGTAAGACCTAATAGATAACAAGACATTAGTGATGGATAATTCTGTAGCATCAAGCAACCAACAAATGGAGGTCTTTAAGGACCCCTTGCCTGCTCATGATGCACAGGCAAATACCCTACAAGTCAATGAGATCACGTAGAACTACCCCATGTAGGGGTCTATAGGTATGATCAGTATAGTGACTTGGAAAAGGAGGTATCTGAGTGTAGCTACCCCTGCGGCAGCTACAGGATAGGTGCCAACAATGTCACAACCACAACAACACCTTACACAACCTCCTCCGCCTAGACCCATGGCCATAATTTAGACCAAACTCACTCAAAGCTTGAGTACCACATTGGCTAGGCTCTCCATATACGATCTCATACAACAATCAATGCCCCATCAAGAGGCTCTAATGGATATATTGAAAGCCATCGAGTTGCAGCCCCATGAAGCAAATTCCTTCAACAACTTTGTAGGACATGTCAAACGATGCACCGAGACAGTCATCACCTTTCAAGAAGACAAAGTGAAATTAGTGGCTGATGATATGGCAGATCCACCCCTTGCACGTTATCGCACAGGTCAATGAGATTCTGTATAAGAGGGTGTTGGTAGACACTGGCTCATCGAGTAATATAATCACAATAGTGGCATTGAAACTGTAGCATCCTAAAATTTGCACAGTAAAATCTTAATAATTACAATTACTCTAGTAAATAATTCAAATTCAAATTTTAACCCCCTAAACCACTCCTAAATCGTCTCCTAATCCATTTCCTTGTTTCTCGCACCATTTTTAGAGTTTGTTTTCACCTTTTGATGATATCATCGCCGATTAGACGATATCGCCTCAAATCGGACGATTTCGTCTGGGCTAAGACGTCCAGACGATCTTGTCCCAAAACTAATTTTTCACAATTAACCTCTATTCCAACGACGTCTCTAATTCGGGCAAAAACGTGTCTGCGTCATTAGAGACCCTCCCCGTTGGAGATCTCCCAAATTGGGATGATCTCCAACCTCCTAACCTCCCTCCTAAGCCTATTTAAACTTAGGACCTCCCCTTGGCATACCCCTGGCTGAATTTTCCTGTAAATCGACCTTCACATGCATTAGAATAATCTGTATTACCATCTACATTTGTTGCATCCAATTTTCTTGCAGGAACCTTGTCATTTTTTAGTCGAAGCAAGCTTACATCGTCGTAGACGATCCTATTCAGATCAGAGATGATCCTATCAAATTAGAGATGATTTCGACTGCAATCATCATTGGGGGCAATCAGTGCCTAGAGTTTGCATTTTTCTCTTTTCATCTGCTATTTTATTCTACAACTAGTTAGTTTATTTATTATTTTCTGCTATTCTGCATCTTGGAGTTCACCCATATAGTTTAATTGCATAATAAGGTCATGATTAATTTATTAAAGTGTTTCAACTTACTTGCATTTCTATTTGGGATTATCTATTAACATCCTTATTGTCATTTTACATCATTATCCTCTACTAGAATTGCTGCATTTTTTTGTATTCAGTGTCTATTTCTTTATTTGCAGGTCTTTGACAAATTCGTCTGACGAATTCGTTAAATCTCAGATGATCTTTCAGGTCGGAGACGGTTTCGTAAAATTCTAGATGATCTTGTCTGCTTCAAGAATCAGAATCTCCATCAGACATTCGGATCAGGTATGGCTCTGTAATTTAGCTCTTTCTCTCTGTTTTTGTTCATATTTGTCTGTTGTATTTCATCTAGTCTGCATTTTCATAATAGAACAACTTAGATTCATTTGGCCAAACCTAGGACCCGAATGTTTAAGGATAAAACTGAACACATTAAACACATTCCCAACCTAGGCATGGAAACTGCCATTCAAACGTTTCTTGGTGAACCCACCATCCGTCAAAAAATCACCATAATACACCTCCCTCGAGAGGCGGGACCTTCGCAAGGCCTCTCAGTTTGAGGTACCGTGCCATCCTTTTCACATCCTCATTCCGGGAACGGATCGTATAGCTTGAAGGTAAGGGTGTGAAAAATTTGGAGCGATACATTTTGGTGAACCCGACGTGAATGCATTTAAAACCTTTTGAAAACAAAAAAAAAATAGATGCATTTCAAATCATTTAAAACTAATAAGTTGCATATCATGTTTACATGGTAGCTCCTAAGAAAAGACTAGCAGTTACTATAAATTTTGAAAACCAATTAGCAGCCATAGAAATCAATTATGTGCTTAGTGTGCCTGAAACAAATAGACATCAACTTTTGTGGGACGAACTTGATAGAATACTAGGTATCATTTCATCTAAGTCAACAGAACTTAAAAAAATCAAAAGGCTTATCCTAGATAGAATCCTGGATCCTCATCAACTCATTTTTTATCATGAACTTCAGAGAGTCTGCCATAGATGGTTAGCTTATAGGAGAGCTCTTATGTCTTCAGAATTGTTCACCTTCGAGGAATACCTCGAGAATGCAGCCACTATACACTAGTTCCTAGGTCGTGTAGAAGACCAAGAGGTCGTTCTTACGGATAGGGAAATATGGAAGAGAGTTCCTAGAGCTATGTTATATCGAGAGTATTGCCATGAGCTTTACTTCTATCAACCAGAATCTGAGACAGATAATATCACTATAGCACTTTTCATTAAATTCTTGAAAGAAAATTTTCAATTTTAAGAAAAACACTTCATGACTCCTGAAGAACTTGAGCCCATTAATGATATTTATAAATTGTCTATAGAAAACTAGATCATTGATTTCATTATTATTATTTCTTTCGTTTTGTGTGCTATTTGTTATCTTTATAATATTGTTATTAAAACCAAAAAACAAGAAAAATTAAAAAACATAACAAAAACCAAAACATTTCATTTTAAATATTATAGTAGGTATATAATTAATATATACCTCTTAATATATATATATATATATATAATTGCTAAAATCTAAGTTAAGTACAATGCCTAAACTTAGGAATGGTAAACAAACTGAAGGAGAAGAAGAAGATTGGTTAGGAGACAAAACAAGAAACCCAAATGTCCTTCCTGAGGATCCAATCCTAGAAGAAGAAACTCTAGACTAGCAAGACGATGACATTGTTGTAGATGAACAAGAAGAAAATGTTAAAGAGGATGGATCCTCATCCCCTAGAATAACTCCAGATGGAACTATTGCTTTTAATAACTTAGATCATTTCTAGAAATTTTTTAATAATAACATTGGCGCTCTTAATATGGCAGTTTGTATTGATAAAGGACAAATTAGTGACACTCAAGCAGCTATGGAAGATGTGTTTAATATACACACTAATCCCTTATCCTTTTTTGATCAAGAAAGTGATAAGGCTGGACCATCCAATAGAGATATGGTTGCTATGATTCAGAACATGCAAAAACAACAGGTTACCCAACCTCCTAAAGAACCTGTTATTGAGCCTAAAATCATTCCCACATAAAAGAAACTTTCCTTCACTGCTTTACTTCGCCAAACTATTGATCAATATGCTTCAAATCAACAAAAATCTAAAATGAAGCCAAACACCAATTTCCAACAATCTGGAATACAACATAATATAACTTCAAAACTTCTTCCTAACACCCTTCCTACCAACAGATTACATAATAGCAATATAGCATCTAATATTCATGTCCCCCCATCATATGCTCACAAATCCCATATTAATGCCCTACCGAACCAATATGGTGGGCAAACTAGTAATCTGGAATCCATGGTGAAGCAGTTAGCTTCCCGCATGGACCAGATAGATCCCTACCGTCCCTCGTACAATTATCGAGAGATGTGTAGTCAACCGCTAGACCCTATCATTGTAGCACAACCGTACCCTAAACATTTTCCCATGCCGATCCTGCCTATATATAAAGGAACTGAATATACCATAGAGCATATTTGCATGTTTAGGATAGCATGTCATGATATATCACATGATGACTTGCTATTACTAAAAATGTTCCCAAAAAGTTTAGGTGGAATGGCATTAGAGTGGTACTATCAATTGCCCACTCATTCTTTGAGAAACTTTGAAGAAACAGCTAAATCTTTTGTCCATCAATTTAGTGCCTACATCGAGAGGCATGTCACCATTAAAGATTTATACAACTTAAAACAAGACAAAGATCAATTTTTTGCTGATTTCTTAGCTAGATGGAGGCAGTTGATAGGAAAACTGCACTTTGTGCTACCTTATAGGGAAATGTTGGACATTTTTATTAATAATTTGCAAGAAAAAATATCTTATGAGTTATCAACTGCTACTTTAACTACCTTTGATCAGGCTATAGATTTAGCTCGAAGAGTAGAAGATGCCCTCATTAGGAGAGGCCAACTTAGGAAGAAAGATGATGCGAAAACATCCAGAAATCAATATAAAAACAAACAAGTCGTAGGTGACGAAGTCACTAACAGTAGAAATGTTGCTAATATCAATGCAACAAAGACAACAGAAAAAATTATATTGAAACCTCCTGACAAACCTCCTCGAGAATTTACTAGATTGAATCAACCATTATCAACTATTTTACCTCAATTACTCGAAAGAGGCTTGATTCAATTACTAGCTATCCGGGAACCTGATCCAACCATACCCGGATACAGAGTTGACTTACACTGTGATTTCCATAGAGGGCTTGGACACTCTATCAACGCTTGTAAAAGGTTGAAACATAAAATATAAGATCTGATTGATAATAATGAAATGGAGGTGCAAGCCTTCCAACCTAAACAAAATGCTCCTAATAATGCTCAAAAGAACATTCCCCAAAATAAAAATCAAAATGCTAATCAATCATTAGACATATTTCAACATCCTTTACCAAGACATGGTAAAGAGGTGGCCAATCAAATTGAGCATCATAATGTCCCTCATCCTACCCGATATGTAGGAATTATTAGTGGACATTTACCTAATCATGATTTACAAAAATTTGACACAACTTTATCCATGGTCACAACCAAGCCCATACATAATACTCAAACTCCAAATCCTAGTGATATAGAATCAGACACTGAAAGTGACATGGAAATAACTTCAAACCAATCGAATAGTTCTGAAAATGAATCAGATCCTATTCAACCTATTACAGATGCTATGATTCTAGAAGAACCATTTCCTAAAATAATTACTACTCAACCCTCTTTTTATCAATTCCTTTCTAATGAACAAGCTATAAATGCTATACCAAGACTTATTCAACATCCTCAATACAAAATTGTAGGTACCATCGGAGTCATTACCAGACAACAGGCTCAAAATTCTCAATAAGAACCAAACCAGAATGATGGATCAGCTCCATTTGTTTTAAAAAATCCCAATAAATGGAATCATGCTTCCAATGTTCAACCTAAACTCCCTTACAATATTAATGAGCAATTATCCAATACTATAGCCATAATTTCTCTCTTGGATTTATTAATATCTTCTCCTACCCATAGATATGAATTAATGCTTACATTAAGCCAACTGATGGTACCACAAAACATTCAACCTGAAGCCATGGCCAATACTATCATCACTAGGGAAGTTGATTGTATTGACTTTCGGGATAAAGATATACCACAACATAGTTTACATAAGGGTAACCCCTTATACATTACTGCCCTAATTGGAGATGTAGTCGTTAAAAGAGTTTTGATTGATAATGGTTCATCTCTAAATATTTGCACTTTTGATTTCTACCAACGATTTGGGTTTAGAAGTGATGAAATGAAGAAAACTGACATGATCATAAAAGCTTTCAATGACGAAACACAAGAAATGTGTGGATTTATTACCATCCCATTGCAAGTTGGTCCTAGAACCTTAGACACGACCGTGTTTATTGTACATTTCCCCACATCGTAAAATATACTCTTGGGTCGTCCTTGGATCAATGCAATGCGGGCTGTCCCATCAACTTTACACCAATGTGTTAAATTCGAATTTAAAAATCAATTGGTCACTATCCATGGTGATCCTAGACCCTTTGATATGTGTGCTTTGGCAAAACCTATTGGAGTTCAATTTTGCCTTGCTCTGTCATCCACACATCCTAATTCTTATTTTTCATCTAAAATTGTGAAACGCACACCCATAACTTCATCTATTTCTCCTCCATTAATTTCATCCTCATATATAAATCAACAATCTTCTAAACAAACCACTCTAGAACCTCAAAAAGACCTTCAATCTATAACCAATCCTTCATGTTCCATCCCTATAATTTCAAAACCTATAGACCCATCTATTAATACCTCCACATTATCTACATCTATCATACCTTCCACATCTAAAGATATAGAGAATTATCCCTCTACATCTTATGCTCTTTCTGATGAAATCTTACCAGATTTATCTCAAATTCTTATATCAAAAAAAACAAATACTTCTATGCAAAATTCCTTTTTCTTAAATAACTTGCCACCATCTCCTCGTACTTTGGGCCTCCCACAACCTATGGGAAGTACTTACCAAGTCGGGAGTTGTGCCTTCATTTATAAAGGATATGATTGGGGAAGAATCCCTCGGAATATAAAAACTCATCATGAGGGATATGCTCGATGTTATTTTACTAATGAGTATGTTAAAGTTAAACCTATAATGCTTAAAATGGGATATAAAGGGAAAGGCTTGGGACCTTTCCAAAATGGTATGAAAGAACCTTTTGAGGTAGAACCGTGGCTTGCCCGCTGTGGTGTGGGCCTATTTCCTAGTAAGGGTCAACCCTTTCCTTTTGAAGATGATGATCAACTCATATGTTATCAAGATTATTTGGATAGGCGTGATGATTTGCCTTTAAAAAATCAGCCATTTACATGTAACATGCTATCCATAGCTTACCCTGAAATGATTGTTGAATCCGATGATGAGTTGGAAGGAGATATTTTCCATGATGTCTCCGTTGAAGAGATGTTACACAATGGTTTTTATTTTGATGGTTCTATACCTACTATAGCCCAACTTGAGGCCACGACTCCTCAAGATGAATTATCCAACTTAACCTTAAAAGAATTACAAGAATTGGGCGTTTCACCCACCCCACCTAATTTTGAAAGATATTTACACATGGAAGTAGAAAACGTCATTAAAATTAATATTGGAACTAAGGATAGTCCGCACATAATCAATATTGGATCAGAATTAAGTCAAGAAAAACAAGAGCAATACATTGCATTCCTTAAAGAATATGAAGAATGTCTTCACTTGGACATATGAATATATGCCAGGTCTATACCCTTCTGTAGTCATGCATCACCTAGTAGTCCATCCAGATGCTAAACCTGTTAAACAGAAACTTAGAAAAATGCATCCCAAAGTGGCCTTGCTAGTCAAAGGGGAGTTAGAAAAATTCCTGAATGTTGTATTTATGCAAGCTATTTATTATGCTGAATGGATCTCACATGTAGTTCCAGTCACCAAGAAAGAAGCTACCAAAGTTAGGGTTTGCACAGATTTTAGAGATATTAACGCTGCATGCCCTAAAGATGATTTTCCTCTTCCAAAAATGGACCAAATCATTGATTTTACTGTCGGGAGTGGGATGATGTCCTTAATTGATGGATTCTCTAGTTATAATCAGATCAGGATAGCTCCTGGATATCAGGCTAAAATAGCCTTTATTACCCTAGGGTACCTTTTGTTGGAAAGTGATGCCATTCGGCTTAAAGAACGCAGGTGCAACCTATCAACGAGCTATGACTTATATTTTTCATGATATGATGCATGATATCCTACATGATTATGTAGATGATATTATAGCTCACTTTATTAATGAAGATAACCATTTAGATGATTTGAGAAAAGTTTTTAATCGGTTAAGAGAATATCTTATTCAATTAAATCCAGCCAAATGCATATTCAGAGTTAATTCCGATAAATTATTAGGGGTTATAGTTTCTTTACGTGGTATCGAAATTGAACCTCTTAAGATTGTGGCTATCACTAATATGCCCGCACCTACCAATATATCTGAATTATGAAGTTTACAAGGTAAGCTTCAAGCTATTCGTCTCTTCATCAATAAGTTGGCGGACAAAACTAGTCCCTTTCTTAAGCTCCTTAAGAAGGATGTCCCTTTTAATTGGGACAATGAATGTAAGGAAGCTTTCAAACTTCTCAAACAATACCTCCTTAACCCACCTATGCTTTCATTGCCTAGACCTGATCGCCCATTTCTCTTGTATATTTTAGCTTTAGATTCTGCTTTAGGAGCTATGTTAGCTCAACTTGATGATGAGAAGAGAGAACGTGCTAATTATTATATTAGTCGAACCTTCATCAGTTATGAAACCCGCTACACAGCATTAGAAAAACTATGTCTAGCAGTCGTGTTTGCTACTCAAAAATTATGCCATTATATGCTTAGTCAGAGAACTTATGTCATTGCTAAATATGATCCCTTGCGGTATCTCATGAGTCTACCTTATTTATCGGGTCGCACAGCCAAGTGGGTTCTTGCTCTAAGCGAGTTTGACCTCACGTTCATAGGATAGAAGTTTGTTAAGGGTCAAATCATAGAAGATAAATTAGTTGTTGCACCCTTAGAGTCTACCCATCCCCTCATCATTGAGTTTCCTGATGAATGCCTTCAATTAGAGGCAGACCATGTTGAATAGTTGTCCTTATACTTTGATGGAGCCTGATGCATGAGTGGGGCTGGTGCGGGTACCCATCCCCTCATCATTGAGTTTCCTGATGAATGCCTTCAATTAGAGGCAGACCATGTTGAATAGTTGTCCTTATACTTTGATGGAGCCTGATGCATGAGTGGGGCTGGTGCGGGTATTATTTTAATATCCCCACATAAACATATTATTCCTCTATCCTTCAAATTAACATTTTCTTACACCAATAATACTATCAAATATGAAGCTCTAATCCTTGGATTACGAGCTGCCTTGGCGCTAAAAATTAAACATCTGTTAGTTTTTGGTGATTCTCAACTTGTTATAAATCAAATTAATAAAGTTTATCAGACCAGAGATGATAAATTGCACCCATATAAAACATATGTTTTGCAACTGTCATCCTTGTTTGATATAGTTACTTTGGAAGCTATTTCATGAACTAGCAACCGTGCAGCTGACACTATGGCCACAACTGCATCTCTTCTGCCCTTGGAGTTAGATGACGAATATGCCACCATCCTTATTCGTCGGCTCTAGGAACCCGCTTCAAATAATTCATGCTTAGAGCCTTTGGATGTGTTTCTAATCAATGAAACTACTCCTAAACCTTGGTATACGGATATATTTGATTTTATTCAAAATGGGACTTTCCCTGCCAATTCTAATAGAAACCAGCGTCGATTATTACGTAGACGTGCAAGTCGATTTGTAATAATTGGCAATACTTTGTATAGGAGATATTTTGAAGGTATCCTATTGAGATGTTTGAATCTAGAAGAATCCAAATCAGCCTTGAGTGAAGCCCATGATGGATCTTGTGGAGGACACTTTAGTGGTAGTGTCATTGCTAAAAAGCTCCTTAGGATAGGATACTTTTGGCCTACAATGGAGAATGATGCACACAATTATGTGCGCCAATGCGACAAGTGCCAGAAGCATGCTGACCTTGTCCATGCCCCTGCACAAGAGCTACAGGCTATTTCATCTCCTTGACCCTTTTCCAAATGGGGCTTAGACATTATTGGCTAAATTAATCCAGTGTCATCTGATGGACACAAATTCATCATAATCGCCACCGAGTATTTCACGAAGTGGGTTGAAGCTATGCATTTAGCTTCCTGCACTGGCACACAAGTCTCTATATTTATTTTTAATCAAATCATTTGTAGGTTCGGAATTCCTGCAAATCTCATCTCCGAAAATGGAACTTGTTTCAAAAATAAAGATGTCAAAAAATTATGCCAAAAATATAAGATTCAACATCGCCGGTCCACTCCCTATTATCCTAAGAGTAATGGTCAAGCAGAAGCATCTAACAAAACTTTAATCAAGATTCTCAAAATATTGGTAAATAAATCTGGCCGTGACTGGCACATTCAATTATATCCAACCTTGTGGGCCTATCGAACTAGTGTTCGGACCCCCACTAGAACTTCAAACTTCACCTTTTGTTTTGGTTTATGGTGTTGAAGCTATTTTTTCCTTTGAATTAGAAGTTCCTTCTTTGGTTCTACTACTTCAAGATACCGAAGTAGGAGATGAATATCGTGCTGGCAGATTTAGTCAGCTGGAACTCCTCGATGAAAAATGCATCAATGCTTTGGAGCATCTCCGCACCTACCAAAACAAGCTAAAAAGATCATATGCTAAAAAAGTTCGTCATCGATCCTTTGAGATCAACGACCTTGTTTTAAAAGAAAATAAAAAAAACTAAAGACCTTAGAGGTAAATTTGAGCCCAACTGGCTTGGACCAAACATTATCACTGCTAAATTTGAATCGGGAGCATACAAATTATCTACCTTGGATGGTAAAGAACTTAAAGAACCTATGAATATTATGCATCTTAAATGTTACTATGTATAAATTTGGTCATTTCATCCTTGTATATATTTGTTTAAAATATTTCAAAGTCACTATCTTGTATTTCTTTCAATTTATAAATTCAAAAAATACTAAAAAAAAAAACATTCAAAATCATCAAAATATTCAAAACTATTTGTTGTATTTATTTATGGCACTTGCTAATTCTTTCAAAAACAAACAAAAATAATAAAAATAAAAACAACAATATTCTTGACTCTTCTGAAACCAAAACAAAATAAAAAAGAAAGAGAGAGTCAAAATTATCAAACTCCTCAAAAATATTTTTTGTATATTCTTGAAGTATTGCAGTTATATTTTCAAATTATTTTGGATAAATTAGCATTTATTTGGAATCTCTCACTTTCGCAAACACAAAAATAAATATCTTGATTTTATCTGGCATGATTACTAATCTCTCTTATATCAAAGTCCAAAAAATTCAATTAAATAAAGTTTGAGCACAGAGAATTGATCTTGTTATTTACTTAAACCAAGCACATCCTTTCACAATAAAATGATTATATTTTTAATGTCCATGCTATGCTACATAGTAGAAGTGGTTTCTTGAGCGAAAAGTTTCCCCTGCTATCCTATCATGCACATGGTCTAGAATCTTTGAGAATTGGCAAAAGGAGAAGCTCACCCCTACCTAGAATAAAAATCCCTTGCTCTACAGCTAATTTGAGCAAGTATCCCTAGCATAGGAAGAAAAGCAAAGTTCAATAAAAAGAGAAAAAGCAAAAAGTTATTTTATATCATTACAACAATGTTCCAAGCAAAAGAAAGCAAAAATACAAAAGAAAACAAAACAAAACAAAAGAAAGCAAAAGCAAAAGTAATAAAATCCCTCTCCCTACCCATTGAAAAGAAAAGAAGGTTTGACGAGCTTGAATCCTTGGAATTCTCAATTATTCGAAAATTGTGAGGTAAGTCCCATAACAGGTGGTTTGTGCCCAACCTGCTTGGCCTTGGGTAACTCCTAGCATGGCGATATGTCTGTCACATTAGCGACCTTATTTTGTATAGACCTCTGTCTGCTTATGGATTAGCTAGCTCTTGATAACCCGACTTACATAGTAGTCTGGTATGGTTATATGCATCTAAATCATGGTTAATGAACACTTATTTGGTTAATTCAAATCACTTGTATCAAATTATCTCGCTCAAAACTGGTCAATGCACAAAGCAATTACACACACATTTGTATTTGAGAGATTTTGTGTATCATTATGATAAATCAATATTGGAAATGAACTCACATATGCACATGGGATTCCTTATAAATCTAAATTTTGTCTTCAAGATACTTTGAAATACTTTTGCAAATTGTCTGGAATAATTTTATTTTCTTATTTGAGAATAGTTGTTTCCAATTTTTATTTCCCATTGTACCAATTTTTATTTCCCATTTATTTAAAATCATAAAAACATATGACTTAAATCATTATGTTACACAATTATGCTTTCAAAAGAACGAACCTTATTACTATTTCATGTCATTTTGTCAACATGCAAAATTTGCAATGATGGTATAATTTCTAGGGAATTATTCAAAAATTCTATCACACTTAGGAATTTATGCCTAGCAAAAATCATTTCAAAATATTTTCATGCATAATATTTTTATGAAAATCTGAAAACAAACCATCATCATCATCATTTGCATCATCACAACAAAATTCTTAAGATAGTCTCTTAAGCACTCTTTTACTTTTAACAATATTTCTATACTAGGATTAGCTTGACGACCGAGTGAGCGGCGACTCCATGAAATGGTCTATAATAGCGACATTGTCCTTTGAAATTATTGTTAAAAGTCTTTTTATTTTTTATCAAATAATCACATCACAAACAACCAATTTGTTCTATCATATTATTTCATTTAAATTTTAAAGCATTCATTAAAAACCATACATATTTCCAAACAACATAATTACATGAATCATCAAACCATCAATCACATCAAAAACATTAAAGCATTGTAAAAACACATAAGACAAGTCATATGATCAAAAATATCTCATCTATATATATATCAAATATATGTACATCATATCAAAACCTGGATTGGTATGCCACAATCTATATCTTGGCATACTCAATCCTCTCAATCATATATCCTCTGTGTTGTGTCTCGAGAACCCCTCGAGCTCTCAACTTCATCTCCTCCCCTACCCTGAGGTGGATGAGGTGGCCCTATCGCAGTCTGTATGGTACCATGAGTCCTAGATGATGATCGTGATGATGTCCTAGATGACCTCATCATGACAAGCTCTGCAATATGAGATGGTAATGGCACCCTATCCTCTGTTGGCACTTCCTGGTGATATAGAGCCTGATAGAAGGCAATCTGGGACATAGCGCATGCTAAATATTGAGTGCTTGCTCCTCTGCATCATTCTCTAAGGCATGTAATCTCATCTCTGAGTTGTGTAACCTCAGCTCGGTGGTGTGCAGCCTCATCCTGCAAAGTCTACACCTGTGCCTAGAGATGGACTGTCTCTGCTCGAAGAGTCACTATCTCGCTGCTCTCCCCAGTGTCAACACCCTTGCCATTATCGAGCAATTGTGGCCTCTCTCTCTATGGATAAGGGGGTCTCTCCTCCCTCATCTCCCACTATCGTGGCCTCTTCTGTGCCTATGGTCTCCTCTGCTCTCTCCCACTGTGACCCTGTGCCACCTCAATGGCTGCCTGGTGTTGCCTCCCCATCCAATGCACAACTACATGAATCAGACCCTAAGCCCTCATCATCCAAGGAGGGTAGATGCCTATGTACCAGGCATCGTAGTCGTCGGCTACCCCTATGTCGTCCCCATCCACTGGTTGAATGGGGGCATCATCTATGTCCTGACTCCAAAATCACTGCATATCTAGAGCCCTTCTAGCTGTAGTGTTATCGCAGATAGTCTGAGAAAACTTGTAGTCTCTGAGAGATGGAATCCCTTGTTGTAGACTAAACTACCTCAAAACTCGGTCGTACCGATGGAGTTCCACCTCTCCCTTCTCCATCCTCAGCCAGTAGACTCGCCTGATGCAAGCCAGCTATTGTCCATCCTTAGCCCACCCTGGATGATCTCTCTAAGGCCTCTAGGTGATCTGGTTAGAGACGAGGTTGTCTAGTAGTCTTCAAGATGCTGGCAGATCTATTCGCTGCTATGCCCCTCTTCAAAGCCACCAGTAGAAAACTCGGGGCCTCTCCCTGTCAATCCCTGTCAGTGGAAGCCCTACAGGCATCTTCATCACGATGTGCTCCCAACACAAAACCTGTAGTAGCGATGTCATAACCAGACATCGATCACCCTTGTACATGACCCCATGCAGGATCCTATATAATTTGTAGAGCACAAAGCTCCCCCAAGCAAACTTGTATCCATGGTCTCTCATGTCGTAGACCACATATGTTAGTAGCCATGGCAGCCTACATCCACTCTGGTGGCACAACAGAAGTCCACCTACCACCCCAACCAAAACTCGTGTGAGTCTAGATGCCCCAGGCATCTAATGCAATGACTCGATATTCACTCTACCCTTCTCCAGGGCAAAGCTCGGATCGCCACACAGTCGCATCATCGCATGGCCCTGATTGGCCATGGGAGTAATCAGCCATCCTTGTATGGGGATCCTCAAAATCCTCCATACATCCTCCAGTGTGGGAGTCATCTCCCCTGTCGGTAATCAAAAATAGAAAGAACCTGGATACCACCTCTCTGCTAGGGCTGTCAATAGCCCCATATCTATAAAAACTTATGGCATGTATGCCACGTGCTGCAAGCCGACCTGTGCCAGCTGATCTCGCTCTGCCTGAGACAGGGCAGCCAAGTCATCCCTCAACCCGCCATATTTCCATTCTCTGCTCTTTAGTAATCCTCTCTACAACATAAACATAATCAACAATAAACATCATTAATAAATCAATCATAATAAAAAATAAATAAAAATTCAAGTCAAAGTAAGTTCAATTTTATAAATGATGATATCGCCCACAATTGGGCGATATCGTCCCAATTTTGAGCAAATTCATCTCTGATTTCGCATGAGGGAATCGTCCCTTATTGGACGAAATCGTCCCCCTATCGAAGATTTTGCCCTTGGATGAAATCGACGATCTCGAGATGATTTCAATGAAATCGAGATGATTTCGTCTTGATGACGTCGATGGCCCAAAAACGGCCGCGATGCTCAAAAATCAAGCAAATCTAGTCTAAAAAGCATAAAATTCTAAATTAAAACATTCTAAATTCAGTTTAGACCCTTACCCGTAGCCCGCACCGGACCTCTGTCGATCTGTGTGCTGTCTCGACCATCTTGTCTCTAGAGCTCTAAAAACTAGGAAAATGAACAGTAACAATGAATTAGGGTTTTACCCTATTTTTCTTAATTTTATTCAAAACACTTAAACATTTTTTTAAAATTTTTTGCTTTTTCGCATTTTTACCTCAAACGTTCGATTTGGGTAAAAACACGGAGGGGGCACCATAGTAAGTTGTCGTATGATTCGACCAAGAATCGTCGCCTAAAAATGAGAATAATTTTTGCTTTCTCGTAAATCGAGAAAAACTCATCTTTAACGCATTTTCTTCAAAAAATTCGCTAAAGAGGGCGAAAAATGTAGCACCCTAAAATTGGCACAGTAAAATCTTAATAATTACAATTACTCTAGTAAATAATTCAAATTCAAAATTTAACCCCCTAAACCGCTCCTAAACCGTCGCCTAATCCATTTCCCCATTTCTCATGCCATTTTTAGAGTTTATTTTGACCGTTTGACGATATCATCGTCGATCAGACGATATCGCCTCAGATCGGACTATTTCGTCTAGGCTAGGACGTCCAAACGATCTTGTCCCAAAACTAATTTTTCATAATTAGCCTCTATTCCAATGGCATCTCTAATCTAGGCAAAAGCGTGTCTGCGTCGTTAGAGACCCTCCCCGTTGGAGATCTCCCAAATTGGGATGATCTCCAACCTCCTAACCTCCCTCCTAAGCCTATTTAAACTTAGGACCTCCCCTTGGCATCCCCCTAGCTGAATTTTCTTGTAAATTGACCTTCACACGCATTAGAATAATCTGTATTACCATCTACATTTGTTGCATCCAATTTTCTTGCAGGAACTTTGTCATTTTTTAGCCGAAGCAAGCTTACATCATCACAGACGATCTTGTTCAGATCGGAGACGATCTTGTCAAATTAGAGATGATTTCGACTGCAATCATCATTGGGGGCAATCAGTGCCCAGAGTTTGCATTTTTCTCTTTTCATCTACTGTTTTATTCTACAATTAGTTAGTTTATTTATTATTTTTTGCTATTTTGCATCTTGGAGTTCACCCATATAGTTTAATTGCATAATAAGGTCATGATTAAGTTATTAAAGTGTTTCAACTTACTTGCATTTCTATTTGGGATTATCTGTTAACATCCTTATTGTCATTTTACATCATTATCCTCTATTAGCATTGCTACATTTTTTTGTATTCGGTGTCTATTTCTCTGTTTGCAGGTCTCTGACGAATTCGTCTGATGAATTCGTCAGATCTCAGATGATCCTACAGGTCGAAGATGATTTTTTCAAATTCCAGATGATCTTGTCTGCTTCAAGAATCAGAATCTCCATCAGACATTCGGATCAGATATGGCTCTATAATTTAGCTCTTTCTCTCTATTTTTGTTCATATTTTTTTGTTGTATTTCATCTAGTCTGCATTTTCATAATAGAACAACTTAGATTCATTTGGTCGAACCTAGGACCTAAATGTTTAAGGATAAAACTGAACACATTAAACACATTCCCAACCTAGGCATGGAAACTGCCATTCAAACATTTCTTGGTGAACCCACCATCCATCAAAAAATCACCACCATACACCTCCCTTGAGAGGCGGGACCTTCGGAAGGCCTCTTAATATGAGGTACCGTGCCATCCTTTTCACATCCCCTTTCGGGCATAGATCCTATAGCCTGAAGGTAAGGGTGTGAAAAATTTGGAGCGATACAGAAACACCTAAAGTTTCCAGTATCTCACATCATGGTTTCCACATACACTCTACGAGCATTCAATGATGCGATATGCTCGACAGTTGGCACAATTATCCTTCCCATCCAGGTAGGACAAAGGACCATACCTACATTGTAACATATTTTGGAAGGTGAGATGGCCTATAACATCTTGTTGGGTCAGCCATGGATTAGGGACATGAAGTGTGTCCCTTTGATAGCTCATCAGTGCTTAAAGTATACATTTGAAGGGGAGATGCATGTAGTCCCGATGGACTTAGAATCCTTCAAGTATTGCAATGTGATGTAGCTGATGCTGCAATCGACCCTTCCATCAACGCATTTGGATTTTTAGTTGAATCCATCTAAAAAAGGTCTGATTTTGTAGGCATCCCCGTTAACAAGTCCATCAAACCCCCAGTCGGGTCCATCTTCATCGTCTGGTCCTTCACCAATGATGCCACCTATGGTGGCCAAAAAATGGGACAAAGGGAAGAAACCTCTAGAAGAAGCACCGCCAGTAATGTCAACTATCTCTATAGAGGAGATGCCTAGCAGGATGAAATTCGAGGCTCCTAGTTCACCCGACATCGAGTGGACTTCGAAACAAGGTCCGATTTCTTAGGCATCCTCGTTAACAAGTCCATAAAACCCCCAGCCGGGTCCATCTTCATCGTCTGGTCCTTCACCAATGATGCCACCTATGGTGGCCAAAAAATGGGACAAAGGGAAGAAACCTCTAGAAGAAGCACCGCCAGTAATGTCAACTATCTCTACAGAGGAGATGCCTAGCAGGATGAAAGTCGAGGCTCCTAGTTCACCTGACATCGGGTGGACTTCGAAAGAACTTCCATTCCCTCCCCTTCAATCACCAACAATCACCATTGAAATGGCCAATACGGGCCTAAGGGAGTATTTGGTGTGGAATATTGTAGCAAAACCCACACTAGAGTTCATGTAGGACGTGGGGAGACCTCACCTCCCCATTGGTACTATTGTTCCTCTAGGCTACCCGTCGAACCAGGCAAACTTTGTGTATGGGGGCCTTGATCATGGTATTGAACCATACATGTAAGAGGATGAAGATGAAGAGCCCTTTGCAGAAGATGTCAACTATTTTTCCAACCCAGAATTTTCTTTGAGATACCTTGGCCAATGTAATTGGCATGGATATAGGTTAGGAAGATATGAGCAAGGAGTGCATGTTCTTTGCCAACCAAGATATCAGATGCCATATGACAAGTCAGGAGTAGGGTTCAACCACCCCCTACCCCTGGCCATCTTGGTAGAGAACATGCAAGGCCTAGGGATAGGCAACAAGGGTGGATTGGCATTAGATCCTTATGGCAATCCCAATACAACATATACATTGGAGGATTATCTCCCATGGTCGACCACCAACCTTGTTAGCCTCAAAAACCCTTTCCCTTCGCTTGAGAGAGGAGAAAGTTTGAGATCTCACCTCCAAAGGGGATATAGACAAGGTCAAGAAGGATCTTCAGAGGATGAGTTAGAATATGAGGTAGCACCATGGGATCCCTTCAAATTAGATATCAATCACTCACAAGTGACCCCCATGGATGATTATCAAAAAAGCCTCTTGGCAATTTTCCCTTTGTCAGCTCCCATCGAGCAAGTGCCACCACAAGACAATCAGGCCCCATCGTAGAGAGCAGAACAACCCCAATGGGGCCAAATCAATTTGCTCAAGCAAGAAAAGCCTCTAATGTTGCAAATAGTTGTTGGAGCCAACGAAGGCCTTTGGATCTCTAATAGTGATTATGAAGATGAAACTGAGATGGCCTATCTCAATCATATGCGACAACAACAATACCCCTTGGAGATTAATGACATATTTGAACAACTAAACATAGTTCCAGGGCATTAGTGGTACATAGACCCAATGCGATGGGACCAAGTGTTGAATTCACCACTTTGGACATACAGAGAACACCTTCCGCCCAGAGATCCTATAGCGATATTAGTGCCGAGGGTAGACCCTGTCTTCCTATCTGCACATAGGGCCGATCCATTTGTTCCTATACCTCTAGAGATAGATTCAAAGCACAAAGAATATCCAAAATGTTTGAGTCACCACACCCATGGTAATGGAGACCAAAATCATTTCATCAACATGATCTCCATTGACTTAACCACCCCCATCTACAATTCGGTTGATCCAACATAGTCATTGTATTTAGACATAGATGCCATATACTGGGATCATGTCAATTCACCACCATCCCCATAAGAGTACTGGCCTTTTGATGAGATGCTTCATTGCACCTCAAGGCCAACTCAGGATGTCTTCCATGCTAAAGAGGAATCCGAGATTCCTAATGATGATCTTAACTCAGCAAATAATATCCACTTGATCCCAACTCCACACCAGTTGGAAGACAAATCCCACATGTTGATCAAGGAGATGACTGACATAGACATCGGCTTGGATCCAATGAATCCATAGATTATCAAGCTGGGGGTAATTCTATGCCTCGAAGAGAAAGTTGACTACATTACCCTTCTCAAAGAGAAGAAGGAGGTTTTTGCATGGTCATACAAAGACATGTCGGGGCTAGATCCGCAGCTAGTCACGCATAATCTGATGCTTGATCCGACAGTCAAGCCAGTTAAGCAAAAACTCCATAAGATGCATCCAACAGTAGCCTTAATGGTCAAAGACAAGCTACAAAAGCTGTTGGATGCATAGTTTGTCATCTGCATGGATTACCCACCATGGTTGTCCAACATGGTGCCCATCAAAAATCCCGATAGGAGGATTCACATATGCACTAATTTTTGAGATCTAAACAAAGCGAGTCCTAAGGATGATTTCCCCTTGCCAAGCATCGACACATTATTAGATGCTACAATAGGTCACAAAATGCTATCCCACATGGATGGTTTCTTAGGATACAATTATATTCGTATCAATCCCGAGGACCAACTAAAAATGGTGTTCACAATGCCTTGGGGGACATTTTATTATAAGGTCATGCCCTTTGGCCTTAAAAATGTTGGCTCCACCTACCAACGTGCCATGACATACATATTCCATGACTACATGCATAAAAATTTGGAATATTACATGGATGATTTTTTTGCCAAATATCTTTGGTGCCCAGATCATCTCGATGACCTAAGCAAGATCCTCGATGGCCTCATGGAACATAAAGTTAGACTGAATCCCAAGAAGTGCATATTTGGCATCACATCTAGAAAAATCTTAGGTTTCATAGTCTCAAAGTGAGGCATCAAGGTGGACCCAAAAAAAGTCAAGGCAATCCTTGAAATGCTTCCCCCAACTACCATCAAGCAGCTCAGAAGCCTGCAGGAAAAGGTCATGTCAATCAAGTGCTTCATAGCACAGCTATCTGACAAGTGTTAACCCATGAATAAATTATTGCACAAGGGGGTCACATTTCACTGGGATGACGAGTGCCAGTTAGCCTTTGATGAAATTAAACAATACTTGGATTCACCGCCAGTATTGGCACCACCCAGACCAAGAGTTTCATTCTACTTATACATCTCAGCTACTGAGGTGGCACTGGGCACCATGTTAGCTCAAAAAAATGAACTTCACAAAGAACAGGTTACTTACTATCTTAGCCGCACCCTGGAGTTATGAACTTAACTATGCATACATAGAGAAACTCTGCATGGCAGTGGTGTTTGCTACCAAAAATCTAGGCCATTACATGCTGAGAAATAAGATGTATGTTGTATCTAAGGAGAATCCATTATGGTACATGATGAGTCACACTTATTATATTAGCCACACGATGAAATGGATCATGTTGTTGACAGAGTTTGACATAGAGTTCATTGGATATAAATCCATCAAAGGTCAATTCATATCCAGTCAACTAGTGAAGGTTCCTCTCGAAGATGATCAGCCTCTGATCATAGAACTACCCGATGATGGGGTCTTCCATGTCTCAGAATCGCCAGATTTTGATGAGCTTGAGTCACAGGCCAACATAACCATATTTTTTGATGGTTTCAGTTAATTATTAGTTATATCATTTACACTTTTTTATTTATTTATATTATATACTTTAAATATAATTATTCAATTATTTATATTTCATTTTAATTAATTATATTTTAATCAATAAACAAATATAAAAATTAAATAGTACGAATTTAATTTTTTTTAATTTTTTTTAGTTTGAAAATAAACTACCGTTAAAATTACATTAAACTATAAATATAATTACCATGTTATAATCTAATTAATAAGTGAAAAAATAATAATCAATATTAGTATTATTTTAAGAGAAATTTGTAATTAGTTGCATTTTCATTGCTTCTTGGTAGGTTTGAATCCTCCTCCTTTTCATTACTATAACTTGTAGTTAGGTCAAGTTAAAATTTTTAAGGTAGTTGATGGCACATGTTAAAAATTTAACATAGTTACATCCTCTTCTAATACAAGACCTTTAAATTTAAATAGAGATTACATGTCAAACTGTTGGTCAAATATCTTCCTAATTATACAAACATGCATTTGTGTGCCCTAGAAATGGCCAACATTGAATGGTTGGAGGAAAGGAATGTCCTTTGCACCAATATCCAGAGAGGGTTGTCTCCCTTATTAAATCCTACATGGGTTTAAGACTATATTTGTGAGAAATAAATTAGAAACGATAAAAAGGGATAGGAAATATGGCCATAGGCCAAAGGTGTAGGATTGGGGATAGACTAGCAGCAGAAATTCCACCCAAGCATTGAAGTAGCATGAAATAAAAGAAAGGCAGCATAAATTACTTACAACCTTGCAGAGACAACCTCCAGGATCACATTCCATAACTCACTCCCTTTCCAACAATGTTCAAACTTAGATGTATAATTTAAACTTAACAATAGACAATGAATATGAGCATGAAATAGACATACATAAAATAGAAGGAAATCACACACAAAATCACTTGCAAGTTCAAAATCTAAGTATCTTATATTAATACAAAGAACTTGAATATTTTTTTTGTAGAATGTCTAACCTCCTTTTACAATGAAAATTGATTAGTATTTATAGAGGATTTCACGTCTTTCATTAAATACACATGAAGACAAAATACTCACAGATCAGGAATCTTGGTGAGACAATTCATCATTGATGTCACTAAAAATCTTTCTTTTGAGGTGATAATCTAGCTTTTAAGGAAATTATTCTGGGAAATCGGTATTTTTGGAATCGGTGCATGGAAAACTACAAGACTTGATCGTTGACTTGGTACATTCACAATCCTTGAAAATACGCTTCGTCTTGGAAATTATAAAAATTGCCTTGCACTTTTAATATTGTTGCTCTCTTTGCTCGAGATCCACAACCTAAGTTACTCTTCACCACAAATATTTAATGTTTTTCATTCACCTGTCTTGGTAGTTTTGGAAATTCTTTGACATCATTGATAGTGCAACTTTCTTGAACTTAGCAATAAGAAAATGCATATTTACTTTTTCAATCACATTTATTGGTGGAAAGGGTGCCTTTATTGATTTAATAATCTTTATGCATTCCCCGATCATGATAGCCATCAACCTTTTATACTCCAGGTGAAAGCACCTTTAACAACTTCCTTGCTCCATTAAAATATATGTTCACCCCCAAAATAGGTGAAAGGAGCCATTACATTTCTCATGAGGCGAACGCAAAGTTGAATTTTCAAAGTTGCTTTGAAATTCTGACATTTCACCTACTTCATTGTCCATAGCCTGTTCAACTGCAAGAAAGGTGAATGGAGCTTTTGCCCCTCAACTAGAATGAACGTGTTGTTGGCTTTTCAACAGTTTGTTCCCAAAGATGTTTGCCCCAACTTGGGGTGAATGAAGCTTTCACCCCATATTTGGGGTAAATGTACCCTTTCATTTAAAATTTGTTGAATTTGGTGTTGAATGCATTACAACTTGAGGTAGTTCAAAGAACTTTTTTTGAATGTCTTCATTATACCAAAGCATCGACCAGGTACGATTATTCAAACTTTTGAGGATGTTCTCCCCAAAGTAGGATGAATGAAGCTTTCACCCAAATTTGGAGTGAATGTGATTTTTTTGTTTTGACTTTGGGCAGCATCAAAACTTATCAAATATTCAAAAAATTCATTGTTTAGTTTCTTCTTTCACCCCAATGAGGGGTACAAAGGATTTTTTTCCCTCAATTGGGGTGAACACATTTTTCGAAGTTTACCATTCCTCTTTCCTTTTACGTTCATCTCAAAGTAAGGCGACCAAGCCTTTCATCCAATGTTTGGGGTAAATGTGATTTTCCTTTTTGGTGAAGCATGCAAAATTTTTATGAGCGATTTTTACCAAAGTCACCAACCATATTTCCCAGCCATTTTTCCTTTAAACACCCATAATTTCCAAGCCAAAAAAGGATACATAACAACAAAGAAGGAAAAACAAAACATAAGTGCAACATATTATATCGGTCAGAATACTGTAACATAATATTATTATATTTTGTTGATATTTGTTGATTTTATATCAATACAACTTCATAGAAACTTTAATGTGGAATAGTACAAAACTACCAACATTCTAGTGACTCACAGGGTATCCATCTCGTATGGATGCAAGATATCCTAGGCTATTATCCATGTGCTTCTATGAAGTATTTTTTCCAGTAGCTCTGGCTAGAGCTTTTAATGTAGATGTCTTTTTTTTAACCTAATTTTTTACTTCCTTAGCGGCTTTAATATTTGCTCCCATTCGGAGTACTTTTTCCCTTTCTGCTTATTCCACTACATTTTCATCTATTGCTCATTCCTCTAGCTCCTTGAGGCTTTGGGAGGTCACTTCATATACTAAACCACCTCCTCCCAAGAATATGTAGAAAATAAGCAAGGAACACTTAGTGACTCAGATAAAATAGATTTTGGATGTCTTCCATGCTGAGACGCTTCACTCGTTGAGCTAGCTCAAACAACAATAGCTCCATGCATGTAAGTTTCTACATAAGAAGCAATACATGTTCCTCTATAATGGGCTCCTTCCATGTATCAATATCTGAGGTGTCCTCCACAAATTTCTTCCAAGCCACTTCTAATTGTTCCTTTGGTAGAGGTTCGCCCCACTCATCTATAAAATCTAGAAATACCATATCAACAAGAGCATAAAAATGATTCATTGAAACAATATGCTCTCGCTTGATTGCATTAAGAATATTTAAGAATTATCTCACAAGGTCCATCCTCTAAAAGTAGATGTGCAACATGACTTTTGTAGTAGACCAAGAGTGATCCATCCCACTCAGGGGGGGAATATGCATTTTGGAATGCACCAATACCTAAATTTTTACCGCCACATTCATGTATGGCTCTAGCATTTCCTTAGTGTTATAAATCAACTATTGACCTCGTTGGATCTATATTTGGACTGCCCATAAATAATGTAACACCTAAACTGCCTACACTACAAACTTATCGTAATTCTAAGCCAAGCGAAGGTGAGCCTCCTTAATTTTTTTTGGAGAAAAGCCTACAACCTGCATGGCTTTCTTCGCTAGTTGAGTTTGTATGGATTTTAGCTATGTTTTGAGTGCTTGCATCTCTATTCTTGATGTATCCCTTTCTTTCAAGTGCACTCCTACCTGTTGGTGCAAGTATTTATTTTCTATGGTTGTCCTCTCCTCTTGTACTCTGCTTTTGGCCAAGGCACTTTTGAGTTCAATAATTTTATTCTCCTTATCAAAATATCTTTTCTTATAATACTCGCCATGCAAGTATATTGAACTCATGTCAACCTGTATGTTTCCCATTTTCTCCATTGGATCAATTCTAGTTATATCTTCTATTAAAGTCTCACAAATGTAATCACTCGATGTCATTTATCCTTGTGGCTTCTGGACCAGGGAAGTGATTTTAGTTGTGTGAGCTTCCATGGCAACTGAATTGAAAGCAACCTTCTTGAGTGGTCATGCTGGAATTAATGCTTATTTCTATATGTGGCTCTTCAACCATTGAAATGAAATAAGATGTGCCCAATTTATTTTCTCTACGTTGGAATGCTTGGGTGCCACCTCAACTTCTACTAGCACTTGCAAGTCCAAAATGGTGTGAAAGATATCAAAATTTTTGAGTGATCAGGCTCAAAGGAAGTGAAAAAGATAGCAATGAGGGGAGGGACTAATACGGTGGAGTGAGTGGAGAAACCAAGTTTGTCTGCAATTACGCTCACTCTAGGAGAAGCTTGCATACTTACAACCTTAGTGAAAATGGTAGTAGTAATAGAAGGGGAAGGGTGTGAAAATGGGTTCATCCCTAATACAAATGAACTAAAAGAAAGGGAGGCTAAGGAAATGGGAATAGAAGAAGGATCAATAGTTACCTGTAAAGGGGAAGAATATGGAAGAAAAATTGACATGGAGGGCATACCGAAATGGGGAGAGACTGATGTAGAAATTGACATAAATGAACTGATAGTCACTACATGCTCAAAAGAAGGAGGGAGAAAGGGATATGTACATTCAGGTGCAAGAATCGTGTGCTCCAGTGATGGGAATTACTGTGAAATAATTTATTCTTGTTGCTCCTCTACTTCCTTCTTAATTTTCACTTCCTCCTCAATGTTTATGACCTCCACCTAAGAGCTCTCTGTATGCTGATCATCCTCCTATTCATGACTTATGGGAAACATTTACACAACCATAATTGGAGCATATATCTCCAGCTAAGAGGAAATTATAGTTATTGAAATAATTGGAACTATGGGAACTATAACAACCAAAAATATAGTAGTAGAGGAGGTAGTACAACTAGTCCTTGGCTTCTTCATAGCTTTCAAAAATAGAGGCACATCTCAGATAGTGTGCTTCTCCACCAAATATGCCTCATAAAATTTACCCTTCATCCATTATGACCTCCATTGAAATACATATGACTATTTATCGTCATCCTTAGGAGTCTCTTCCTTAATTTTTGAGTGCTCTCCCTTTGCCTCACTTTCATTGTTGTTAGAATATTGAAAAATTTGTAGCAAGATCTTGGTGAAATCGATGGATTTATAGGTGTTAACAAACTCATCATAGGTATCCAAAAATGCCTCATCCATCTTCAACCCATAAGGTAACATGATTTTTCCTCTGTGAACTCACATTATCCACCAATTTATAATTTTTTCCTTGGTCCATAGGGGTTGAATTTATTTTACTTGACTAAATAGTCCATGTCGAGGAATCTAATTTTTATATACCACTGGATTATACTCCATCTCCTATTCATAACAATCATGCCAAGATGTAATAGACTACTGGATTATACTCCACCACCTCATATTTTCAATGTGCCACTCCGTGTCAGGTCCATCAAAATTATTGCACCTCTTTTGTATGTTAGGCCATAGACAATAGTGAAATGTCTTAGCTTTAATTATTTCTATAAATTTTCCCAATGGGTCGTACCTCCACAATTGTAGTAGTTCTATCAAACCTAGGTCTTGAAGTATCATAGTGAGTAGCCTATTTTGCTCGACCTGATTTACTTCTATACTACCAAAATTGAAATACAAATTGCAATTCATTCTCTTGTCATGCCTTGCTCCATACACATCATTAGCATAGTCTATTTGATGCACCACCTCCATGGAAAAAAAATGTTTGGTGGTAAATTACAAGAGCAAGAATGGCTTACCCATGAATCCATAGATCCTTATGACCATGCCTTGAGTTAACAAAAATATATTACCTTTTTCAACCATAGCAACTGGTTCTCTCATCTCCTATGGTACTCTTTCACATGTTGCACAAATGAGCTCTATTTTAGTACCAAGAAACAAATGGTTGTGTAGACACCAAAACAACACTAATCCGATTATGTGACAATAAGTACTGATCGCACTAACACACACAGCCCCCAAGGCAACCCTCAGAGGTTAAACAGTGGTTCTAACCACTCACACAGTAGTTTTGCAAGTTAGAAATCAATTTGACACCTTTTAGACACTTTATTGCTTATTCGTCCCACCTAGGGACGAGTGTGGATTTGTACTCGTCCTACCCAGGGACGAGTACGGATTGATACTCATCTCACCCAGAGATGATTATTAGCACTCGCTCCGGGGTGGGATGAACACCAGGTTTGACCGACAAAAAGTCAGATCTCGGCGTATGACAACTCAGAACTGCCACTTAGATTTTCCTGCATGGCATAGGAGTGCGAGTGAGTTATTTTGACAACACACATCTGCCAATTGAATTTTCCTTCACTGCATGGGAATGAGAGTAAGCTTTTTAAGACAACTCATATTTTCCAGTTAGCTATCCCTTCATTGCATGGGAGTGCAAGTGAGATTTTCTAAAACACACAAAGACATGCACAAAGGCAGTTAAGAAGCCCTTGATCAAGAAGAAGTCTTCTCTTCACACAAAAAGCTTTCATGCAAAGTAACGCTTTTGCATGTTAATTCAAAGAGACCCCTTGGGTCTATAAAATGGTGAGCTTCCTCACCCAAAAGATATACAGAGAAGGAGCATTTTGAGCGACGATGAAGTGTTGCTAATTCATTTACTTGCGATTTGTGTTTCCAACATCCATAATCTCTTAATTGAAAGAGAGGTTATTGGGTGGCTTTTGAAGGCACGAATCAAGAACCAACACCAATTTTTTTGACCACAATATTCTACCAATTCGTCGACAACACATCACATTAGGTTTCGAACCCATCCCAAGCGGATTGGTGTCGAAGCAAAGTTTCACCCACGGGCGGTTTGCCTTCGGGCACCCCCCCTCGCTTTATTTCTTTTATAGTATTTAGCTAGTTTCATGTTTATGCTTTTGTCAAGTTTTCATTTCATTTAGATTCATTTTAACCATTGTTAGATTCATCTTTTATTTTTCATACACAAGTGCTACTGATTCTTTGTTTGTTTCTTTGAACGTAGATTTGCAGCATTAGAGGAGAAGTGAGGAATCTACCTTTACCAACGCAAGCGGCGACAATGTTTTGGTTTGCCCATATTATATGTGGGCATGTGGAAGAAGGAATTCTGAAACAAGTTGTAAAAGAGCAACATTTAACGCTCCTATCCCCTAAAAAGGAAGGAGACGCATTGTAACACAAATTTGCAAAGCATATCAATAAAAGGGCTGATTTTTATATTTCTTTAATATCTTGTGTTCATGTTCTTTCTTTTTATGCAATTTTAAATAACATAGGGTTTAAGCATTATTTTAGTTTCATTTACATTGCAATTTTAGTTTATCCTTTTTGTTTATGGAATCTTGTGCTTTCAATGGCGATCACGGTGGGACCTCTGTCCTCTATTTTTTTTAGGTTAAATTACTGATCTAAAATTGCTTGTTTTTTTACAGGTACCTATTTTTCAACATCGGACTGTTATTCGTCTTTGCAAGTGACAATTACAGAATTGGTATTCGTTTCACCCTGGGACGAATAAACTATTCGTTTCACCCTGGGATGATTATAGTTTTGTTATTCGCCTCACCTAGGGACGAGTATAAATTTGTGCATTTTTCAAAGCAAATCAGAAACATCCTGTTAGGCAGAGAAGAGGTAGGGGTTTTTTTAAAGCTTCTGTCAAATTTCTATTTTTTTGTTTTCTGGTTTTTAGTTTTGTGTGGCCTAGGGAAAGATTTCTTTTTTGTTTGCCTGTTTCAATTTTTGCAAAATTAAAATGAACCCCACACATCATGTGGTATTTTAAACCAATGCATTGGTCGTAAAACCCCAACCCTTGAGCAAGACCAAAGGTGGATTCTATTATCACTTTGGCTTGAGATATTGCATACATTACCTCGATCGCGACTGTTGCTAGACGTAAATCCTGATGAAAGCTGATCGAGTGTAGCTTGGGGTGATTCCTAGCACACGAGGATAAGTCTTCTATGGTAGGTGTCATAAATAGAGTGATTCCCCTTTTGTACCGCCTATGTTCCATGTATCATCTGCTCTCACGTACCTATAGTCTCCCTCATGTAAGGGCGGGTATATAGAAAGGTTGGTATATCAGTCCGACAATGGTATATTGAAGGGGCGACCATTTTGGGAGTCATAAGAGCCTTCATAATTGCATTTAAATGTTTCACAAAAATTTTCAAAAACAAAACAAACAACAAAACACACTAAACTAGATTTAGGGCACACTATTAATCTTTAAAAGAGATAATCATTGCTTGTGTGTGTATGCTATTTTCTGTTTAGACAAAAAAAAATCATAAAAAGAATTTTTGCATTTTTAGGTTAGCATTACCATGGTGAATACTCGTAGCCAAGCCCAATCACGGGCAGAAGCTACAGAAAATGCACCAAGAGAGACAAATCATCTCTGATATAGCCTTGAAGACTTGGCCATCCCGCCTCAATGGCGGGGTACACCAGTTAGTTCACACCATGCAGAACATGGCTCTAGAGGCCCCTCCTTGAGAGGCACTCCAACCCATGCAGTCATAGAACATGGCTCTAGAGGCACCTCCTTGAGGGGCTCTCCAAGTCAGGCCATCAATAGACGAGAATTTAGAACCCCCTCCCTAAGGGGAACTCATGAGCAACAAGAATATTTTCAAGAAAATAACCTATATGTACCACCTGGTCTAAGCACGAAGCCTCCCTTTGAAGTTCATTATGGGTGGCCTAGTGATGAAGCATTGTGTACTGCTATGGAACAACAAAGGGTCCAAAAGGAAGAACCCTATGATTTTGTGGTTCCTAATTTACCCCCGATTAATGTCAGACACAGTATACCATATCCAGAACATCAGGTTCTCCCAATAGGGCAAGACAATGCTGCCCACACTTTTTATGCATATCACAGAGAGAATGAGGAGGATCACTACATTCTTCAAGAACAATATCCAGTGCGAAAACGATGCACGTCTGCACCTGCTTTATATCCAGATCACTCATTGAGACCATAGTTTCAAGTAAATGTGGCCAAACTCGATATAGGGAAGCAACATATAGGGGTCTCAAAGCACTATGATCGAAACAGATATGTAGGAGAGACATCTAGGCCTATTAAACAAGAGACGACAGAATAAAATAATTTTGCATTTACACAACTAGCTGCCTTCCAAGCACAAATCACGCAGCTTAGGCAAGAACAACAGGAATTAGAACATTTATGTCACCTTGATCAGGAGCGCATTCAGCGTCAGACAGTTGAATTGCGTCACAACAATGCTCTTGAGAAGGCCCCAGTTCCTCGTGCACAACAATATGAGATGTATGTGAGGCACAATCCCCTAGTGTGAGACAGGTCTCCGTGACTTCAACAAGCACTACCTCCAAGACCTCTTAGACCTGAGCGGGAGGCCATTCCCCGCAACCATGATGGGCATCCTCCGCGGGCACCCGTCCATGTTTATAGGCCTAGGCCAAACACTCCTCAAGAAGATTATGAGGATTATTAACAAGAAGAAGAGCGGGCTGAAACGCCCTATCAAGGCAGAAGGGATGCTACCCATTTATCCATTCAAAGACCTCAAGTTCCTCGCAACCCACAACAGGAACAAACCAAGGAGGAGGAGATTACGTCCTCTGATGCATACAAAGTGTTGTTATAATGCTTAGAGACTATGGAACTCAATACTACTGGGCCCCAAAAGCCTACCTTATGCCAACTTCGTAGTCACCCGGTGCATCCGTCAGTGCCAACACCTCCATACCCCGAACATTTTAAGCTGCCCCAGTTGGCACTCTTTAAAGGGGATGAGGATGCTCAAGAGCATGTGACGTGATTTTTGAGCCAATGCTTTGGTATACAAGACAATGATGCATTGCTATTGAGAACATTCATAACCACATTCGTAGGGTCTGCCTTGGATTGGTTTACCCATCTACCAAAGCATAGCATCTACAACTTGGATCAACTAGTGGACGCATTCCTAGAATGTTTTGCTTTCAATACAAAGAAAAAGGTGTCACTCAGTGATCTAGCTAGCCTCAAACAGTATGAGGAGGAGTCTATGGTAGCATATGGGAATCGGTGGAGGATGGTGCTTTCAAAGTTGTCCTACCTCCCTCCTATGTCCGACTTAACTCAAATGTTTGCAAAGAGCTATTTGCGATCGATCTCTGTGCTATTGCAGCTACAACAATACGCCACTTTAGAAGAATCTCTGGTGCAAGCTAGACGTATCGAAGAGATCAAGATACAGGATGGTGAAATTTCCAAGCCTAAGAAAAAAGAGTGGAACAAGAGTACCAAAACAGGGAATACGCAACAGAAACCCACCGTGGTCAATCAAGTTGCTATTAATGCCCCTACGCCTGCCCAAGCAACACAACCTTCAAAGGCTAATTATCAGGCAGTGCCTCACAATAATTATGAGAAAGATAACAAAAAGCAGGATCAAAATCAGCAGCGTCGCCCTAAGCAACAATTTACACCATACATTGAGTCTAGGGATTCCTTGTTTGATTGTTTGTCAGCGGCAAACTTGATTAATCTGCCAGATATTCCAAAAATTGATCCCAATGCGCAAAAGCCTAAGGGGTATAGAGAGGATCTTTTCTGTCAATTCCATAGAAGGAAAGGGCATGACCTTAATGTTTGTTGGACGTTTAAAGGTTTAGTGCAAGATCTCATTGATAATCACACATTGGTAGTGGATAATCCCATCGCACCCAACAACCAACAAATGGGTGTTTTCAAAGATCCTTTACCCACACATGATGCACAAACAAAACATCTGCATGTCAATGAAGTGCAACAGAGTTTCCCCATGGGGGATATGTTGGGATGATTAGCATTGTGACAAGAAATAAGAGACACCCAGGAGTTGTCCCTACGACAACCACTAGGGAAGTTCCATCCACATCACAACATCAACCAAGTCCTACACAGTTGCCCCCGCCTAGACTAGTGGCCATGATTCAAACTAGACTTACCCAAAGTCTACGGACCACATCGTCTAGGCTCTCCATTTATGAGCTTATTCAACAATCGGCACCCCATCGAGAAGCTCTTATGGAGATATTAAAGGCAATTGAATTGCAACCCCATGAAGCGGATTCATTCAACAATTTTGTGGGGCATGTCAAACAGTGTACTAAACCAGTCATTACCTTCAGGGAAGACAAGTTAAAAACGATGACTGGAGATGTAGCGGATCCACCCCTGCACATTATTGCACGGGTCAATGGGACTCCATACAAACGGGTGTTGATAGACACTGGTTCATCCAGTAACCTTATTACAACTGCTGCATTGAAACATTTGAAACTACCAACCTCTCACATTGCACCTTCCACTTATACCCTTCGAGCATTTAATGATGCGATATGCTCGACAGTTAGAACAATTGTTCTGCCCATACAAGTGGGAAAAAAGACCATTCATACGTTGTGCAACATTTTAGAAGGTGAGATGGCTTACAATATATTGCTTGGGCGGCCTTGGATCCGAGATATGAAGTGTGTCCCTTCAATTTCTCATCAATGTTTGAAGTATACATTTGAAGGACAAGTGCATGTGGTCCCCGTAGATTTGGAACCTTTTAAATATTGCAACTCAGTGCAAATCATGCCGCAGTCGACCCTTCCTTCAACGCACATGGATTTCCAGTTAAATCCATCTAAATGGGGTTCGACTAAGCAAGAATATCCATCACCACATCAATCAAATTCTCAGGCGGGATCATATTCTTCATCCATTCCTCCTGCAATGACACCACCTATGGTGGCCACCCCAACGGACAAAGGAAAGAAGCCCCTGGAAGCAGAACCACCTTTAGTCTCCAACATCTCTACAGAAGAGATGCTTAATAGAATGGAAGTTGAGATGCCTAGTTCACCCCACATGGAGTGGACTCAAGGAGAACTCCCATTCACTTCCCATCAATCGCCAACGATTACTATTGAAATGTCTAACATAGGCATGGGGGAGTACATAGTGTGCAATGTTGTTGCAACGCCCACACTTCAATCTATGCAAGACATGGGAAGACCTCGACTCCCCATAGGCTCCGTGGTTCCTTTAGGCTACCCACCTAATCATACGAACTTTATTTTTTGGAGGCCTGGATCATGGTGTTGAACCTTCCCAACAAGAAGAGGAAGATGAAGATCCCTTTGTGGAAGATGTCAACTATCTGGCTAACCCAGACTTCGCATTAAGATATCTTAGCCAATGCAATTGGCATGGATATGGGTTAGGTCGGTATGAACAAGGAATGTGTGTTTTGTGTCAACCAAGATACCAAATTCCTTATGACAAGTCAGGAGTAGGGTTTAATCACCCTTTTCCCCTCGACATCTTGGTCAAAAACATGCAAGGCCTAGGGATAGGCAACAAGGATGGGTTGGCATCAGATCCATATGTCAATCCAAATACAAGTTATACATTGAGGGATTATTTCCAATTACCAAAAAATAACCTTGTTGACCTCAACAACCCTTTCCCTACGACCAAACAATGAGAAACCTCATGGACTCACCCACAAGGGGAAGATGGACAAGACCACGAAGGGTTTTCTGAAGATGATTCGGAGTAAGATTACTCGCACGAATATCCAATGAATGACGATCAAGAAATCTTCCTAAGGATGTTCCCATTGAATGATCCTAGTGAGCATAGGCTACATCAACAACAACAAAATACTTTGGACATAGATGACATGTTGGAACACTTACACATAGATCCAATACCTAGGAGGCATTTCAACCTGGTGCAGTTATAGCAATTACTGCACCCACCACTCTAGGCCTATCGAGAGCATTTTTTGCTTGGAGACCCTATCAAACCATCAGTGCCTAGGGTAGACCCTGTTTGCAGGTACGTGCATAGGGCTGACCCCTTTGTTCCAGTGCCTACAGAGCCAGATCCAATGCACCAAGAACATCCCAAATGTCAGAGTTGTCACATTTGTGATAATGGAGATTACAATCATTTCATCAACATGGTCTCCATTGATTTGACCGCCCCCATCCACGATCCAGCCAATCCAACATGATTATTGCATCTAGACATAGAGGCTATCGATTGGGATCATGCTGACACACCACCATTTCCATCAGAGTATTGGCCTTGCGGGGGGATGTTTCATTTCACTCCAGGACAGACTCAGGATGTCTTTCATGCTGAAGACGAACTTGAAATTTCAAATGATGATCTTAATTTAGCAAACGATATCCATCTGATCCCAATTCCACACCAGTTGGAAGACGGATCCCATATTTCAGTTGAAGCAACGACTGATATAGACATCGGCACAGATCCAATGAATCCATAGATTCTCAAGCTGGGGGTAAGTCTTTCCCCTGAAGAGCGAGTCGATTATGTTGCCCTTCTTAAGGAAAAGAAGGAGGTTTTTGCGTGGTCATACAAGGATATGCCAGGACTAGACCTACAACTAGTCACGCACAATTTAACGCTTGATTCGACAATCAAGCCAGTCAAGCAAAAACTATGCAAGATGCATCCAACAATGGCCTTAATGGTAAAATATGAGTTACAAAAGTTGTTGGATGCCCAGTTTGTCATCTATGTGGATTATCCGCCATGGTTGTCTAACATGGTTCCCATCAAGAAGCCCGATGGGAGGATTCACATATGCACTAATTTTTGAGATCTTAACAAAGCGAGTCCTAAGGATGATTTTCCCTTGTCGAGCATCGACGCATTGGTAGATGCTACAACGGGCCACGAAATGCTTTCCCTTATGGATGGTTTCTCAGGATACAACTATATTCATATCAATCCTGAGGACCAACTAAAAACGGCATTCACAACGCCTTGGGGGACATTTTGCTACAAGGTTATGCCTTTTGGCCTTAAAAATGTCGGAGCCACCTACCAACGTGCCATGACGTACATCTTTCATGATTACATGCACAAAACTTTGGAAGATTACATGGATGATTTGTTGGCCAAATCTCTTTTGTGCCCAGATCACATCGGTGACTTGAGCAAGGTCCTTGATCGCCTCATTGAGCATAAAGTTAGACTAAACCCCAAGAAGTGCGTCTTTGGCATCACCTCTGGAAAGCTCTTGGGTTTCATAGTCTCCAAACGAGGAATTGAGGTTGATCCAAACAAAGTCAAGGCAATCCTTGAAATGCATCCTCCAACCACCATCAAGCAGCTCAGGAGTCTGCAGGGAAAGGTTGCGTCGATTAAGCGCTTCATAGCGCAATTATCTGACAAATGCCAACCCATGAATAAATTATTGCATAAGGGGGTCACATTTCATTGGAATGACGAGTTCTAGTTAGCCTTTGATGACATTAAATAGTACTTGGCTTCACCGCCAGTATTGGCACCACCTAGACCAGGAGTGCTATTCTGTTTATACATCTCAGCCACTAAGGTGGCACTGGGTGCCATGCTGTCCCAAAAAAATGAACTTCACAAAGAACAGGCTACATACTATCTTAGCCGCACCCTGGTCAGTTATGAACTTAACTATGCATATGTTGAAAAGCTTTGCTTGGCAGTGGTGTTTGCTACCAAAAAGCTATGCCACTACATGCTCAATAATACGATGTATGTTGTGTCTAAGGAGAATCCATTGCGATACATGATGAGTCATACTTATCATAGTAGTCGCACGACGAAATGGATCATGTTGTTGACGGAGTTTGACATAGATTTCATTGGAAAAAAATCTATAAAAGGTCAAGTCATCGCCGATCAACTAGCTGAGGCTCCTCTTGAAGACGATCAGCCTCTGAATTTTGAACTACCTGATGATGGGGTCTTCCATGTTTCAGAGTCACCAAATTTTGATGAGCCTGAGTAACATGCTGACATAACCCTATTCTTCGATGGTTCTAAATGTGAGCAAGGGGGTGGTGCGATAATTGTATTCTTCACTCCACAAGGCACGCCAATGCCCTTGTCATTTAAATTAGACTTCCCGTGCACCAAAAACAATGCAAAATATGAAGCCTTGCTCATAGGTCTTCAGACAACAATCACCATGAATATTAAATGATTGAACATCTTTGGTGATTCGCTGTTAATTGTCAATCAAGTAAAGGGGATATTCCAATGTAAATGTCTAGTTTTGCGGGCCTATAAAGCCCTTGTGGACAAATTCTTGGCACAACTTGAATGGTATGACATCGAGGCACTCCCTCGATCATCAAATCATTTTGCGGATACTATGGCCTCCTTGGGGTCACTCATCCCGCAAGACCCTTCTAGTGAAATGACAACCATTCAGGTTAAAACATTATCGCAATCTACGATGGAGCATGCAAGCTCTGATCTGACACCAGGAATCCACATGATCCAGATTGAACCATCTCCGGATAAGTTCTCTCGAATTCAAGATTGTTTGACTCAAGCCAACTAGGGGTCCTTGTTCTCCCCGACCCCTCTTACTAGCAACACCACGTTGTTTTTACAAGTTCTTTCCTACTCAGATTTTGTTCGGGATAGACTTCAAGAGGGATTGGTCATTCATACTATCGAGGTTTTTGATCAGCAAGATTGGTACACACCCATTCAAGATTATCTCAAGCTAGGTAATCTCCCACTTGGATTGACACAAGTTGCGAAAAGATCATTCAAATAGAAAGTGGCAAAGCATGTCTTGTTAGGAGACATTTTGTATCGTCAAAATTATGAAGGAATCCTCCTTCGTTGTTTGGACTAGAAAGAGTCCACTTGGGCGATCACCCAAGCTCACGATGGTACATGTGGTGGCCACTTCAGCAGTATGGCCATCGCAAAGTGCATTCTTTGCATGGGTTATTATTGGCCATCTTTAGAGCGAGATTGTTGCGCATATGTCAACAAGTGCATGAAGTGTCAGCACCATGATAATTTGACACACGTACCTTCTTAGGCCTTGCAGTCGATTCAATCGGTTTGGCCTTTTTTGTAGTGGGGCTTTGATCTAATCGAGAAGATCTCCCCTGCATCATCTGGTCGTCACACGTTTATTTTAATAGCCACAAAGTACTTTACCAAATGGGTGGAAGCAATTTTGCTAACCACTACGACTGGAGCCCGCATTACGGAGTTTATTTTGCATAACATCATATGTCATTTTGGTATTCCATCCAAAATAGTCTCGGATAATGGGACACCATTCAAGAATAAATATGTGCGTGCTTTGACCACAAAGTACAAGATTTAGCATAGATTTTTGACACCCTATTATCCACAAGCAAATGGGCAAGCAGAGGCATCAAACAAAATGCTAGTCGCCATTCTCAAAAGGACAGTTGCAGACAATCATAAATACTAGCACATTCAGATCCCGCTTGCCCTATGGGATTATCACACCAGCATTCGAACACCCACTAGGGCAACTCCATTTTTGCTGGTGTATGGCTCCGAGGCAGTCATGCCTTTTGAGTTGGAAATTCCTTCCCTGCACATTTCAATGCAAGAGTTCATCAATGATGACACTGCGCGGTAGGCCCGGTTAGATCAACTGATGTTGCTCGATGAACGACGCGTTAATGCTCTCGAGCATTTACGTATCTATCAAGAGCGACTCAAGAAAGAATACAACATGAAAGTCCATCTTATGGAATTTTAGGTTGGTGACTTGGTATTAAAAGAGAACCAGCAGAATTCTAATTTGCCGTCCCATATACGGGACAAGTTCATAGCAAACTGGTTAGGTCCTTACATCATTGACAGTAAAATAGGACCTGGAACATATCGGCTTGCCTCTCTTGAAGGAATCAAAGAAACAGAACTCTTGAATATCATTCATTTGAGGCCATTCCACATCTAGAGAGCCATAGTCCAACAAAAAGCTCCAAGGATTACCACAAACGCTTGGTCAACCCAAAAGCTCCAAGGATTACCATAATCGCTTGGTCAACCCAAAAGCTCCAAGGATTACCACAATCGCTTGGTCAACCCAAAAGCTCCAAGCGTTACCATAATTGCTTGGTCAACATAAATATTCAAAAATCAACAAAAAAAACATAAAAATCAAAATCACAAAAACAATTGCATTTCAATTCCATGCATTCTCATAAAAAAAACAAAATCACAAAAACATTTGCATTTCAATTCCATGCATTATCATAAAAATCAAAATACAAAAATATAGGTCGCATTAAGCATTGCATCCATACATTGCATACTTCGCTAGGTCATACAAGTCAAACGCACCATAGACAGTCATTCCTTGGAAATTCCATCCTTTTCACAACAGATCCATTTTCATAAACGCATACATCCAGCATATCACCCTTTTATTTTAGCATCGTCAGTTGTCGCCTAATGTATATAGGGTTTTCGTCATTCAGATGTCTTTAAATTTCTAGCCAAAACTGTACACAGTTAAGCATATTTTACACGAGAAAGTTTTACTTGGATCACGCCTTGTTACGTAGCATCCCAACACAAATTAACACACATAAAATAATTCCTAAGTTGTGTGAACAAAAGATGATACCTGCATTGTAATCCCGGTTACCATAAGCAAAACGACTATCTTGCTTATCCCCCTGTGCGAATGACCTTAGGAATTCTGAGAGTTGGCAAAAGGACAAGCATCCTCCCTACCCAATTCCCCATGAATCCCAAGTTCTCAAAAGTTGCAAAACATCAAAAATTTGCAAAACATCAAAACACTACAATTTGACATCCTATAGTGCACACATCAAAAGGCACAAACAATAGTGATTCTCATCACTCCATATTCAAATCCCTTGCTCAAAAAAAAAAAAAAAGAGTACCCTCACAAAAATAAACAGTGATTTTATCACTACAAAAGAGCAAGTATCCCAATACAATTGAAGAAAATAAGGGAGTCGAACTTGAATCCCTAGAACTCTCAGCATTTCGACAAGTCATGAGGCAAGCTTCAATATCGGTTTGGTTGATAGCCTATCGGTCACTGGCGGTAAACCTCCTGCATGACGATATATCTATCACATTAACTTCTATACAGATCAATGTTTGCATGTGGATGAGCTAGCTTATGGTATCCTAGATAACATTGCAGACAAATCTGACTAAATACAATAAAGGAGTTAGTGGAGCTAATTAGGTAATCCTCAGTACAGGTTCGGTTGAAAGCCCATCCGCATCGGCGGTATCCTGATGAATAACACATAAACGAACTCAATTGCACACACAGAGATGTGAAATAACTTGGTTAAATTCAAGTCGGATTTAGGCCTTGTTCAGAAGTCTTGCAAGATAAATGTATAGTCTTGGCTAGTTAGTTAAAATATTTGCATCTCAGAAAAGCTTAACTACATTTTCAAACAACTGATACATTTCATTTCATACATCACCATCAAAAAATCGACAAAATACAAAAACAAAGTTTTCACATGCACAAGCATTCCACAAAGTCATCCCATTACTATAGCAGGTCAATCCAATATTGTACAGTCTATGGTGCATCGACAAATCATTAACAATTCATTTCATGTACATACATCATACAAATTAGAATCATCACATTCATAATCGCATATGCATACATCAATGTAAAAAAATTGTACATAAACATAAATAATGAAAAAGGATAAACACCAAAAAGAATAATCTGTATAAATATATATCATAACAAAAATTTCCCACAGCCTACAGTGCACCGGTCCTCGGACCTCACTCCCGCAATCCATAATCTCAAAAACCCCCAGCCTAGGGCATCGACAACCATGATCATGCAGGATCGGTGCGACGAGAGCTACCCCCTATGGTATTAGTTCTTTGAGATCTCTCAGGGCAACTGCTTGCCCCTGCATCCCAACCACTCACACTGCCCTCCTCTCATCGCCTGTGCCAGGATGATACCGACCACTCTATCACGCTATCTCTCGTCCTGTATGACGAGCCACTGGCTGAAGGCTTTGGTATTCGCCCACCTAGGTGAATGATCTCACCCTCCATCTCTGATCGATGCCACCCCCAATATACTTCCCGTCACCCCCAATCTGCCTCTCGTCACCTCCACTCGGCCTCCCACCTACGATAGTACAAGATGGCATCATCACGCTATGCTAGCTGCACCCACAGGAGATCCCTCTCCCATGCAGCATTCGTATCCCCCACCTGCTGGTGAGACGTAGCCCCTGCGCTCTCCCGCCCTACCAACTATGTCTATAGAAGATCCCTCTCCTACATCATCTCTGCAAGCTCTCCATATCGCCTCTGTAGTAACCTCGTCAGACGTGCTACCTCAGCACGCAACCCCGCCTCTGTCTCCCCCGACCCAGCCT
Source organism: Wollemia nobilis (assembly GCA_028583015.1). Taxonomy (NCBI): domain Eukaryota; kingdom Viridiplantae; phylum Streptophyta; class Pinopsida; order Araucariales; family Araucariaceae; genus Wollemia; species Wollemia nobilis. The sequence continues at coordinate 3,511,609 of JAQPPZ010016942.1, read as the reverse complement.
ACTCTGGAGCATCCTGCATCTCTGGATGCTTGTCCTCCTCAAAGTCATCTCCTGCATCTGCCACCTCCACCATGTCCACATCTACAAGAGCTCCCCAACCCTCTCCTGGTGCCTCTGCACCCTCTCCGCCTCCCGCTCGCCTCATCTCCTCCCAATGGCCCCTCACCTCGCCACTGTCAGAGCGTCCACCACTCCTGATACTTGATCGTTCGAAATGTCCAAAACTAAATTAGACTCCTCCCCTAATGGCTTGAGGATTGGTGTAGCTAAGGTCCTATCATCACTCTGGCGTCGATAGACTATGGGTTCCTTAGGCAACCCCTGGCGTACCCCAAACTGTCATGTCACTCGGAGATAGTGAAAGTACTCCTGCTCTGTCCCATGTCGCCCAATCACCCATCTCCCCCTCCGGACCCACCGAAGCCACTCATCAGCCTCTGGCCATGTGAGACAATATCGATATGGCCTCCATACCACATCCCCAGGAGTTAGTCATACCAATACATCTCTGTAATGGTCCACGTCTCCCATGAACCGCCAACTCTGCCCTCGCTCCTTCGATCGATACCATAAAGCACCATAACCAATATCCCTGTCCACCATGTCAGCCCGGGTAGTCCAAGGTAGCCCTCGTGGTCGCTCTACGACTATATGCTGCTAGGCCCAACACTACAACAAGTAACTATAGCCGATTCCCTTCTGCCTCTGGTAGCAGACCTCATACAACTCATCATACAACTGAGCCAAAAGCGTCTGGCCCCACCTCATAATCATCGGCTCTGTCATCAGGCAATACACTAGCTGCCACACCACCTCCAATAGGTTCCATGGGAACCTCGCTCCTGACGATTCTGGCAGGAGCATGTTGGAAATGAGGCTCATGAGTAGTGCATGCCTCACTCCCAACATTCCCCTCGCATACCAATATCGCACCAAGATCCCCCCAATATGGCAATCCAACTCCGCCCTCTCCAGCGAGGTCATCCCATCCTCATCCTCTCCATGTCCAAAGTATCGGGTCAGTACAGCTGTCCTCTGGCCTTGTGGAGTCATCCGAATGGGAACCTCGTCTATCAGAATCCGAAGAATCCGATACACGTCCTCTAAGGTGACTGTCATCTCCCCTGTCGAAAGATGGAAGGTGTTCATTCGAACATCCCATAGGTCGATCAATGTTGTGATGTACGCCCAATCTACCATAACTGCACCCAACCGAGCCACATGCTTGAGCCCTAGGGCATCAAGCCAATCCCAGTCCTCAGCTGTCAATGCCTCACGGGCATTAGAAAAAATCGTCGGCACTCGATGTCGACTCTTCACCACCTGCACATCATAGAAAACAACAAACATCAAAAACATGCATCAAATTACCATCACATGTACTAAAATGCATCACCGTACAGTAACATCTTTCATTCACATGTACATCCAAAAAAAAAAAAAAAACAAAAATTCATTCAGTTTTCATCTTACATTTCATCAAAAACAATAAACATTTTGACATGGTTTACCTACGGTTTTACCTAAGTTTACCATTTCAACCAAAAAAATTCATCAATTTTTCATCTTTAATTTCATCAAAAAAAACAAACATTTTGACATGGTTTACCTACGGTTTTACCTAAGTTTACCATTTCAACCAAAAAAATTCATCAAATTTTCATCTTTAATTTCATCAAAAAAAGACAAAAAATTGACATGGTTTACCTACGGTTTTACCTAAGTTTACCATTTCAAAAATTTTCATCAATTTTTCATCTTTAATTTCATCAAAAACAACAAACATTTTGACATGGTTTACCTACGGTTTTACCTAAGTTTACCATTTCAACCAAAAAAATTCATCAATTTTTCATCTTTAATTTCATCAAAAAATGACAAAAATTTGACATGGTTTACCTACGGTTTTACCTAAGTTTACCATTTCAAAACAAAAAATTTCATCAATTTTTCATCTTTAATTTCATAAAAATAACACAAAAAATCGACATGGTTTACCTATGGTTTCGACCTAAGTTTACCATTTCAAACAAAAAAAATTCATCCATTTTCCATTTTTAATTCCATAAAAATAACACAAAAAATCGACATGGTTTACCTACGGTTTCGACCTAAGTTTACCATTTCAAAATTTTTTTTTTTCATCCATTTTCCATTTTTAATTCCATAAAAATAACACAAAAATTGGGCATGGTTTACTTATGGTTTCGACCTAAGTTTTACCATTCACATCAAAAACAAAACATTTTTAACCATGGTTACCCTAAGGTGTTACTCTAAGTTTCATTTTGGGTTTATCCTACGGTTTTCCATCTAAGTTTCCATCGGTTTGCATCCACATTTCATTTGGTTTCATTCATTCACCTTTTAATTTAATTAATTAGGGTTTCATGTTTTAAAAAAACAACAAACAAGAAAAACACATTTGCATTTTTCCATTTCAAACTTGAGGAGATAGTGCACTTACTGGTCTCGAATCGGCTCCGCCGCTCGATGACCTGGTCTGGGCACTCATGATGGCTGGAAAATCTGGCAGCGCTTCACGTCAGAAAATCTACCTCCTCCTCCCCAGAGCTCCAATTCATAATTGCTGAATAGTGCAAATGAGCCAAATTCGTCATTTTCACATATTTATACTTTTTGTCCGCTGATAATCGTCCCTGATCGGGACGAGCACTTTTCGGCGCGATAGTCCCACCCCGAGATGAGTACCCTCGGAGGAGCGCTCGTCTCACCCCGGGACGAGTACCATCCTGGTGTTCGTCCCCCCCTCGGGACGAATACAAAAAAAAAAAAAAACATAAAAAAATTAAAAATGACAAATGCCAACAAAACCACTAAAAATTGCTATAGATGCCCCTTTTTGGAAAGCGCTGCACGTGGTGTAGTGCTGAGCAAAAATATATAACCAAAGCACTAATGATTAGAGTTTCTCAGTAACCTAACCAACTCTTGATGCCCTAAGTATGAAAAGACACGCATTCAAAGGATCATTGCAAAAGACAATCGTGCCCCTCCTTGGGGCAGCAAACAAGCAATTATCACAAATTGATCATATACTTGGCATTCGTGAGTCATGAACTCAAGGTTCCCACAGACAAAAGGTTACGCCCTTTGCCTATTCATGACTGATCAATGTCTAAGTTCAAGTAATACCTCATCGAACCAGGTTAATGCTTGATTTAAGTTCCTTAGCTCGTCAAAAGCAAGGATTCAAGAATGCGTGCCCTTTCCATACTTGGGGCATCAAGAGTTGGTTAGGTTATTGAGAAACTCTAATCATTAGTGCTTTGGTTATATATTTTTGCTCAGCACTGCACCACGTGCAACGCTTTCCAAAAAGGGGCATCTGTAGACACCAAAACAACACTAATCTGATTATGTGACAACAAGTATTGATCGCACTAACACACACAGCCCCCAGGGCAGCCCTCAGAGGTTAAACAGTGGTTCTAAGCACTCACACAGCAGTTTTGAAAGTCAAAAATCAATTTGACACCTTTTAGACACTTTATTGCTTATTCGTCCCACCCAGGGACGAGTGCGGATTTGTACTCGTCCTACCCAGGGACGAGTGCGGATTGATACTCATCTCACCCAGAGAAAATTATTAGCACTCGCTCCGGGGTGGGACGAACGCCAGGTTTGACCGAAAAAAAGTCAGATCTCGACGTATGACAACTCAGAACTTCCACTTAGCTTTTCCTGCATGGCATAGGAGTGCGAGTGAGTTCTTTTGACAACACACATCTGCCAATTGACTTTTCCTTCACTGCATGGGAATGAGAGTAAGCTTTTTAAGACAACTCGGATTTGCCACTTAGCTATCCCTTCATTGCATGGGAGTGCAAGTGAGCTTTTCTAAAACACACAAAGACATGCACAGAGGCAGTTAAGAAGCCCTTGATCAAGAAGAAGTTTTCTCTTCACACAAAAAGATTTCATGCAAAGTAACACTTTTGCATGTTAATTCAAAGGGACCCCTTGGGTCTATAAAATGGTGAGCTTCCTCACCCAAAAGATATATAGAGAAGGAGCATTTTGAGCGATGAAGTGCTGCTAATTCATTTACTTGAGATTTGTGTTTCCAACATCCATAATCTCTTAATTGAAAGAGAGGTTATTGGGTGGCTTTTGAAGGCACGAATCCAGAACCAACACCGATTTTTCTGACCACAATATTCTACCAATTTTCCGACAACACATCACATTAGGTTTCGGACCCATCCCAAGCGGATTGGTGTCAAAGCAAAGTTTCACCCACGGGTGGTTTGCCTTCGGGCACCCCCTCGCTTTATTTCTTTTATAGTATTTAGCTAGTTTCATGTTTATGCTTTTGTCAAGTTTTCATTTCATTTAGATTCATTTTAACCATCGTTAGATTCATCTTTTATTTTTCATACACATGTGCTACTGATTCTTTGTTTGTTTCTTTGAACGCAGATTTGCAGCATTAGAGGAGCAACGAGGAATCTACCTTTACCAACGCAAGCGACGACAACATTTTGGTTCGCCCATCTTATATGTGGGCACATGGAAGAAGGAATTCTGAAAGAAGTTGTAAAAGAACAACATTTAACACTCCTATCCCCTAAAAAGGAAGGAGACACATTGTAACACAAATTTGCAAAGCATATCAATAAAAGGGCCGATTTTTATATTGCTTTAATATCTTGTGTTCATGTTCTTTCTTTTTATGCAATTTTCAATAACATAGGGTTTAAGCATTATTTTAGTTTCATTTACATTGCAATTTTAGTTTATCCTTTTTGTTTCCGGAATCTCGTGCTTTCAGGTTGAAACTATAAAATGACTCCCTACTTGATAGAACGAAAGTCCACATATATACGAGCAAAAGCTCATCTTTCTCATCCATTTGCCTTACGATGATAAAAATAAAATTCTAACATAGATGGAAAAATAAATACCAGACCAGAAAGGAGGTATGCTTGAATAATGTCTCTTCTCCAATATGTAACCTCTCCAGCTGAAAATACAAATTTTGAGAGATAAAACCAACCCAATCAAAGAAGATCAGATTGGTGCCCTGCCTCATGGATGATGAAGTATAAAACTCTCCATGGCATATGCACTACACTAGGATCACTTGCCACATATGAACAATGAATTCTATAGGTAAACCAGCAAACCACACTAAAATTGAGTAAATATTTGGGCTTTTAAACTCTATGAGTAACTTTGGCAAGTTTGAAAGCTACCCTAGTTGTGACTCTTTAATTAACTACATCTCCATGAACCGACACATTATCACAATAGATACATATCTATCCTCCTACTCATTGGTATGTATCTTCTTGCTAATCACATAGGGATGTTTCAACCCACAAGCAAATAATTCTTGCACTTCATTAGTGGAAATAGAAAATAGTGCTTCTTTATTTTCCTTTCACACCGTCCTAGTAACTAGATTGTAAAATAGAGCAATTATCTTCACCAAATCTAGACAAGGGTGTATGGGCATACACAAATACCATGATAACTGCATGTGAAATGACATAGTTAAAGAGATTTCTATTATTAATCCTTACCTTACAACAAAATCCACATTCTATCATAATTTATTGATGCCCTTGTTGGTAATCACACAGTCTTTGATTTTTGCCATTGTGTTAGAGTACGAATCTAAGTCTACATTCTCATTCCTTTGGTCCTTCTTGGAATTTGACCCACCTTCTTTCTTTCTAGACTTCTTGGGCTCTATAACCCCCTATGTCCCTTTGCTTATTTTTCCCATTATATCCTTCTAATGGATATTCTGAATTCTCTCTATGATCTCTACAATAAAATCTTTCAGAAATACAATGGTAGTAAAGATTTTAAAAATTAAACTACGAAGCTTTTACCTATTTCTTTATATAGAGGACCCTTCCAACCACCAAATGCTAAATTTCCATTGGGTTATTTTGAAGGAATGTACACTTTGTGTCACCTACTTGGCACTATTACCAATGCTTTGACAATATCAATTATTATTCATCGCAAGATCATCCTTGGAAAGCATACCTCCCTCACTGCATAGTTTTTTGGAAAACGTGCCATGACTATTTAAGCTTTCGTAGGATTATAACCCTTCTAATTTTGAACTAATAAATGCTTCTCCTTTCGAAGGTGTGATATTTTGATTCTTGGAACCCTCAAATCTCCATCCAATGTAAATATGGGCACACGTTTAAAATTAAATGCTTTAGAAATGCACCCTAGCTTGTATGCATGACTCTCAAGACTTGCCACGTGTTCAGAGAGTGAAATCACTTTTATTGAGCACTTTTAAAGACCTTATTATGCTTTATGAAATCAATATGCTTCGATAAAAACAATGGGAGTGAAACATCTTTGAGGCACACTTGTCTTCTTTCCTATTTGCTCTGAAAAAACCCTTGACCTATTTGATTACAATTCCATGGTGAATATCCTTATTTTAAAATGAATTTGGCTTTTCTTTTCACCCAATTTTAGAAAAATCATGATTTTCTAAAAAAATAATTGCTTTTTAGGGATTTTTTTTTTTTTTTAAGATTTTCCTTTCATTTTCCTTCTCATTCGTGCCTTGCCTTGAAATATTAATGCATATGTCCAAAAAAACCAAGATGCACACAAATTTTGCACATTAAAAGCCTTGTTGTTCCATTCACCAGGAGAAAGCACCTTTGGTCACCTTTTCCATTACCTTCGAATTGGTGGAGCACATTTTTTTCTCTCACAAAATTGATGTCAAACACTTTCACAATTGCTATCAATATCTCTCAAACCAATGCTCAAAAGGCTTCATAATGATGTACTAACTTGTCTTCAACCCTAGCACAAGTATTTCACTATATCTATCACAAATGTCTCAATATCAACAATGAAAACACACTTGTTCTCAAACTCTATAGATTCATCATCTTGCTATCTTAAAGCATAGACATCAAATAATGAGATCTTCTTTTTAACATTTAGGATAAAAAAATCAAATAATTGATCAATCAATTGATAAAAATTATAAATACTATGGCTTAGCAATTCATTGTACCATTATATGGCATCTCCTCCCAATGTTTGAGAAAAAATTCAATGCATGAGAGCATTATCATCTTGAATTCTAAAGTATGCATGAACAAAGGTTCTCACATGTTTTTTGGGATACTCAATTCCATTAAATTTTTCAAACTTGAGGACCATAAAGTCTATCAGATATGGCATTTATGGTACCAAGGTATGAATTGGTTTATTGACAAATTAGAATAAGTTTGGTTTATGGTTTAAATTTCCAAGAGTAAATTGCATCAATTGATCTATCTATTTCTGCATGGTCTTAATTCAAGGGTCTTCATAAGAATTGTGAAAGTCTTGAATTACCTGATGACTTTGTGGTGATGTGGATAAATGTTATGGAGTGATAAAATGATGAGTAAATTGGTACTGATGACTAGGCGAATTGGATAGGATATGATAAATTGGATAGGATATGATAAATGGGATATTTTATGATGAAAAAATGGGGAATTATGGAATGATGTTGATTTATGAAGGTTATGGCTAGGCTATACAATGGGTATAAGATGGGTAATGGTATGGCTTTATGGGAGAATAGTGATAAAAACCATAGAAGACTATGTTGCCCATGATGGACCTTGGTTGACAAGGATAGTCTGAGTAGAGTTATGTATAGTCTTAGAATTCAATTGTACTTGTTGTTGAGTGTTTTGACACTGTCTAAGAAATTTGTTTAGGTGTTCCCACACATCACTAACATATCTATAAGAGACTAAGGGTATGGAGGTATATGGTATGGAATATATGGCTTGGGGACAAGTTACACTAGGTATGGAAATTTGGAAGGCTAGAACTTGTGAAGCAACAATTACGTGTGCTTCATACAAGGAATTGGTGTAAGTGGAGGTATATGAGGTGTTAGGAGCACATGAAGGTTAGGGAATGGATGCATGGGATGAAGGTGAAATTGATGCCTCAAAAATTTGGTTAGTATACACATTGGTAAAGGTGGATGGAGGATGGGAATAGACAGAATCTTGTTGTAAAGTAGAATCTTGTCTAGGTGAATTGGGAATGGAATCTAAAACATAATTGGAAGACTTCATGAAATCTTCTACTCTTGACATGTCTATATGGGTAATGTGATTTTAAATGGTAGGGTAGGTTTATTCCTCTTAGGGCATGTCCATATGATAGGTTGTGGATGGTAAGAAATGTGAGGGACCTATAGATAAATATGCCTGTGTCACATTCAGGGAATCTACCATAGAAGTGGTGGGAAAGCTGGAGGAAGGTTCCATTAAGTTATCTTGAATTATAGATTTATTTTGGTTTCTAGTTAATACCATAATAAAATAAATCAAAATAGATATTAAACGACCAAATTTAACACAAAACTAAAATATTTTAAGATAAAAAAGAAAAAAAACAACCAATACTAAGTCTCAACCAGTGTGACTTACATTGTTCATTGATTATCTCCTATATTATGTGATTCATTTTATGTATCAGTATTTTGGATTTTGATATTCTAATATTGCTTAATGAAAAAAAGGTAAAAACTATGGCAAAGATAAGATAACAATATTCTTGCTGGTTATGAAATCCAACAAGTTTTCTCGGGGGTATTCTATGGTTTTTATGGGCAAATATTTGTGGATGGATATGAATGCCACTGCCATCAAACCTCAAGTAATGGTTGGTAATGAAATCCAACCACTACTATTTTGAGTGAAATGTGCTATATGTTAATTATTCCTTTTAATGTTTTTATTTATTAATGTGGAAAAAGAATGTTAGAAGTGACTAATTTCATAAATCTAAATCATAAGCCAGACAAGAGAATGTAAAATTCTCCAAAGGGTGTGAAGTACACCGCTTAAGACCCCCTGTCAAATACAACCAGAGGGTTCATCGACCCCTCTGCCTAGAATCACCCAATGGAAGGAATAATCTTGTCACCCTAGTGATGTTCCTACTTAGATAAATAAAACAAGGTACTTCTAACCCTAAAATGCAACTCTAATTTATGCATATTGTCAATTCAAATGCAATCAAAATGCAATATTTTATATTTGTGAATACATCATAAACATAAACCCTAACTGGAATGTGTGAATGGATGCAATAAAAGAAACCTAAAATGCAATATAAGATGAATTATTTTCTAGATTACTTAGTGATTGTTCATTTTAAGCTTAGAATCTAAAAAATACATCAAAGAACCCAAAATATGTAAAACATAAAACTTGGATTTTAGATAGTGGACTTACTGGACAACCTATGCATTTGTTCCAAATCAGTTTAAAACATATTTGGGTGTTCCTAAAATGCACCTGGGTATTTATGGATCATATTCGAGCACTATTGGGTGTTTCATGCTCTTTCAGCAACTTCTACAAACTTTTAGAAACCCTAGATCCAAAAAAAGACGTGTGATTCACACTTTTGAAAATATGCAAAATAGGACAACAAACAACAAGTTAAAATTCAAGATAAACATAACATGAAAACCTTAGGGGGTCCTACCATGATCACCATTTGTAGAGCTAAAAACATGACATCAAACAATGCTAAATAAAATAGAATTCAAATAAAACAAATATTGCACAAAAAATAAGATTTATATTAGACGGGGGGCATAAAAACTTCGTTGTTACAATATAATATTTAAGAATACTTTTTGATACAATTATTACAAATATTTCTAAGGTTCTCTAAAAACCTAGCTATAAAAAATGGTGGTGTCTTCAATTGCGTCTCTACTCCCAACACATGTGAGTGGGCTTCTGCATTTCTAATGTCGGACCACTCTAGCTTAAACAGTTGTTCAAAGCTGATGAATCTCCAAATATACACACATAAGAGGAAATAAGAGATTTAATAATAACTAAGAGGGCTCCACTGCATGAGACCCTCAAACATTAATAAAAACTTAACCATCATGTAACACTACTACAATAAAATAAAGAAATATTGAAATTAACAAAATAAATAATGATTTACCTTGCTCCTTGTTGGTTATCTTTTGATAACTAGATCTATTGTAGGTCGATGGTGAAGGTGTGCCCTAGCATCGCTCAAATGCTAGGGGGCTTTCATAATGACTTACGTAAAATCTCCATAGGTGCATGGTAGCTAGAGAAAATACCTGTGGGTGCTTGGGCCTGGGAGGGAGGCACCTAAAGGTGCTCGACGATGGCGTAAAGAACCCTAAGATTTTCAAAATATGAGAGACTATTTTGGAGAAATAGTATACTAAAGGTGATAAATGTGGAGACAGCTATGGTGAGCAAGATAACAGTAAATACGATGGATGGAGTGGTGGTTAGGGCACAAAGGCTGGGTTGGAACTCTAAGGCACTTCAAAATCTTGGGGAACCTCAAGGTATTTGGGTGCTCAAGGACTTAGAAAACTCTAGGGACTCAGGGATTATTAAACTCAATGGTTGAGCCATAAAAATAGCTCCTATTTATAATCTAACCTAGGGCATGCTAGGGTTTCAATGACACTAATCGTGTGGCTGATATTAAAGCACATATAAGGGTAGATATTAAATTTAGGGTGTGGCATGGATTGATGTAGATGGACATACAAGATTAAATTAAATTGGATGGTTGGGATTGATTTATTTATATAAATATATATAAATTATTATTATTAAAATATATATAATAAATATATATAAATAATAGGTGGAAATGGAAGGAAAGCTAGGATGGAGGGAAAATGACTATGTTTTGATGGTGGAAATGGCAGGAAAGCATGGATGGAGGACAAGTGGCTAGATTTTGTTGTCTACAATTGCAATACATAATGTATATATAATTAAATCAATCTTAGAAAACAATAGAAAATTATCAACCTCTTTGAGGTGGCAAACTCCTTCAATAATTTTATTAATTTGTAAATAGATAAATTTTTTCATAGATCTATGTCTTTTAAATATACACTTCATGCAACCGTAACCTAATGCTCAAAAGTTGATTTACATGCAAAATGACACTTGAGCTAGAATATTCTACCAAAAATAGGTTACATTCTTGATAACAGTTACATGAAATTATCCCACATGTCTAGGCACCTTACATGACACATATGTTGGAAATTTTGAGTCTTTAAAGTTAAATTTGTCATTGATGTCAAGAAATGAGGTCATCATTAATGTCAAGGAATTTGCCAAGAAATAAGTTATCAAAATTGTCATTGGTATTCAGGAAGAATATTATAATAAATTCAAAGGCCAAGAGGAACAATGCAAAGGTTAAAGGCAAAGGGCTCCATAATATTCTTAAATATTATGTGGAAGCATAAGTTAAATGGTTTTCATAAAAACCCAAGAAAGTTTATTTGGAAAGTTAAAGGGAGATTTACTATTTATTTGATAAATTATTTAAATTCAAAATGAGTTTAAATTTTATAAATAAATATTATTTATACCAAGGAGCAAAGTGAAATATGGTTTAAATAAAACCATAGGGTTTAAAGAATTAATTTTTAAAATTTAAATTCAAAACAATTTAAATACTTTATAAATTAATAAAGCTCCAAAGGTAATTCTAGCATTGACATCCAAAAATAGTTGAGGGTAAATCAAACACCGACATCATGCATGAAAGAAGAAATTTGGTATATAAGATATGCCTTAAAGGCATTTGAAATCATCCTTTTTCTTGATAATCAAAACATGAAATAGAGTTTTGAATTTGTAAGGAAGAAAGAGTAGCAAAATTTTTTGGTTAAGCACTAGATAATAACATTAAGGGGAAATACACCAAAAGATCAAGCACCAATGAGGCAAGTGACCTAGTGGCAAAGATGACAATATTAGGCGCAAGGAGGTCTGTGTTCGAAACTTGACGATAAAATTTTTGTTTGTAGCAGTTGCATTGGTTTTGAGCACCAAGGAAGGCAAACATTTTACACAAGGTGAGCAAGGAAGGTTTTGAGCACATGGTGCTTGTTTATCCCCAAGAAATAACCTATATTGTGTAGCATTGGGAGCCATGGCTAGGGCATTAGTTGAGGCTGCATGGTGTGTTTGAATCCCCTCCAAGGCAACGTAATTATTTTTAAGTTTAATTTTGAATGTTGCCCAAAGTTTGGAGTTAAAAGGGTACATGAAAGGTTTATTAGTTGGAAATGATTTTTGATTAGTTGGAGGAATAAGGTGTTAATTTTTATTTTAAAAAGTGTTTTGGCATATTGATTTATTGAAATATTAAAAGGATAGAGGAATCTTATTATCTTAGGTTATTTTGCAAAGGAGAGTGCATTGAATATTATTGGGAGATTATAAGGTGTAAGTGGTAATTTAATTTTTGTAAATTTTTATGAATTTTCTATTAAATATGGAGTGATAAGGTGTATGTATGTTTTAATGTTTGCATTGTAATTTGAGGAAATTAATCACCTTATAATTTCTTTGAGCTTGGCAAGAAGTGTTTGAGATTTTTGGAAAATTTAGAATATTCCTTCATCATCAAGAAAAAGGTATCTGCACATTTTTCAAAGTTAAAATTGATTGGTTGGTTTTCTAGAAAATAAGTTTGGAGTGAAAAGGACTTGATTAGGGTTTCCTTTTTAATGTGTTTGAGTGATTGCTTCAAGATTTTATAGAATAAAGAAGTGTGGTTAAAACATTTTTTTATAAGCATTGTTGTTAAAGCCATTGGTTTTGTGAATAAATTGAATTGGGAAGTGAAAAGAACATTTTTTTTAAGTGAATGTAGACACCAAAACAACACCAATATGATTATGTGACTACAAACACTGATTGCATTGACACACACGACCCCCAAGGCATCCCCTAGAGGTCAAACAGTGATCCTAACCACTCTCACAACAGTTTTGGAAGGTCAGGAGTCAATTTGGCACCTTCAGGCACTCTGCTTCATACTCGTTCCACCTAGGGATGATTACAAACTTCTATTCACCCCACCCAGGGATGATTAGTAGTATTCACTCCAGGGGGGTGAATAGCAGGTTTGACAGGCAAAAAGTCAAATCTTGAAAAATGGCATCTCAGACCCACCACTTAATTCTTCATTCCTTGCATGGGAGTGTGAGTGAGCATTTTTGAGTGTTAGAGGTAGTTACAGGGGGCAGTCATGGAGCCCCTAATTAGGGAGGAATCTTCTCCCTCCTAGGAAGGCATGATTGCCAAGTGGTGCCTCTGCATGCTCAATCACAAGAGACCTCTAGGTCTATAAATTGGTGAGTTTTCTCACCACAAAATATACAAAGGAGCGTTTTGAGCAACGAAGTGCTGTCATTTTACTTCCACACACACACCCTTTGATTTGTGCCTTTCACATCCTTGATCTCTTTTGGAAGATAGGTCATAGGGTGGTTATTGGAAGCGCAAATATAGAACCAAAACCTGACATTTGGCCACAACATCCTACCAAATTTACCAAAAACACCCCAAAAGATATTTTGGACCCATCCCAAGTGGATTGGTGCTGAAATCGGGTCCCAAACGGTGGGCGTCCTGCCCCTGGGCGCCCCCCACACTGTTGTAGTCATAATCGTGCCACCCCAAAGTGATTAGAAATCTGTGGCAAATTTCCCTTATGTTATTTTTGCATTCGATTCTATGCTTCTTAGATAGGTTTTCATTTAAATTTCACATTGTTTTGAGAAATTTTGATCATGTTCCTATCATTTATCGCCTTTACTAACATGCAAGTAGCATCATCAAATTCCTGGTGATAGAAGCCAAATTGGGAAAATATAACCTTTCGGGTCTTCCCAAAACACCCCCAATTAGCTAATACCAACTTTGCAAGTGATTTGGAGCTTCCCAAATGTGACATTTGGGACAGTGTTTTTTGGCTTTTTATTGTAGGTCTATTCATCCCACCTCAAAGAGAATACGAATCTATGGTGAATTTTTTGACTGTTCCATTTGCAGTTCCCTCCTAGTAATGTCTTCATGCCCCTATCAATTTTTTAGTTCATTTGGATCTATCTTAGTTACCATTTTATTCATTTTCACACTCACTAATCGTAGGCTTGGGGATTGCATGTTTTATTTCATCAGCAGGTGCTATTGACTATTTTTTGTTTCCATGAATGTAGGGTCTTAACATCAAAGGAGCAGCAAGGAGTCAAGACTCATTAATGCAAGTGGCAGTGATGTTTGGTCTGCCCACTTTATATGTGGGCACGCGAAAGAAGGAATAACATCCATGAGTGTAACAAGAACACATATTTAATGCTCCTAGCCCTTAGAAATGGAGGAAGCAGATTGTAACCAAGTTCTAAAACATATCAATAAAAAGGGTTGTCTTCCTTATTGGATTTTTTTTCATTTCGATTTGTTCATGCTTTCCCTCATTTCATGCACTTTCAGTTCATAGGATTTAGCATTAAGTTTAGTTCCATTTGCATCACACTTGGAGTTTACTTTTTGTCTCTGTATCCTTGTGCTTTTAGTGAAAAACCCCTTACAAAGCCACCTTGGTCTAAGAGACCACAAACAGGGGGTTATACACCATCACAGTCACTTGGGAGTCACACCCAACCCTGCCCGCACCAAAATTATCAATTGGATTTTAGATACCCGATTCAACTTTTTTGGTAGGGTGGAGATTTGAACCTGAGACCTCCCTTGGAGTATTGCCCTCTTCTCTCCAACTCACCTAAAACACCTAGGTTATGTGAAAAGAACATGAGTATCATTATTATGTGAGAATTGTTGTTGAGCTTTGTTGAAAATATTTTGAGTTGATGTTTATATACTTGGACTAGGGTTTGTGAGGAAGGGTTGTTTTAGTGAGTTATTGGTTGAGTAGAGTTGGTTGAGCCTAGTCAAGTGTATGTGTGTAGTGATTTATTCTATATTTTAATTTGAGTTAAGAAAGTGATTGAGCTTAATTTATAGAACATATTGAGTTTCTAAAAATTCTCTTTATGTTTCTATGAGATTTGGATAGGTTTGGTGTGGACTTGTTGAGCATATTTTTGCAAGTTCTATGTAAACTTGTTGAGCAGAGTTGAGCAAGTTCTATGTGGACTTGTTGAGTATATTTGAGAAATTTATGAGTGGACTTGTTGAGTAGATTTGATCAAGTTATGAGTGGACTTGTTGAGTAGATTTGAACAAGTTCTGAGTGGACTTGTTGAGTATATTTGATCAAGTTCTGATTGGATTTGTTGAGCATATTTTATCAAGTTATGAGTGGGTTTGTTGATCATATTTGAGAAATTTTTGAGTGGACTTGTTGAGAATATTTGAGAAAGTTCTGAGTGGACTTGTTGAGCAGATTTGAGCAAGTTTTGAGTGGACTTATTGATAATATTTGAGCAAGTTCTGAGTGGACTTGTTGAGAATATTTGAGCAAGTTCTGAGTGGACTTGTTGAGCATATTTGACCAAGTTCTGAGTGGACTTGTTGAGAAGATTTGAGCAATTTTTGAGTGGACTTGTTGAGCAGATTTAAGCAAGTTATAAGTGGACTTTTTGATCATATTTGTGCTATACCTAAGGACTATGTTTCGTGTAGGTTTGAGATAGATATTTGGAGGTGATAGATAAAAGAGGATAGTGGTATTCAGTGGATATATATCCATCAGCAAGGGTAGTGAGGACATGTCTTCTGAGTGGGGACAAGAGTCTTCAGTGGAGAGAGATCCACAAGCAAGTGTACTGGAGGTAGTAGTCTTCTAGAGGATCACTAGCCAGAGTAGAGGATAAGGAGTTATCCTATGGATAGATATACATAATATTGATTTAGAAGATCAACATATCCTTTGGATAGGGGTCCATAAACATTGTAATAGGGAAAATATTCCCAAGATATTGATCAAGAAAATTTTAGTGAAATATTTTCTCCGTGGAGTAGCCCGCTTGGGTGAACCACGTAAATTATGGTGTCTCTATTGTGTGCGGTGTTTTGCAATTTTTTTTTATTACTTCTGTTGATATTTCTATCTATATATTACGTAATATTGAGTGGGAAAGAAAATTAAAAAGTGATCTTATACGGTTCACCCCCCCTCTCAATATAAGATTGTGTTATTTAATTGGTATCATAATGGGTTCCTTCATAATAGTTTAACAGCTTGAAGGAAAAGCTAACAAGAACACAATGGATCCTAAGGAGGTGTCAAATAATTTAACACCAGTATTTTATGGAAGTGACTATTTGTATTGGAGTATGATGATGAAGATCTACTTGATGGCACTTGGAAATGAAATTTGGGAAGCAGTGGAATTTGGATACGACCCCTTAGTCAATCCTCCTATTGATAAGTAAGGTAAGCTTCTACAGAACTATAATTCAAAATTAATGAATGCACTTGTAGGAGGTTTGTATAGAACAAAGTCTATGAAAGTTATGCATTGTAAAACTACAAAAGGAATGTGGGATAAATTGAAAACTATATATGAAGGAGATAAAAGTGTCAATAAAGCAAAGATGAGAAATCTCAAAGGGCAACTTGAAGCATTAAGAATTAACAATGAGGAAAATATTAATGCTTATATACTTTGAATTTATGAGGTTGTTTAATGATATGAAAGGACTTGAAATGAAGATTGATGAATCTGATGTTTGTGATAAAGTATTAAGATCTCTTCCAAAAAGATTCAATGAACAAGTTTTTGCTATAGAACTGTCAATGGATGGTGATACTTTGACAAGAGATATGTTTCTTGGTATGCTCACAATATTTGAGATAAGAAAAAAAGATCCTATTCCCTAAAAGGAAGAATAATTCAAAGAAATCAATAAGACAAAGGATAAGAAGTCAAAATAAAACAATGAGTCATCTAGTGATGAAGAAGCTAACTATGGTAGAAGAGATAATGACTATAGAAAATCCACAAATCTAAGATCTATTAAGTGTTTCAATTATGGAAATTATGGAAATCTTGCAATAGATTGTCAAGAACCTAAGAACAACAATGGTGAAGAAAAATAGGATCACATAAATAGGGAATCAAAAAGATACATGAACTAGAAGAAAATCAAGGATGGACAAAGCAGACAAGTAAAGAAGTTATTTCAAAGGCAAAATATAAGCTACTATGTGAATAAGGCAAGTAAGTACTCAAGTGATAGTGATTCTAGTTTTTCAAAAAATGATAGAGATGAAGTCCTATTTATGATTGAAGAAAAAGAACCAGTTAAGAAAAGGACTCCAATCATTCTCAAAATTTTTAGATGTGGTAACTTTGAACATATTAAAGATAGTTATACAAAGGATGGTTATAGTTTCAGTGATGATGAATATGAAAATACACTTGAAGGACCAGATGAAAATATTCTAATGGCATTGGAATATAAAGAAGGTGATTCCATAGAAGACAAGAAAAAATAAAATGAAGATGCGGACAAAGGAAAACAAATAGAGGAATATTCAAAAAAGGATGGATATGATATCAAGGGAGAACTTATCTATGCCCTTGAAATAGTAAAGAAGGTAAGAAAAAAAAACTCTAAAATTGAAACTCAGTTCCAAGAATGTGATGAAGAGAGAAATTTACTCATAGAGGATGTAGAAAAATCAAAGGCTAATGCAAACAGGTTCAAGGATAATTTAGAAGCAAAGATCTTAGAATGTGAGAAGTTAGCACAAGAAGTAGCACTACTAAGAGAAGATTTTGAGGACTCCAAGATCAAGATGAAAGGGTTCAAAAATAGCTCAAATATTGTGGATAAGATGGTCAAGGTACAAAGAAGGTCAAAAAATAAAACATGCCTTGGTTTTGAACAAGCTCAAAAGAAACAAGAAGGAGAATCATCCTCAAGTTTTGAAGGAGAAAAAACTTCAGATGAAGATACTTCAAAAGAAGATAGTGTGAAAGAAAGTGAGACATATGAGGATGAGTTGGACAATAGAGAGTTCAAAAAAGACAGGAACAATGCACAAAGAATATATAGATGGAACAACAATCAGAACAGGTCAAGAGAGACTAAGATACCTATGAGGTCAAGAAAATGAAGCTTCAATGGAATATGTTTTTCATGTCACAGATTTAGGCACATGGCTTCATAGTGCAGGGCATGGAAAAAACAAGAATATGGGAATAGATAACTTTTACATGGGTATTGCTACTCATGTAATCAGTTTGGTCACAAGGCAATGAATTGTAGGGTTCATGACATAAGAGGATATGGATTCACTAGGATAAATACTATGTAATTTGCACCTCTAGGGAATAATAACATTAAGTGTTATAAGTGCAACAATGATGGTCACACATCAAAGTGGTGTAGAGAAGACATTCCAAGAACATGTATGAACAGGAACATGAATATGAATATGAACAGGAATAGGAACATGAACATGGATATGAACAGGAACATGGATGTGAATAGGAACAAGAATATGAATATAAACAGGAACATAAACAAAAACATGGACATGGAAAGAAACACTTAGAGGAATCATAAGGATCATATAATAAAGAAAGAGGATAAAGGTAAATAACAGTGCTTTCTAGGAGTAGAAATACTCCCACACCATAATTAACCACATAAGGGGCTAAGCTAAGAGGCTCATTATTAGCCCTGAGCCCCAAAGGTGAGCCTTTGCAATTGATGTCAAAGGGGGAGAGATTTTAGTAAGGGGAAGAGACTTGGTATTTGAAGAGAGCATTAAGCCAGGGAGAGCAATGTCCCAAGGGGAGAAAATAGAAGAAGAAATCAAGTTTTTGGTAAAAATATTTTGGGTTGCCATCAATGACAAAGGGGAAGATAGTTGGACATATTGAGTTCTTAAAGTTAAAGTTATCATTAATGTCAAGAAATGAGGCCATAATTAATGTCAAGGAATTTGTCAAGAAACAAGTTATAAAAAATTTCATTGGTATTGAAGAAGAAGCTTCTAATAAAGTCAAAGGTCAAGAGGAACAGTGCAAAGGTTAAAGGCAAAGGGCTCCATAACATTATTAAATATTATGTGGAAGCATAAGTTAAATGGTTTTCATAAAAACCCAAGAAAGTTTATTTGAAAAGCTAAAGGAAGATTTAATATTTATTTGATAAATTATTTAAATTCAAATTGAATTTAAATTTTATAAATAAATATGATTTATACCAAGGTGCAAACTGAAATATGGTTTAAATAAAACCATAGGGTTTAAAGAATTAATTTAAAAAATTTAAATTCAAAGGAATTTAAATATTTTATAAATTAATAAAGCTGCAAAGGTAATTTGAGCGTTGACGTCATGCATGGAGGAAGAAATTTGGTATATAAGCTATGCCTTAAAGGAATTTGAAATCATCCTTTTGCTTGATAATCAAAGCGTGAAATAGTGTTTTGAATTCGTAAGGAAGAAAGAGCAACGAAAATTTTTGGTTAAGCACCAGCGAATAATGTCAAGGGGACTTGTGCTAAAATATCAAGCGCCAATGAGGCAAGTGGCCTAGTGGAAAAGAGGATAGAGGTATGCGCAAGGAGGTCTGTGCTCAAAATTCGATGGCAACTTTTTTGTTTGTGGCAGTTGCATTGGTGTTGAGCACCAAGGAAGGTGCACGTTTTGCGCAAGGTGAGTGGGGAAGGTTTTGAGCATGTGGTGCTCATTTATCCCCAAGCAAGTGCCTATCTTGCCTGAAATTTGGAGCCAAAACTAGGGTGTCGATTGAGGTTGTGTGTTGTGTTAGAATCCCATCCAAGACAAGGTAATTAATTTTGAAGTTTAATTTTTGTGTTGTGCCTAAATTTTGGATTTAAAAGGGTGCATGAAAGGTTTATTAGTTGGAAATGATTTTTTATTAGTTGGAGGAATAAGGTGTTAAGTTTTATTTTAATAAAGTGTTTTGGCATATTGATTTTTTGAAATATTAAAAGGATAGAGGGAGCTTCTTGTCTTAGGTTATTTTGAAAAGGAGAGATCATTGAGTATTATTGGGAGATCATAAGGTGTAAGTGGTAATTTACTTTTTGTAAATATTGATGAATATTCTATTAAATATGGAGTGATAAGGTGTACGTATGTTTTAATGTTTGCATTGTAATTTGAGGAAATTAATCACATTATAATTTCTTTGAGCTTGGAAAGTAGTGTTTGAGATTTTTGGTAGATTTAGAAGATTTCTTCATCATCAAGAAAAAGGTATGTACACATTTTCCAAAGTTAAAATTGACTGGTTGGTTTTTTGGAGAATAATTTTGGAGTGAAAAGGACTTTATTAGAATTTCCTTTTGAGTGTGTTTGAGTGATTTCTTCAAGGCTTTCTTGAATAAATAAGTGTGGTTAAAACCTTGTTTTATAAGCATTTTTTTTGAAGCCATTGGTTGTGTGAAGAACTTGAACTAGGATGTGAAAAGAACATGAGTATCATTGTTATGTGAGAATTATTGTTGAGCATTGTTGGAAATATTTTGAGTTGACGTTTATATACTTGGAATAGGGTTTGTGAGAAAAGGTTTTTTCATCGAGTGATTGGTTGAGTAGAGTTGGTTGATCCTAGTAAAGTGGATGTGTGTAGTGATTGTTCAAAGTTCCATAAAACAAATTATTCTATATTCTGATTTGAGTTAAGAAAGTGATTGAGCATTGAATATAGAACATATTGAGTTTCTAAAAATTCTCTTTATGTTTCTATTAGGTTTGGACTAGTTATGTGTGAACTTGTTGAGCAGATTTGAGCAAGTTTTGTGTGGTCTTGTTGAGCATATTTAAGCAAGTTCTGAGTGGACATATTGAGTATATTTGAGCAATTTTTGAGTGGACTTGTTGATAATATTTGAGAAAGTTCTGAGTGGACTTTTTGAGTAGATTTGATCAATTTCTAAGTGGGCTTGTTGAGAATATTTGAGAAAGTTCTAAGTGGACTTCTTGAGAAGATTTGAGCAAGTTCTGAGTGGACTTATTGAGCATATTTGAGCATGTTTTGAGTGGACTTGTTGAGCAAATTTTAGCAAGTTTTGAGTGGACTTGTTGAGAAGATTTGAGCAATTTCTAAGTGGGCTTGTTCAGAATATTTGAGCAAGTTCTAAGTGGAATTTTTGAGTATATTTAATCAATATCTGAGTGGATTTTTTGATAAAATTTATGCTAGATCGACATAATGTGTTTAGTATAGATTTGAGACAAAGCTTTGGAGGTGACAGAGCAAAGAGGATAGTATTCTCCAGTTGATAGAGATCCATTAGCTAGGGTAGTTAAGATAGGTCTTCTAAGTGGGGATAAGAGTATTTAGTGGAGAGAGATCCACAACTCAGTGTAGTGGAGGTAGTAGTCTTCTAGAGTATCACCAACCAAAGCATAGGAGAAGGAGTTATCCTATGTATAGAGATACATGAAATTGATTTAGGGGATCAGCATATCCTTTGGACAGAGGTCCATAAACATTGTACTAGGGAAAGGATTCCCAAGAGATTGATCGAGAAAATTTTAGTGAAATATTTTCTCCGTGGAGTAGCCCACATTGGGTAAACCATGTAAATTAGGGTGTCTCTATTGTGTGTGGTGTTTTGTACATTGTTTTGAGTATGGATATTGATATTGCTATCTATACATTGCATAATATTTACTGGGAAACAAAAGAAAAAATTGGTCTTATATTGTTCACCCCCCTCTCAGTATAAGCTTGTG
The DNA here is from genome assembly GCA_028583015.1 of Wollemia nobilis. NCBI lineage: Eukaryota > Viridiplantae > Streptophyta > Pinopsida > Araucariales > Araucariaceae > Wollemia > Wollemia nobilis. The sequence continues at coordinate 3,490,056 of JAQPPZ010016942.1, read as the reverse complement.
TTCTTCAACATAACATTATAAAGTATTATGAAATTACATTATAAAAGGATCTCCATGTTGGAATGAGGTCATTAAATAATAATATGAGAATTAAAAAAATAGTGTTAGGATGGGTGCTAACAATTTTATCATATCTAATAATGGTTTGTGTATGAAACCAATAAAGGTGAAGGATATTGTAGAGTGGTCCTTGCCAAGGAATATGTTTGAAGCCAATACTATTAATGGTTTAGCATGTTTTATAGAAATATCATAAAGAATTTTAGTGGAATTTGTGCTCCAATCATAGAAACAATGAAGTTAGGTATACATTAATTCAAATGGACATACACAACAAAAAATAGCATTCAAATATTTAAGGATAAGGTCATGGAGAAACTAGTTTTGGCATTACCAAATTTTGACAAGGTTTTCAAGGTAGATGATGATGACTCTAGTGGAACTACCATTGGAGTGTTTTAAGTCAATAAGGTAGATCCATTTTTATTTTAGGAATAATTTGAATGAATCCATGAAGAAATATTCAATTTATGATCTAAATTTATATGCCATCATACAATCACTAAAAAGGTGAACACATTATCTATTACCAATAGAATAGATTTTTCACAGATCATCATGCTTCATAATTCATTAATAGTTAAGGTAGCTTAAACAAAAGACATATGAAATGGGTGGAGAATCTTCAAATTTATTCATCGTTTTTAGTCATAGAAGTGGAGGTTCATATTTGGTAGTTGATGCTTTGCATAGAAGAAACTTGTTGATGAATGCAATTATGATTGAAGTGGTAGGTTTTGATGCTATGAAATATTATGTTGATTATTTGGACTTAAAAGAAGCCTGGAAAGCTTACAACGAGCCAAATATGGGAGATTAAATACCATGTCTAGGTTATTTTATCCAAGAAGGATTATTGTTCAAGGGGTAATAGTTGTGCATACCATGGAGTTGAATGAGGGAGAACATAATAAGAGAAAAATATAATTGAGGACTTGCTAAATATTTTGGAATAGATAAAACTTTGAAATAATTTTTTGTAAGTTATCATTGGCTAGGAATGAGTACATATGTAAGATGATTTATGCAATGTTGTCGACTTTGTCAACATACAAAGGGGAGACTATAAAACACTAGATTTTATTAACCATTACTAATACCATAACGACCATGGTAATATATAAGTATGGAATTTATACTTGGATTGACTTGAATACAAAATAGGAATGACCCCATTTTTATTATTATTGATATATTTTAGAAGGTGGTACATTTGACACCTTGCAAAAAAATAAGTGATGCTACTCATATTGTTGATACGTTCTTTCAAGAAGTGAGACTACATGGTTTACTAAAAATATTATGTTAGATAGAGATGCAAAGTTTGTAGGTCACTCTTGGCATACCTTGTGGAAAAATTTAGATAAAAAATGAAGCTTTAGTTCAACTTATGACTCGTAAATGGATGGAAAAACAATTTTTTTAAATATAAGCCCTAGAAATTTGCTATGGTGTCTAGTTGAAAAGAAGCCAAAATCATGGGATACCATATTGGTATAAACAAAATTTCTAACTCAATAAATAGGAGTATGGCCAAGAGTCCATTCCAAGTTGTATATGGAATCTATAGAAAAGGAGTGGATGATTTGTGGAGTAAAACAAATTTACAAAAACCTAGTGAAATTGTAGAGGATTTTATTTAATATATGCAAGATTTACATCAATAAGTGAAAAATATTTTGAAAAATAATATCCTAGAATTCAATAATTCTAGGTTGGGTATTTGGTTTTGGAAACTTTTTTAAAGGAAATAGTTTCAAAGGGTACTTACAATAAGCTCAATTGGAATAAGACTGGAACTTGTAATGTTTTGACAAAGTTTACAACCAATGCCTATGAAATTGAACTCTCAGAAGTAGTAGACATCTCATCATTTTTTAATGTGGCATATTTATCTCCATACTATGATAAGCCTATGGAGAATACCAAATATATCAATTATGATTTTCTAATGAGAGAACTAATAGTACAATTACCAAAAAAGGAATAGGATGAAATAAAGGTGATGATAGACTCTAGAGTGGCCAAGATGACAAGAAGCAAGGTCTATTATGAATATCTGGTCAAGTGGAAGAACCAATCAATTGAAGTGGAAAAATGGATGAATTATTTTAATATTGATAAGTAAATAATCTTGGTTATGGATATTTAAAATGTTCATGAAATTTGCTCATGAAACATTTCTTCTTACCTAGTGAGTATGATGTTGGGAATCAAACCATTATGAAATGGTTGTTAAAATATTTTATAAACACTAGGAGGAAATATAAATTATACGATGTGTCAAACAATAAGGGAAAGAAGAACAATATGAAAGAGAGAAAGCAAAAAATCTAGGAAGGAAGGAATGATATGTCTAAAGAAAAATAAAATATTGTGTTGAAGAAAGTTTAACAAGAATAAAAAATATAAATAGTAGAGTGCAATATTTGATCTACTAATGCAATACATATTTTATTCTACTTCATTCAATTTTACTTGGGTATAATATGAATTCATAGTGTGCATATAGGTTGTATAAAATCTCAATGGGGGTATGTACATGTTCAAATTTTGTAGGAGCAAGTAAGCAAGGTGGTAGTCTAATAAGGAAGGATTGTTCAAAGAAAAACATCACATCACTCTTCTACAAATGGATGTGTCTGTGATTTGAATTTGTATGGGACCATGAATGTTTGGTTAACATGCATGTGAAAGAGGAGCACCATAAACTTAGCACAAAGAGGAATAAACTATTGTGAATGAGATATCCTAAGGAATATTCATTTTAAGACCTCACCATATCAAAATATCTTAGACTTAACATGGCTATCTTGTAAGAAATCAACATATTTAGGTATTTTCATCTTGATTAGTTACCATCATAGGCATTATTATGTCATCCAAAGAGAACTTTTCATTTCTTAAGACTACAATATTAAGATGTCATATAAATATTGAAGTGTCATAAAAAGGTTAAAGGAGTGTCATACATGGACCAAAATAGTGTTGCACAAGAACTGAAGGAGTGTTATGCTAGGAAGCTATTGTATAAATACTACAAGAAATTCCATTATAATATGTTTTTAAATCTACCATCTAATCAAAGACAAAAAAATTTCTTGTTGTCTTGAAACTTGTTGATTGCACATGTGACTACCATACAATATCTCATCATAAAAGAGTGAATAATTTGTTTCTTAACAAGGTTATCCATAGGAGGATTATCTTATCTCATTTTTATCATAAAAGGATACTTATGAGGTTATGGATACTAATAGCAAGAAAAATAGCCTTAAAATATAGTTAGTCACATCATGTTTTACATGAAAACTAAACAATAAAAGCTAGATCTTGATTTTATTTTAATCCTTGCTCATATCTAGGATGAAGAATAAGAAAAGTGTATTCTCATTAATAGTGTGGTATAATTGTATGGTTTATGACACTTTTTATGATTCCACATCCTCAATTACATAATAAACATGAAATATACTCAAGTAGATCAAATACTTTATAGAAACTCTATTGTTTAGTATATATATGTTGGAATATTATGATTTTTTATTTATATATATGGATTAGTCATATTGTGCTAGGTATGATCCATTATTTTTATCAAATAGTAATCTAAATGATAGCCTTATTGTAAATGATCAATAATTAAGGATGATCAAATAAAAAATGAAGAACACAAGCTTATATTGAGAGCGGGGTGAACAATATAAGACCATATTTTACTTTTATTTTGCAAACAATATTATGTAATATATCAATGGAAATATCAAAATTAGTAATGAAAACAATGCACAAATCACCACACATAATAGAAACACCAATTTAATGTGTTTCACCCAATGTGGGCTACTCCACGGAGAAAATATTTCACTAAAATTATCTCAACAAATATATTGGGAATCCTTTCCCTATTACAATGTTTATGGACATTTGTCCAAAGGAGACACAAATTCCCTAATCAATTTTGTGGATCTCTATCCACAGGAGACACCAATCCCCTTAGCTGGTTCATGGATCTCTATCCACAAGAGAACTCCTTCTCCTTTGCTCTAGTTGATGATCCTGTAGAAGACTACTATCTCCACTGCTTTGGATCTCTCTCCACTAAAGAATTTGTCCTCACTTAGAAGATTTTTTTCCTCATTACCATGGCTAATGGATCTCTATCCACTAGATACTACTATCCTCTACTCTATCACCTTCAAGGATTTCTTTCAACTCTATCTCAAATTTGCACTAAACACAACCCTTTGATCTAGCACAAATCTTCTCAATATCTATCTCAAATATGCACTAAACATAGTCCTTCAGTCTAGCACAAATTTTCTCAATATCTATCTCATGTATATACTAAATATAGTCCTTAGGTCTACTACAAATCTTTTCAATATCTATCTCAAATTTGCACTAAACACAGTCTTGCGATCTAGCACAAATATGCTCAATCTATATCTCAAATATGCACTAAACATATTCCTTCAGTCTAGCACAAAGTTTATCAATATCTATATTTGGTATGGCTAAAACCTATCCTCAAATATGTACCAAGCTCTATCCTCAATATATCCTCAAATTTTAACATAAATCTTGATCTAATCATAAATCAACTCTACTAGATCTTTCTCAAGCCTTAAAAAAAATCTTAAACAAATAAATCAATAAAATATGCTTACAAGTCTTCTCAAAGAATTGCCTCAAATATATCTAACAAGTCCTCTCAAGAACTTGGTCAAGATGATCTCAAGTCGTCTCTAAGACTTACCTCAAATTGGTATTGTAAGCTTCCACAAAATCTTACTAAATTCAGTCCTTAAGTCCACTCTAGGACTTACTCAAATCTATCCACTAGCTTTCACAAAATCTTTACACAACTCAACTCAATCTATCACAAAAAAACTCTTTACTCACACAAACAAGTTTTGCACAAAATATTATTTTAATATCAAAGAAACATATATAGAATGCTTAGAGACTCAATATGCTTCACTCTCGTAACAATGCTTAATCACTTTCAATCTCTCTTATTTTATGTTAGAAACATATAGAGAATGGTTAGAGACTTCATATGCTTCACACTCACTCAACACTCAATCACTTTCAAACTGTCTTGTTTAACCTTAGGAACATATAGAGAATGTTTAGAGACTCAGCATGTTTCACACTCACAAATACTCAATCACTTTAAATTTCTTTCTCATTTAAATTCAAAATATAGAACAATTTGTTTTACAGAATTTGAACTATCACTCCAACACTTTCCAATCAACTATGCTCAACCAACTCCACTCAACCAATAACTCAATGAAATATTAGTCAACAATGCTGATTAAATAAACCTCACATAAAATGATCCTCATTCTCTTTCAAAAAACCTAGTTCAAAATTTTTCTCAACTTCACATAACAATGATACTTATAATATTTCATAAACATTGGTCAAGCTTACTCAATATTTCCAACAATCCTTATCAAACAATGTTTCTAGTATCAACTTTCATTCTAGAAAATCCACATCAATCAATATTCAATATCTCAAAAATAAACTCAACAATGCTTATCAAAAAATCCTTTTCACTCCAACTTAGAATTCAAAACATCCAATAGTCACTCTCAAGGATAATGTGCCATTACCTTTTTTGAAGAAGATTTGACCTCAAACACCTGTCTCAATCACAATCAACTCTTTACCAATATAAAAGGTTAGGTAGAAATATCTTCTCAAAAATTCACTCAAATTATCCCTCAAAATATTTCACCATTACTTAGCATTAAATATCAATCACACCTTTTTATTTCCTCACTTCAAAATATAAGCCAACAATTTGTTTAAAAAAAAGAGTCACAAAAATCTTCTTTAAAAAACTCCGTCTTTTCTCAAAATATTTAATACATCATAGCTTATCCCAATAATTAAAATATAATTTTCATTTCAACCTTATAACTCCTATCTCACTTTAATTTATCCAAAATCACAATTAAATATTAACCTTTCAAAAACCTTATAACTCCCTCATAGCAAAAATTAATCATGCCACTTTAAACATTAGAAAAATTTAATTTGCAAAAATTAAATACCTTTGGCCTTTGTGGGATTTGAAATCTCGCTTGCACCTCCATAATGCCCTAGCCATGGCCCATGTGCCACGTGAGCTAGGTTCTCACCTTAGAAGCAAGAAGTACCTTATGCACTTTATTGCTATGCCTTGGCGCCAAAACCAGAAAATGAATCTTCCACCAAAAGAGTTGATGTTGGGGTTTGATCATGAGATCTTCCATTTGTTAGCACCCTAAGCACACAACTCCTTGTTTCTATCCTAAACACCATGGTTTGTTATGTGGATCCAAGCCTCATTCCTCTTATGCTTTCGATGATGATCACATAAGCAAAAACTTTATCCTCTTCTTCCACCTAGTTCGTAAATTTTTGCATGCACTCTTAAAGATTCGATCGAAGGTTAATTTGGGTTTTTCAAAGCACATGTTATTTATACCAATGTGCTATCCTTCTTGGCACGTTGGTGGATGAGAATATTAGTTGTTTTCGACTCCATTTAATTTATTCGCTTGCCCTTATAACCCTAACCTTTAGGGTTGTTTAATTAAATTAAATTATAAATTATTTTATAATAATATTATTATAATTAATTTATAATTAGTTTAATTACTTTATGTCTATACTTTAGACCTTTAATATTATAATATAAAAATCATTATATTATTTTCTTGGGCCTTTCTATTGAGCTTTTAGACCTTATTTGACCACCTTGAATATTATAATAGGTATATTATAATATTATTTTTCCTTAGGCCTAGAAGCAATATTTTACTTGCACTGCTGATGAAAACTGTTGCTTGACCTCATTCTATTTACACTGCTCACTGAAACTGAATCTTGACATCAATGACAACAAAACTAGCTCATATTTCTAACAATATCACCCTTTGTCATTGATGGCAACCCAATTACATGTTACCATTTACTTTACCTTATTCTGTTTTTCTCAACCTAAGAAACTGCTCCTCCTGACTGCTCTCCCCCTGAGAAACTACTTCCCTTGACTGAATGCTCTCCCCCTAACTCAAATATCTCTCCCTTTGATATCAATGGCAAAGGATCACCTTTGGGTCTCAAGTCTAATAATGAAACTCTTAGCTTATCCCCTCCCCCACCTCCTCTTGAGATGGTTAATTCTGGGGTGGGATTTTATCTACTCCCATAATGCAATAATATTTACCTTTGTCCACTTTCTTCCTCAACTGATCCTTCTAATTCCTTTGACTATTCCTATTCCTACTTGTCTTTGGAATTTTTGCTTTACACCACTTTGTTGGTTTGACCGTCATTATTACACTTATAACACTTAATGTTGTTATTCCTTGGAGGTGCAAATATCTTGGGATTTCTCTTGGTGAAGCCATATCTATTCCTATCATGAGCCCCACAATTCATTGCCTTGTGACCAAACTAATTACAAGAGTAGAAATACCCTTGAAAAAAATATTTGTTTTTAAAATTTCCATGTTCTTGTCTTTCATGTGTCCTACATTGTGTATCCTTGTGCCCAAACCTATGATATAATAAACACCATCCATTGAAACTACCTTGCATTGACCCCATTGGTATCTTTGTTTCTTTTTCCCTATGTTGTTTTTTGTTTCATTTGTTCCTCATTTGTGCATTGTTTCTTTCCTTGTTGAACTTTCTATTCTCCAACTAATTCTCATAAGTCTTACTCTCTCTTACACTCTCTTCTTATGAAGCTTCTTCTTATTCAAATATTGAGATTGACTCCTCTACTTGTTTACTTTGCACCTACTCAAAACCAAGCCCTGTTTTGTTTGATGAAGATATTTATACCTTGAAAATGTTATCCATGTTCTTTGAGCTTCTCCCAAACCTATGTAACTTTTCTGTAGACTCTTTCACTTCCTTCCTTAGTGAAGCTACCTCATGCTCTAACCTTTCACATTCTAAAAAATTTGCTGCTAACTTCTCCTTGAATTTCCTTGTCTTAGCTATTGAGATGGTTATATTCTCTATAAGCTTTCCTTTCTCTTCATAATATTATTAAAATTGAAGCTTGAGTTTTAAGTTCTACTTTCTTACCTTATTTAATACATCAAAGGCATAAATAAGCTCACCCTCAAGATCAAATTCTCCTTTCTATAATTATTCCACTAGTTGTTTGCCTTTGAGATCATATTTATATCTTTTTTATTTATCTTGAATAGGATAACCTCTTCCTTCTATTTCCAAAAGTAAACTTTCTTCTGGTCCTTCAAGTGTATCTTCATATTCATCATCACTAAAACTGAATCCATTCCTTGTACATCTATCTTCAATATGGCCAAAGTTACCACACCTAAAACATTTGAGAATCATTGGTATCCTTTTTATAACATCATATTTTTCTTTTTCTAGAAATAGAATTTCATCTTCTTCATTATATGATGACCTGTCATCACTATCACTTGAACTCTTACCTGCCTTGTCTGCATAAAAACTCTTCTTATACCTTTGGAAAAAATTATTTCCTTGATTGTTTTGTTCATAATAATTTTCTTTTGGTACCCATGTTTTCCTATTTTCCTATTCTTAGGATCATATTTTTCTTCTTCATTGCTATTTCTAGCCTCTGGATAATCAGATGCATAGTGACCATATTTTCCACAAATGAAACATCTAACTGATTTTATACCTTTATACTTTCTTGATTCCTTGTTTCTTCTACCATAATTTTCTTCTTCATAATTGGATGACTCATTACTTGAATCTGACTTTTTACCCTTTGTCTTATTCGTAACTTTGAAGGTTGCTTCTTTCTAGGGAGTAGGTTCCTCTTTTATTCTCATCTCAAAAGTTGTGAGAATGCCATGTAATTAATCCTTTTTTAAAAGTTCAATATATTTTGAATCTTCTATAGATAAAATATTTTCACTAAACCTTTCAGTAAGTGACCTTAAAATCTTATCAAAAACATCTATTTCCTCAACTTTAAGTCCAATTCCTTGCATGGAGTTAACAACCTCATCCACAAGAAGTAGATATGCAACAATTTTTTCCTCTTCCTTTATATTTATGTATTCAAATGTTCTCTTGAAGTTTTGTAACTTTACCCTTTTGAAATTTTTGTCTCCCTCATATATGCCTTTCAACTTATCCCAAATTTCCTTTGTTTATGTGCAATGCATAACCTTTATAAACTCTGTTTCACTAAAGCCTCTCAAAATTCTATTCATTGCCTTTGAATTGTAATGGTGTAGAAGCTTACCATATTTATCTAGAGGTTGAGTTGTTGGTGATATATATCCATTCTCAACTACTTCCCATATGTAATTTCCAAGTGTCATTAGATGAAACTTCATCCTTGTGCTCCATAGTGCATAATTGTTCCCATAGAAAATGGTGCTGAATTCTCTAATGATCCATTCTAAGAATCTATGTGTTATTAAAATATTTTCCTTCAAGTTGTTAAAATTTTTCGAAGGAACCCAATTTGATACTAATTGAATAACACAAGATTATACTAAGAAGGGGGTGAACAGTATAAGATCACTTTTTATATTTCTTTACCAAACAATATTATGCAATATATCAATGGCAATATCAAAAATAGTAATCAAATCAATGCACAAACCACCACACATAATAAAGACACCAATTTAATGTGGTTCACCCAATGTGGGCTACTCAATGGGGAAAATATTTCACTAAAATTTTATCAACAAATCTCTTGGGAATCCTTTCCCTATTACAATGTTTATGGAACTATGTACAAAGGAGACACTAATCCCTTAATAAAGTTTATGGATCTCTATCCACGTGAGACACCAATCCCCTCAACTAGTTTGTGGATCTCTATCCACAGGAGAACTCCTTTTCCTTTGCTCTGGTTGGTGATCCTCTAGAAGACTACTACCTCCACTGCTCTGGCTTGTGGATATATCTCCACTGAAGACTTTATCCTCAATCAAAATATCTATATCCTAAGTACCCTAAAAAAGTGGATCTCTATCCTCTGGAGACTACTGTACTCTACTCTATCACCTTCAAGGCTTGCTCTCAACTCTATCTCAAATATGCACTAAATATAGACCTTTGATCTGGCACAAATCCACTCAATATATATCTCAAATATACAATAAACATAGTACTTTGATCTAGCACAAATCTACTCAATCTCTATCTCCAATCTGTACTAAACACAATCCTTCGATCTAGCACAAATATTCTCAATCTCTATCTCAAATATGTATTAAACACAGTCCTTCAGTATAGCACAAAATTTGCTCAATTTCTATCTCAAATATACACTAAACACAGTCCTTCGATCTAGCACAAATATGCTCAATATTTTTCTTTAGTCTGGCACAAACCTATTCTCAAATCTACACCAAAATTTGTCCTCGATCTATCCTCAAGTTTTAACAAATTTTGATCCAATCATAAATCAAATCTAGTAGATATTCCCCAAGCCTTAACACAAAGCATGAACAATTCAATTAATCAACCCTACTTACAATTATCCTCAAAGACTTACCTCAAATATGTGTAATAAGTCCTCTTAAGAACTTGCTCAGGCCGCTCTCAAGTCTTCTCGAAGACTTACCTCAAATCTAAATTTTAAGCTTCCATAAAATCTTACTAAATTCAATCCTTAATTCCACTCTAGGACTTACTCAAATTTGTCCACTATATTTAACAAAAGATTTTTACAACTCAACTCAATCTATCATAGAAAACCTTTTTACTCACACAAACAAGTTTCATGTAGAATATTTTTTTAATCTCACAAAAACATATAGAGAATGGTTAGAGACTCAATATGTTTCACTCTCACAACAATGCTTAATCACTTTCAATATCTCTTGCTTTACCATAGAAACATATAGAGAATGGTTAGAGACTCAATATGCTTCACACTCACTCAACACTCAATCACTTTCAAACTCTCTTATTTAACCTTAGAAACATATAGAGAATGGTTAGAGACTCAATATGTTTCACACTCACAAACACTTAATCACTTTCAATATCTTTCTTAAATCAATTCAGAATATAGAACAATTTGTTTCACAAAACTTGAACTATCACTCCAACACTTTCCAATCAACTATACTCAACCAATCACTCAATGAAATCTTAGTCAACAAAGCTTATCAAACAAACCTCACATAACAATTATAATCATGCTCTTTTACAAACCCTAGTTCAAGATTATTCTCAATTTCACATAATAATTATATTTATGATCTTTCACAAACCCTGGTCAAACATATGAAAGCTTACTCAATAATTTCAACAATGCTTATCAAACAAGGTTTCTAGTATCAAATTTCATTCTAGAAAACCCACATCAATCAATATTCAATATCTTAAAATTAGACTCAACAATGCTTATGAAAAAATTCTTTTCACTTAAAATTAGCATTCACAACATCCAACAATCACTCTAAAGGATAATATACCCTTACATTTTGTTTGAAATTTTTTTTACCTCAAACACCTGTCTCAATCACAATCAAATCTTTGCCAATATCAAAGGTTAGGTAGCAATATCTTCTCAAAAATTCACTCAAATGATCCCTCAAAATATTTCACCATTACATAGCATTAAATCTCAATCACACCTTATAATCTCCACACTTCAAAATATAAGCCAACAATTTGTTTAAAGAAAAGAGTCACAATAATCTTCTTTTAAAAACTCTAAGTATTTTCTCAAAATATTTAATACATCATATCTTATCCCAATAATTAAAATATAATTTTCATTTCAACCTTATAACTCTTATCTCAATTTAATTTATCAAAAATCACAATAAAATATTAACCTTTCAAAAACCTTATAACTCCCTCCTAGAAAAAATTAATCATGCCAACTTAAAACTTAGAGCAATTTAATTTACAAAAATTAAATACCTTTACCCTCTATGGGATCTGAACTCCCACTTGTGCCTCCACAACACCCTATCCATGGCCCACATGCCACGTGAGCTAGGCACTTACCTTAGAAGCAAGAAGTGCCTCGTGTGCTTTATTGCTATGCCTTGGCACCAAAACCAAAACATGAATCTTCCACCAAAAGCATTGTCATTTGGGTTTGATCATGAGAATTCCCTCCTATTAGTTCCCTAAGCACACAACCACTTGTCGCTAGTTCAACTGCCATGGTTGGCTATGAGGCTCCAAGCCTCCTTCCTTTTATGCCTTCGATGATTGCCACGTAAGCAAAAACATTGTCCTCTTCTTCCACGTAGTTTACAAATTTGTGCATGCACTCTCAAAGATTTGATCGAAGTTTACTTTGGGTTTTCCAAAGCATATGATATTTATACCAATGTACTGTCCTTCTTGGCACATCAGCAGATGAGAATATTAGTTGACATCGGTGCCATTTAAGTTAGTCGCTTGCCCTTGTAACCTTAACCTTTAGGATTACTTAATTAAATTAAATTATAAATTAATTTATAATAATATTATTATAATTAATTTACCCAGGTTTTGTAGGTGTGTTGGAGAGGAGAGGGCAATCCTCCAAGGGAGGTCCCAGGTTTGAATCTCCACCCTACCAAAAAGCTGAATTGGGTACCCAAAATCCAATTGATAATGTTGGTGTGGGCAGGGCTGGGTGCGACTCTCGGGTGACTTTGATGGTATAGAACCCCTTGTTCGTGGTCTCTCAGACCAAGGCAGCCCCACAAGGGGTTTTTCACTTAAAAAAAAAATTATAATTAATTTAATTACTTTAGGTCTATACTTTAGAGATTTAATATTATAATGCAAAAATTATAATATTATTTTCTTGGGCCTTTATATTGCGCTTTTAGACCTTATTTGACCACCTTGAATATTATAATAGGTATATTATAATATTAGTTTTCCTTTGGCCTAGAAGCAATATTTTACTTGCATTGTTGACAAAAACTGATGCTTGACCTTATTTTGTTTACAATGCTCACTGAAACTAAATATTGACATCAATGACAATAAAACTTGCTCATATTTCCAACAAAAAATGTGATTATTCAAAAAGAAAATGAAAAAAAAAGTCACTAGAAAAGATAGTGAAGAGGAAATTGCATGTGTTCTTCCTTCCATGACCTATTTTTCCTTGTTGCAAAAGCATAAATAGGTAATGTTGCTACATTTTCTATCTATTCATACAACACAAATATTTTGAAGTAGTTTGGAGTTGTATGAGCTTTTATGTGCTCTCCTTTTTTCTTTAGGAGAGATAATTTTCATCTCATACATATTGTAGTCTCAATTATATTTCAATAATATAAATTGTAGCAAATTCAACTCCTTTTGAGCCTCTGAATTTAGAACTTGCTAAAACAAAAAATATATTCTCCTCTTCTGGAATCCACCTCATCTCAACCAAGAGATCTAATAATACCCTTGTGTTATCTCTTATTTCTATGGTGTATTTCAACATATGTAGCCTTGTATTCATTAGCTAATCAATATTTTTATATTGGAATTTTTCATCTAGGACCTTTTTGAGTTCCTTCCATGAGTAAAACATCCTATGGACTCTACCTTCTACCATTTCCTTGACCAAGTTGATCCACAAAGTTTAGGAAATACCCTTCTAGTACTTCTCTACTATTCTCACATGTTCTTCACTTGACATGCTTTCCAATGCTACCAAGTATCTTCCCATGTCCTAGAAGAACTTGTCCAAAGTTCACCCCTCTTAGGCCCCCTTATAATAATCTAGATCATTTGGATTGGGTTACATCAAGTTTGATTGGTTGATCACAACCATCCAATTAATCACATTTTACACTACCACTTTATACAAGGAGATTTTCTTCTCCAACCTTGCATGGTCCCTCTCACTCACCTCCAACCTTTCTTCAAGCTCATCCACCCTCTAGGATATCTTTGCCATTGTTGCTTTATACGAGGCTTCCTTCTCCAACCTTGAACATCTCTCCTTACTTATCTTCAACTCCTCTTTAATTTTGTCCACCTTCTGTTTCACCCTCTAGGAGATATTTTGTTCTACATCTTCCACTTTTCAAGCTTAACATTGGTGATGGAATCTTGTGCCTTCCTTACGTCCACCTTGCTCAATTGTATCGCATTGCTCCCCATGACCCCATGACTATTCCTTAAGGTAAGTACTCATAGTTATATTATATGTTGTTCTAACTTGATAAACATAAGGTAAAACAAATAACTTGACCATACCCCAACTACCAAACATAAACAAGATGACTTGAGCATCCAATTGTGGAGCATCCTATGGTGGAATACCCATATCGACTCAAATGCTTGATTGAAGAATATTCATAATACCCAAGGGGTGCAAGAGCTCAACACTCATAACAAGAGCACATGTTGTGCTAGGTATTTTGGCATGTTGAAGGACTATGTGACACACAACTCCAAAACCTAGGGCTTTGATACCAACTATATTGGAATTCAGGTCCTAGTGTAGTGATAATTTTTTATTTGATACTATAAACACCTTGGGCTAGCCAAGAATACCATAAATTATACCTTCTAGTGTTATTGTTAGGTGTTGCATAGCATAAACACAAATAATCCACACATACAAGTATAACACTTTAAGGATTTAGTAGAAGCATGAAATCACATTCACATGGTAAAATGTGTTCATCCATAAGGCATTAATACTTAATACATATATGCAAGGGATATTACACACATGATATATGGATCCAAGAAAATTTTTATTTCATTCAAGGGTGGGACCGATGGTCCAATGTTTAAAATGTTAACCCAAGGCCCATTAAGAGACTTTTACAAAGACTAACTCAACATTGGTGCTTGATGGAATTATAGGCCCTGATTCTTATTGCAATTCTTTCAATATCACTTGACATAGACTATTTCCAAGGTAATTTGATGAAATTCAACTCAATATCTCTTAGATGTAGTGTCCTCTTGCCAATCAACATGCTTAGGTAGCTCACAACTATCCTTAACGTGATATTTTTTCATTTGATCCACCTTAGTGGCTTGATAATTTTTGACATGAGGCTTGTCTAATAACCTATACCCCTTCCTGGTAAGATAACTTCTTGATAAGAAAATCGCTCCATGGTGACCTTGCTTCAAGCCAAATCTGAATGGTAGCTTTCCAAAATGAGGTGACCACCCAACAATAACCAACCTCAATAGCACGAGGAGCTCGTCTATTAATAACTCCTCCTTGGAAATGTAATATCTTCTAAGATGTCCACCCAATGATTGGACTAACCTCAATAATGTCTGGATCTCTTCTAAGGTGTTTACCCAATGGCCAAACCAACCTCAATGCTCTATGGATCTCTTTTAAGGCATCTTCCTAATATTCAAACCAACCTCAGTGCTCTCTAGTTCCATAGGTGTTGTGTCACCTATTGATACACGAATAACATGTAACCTTGTTGGCTTATGAAGGTACACATTTTCCATATTATCAAGCTCTCACAGTAGACATAGGGACATAGGGAAAATAAGGTAAGTTGGCGCTTCACTCTCCTTGGCAACTTTCCTAGCAAAAGTACCCTCAAAATGGGTAGTGAAATCACAACCATCACAATATATATATATATATATATATATATATATATATATATATATATATATATATATATATATTTTGATATAAATAATGAGGTCCAAGGTTCAAACCGTGACGGAGGTGAGTGTTTGAGGGAGTGGGTGTGTGTCTCCCTGGTGGAGTTGTTGTAACAGGTTGGGGGATTCCCGATCAAAAACCCCATTACTTAATATTACCCAAAAAATAAATAAATAAATAAATAAATAAATAAATATATAGATTTAAATTTAGTTTTTAATATTTATTATTAATTATACATTATCCGCATGATGTGGTCTACCTGGAAAGGACACCACTTGCATTATCGAGTGATGTGACTGGGTTCAATCCCCACGATGGATATGTATATGTATAAGAAGCATTTACTCAATAAAAATTTTGGATACATTAATAATAAAAAACTTAATTCATACAAAATTATAATAAATATAAATTTTATGCATTTAAAATTAAAATTATTAATTAAAATTTTAATTTGAACTTTCAAGTCTAGTGGCATATTCCATGATTGGAATTCCATTCACGTTAATACCTATCTATCTATCTCAAAATATTTTTTATTATTTTTTCATTTGATTATTTAGGATTGAAATGAAGTATGGTCACGTTACATTATGACGACATAGAGGTATTATAACACTTTAGCAATTATGCATTCCATGATAAGATTCAAACCAAGGTCTGAAAGTTGGAAAATATAATGGAATTAATATCATTTAATTTTTTCTTAATTATTTTCCCTTCTAATTAAACTAATTTTTATTTTTATTTTAATTTCTTTTCTCTTTCAAATTTTTTATATACTCTTTTTTCTTATTTTTTCTATTCGATTTTCATTTTTTTATTATAATTATAAATTTTAATTATATATAATTAATACTATATTTATATTTAATTTTTACTTAATTATTAATTATATAAATTAATTTTTCCCGTTGTCTTTCTTTAATTTTAATATCTTATTTCAATTATAAATTTTTATTTATATATAATTATTATAATATTTATTTTTTATTTTAGTTAATTATTAATTATATCATTTTCCTTTTTTCTTTGTTTTTTATAGTGTTAAAATTAAAAAGTTTTGAAAGGAATTAGACAACCTTTAACAAAGGTTCCAATAGAGATGAAATGAAGGTTTTAAAAAGCATCCCTCAACCTTTAAACCACTCCAAAAGATCAAAGCAAACCCTAGAAAGGAATGTTCAACCACCCCATAGCCAACAAAAAGAGGTTTCAAACACAATGAAGTCATCCACTGAATAGAAAAAGGACTAAATTTTTTAAAATGAAAAGCCCTCCCAAACCATGATGGCACATTCTACCTGGCAATTAAAGGAAAATCAAAACCAGATACCGAAAACCCGTACGAAGATACTAAGATCTCCTACATCACCTCTGAGAGCCAGCTCACACCATCACTCACAGGGATAAATCAACTACCACTTTTAGAGATCAAACGAAACAAAGCATGAGTGGAACAAACAACAAAGAAGTAAGAACATACTAAGATCTCCTATATCACCTCTGATAGCCAGCTCACACCATCACTCACAGGAATAAATCAACTACCACTTTTAGAGATCAAACGAAACAAAGCATGAGTGGAACAAACAACAAAGAAGTAAGAACAGCAGGAATAAAAATAAGCAATACCAAAAGATTTGCTCACACCGAAAATCAGGCCCTACAGTGAAAGCCAACCGAGGACACAGAGGTCCCCTACAACATCACTGAAGACCAAAACCTCTCACAACAGCATGATCAAAACATACGCCATAAATTCAGATCTAAGCATCCACGTACTGGAGGATTGAGCAATGAACAAAAAAAAACTTCACAGTTTAAAGGACATTAACAACTTGAACCACACCTCGAAAAAACCCCTCATTCAAAAATCGGAAATTAAGAAGTCAAACCACCTGCCACATGAGGAGGAACAACCACAAAAACAAAACAATCACCGGAAAAAACACATATAAATATAGATAATGATTGTTTTATTTCCCCTTTTTCTCTCTTATTTCTATTAGATAATTGTTTTAATTTAAGTATAAATTTTATTTAATTATAATTTTTTTGAGTAATACTTTTTATACTTATGCCCTCGGAATTGAACCTGGGTCACATCATCGATAATACAAGTGGGGTCCTTACAGATAAATTACACTCACTTGAATTTAATTATAATTAATTAATAATTATATTACTTTTTAAATTTTTATCATATAGTTATTACATTATTTATATTTAATTTTAATTAATTATAATTTAATGAGATACAAAAATTTAATTTAAAAAATTTACTAATAAAAATTAAAGTTTAACTTTTGCTAAACTCTATATAAAATTAATGCGCTATAATTTATTTAATAAAAATAATAATTAATAATATTATATAATATAATATTATAATCATTTTTAATTTCATATAATTAATTTAAAATAACATAAAACAAAAATAAATTATTAAATAATACTAGATCTTCATTTATAAATGTATTTTAAGTATATTAATTTGAATTTGAAATTGTATTAATGTTCATTGGTCACCAAAAAAAATTAAGAAACTTGTTAGAAGATAAAATTATATACTTTTTATTAATTAAAATTAATAATTTAAATAATTTAATTTTATTATTTTAAAGTAACTTGGAAATCTATAACGTTTGTATTTTAAATTTTTTATTTTACATTTTAGAATTTTTAAATATTATTAAATTTATAAATTTTATTCTACCAAATACTTTAATTTAAACTTCAAACTTTTCCATAACAAAACCTAACTATCTTCTTCAAACTCTTGCCAATTACTTTTTAATCTTTGATTTTAGTTACTATTTATTATTTTTAAAAAGCTTGAGCAAGTGTATTTCTACATAAAAATAGACCCATTTCGATTGAGTGGATCATAGGTCGCTCGGTAATTGTTTATTATATGGTGTGAAAATGGATCATCTGATAAGTGGACTATCTTAAACCCTAAGAGTCCAGTTCCTTCTGAGGAATAGAACAGCAGCCTTAACCGTCCAGTCCCTTCTGGAGATTGGAACAGTTACACGTTAGCTAACAGCCAGACTGTTTTCAATTGATCTATCCATCCTATTAGAATATTCAATATGCCTCGTGTGAGTCTGAGCATCCCCATCCCAATCCTTCCGATAGCTACTATTCTGCTTTCAATTATCTTCTCTGCAATAGCCGCAGGTGTGGGCATGAGCCCGGTCTACTTTTGTTATCCAAATATGGGGATCATTCTCTTGGTAATGGCCTTCATTCTCTCCACCACGACCATTTTATGTGTATTCCGAGCATGGGATTTCGCATGGACCATATACCTCGCTGTTTTTTGGGTACTATATCCCTTTGCTTTTATATCTTTTCTAGTCTATCGCACAGAAAATCTGGTTATTCCTTTCATGCTAACGGCCTTGGTTCTTTTCGCAACGACGTTGATCTGCCTTTTCAAACCGTTGGGTGTCACATGGATCAAAATTTTCATCGTCTTATTCCTGTTACTATTCTTTTGCTTTATGGTCTTAGCCTTGGTGGTGATAAACAAGGGGAATGGACATTTGGTGTCCAATAGGAGGTATAAAGAATACCGCCTGGAGGATTATTCCCACTGGTTTTGGGACCTCATGAAGAAGAGCAGGAAGTGGCACCAGATCAAGAAGTGCATTCAGGACATTGAAGTCTGCAAAAGCCTCTCCAAGGATTGTGTCACTGCAGAAGAGCAATTCTACAGAAAGAAATTGATCCCAATTGAGGTAATCCTTTCATTTCTAATGATGTGATGAAAAACTTGATTTGTTTTAAATTCTGTTAATTTCTGGCTATTAATGGTTCCATTTCCTTGAATTGTGAAGTCGGGTTGCTGCAAGCCGCCGAGCTTGTGCGGCCTCTCATTTGTCAACGCCACGTATTGGATTTCTTCTGCCACATGGAGTAACAGCTCGGATCCTGACTGTGCCTTGTGGAATAACAAGCCGGATCGGTTGTGCTATGACTGTAATTCATGCAAGGCCGGTTCTCTGGCGAACTTGACGCACGGCTGGTTCAAGATTGCTGTTGTTGGGATAATGGTGGTTGTGTTGCATGCGGTTATGTGCTGTTGTTGGTTGATGCAGGAGAAATGTGGTGAACAGGGATTGCCTGTCACCTCAGTCGACAGCGAACAAGAACCGCCTGATGGCATATGAGTCCAGGATCTTTCAAACTTGAGTGTGTATTTTCACATAGCCGGACTGAGAACATCATATTTCCAAATGTTGTATTAGCACCTTAGTATACTAAGTAGTTGCTCCTTGAGTAGCTAGGGAATTCCCATAGAGATGTGTGAGGTTTAAAGATACATTGCTTTGTATGTATAGTTTGGTTCATCCATGACAATGAAGGGATATCTATATAGTTTAGATAGGCATCACATCGAAAAGATGTGCGTTTTTTTATATAAATTTATTTTGGAAGTGTGTTTTTTTTAAGAAATTTAATATGTATATATATTTGACTGTTTGGATAAAATAGATGTCTATGTGAGAAAAGATAAGAAGTACAAGGAAGATTAAATAAGGGTGAAATTAGTATGTGAATAATAGTAGAAAAGGACATTCAAATAAGATTGTACAAAATCTATATTTCATATCAAAGACTTATGTTATTTTAATATTTAATTATTACAATAAAATTAAAAATAATTGAAGTTTAAACAGACGTTTAGTATTAGCTTTAAATATTGTATAATCATATTTTCATGTACACCCAGTTTAGAAAAAAGGTTTGACAATGACCGAGAGGAGCCTTCCGTGCAATGAAAATACCGTTTAACGGTATCTACATGTTCATTGAGCTTTAAAAGTAGGTTTCGCGAGATCTAAAGGGGCCTTCAATGCAGTGAAAGTATTGTTCAATGTGAATATATATATATATATATATATATATATATATATATTATTTCGGGTAAGATTCAAGGAGGCAGGGTATCCATTCTACCAAAAACGTATAGAATTCGGACCTGATTTACTACCTTTGACATACTCAAGGAGCAAACAAACACACGAAACCAATTTAAAAATAAGTAAATAACAATAAAAATTATAAAATAAAATAAAAAACATCTCCTTGAGTGTGTCAAAAACAAAAACACAACCAAACATGCACAATAAAATAAAATAAATCACAACACAAACCACATAGAAAAGCACAAGAACCACATAACAAAACACAAACAAGACAAAAAAAACATAACACTACAAAGACATAACCCAAAAAAAAAAATGAAAAATAAACACAACCAAAACCTAAAAAATTAAAAAAATAAAATAAAAATAAAAATAAAAAACAACCAACAACATACAATAAACAAAAACAAAAAACATAGAAAACACTCACACATAAAAACAAGAATTAACACAAACAAAGATAAACCCAAGAACAAGAACGAAAAAAACACAAGATCAAAACAAAACAAAAGAACCCACCCCTCTTAAAAAACTAAACAAAAAAACAAAAAAGAAAAAAAAAATTGAACATAACAATGACCTATCTAGACCAGAAGACTAGTAAGGCAAGAATCGATAGAGAAAACAAAAGAAAGAATATAATGAGCAAGGAAACTAAAAAAAACTGAATGAACCAAAGAGAACTAAAAAAAAAAAAAAAGCAAGAAGAAACGAGGTACCTTCAGAACTGGAGCCATCAAAATAAATGATAGAAAGAATAGCTTCCCTAATTTGAGAAGCCCACCATCTAGGAGGGTGGCCATAACAAGTAAGATCACCTTTGTCCAAAGCCCAATTATCTAAAGCATCAGCACTCTTGTTTTAATCTATGACCACATGATTGTAATCAATTTTCAAAAATTTCATCTGGATTAATTGAATTTTCAAAAATTCTTTTTATTCTCCAATCCACCTTATTATTATTAGGAGTCTTCAAGAGATTAATAATAAGTTGAGAGTCAGACTCAACTAACACCTTTTCCCATCCAACCTTAGTAGCCTCCTCAAGGCCTCTGAGGATACCATACCCCTCAGCAAGGTTATTGGAAATGATACCCAAATTCTCAACAAAAGTAAAAACCAGGGAGCCATATGAAAGTTTACCAATTCCTCCCACATTGGCTTTTCCATGGTTCCCTCTAGAGGCTCCATCAGTATTGACTTTTCCAAAATCCTTAAGAGGAGGTTGCCAATTTCTTGTCCTATCCATCTTACTAATACTCACATTCCATTTAAGTTGGTTGCCCTTAGAATATTTAATATTCAATCTTTTCATCACTTGATCCCATCTTTGGTGGGAGTTTTGGGGGTTATTAAGGAGTTGATGGATTGATTCAACTAAGTTTGCTATGGTATTTTACCAAATATAGTGAATATCCTTCCTATCTTGATTAAAATTTTGGTCGTTCCTTTCATTCCAAATATTCCAAAGAACAATGGTAGAACCCATCGAAACTATCTACATAATAAAATGATCAACGCCCTCTTGATTAGGCCAATCCATCCAAAGCTATTCAAAAGTAAACAAATTGGACCATTGTAAGCCAAGTAAAGTGGCCATTCTACTCCATAGCTTAGAGGCTAAAGTACACTCAATAAAAAGATGGTTGAGATTTTCTACATTCTCTTCACACATTTCACATCTAAAAGGGCCATGAAAACCATGCTTCATAAGTTGTTCACCAGTAAGCACCCTACAATGCAATAAAATCCAATTAAAGAACCTCACCTTAGGCCAGAGCTTTTGAGCCCATAATAGAGAAAATATGTCAAAAGAATGGTTGGGATTATTATGGCATAAGGTCAAATAACCTTGAGAAATTAAATACTCACCCTTAGTAGTGTTGTTCCATCCAAAACAATCTTTTTCATGGGACCAAGAGAGGGATCTCATATGAAGGATGCCTTGGATATCTTGTCTTTGCATTTTTTGGATTTGAATAGGCCAGTCCTCAATAGGAATCCAATATATACCAATATTTGAATTACCAGTATGGTATTGACAGTAATTAGCCACCTTTATCTAGTTAGCTCGATGAAGCTCCTCCATCCAAGGCCTCCAATAGGGAAACTGAGTTATCAAAGTCTTGTGACCATCCCAAGAAACTATACAAAAATTTACCTGATGACCATTATGAATGATCCAAAATAAATTTTTCTTTATCAAATCCTCACTAGTCTTAAGAACTTCTAAAATTGGAGAATCTTTGGTAGAAAGTTGATAGTGAACAAGGTCTTCGAGACTTTTGTTATCAACATATATAGCACGAAGATTATTGGCCCAAAGAGCATTGGAGTTATGCAACATCCTCCAATATAATTTAGCAGCTAAAGCTTTGTTGTTATTAATAGAAGACTGGAATCCTAACCCCCCTTCATTCTTAGGAAGACATAAAGTATCCCATTTCACCAAGGCCCATTTTCTTTTCTCCTTAGTACCACTCCAAAGGAAACGATGACTAATTTGATCCAATTATCGAAGAACAACCTTTGGGATATTCAAAACGGAAGAAACATAAATAGGAATAGCTTAAAGGACTGATTTTACCAAGGTGATTCTACCCCCAGAATAAAACCACATGTTGGTCCACTTTACAATTTTCTTCTTGACTTTTTCCAACAACCAGTTCCAATATTTATTTTTTAGCCTTTGAATATTTTTGGGAATACCTAAATAAGTGATTGGAAGGGAGGTCTTATTATATCTTAATTTATACAAGACCATTTATTTTCTGTCTAGCAGAGCAGTGAAAGAAAATAACTTTAGATTTATCTTCATTGATCAACTGCCTAGTAGCCTTAGAAAAATAGCTAATGATTTGCTTAATATTAGAATCTTCCTTAACTGTAGCTTTACCTAAAAGAGTAGAGTCATCCAAAAATTGAATATGAGAGATAGGTCTAGCTCCATGATAAATGGTAACTCCCTCAAGGGTTTTGTTTTCCCTCTTTTTGGTTATAGTCCTACCCAAGCATTCAACAAGAATGATGAATAAATAAGGGGATAGAGGGTCACCTTGCCTAATACCTCTGGAAGCTGGGATTGAATGAGAAGGCCTACCATTGATAAGAACTAAGTAGGAAATTGAAGGGATACATCCCATAATCCAATCCATAAAATCCTTAGAGAAACCAAAATGCCTCAAAACTTTGATAAGGAAGTGCCAATCCACTCTGTCATAAGCTTTGGATAAGTTTAACCGAATGAACATGGAAGGAGATTTTTGCATATCCATGGAATGGATGGCTTCCTCAGTAAGAACTATCTCATCTACTATTTGATGTCCTTCCATATAACCCCCTTGCTCTGGGGAAATAATCTTATGCAAAAGAGGCTTCAACATTTCTGCCATGATTTTAGTAATGATTTTGAGAACATTACATAAAGCAATTGGTCTAAAAGCTAAGATATGATAAACCTCTTGAGATTTTGGAACAAGAGTATTATAAGTTTTATTGATAACCTTAAAAATTTCTTTGGCTTTCCCGGCTTCTTCCACCATCTCTAATAAATCAACATGAAGGATATCCCAGAACTCTTGGTAGAACTCAATGGGAAAACCATCGGGACTCGGGGTTTTCCATTTTTGCATTTTAAAAACTAATTGTTGAAGCTCATTAATAGTAACAGGAGTAGTCAAAATAGAGTTCTCCTCAGAAGTGATAAGAGAAGGGATTGTTTGAAGAACATTTTGTTTTGAAGTTGAGTCAAGAGGAGTAGCAACAAAAATATTGGAAAAGTAATCAACAAAAATGGAGTTCACGCCATCCCAAGTATAAACAACATCTCCAAAATCTAATTTTAAGGACAAAATAAAGTTGTGAGATCTTCGAGCTAGAAGATATTAGTGGAAGAAATTTGTGTTTCGATCTCCTTATTTGAGCCATTGAATTCTAGATTTTTGCTTCCATAAGATTTCTTTTCTTTTTTCCCATTCCTCTAACTGAGTTGTGATTTTAATTTCATCTGCACTTCTATTCTCTGTGAGGCCATCTAAACAAAATTTCTTATTCAAATTTTCAAGATGAGCAATAACTTAATGTTTTTTTTATGAACATACCCAAACTCTTTCTAGTTCCAAGTCTTGATTTTGGATTTAATGTATTGCCGTCTTTTGGCAAAACATAACATCTTAGTCCCATGCCTAGGTTTACCTTCCTTCCACCATTGTTGCACACAAGGTTTGAAGGAAATGTCTCTAAGCCACATTAATTGAAAATGAAAATGAGAGAAACTCACATTGGTTTTCCACATTTCCACCATGACTAGCCAATGATCCGAACTAGCATTATTAAGAGTCTTCACTTTAGGAATGTGACCATGGATTAAGAAAATTTTAGAGAGCAAAAACCTATCCAATATCTCCATTATACAAGCTAAGCCTTGCCTTATATTATACCAAGTCATAAGGCCATTATCTGGTTGGATATCCACAAGATGGAGGTTTGCAATATATCTGCTCATGAGGTCAGTACTTTTGTCCAATTTTCTATTTCCCCCATTTTCTCATCCAGAGAGATGATGGTATTGAAATATCCTTTGATCAAGATCCAAGATTCAAGAAAATGAGAGATAATATGAGTAATATCCTTCCACTGTCTTCTTTTTTCCTCCAAAGAAGTCGAAGCATAAACAATAATGCAAAGCATAATTTGGTTGGAATGTCTACTTTGAATAGCTATAGCCAACAAACCCCAACTGCCAACCATATGGTGAATAACTACCTCTTTTGGGTCCCAAAGACAAACAATGCCACCAAAATTCCCTTGGGAACTAATGGAAACCACTTTTCCAACTGGCCAAATTTTACTGGCAATTGAGTCCATATCCTCCATTGACATCTTTATTTCTTGAAGGAAAACAAGATGTGGATGATTTATATGAAAATTTGTTATAATTTCATTTTATTTTGAAAGACTCCCTTTGAGTCCTCTAATATTCCAAGTGATGATCTTCATTAATACCAGGGCTAAAAAAGTTGGGAAGGGCATTAATCTTACCTTCCTCTACAAGCTTTTCACCTTGTTTTACCATATAATATTATTGGTCTTGCGACCTTCTTTTTTATTAGAATCCATATTCAATTTTTTTCCCTATTTCTTGACTTATTCCAATTGAATCTCAGATGGTTTCTAACCTTGAAGAATGCTCGTACACAACCAAAATTTTACTAGATGGTTCAACGAAGTCTATATTGGGACCTGCATTATTTAAAGTTTTGACATTTGAAAAATTGTTTTTCTTGTGTAAATTTTCTTCCTTTTTTTTTCTATTAAAAACATTTGATTTTTTGGTTTGTCTCTGAGTTCTTTCCTTCATATTTAAATTGTGTTTCTAAGATTTCAGTTTCCATTATTTTCTCTTCCTCACTTGGGACACCATTTATGGAAGGAATTTCAAACATATTGGTAGATGACTTTGATTGATCCTTCATAACTGGTTTTTTCTGAGTGTTCTTCTTCTTAGGTATTTGGAAACTTGTTGATTTTATATCTTCTTTATTTTGATCAAGAATTTTATTTGGGCAAGCATTGGCCAAATGACCATATTCATTGCAAATTCTACAATGAAAAGGAATGTTCTCATAGTCCATTACTTGCTCCCAAGTGTCTTTCCCAAATTGTAATGTGATATTTTTAGGTAGGGGTTTGTCAAAATCCATTAAAAGATAAATCCGAGCATAAATAATATGTTCAAAATTTTTAGTACAATCAGCAGTCATCATAAAAGTTCCTAAAGAGTTTCCAATTGAAGAAAAAATAGTAGGATTCCAAAATTCAATAGGGAGGCCAAAGATTCTAACCCACATGGGAGCTATAGAAGGCATCTCTTCTTTGGATTTAAATTTAGTATGCTAGGGCTTCATGAAAAACCCTACCCTTCCAAAAAACCAAGGACCCCCTTGAAAATGTTTCTCTCTATCTTCATTATTAGCAAATAAAACAAGAAAATAACCATTTGGATAAAAAGAGATTTGTAACTCACCTTTAGTTTTCTAGATTTTTGTATCCCAGACTTTGAAAGCAAATAGACTTGGACGAAAACCCATGAACCAAAAAATTAGTCCTCTTTTTTATAAATCTTCAATGTCAGTCTAAATGTTACCTATATCAAGCTTAACAATAGGAGTTCCATCAGCTACTTTAAGACATCCTGACTCTATTTTCTTGGGATCAATATTAGGCATTATTAGAGGTTTATGGGAAGCCCTAATATTGATATTAGCATTGGGCTAAGGTTGTCCACCATGGAGGGCATCCCTAAAATTCATTTTTGGGGTTGAGTCTTCGAAATTCTTACCCTTGACAGGGGTTTTCACAGTAGAATTATTTTTTTGGGTGCACCTTAGCACCAGATTCACTTGATATATGAGCCATTTTTTGATCAACTACTTGAAACTTGTTTCGTGATCTCTTTAATCCTTGCCCTAGACATCGTGGAAAGGTATGGTTTTCACTTTTCTTTTGTGCAGCAAATTGGAAGTTGTTGTCACTCAAGTTCATAGTATGATCTGTTGAAAGATAAATTTATAACCCATCTTGGATCCCCTACAATATTTCTTGCTAAAATATTGAGCATAAACCACAAAAATGTTATCCGTTAGGGCCCGAAGGCCTTAAAAACCAACCTCTAAAGCTGCTTGCACTCAACCCAGATGAAAGCCTCGCATAGACACTTGCCAAATATCTCGTTCACACATAGGGATGTGCTAGGATTTGTGTTGCTCCAAGTTATATGAAAATTGGTGGAGACATTCTAGGGTTTTTCAGGCATCTACGCTCAATATTTCAGCTCAATCCGAGTCCGGATGAGTGAGATATGGCCGAAACAAGTTCGATAGTTTGGGTAGTCCTACGAAAAACATCCCTCCACCTCATCTACCATTTTTTTGTGTCTGAAGATATATTGTCCATATATATAAGTTAATTAAATTACATGCACTTATCTTATGCATATGTTTATTATTTTATTTTATTTTTTTTTGAATTTAGCTAAATTTCTTTGAGGGTTGTTTTGGTTTGAGAAATTGCCGATGAAGGGTTTTACACTGGCAAAATCATTCAAGAGTCAACTAAATTTTAGGTTCCCGATGTGTTTGGTAGGTTGGAGATTCGAGTCAAGAAATTCTCGATTGCCTTACCGTCCAACTCAACTACAACACAAATATTTTCTTTTTTTTATTATAAATTTTTTTATTTTTTTAAATTTAGAGAAAAAAATCCCTTGAGAAACCACCGCCAAGGGGTTCTACAATGTTAAAATCATTTGGAAGCCACGCCTGATCCTGATCGTTCCAAAATAATCAATTGGATTTTGGGTACCTGATGTGTGTATAGTAGGTGGAGATTCAAACGAGAGACCTTCCTTAAAATATTGCCCTACCCTCTCCAACTCACCTACATAGATTTTATTATATATATTTTTTAATTTTTAATAATAAAATATATTTTTAATTTATATCTCACACAAATTTTTAAATAAATAAAATATTTACTATTAATTAGCATGTGATTTAATGTTTTAAATTTTTTAACATTCTTTAAGTTTTAAAATAAGAAAAAAATAAGAAAAGATCATACAAATGCAAGATAGCCCTATCTTAGTAAAACGAACAAACTTGGGTTAAACCTGTTGAAGGAGAAGTTTTAATTAAATTCATTCCGCTATCCTTCTATTTAATGTAGTTGATGTAGTGTTCAATGCTTTACATAACTGATAAAGAAATTGCTGACAATAATGTAATTTAGTCTTCTCAAATCCTTCATCACATGATCCCAATAAGTATTCTACTTTGCTCTACCCTCTTTATATTTATCTGATAGTTTCATTATCAATTTTTATAATCTCTTCCAACTCCATGGGAGCATATGACCAGACCTTGAAATTCTGAGATTTAAGTGCCATATTTGCCATTTTATCAACAACTTTGTTTCCCTCTCTATAAATTAGATTAAATTGTCTTTCTTCTAGGTTTCCCAAAATGGTCCTCGCATCAGTAATTATTTGGAAAATGCTAGAATTATTTAACTCCTCTTTTTTAAGGGAAGTTATAATATTCTTGGAATCCCCCTCAAGAAAAATTCCCCTAAAATCCAAATTCACTACAATTTGGAGGCCTATAAGCATTACCCCTGCTTTAGTTTGGTTATTTGTGGTAATTCCTAGATCCTCAACATATGTAGCCACTACCTGACCTCTGTCATTTCTAATGATTCCCCCACCATTAGAATGACTCAGGTTACCTTTTGCAACTCCATTAAAGTTAATTTTTACCCAGTCTTTATGGGGACATTCCCATATGGTATCTAGTCTCACCTTATTGATTTTTTTCATATTTAAGATATATTTTCTCTAGAGAGGATCATTGCAAGGTTTTCTTGGCCATTTATTTTTTAATACAATCCCCATTTCTTTTTTAATACAATCCTTCAATAGGGTTGTTCTTATCCTACCATAAATCTCAATTATTCCTCTGGTTTTATTTTTGAACACTAGTCTATTTATTTCCAACCAAATCCCCAAACAAATATGTGGAATACATTTTTTCCAAAAAATACTGCTTCCTAAGTGCCACTGTTCCCAAATCCTGATTAGAGAATCTGGAATGACCCAAGAAACATTAACTTCTCTCCATAACATATTTAGGATATCACAAAAAAAATGACAAGTTCGAAACAGGTGGTCCACACACTCATCTTCTTTGTTACATAAGACACAAACAGTAGGAACCACAATGACTCTTTTGAACATATTGTCTTTTGTAAGGATCTTATTGAGAATGGAAGTCCAAAAACAATAGCAACCTTAGGGATGATGTCTAGATTCCAAATTTTTTTAATCTTAGGTTTCTCTGAGGTTACTTTACCCAAGACTCTATATCCATCCTTCACACTAGCCTTGTTGGTTTCTTCCCCAAATTATCTAATCCTCCTCTAAACCTCTACCTAAATAATAACTCCTTAGAAGGTTTTGGAGATATTTACCACCTGAGCCTTGCATATGTTCTTGCATGATTTTCCACTCATGAAAATTACCCACCCTATAAATTTAACAATTAATTTTCTTACCATAGGTTCTTGTTAAATGTTTTTTAATATATTTGAACTTTCTATAGTTTGGTAAAGTCTCCTCTTGAATCCAAGGGTCTTTCCAAAAGTTAATTTTGTCTCCTCTGCCTACTCTCCATTTTAGACCTTGCCATAGAAATTTCCTACCGTTGATTATATTTTACCAAAAAATAGATCCATATGGAGGATTAAAACAACTAATAAAGTGGTTTTTGCCCTCCAAGTATTTTTTTTTGGATAATGCTAGCCCATTTCCCTGATGCTCCAATGCAAGGACTCCAATAATGTTCAGCTAGAAGAGCTCTATTTAGATCTCTCAACTTCCTCAAACCAAGACCCCCATTATGTAAAGGTTGGCAACATGTATCCTAGGCTACTAGATGTATATGTTTTTTGCATTCAGTGGCATACCATAATAAATGCTTTTGTAGTCTTTCTAAAGTCTCTTACACTTTCCTTGACATCCTGATGAAAAACAGGGCGGTTGAGCGTTATATATATATATATATATATATATATATATATATATATATATATATATATATATATATATATATATATATATAAACGTGTGTGTGTGTGTGTATCTAATATATATATATATATATATATATATATATATATATTAGATTTGGTTAGTGTGATAAGTCCTTATGATCAAGGGCTGAGCAATCTCCTTTCAATTATGATCTCTCGTAAAGCTAAGAGCTATGCTTATCAATAGGGAATTTAGCATAAAGCCACTACACACCCACCCCTCACACACTCGTCCACACCACAATTTAAACCTTGGACCTCCAGAAGAAGATCTAAAGCATGAAATATTGAGTTGTCCCCCCGGGACATTAATTTTGTGGTAAGTGTGATAAACCTTTAATAGTCCCCTTCCAACTATGACCTCTCGTAACACACTTGTGATGCAGAGGTATCCATTCTAAAATCAACATGGCATCCCTTTGGTTATTGCTAGCTTGTTTTATTTAGGTTGTGTGTTTAAACCAAGTATTTGTCTCCTTTGTGTATTGCTATATTATTGCAGATATCTTCTCTTTGACATGCTCAGGCAGTGTAGTGGATTTTTTCATGATAACTATAGAATATAGCAGTGTAAACTGAAGATGTGCTATACTATGGGGTGCATTTTTATGATCTGTAAGGTCCAATTAATGTGGTCATTAGTTCTTCCTACCATATAGAGCCTCCTAGAGCACCTCATTTGGGTTTGCAACAATTGCACTAAGTGGAGATTCCATCAGTGCTCAATCTTCGATGGAGCCACCTGAAAACACAACATTGTGTTCACAGGAGTAGGCACAGTGACAATAATGGCATTTGAGTGGGGAAAAATAAAGGATGGAGTGATTGAGATATTGGGGTGATCAGATTTAACGGAATGCCCAATTTGTAATAGGTTTTTTTTTCTTTTGGGGGTGTGCTGACATTTTTTCTGGGGGAAGTGACATTGGTGTTGGATTTTTTTTAGTGGTATTTGCTCTGTTTTTAAGGAAGAATTTGTTCTATTTATTTTAACCTTCATTTGTTCGACATTGGGTCTAGAATCCCAAAAAAAAAATTAATACCAGTAGAGGCAGAGTGTAAGGGTGAGATTCTTTATTTGTTCAACATTGGGTATAGAACCCCAAAAGTCATAATACCAATAGAGATAGAGTTTCAAGTTGAGTTTGTTTTTTTCTGGACACTATGTTGGCACCTGGTCAGTATTTTTCCATCAATTATTGGTGATAGTTCAAGGTTATTGGAACATTTTGGTTGCCAAAATGTAATGACATATCTCCATGATTGTTTAAGTTTGTGAAATTATTGTTTAGTAACATCAAAATTCATGTGTGGTTGATTTAATTGGGCACAATATGTTTTCATGACTACATTAGGTGGTGTCAGAGCCAAAGTTGTTCTTTCTTGTTGTGTCGATCTTGGTTATGTACCTAGTGTCTAGGAGCGAGTATGTATTAGAGTGTTTCCTATGTGTTTGTGGTTGCAATAGAACCACTTTGAATTGTTATCTAAAGAAATATTCTCAGAGGGAGATATTTGTTATTGAGTACCAATGTTAGATGTTGAGTCAAAGTAGTATGGAGTAGGATCACAAGACGAAGACCGAGTTACTGAAAGAGGTTGAGGGAGAAGGAGATCAAGTGGAAGAAGAAGTCATAGATCCCCTGGATAAGGAGTCATTGCCAATTCTGAAATACTAAGAATATTACAGGTACTTGAAGCTCATGTGATAGCCATGGACGGTGCTACAAGACTAGGGAGAACCCCAATAGAAGATGAAGACTCCACTGAGTATGAATCAAGCTCATCATATTTTTATGAAGAAGGAGATGCTACTAACATAAGGCTTTTTCATGCTTTTACTAAGATTGCAAATAGGTCCAAGTTTAATTTACCAACATATGAGGGTAGTCATGTTCCTAAAGAACTAATAGACTAGATATCAAAAATGGAGAAATATTTTGACCTTGAGAGTGTGGAGGATATTAGAAGGGTGAAATTAGTAGTGACCAAAATAAAGGGTCATGATTCTCTATGGTTCAAGCAAATCCAAAAACAAAGAGTTTTTGAAGGAAAAACTAGAATCAAGACTTGGGATAGAATGGTAAAGCAATTGAATAAACAATTCTTGCCTAAAGACTATGAGATATTGTTGTTGAAAAAAGTTTAGAATTTGAGACAAAGGGATAATAATGTAAAGGATTACACTAAATAATTATAAATACTAGTCATTAGAATGGGACAGTTTGAGCCTACTAAAGTGGTTGTGTCAAGGTATGTTAATGGTTTAAAGCTCTCTATTCAAGATGAACTAAGTATGTTGAGTATTAAGACAATAGAATATGCCTATCAATATGCTGTTAAGGCTGAAGAAAAGCTTAAAATAAAGTTTACCCAATCCTCTAAAGGAAAGGGGAAGGCAAAATGTAATAATATGAATCAGGGAAAGAATGATAATTCTGAAGCAAGCCAAGCAAAAGGAAAGTACTAGTCTGGTAAAGGTAAGAGAAAGTTTAATGGAGAGAGATATTCAAAGTTTAGAGGTATATGCTACAACTATAGCAAGGAGGATCACAAGCCTCCTCAGTGTAAATACAACAAGGAAATTGAAAATAAAGTTAATGTGTCTGAAGGTGAAGAGAGTGATGAAGCCAACTTAGATTATGGGACTTCTTGTGGTGATGGTGAACAACTGATGATAAGGAAAGTCCTCATGGCAGCTAAAAAGAATGATAAACCATGGGAAAGGAAGAGCATTTTTTGTATGAAGGTAAAATCCAATTGTAAGTTTTGTGATGTTATTATAAATGGTTGTAGCATAGATAATTTGGTTTCCACATTCATGGTAGAAAAATTGCAATTGCCTACTTTTGCATATGCAAAACCATACAAAGTTTTATGGCTAAACAAGGGTCACCAAGTGTTGGTGAATCATCATTGTAAATTTTTATGAGAGAATGGGATACATAGATCAAGTGTGGTATGATGTCATCCCAATGGATGCTTGTCATATACTACTAGGAAGGCCATAGCAGTATGATAGGACTGCTCTACATGATGGACGAAAGAATCATGTTACAGTGATAAAATATGGGAGGAAGTGGTTGTTCAAACCTTTGAAGGTTGTCTATGCTAAAGTTAGAAGTGTATTAGTACTATTGGGAGAAAAGGAATTCCTTGCTGAGGTAAAAGGAGCACATGTGTGCTATGCATTTTTTTGATGGAGTAGCCTAAAGAAGAGGAAGTACCTAAAGAGATTACAACAATATTGAAGGACTATGAGAGCATTGTGGTAGATGGATATATGTTAGCTGGTATACCACCAATGAGATAGATTTCTAATCAAACGAATCTAATTCTGGGAGCTAGTTTACCGAATCAAGCACCACATAGGATGGATCCTATGCGAATAGTGGAGTTGAATAAGCAAGTCCAAGATTTTCCATAAAGAGGGTTGATAAAAGATAATTTGAGCTCGTGTGTTGTTCCTTCTATTCTAAGTCAAATGAAATATGGTGAGTGGAGGATATGCATAGATTCAAAATAAATCAACAAGATTACTATCTGGTATAGATTCCCTATCCCAAGAAAGGATGATCTATTAGATAATTTTTGTGGTTCTAACTTCTTTTCTATGATATATTTGAAGAGTGGATATCACCAAATTAGAATTAGATAAGGGGATGAGTGGAATACTGCATTCTAGATAAAGGATGATCTTTATGAGTGGCTGGTTATACCATTTGGATTAACCAATACACCAAACACTCTCATGATATTGATGAAAAAAGTTTTGAAACCATTCCTCAATAAGTTTGTAGTTGTATACTTTGATGATATCTTAGTCTAAAACAAGACAAAAGAAGAACACTTGCAACATTTGAGGGCTATCTTAGAAAAACTACAACAACAAAAATTGTTTATAACCTTGAAGAAATGTTCATTTATCAAGTCAGAATTGACATATCTTGGATTTGTGATATCCAAATATGGCCTAGAGAAGATGATAGCAACACTAGTACAACTTGAAGAGAAATGGGTTACAATGTAGTGAGCAATTGAAGTGGTCTAATAGAGAAGAAATTTGTGGCATAATAAGCAGCTATAAAATATGGAATTGAAACCAAGTAACTTCATTTTGAGATATAATAGCAAATAGGAGATCAAGGTGGTTTCTATAAAAGAGTGTCCCAACCCAAGAAGTGCCACAAAAGTTAGGATTTTTCATGTTTTAGCAGGTTTTATAGAAAATTCATTAGATATTTCAGTTCTATATGTGCACCTTTGATATCTTGTATCAAAAAGGGAATTTTTGTGTGGAAAAAAAAGGCTGAAAACAATTTCAAATTTTTGAAGAACAAGATGATTGAGCAACCAGTGTTGGGGATTCCAGAATTTGCAAAAGTATTTCAAGTGTATTGTGATGCTAGTGGTATGGCCATTAGGGTTGTTGTTAGTCACGAAGGAAGGGTTGTTGCATACTTCAGTCAGAAGTTAAATGAGGCTAAAAAAAATACTTTGTGTATGACCAAGAGCTTTATGACATAGTTCAAGCATTGAAATATTGGAGGTATTATTTATTACCCAAAGAATTTATTTTGTTCACTAATCACCAAGCATTACAATATTTTTTTTTTGAGTAATAGTTCTTATACACATCCACCATGGAGAGCATTGCAGTATCTTAACAGTCAAAGCAAGTTGAGAACAAGGTAAACTTAATGGGTTGAATACCTTGCTAGTTAAACCTTCACTCTCAAACACAAATCAGGTAAGAGCAACCAAGTAGCAAATGCTTCAAGTAGGAGAGTTTTGTTGTTGAAGACTATGCAAGTTGAATGTATTGGTCTGGATGGATTCAAATATTAGTATGTAGAAGATAATGACTTTAGGTAATCATTCAAAGAGTGCAAAGAATTTGAACTCAAGGTATGAAAATATTATTTTCTTCAAAATGGTTTCTTGTTTAGAGATAGATAATTGTGCATTCCAGAAGTATCCATGAGGTAAAATATAATTAGAGACACATGGTAGTGGTCTTGGATATCACTTTGATCGAGATAAGACAATAGCATAAATAAAGGAGAAATATTAATGGATTGGATTGACAAAATGTGCTAAGAAGTATATGGTCAAGTGAATAACATGCCAAGTTGTCAAAGGTTGTAAACAGAATACTTGGTTGTACAATCTATTACCTATTTTAGAGAGTCCATAGGAAGATATTAGTATGGATTTTGTGTTGGGGCTGCCAAGAACACAAAGAGGGTTTGATAGTATTCTTGTTTTTGTAGATAGATTTTACAAGATGGTACATTTTATCCCTTGTAAGAAAACTGAAGATGCCAGTAGTGTGGCAAAGTTTTTTTTTCAAAAAATTGTAAGGTTGCATGGACCACCAAGAAGCATTATAGCTGATAGGTATGTGAAATTCATGGGTCATCATGGGAAGACGTTATTGCACATATTAGGCACAAAGTTGGAATTCAGTTCTGCTTATCATCCTCAAATGGATGGAAAAATTGAAGTTATCAATTGGAACCTTGGAAATCTACTCAAGATTTTAGTTGGTGACTGAAAGCACGAGGATACGGAAACAAAAAGGAAAATTCCAAGTGCGATGCAAATGAAACTAAACTTAACGCTAAATCCTATGAATTGAAAGTGCATGAAAGGAGGGAAAGCATGAACGAATCGAAATGAAACAAAAAGCCAATAAGGAAGACAACCCTTTTTATTGATATGTTTTAGAACTCGGTTACAATCCGCCTCCTCCCCTTCTAAGGGCTAGGAGCATTAAATATGTGTTCTTGTCACACCCATGGATGCTATTCCTTCTTCCGCGTGCCCACATGTAAGATGGGCGGACCAAAATGTCATCGCCACTTGTGTTTATGAGTCTTGACTCCTTGCTGCTCCTCCGATGTTAAGACCCTGCGTTCAAGGAAACAAAAAATAGTCAATAGCACCTGTAGATGAAATAAAACATGCAATCCCCAAGCCTTCGATTAGTGCAAGCAAGATGTAAATAAAACGATAACTAGCATAGCTCCAAATGAACTAAAAATTTGACAGGGGCATCAAAACCTCACAAAGAAAACACTGCAAATGGAACAGTCAAGAAATTCATCACAGATTTGTATTCACTCTGGGGCGGGACGAATAGACCTGCAACAAAAATGTCAAAAGGCACGGTCCCAAATGTCACATCCGGGAAGCTCCAAATCACCTGCAAAGTTGGGATTAGCTAATTGGGGGCATTTTGGGAAGACCCAGAAGGTCAGATTTTCCCAATTTGGCCTCTATCACTAGGAATTTGATGATGCTACCTGCAAGTTAGTAAAGGCGAGAGATGATAGAAACATGATCAAAATTGCTCAAAACAAGGTGAAATTTAAATGACAACCTATCTAAGCAGCATAGAATCGAATGCAAAAATAATAGAAGGGAAATCTGCCATAGATTTCTAATCACTCCGGGCGGGGCGATTAGGACTGCAACAGTGTGGGGGGCACCCAGGGGCAGGACGCCCACCGTTTGGGGCCCGATTTCGGCACCAATCCACTTGGGATGGGTCCAAAATCTCTTGTGGGGTGTTGTCAGACAAATTTGGTAGGATGTTGTGGCCAAATGTTGGGTTTTGGTTCCAGATTTGTGCTTCCAATAACCACCCTATGACCTCTCTTCCAAAAGAGATCAAGGATGTGAAAGGCACAAATCAAAAGGTGTGTGTGTGGAAGTAAAATGACAGCACTTCATTGCTCAAAATGCTCCTTCTCTCTATATCTTGTGGTGAGAAAACTCACCAATTTATAGACCTGGAGGTCTCTTGTGATTGAGCATGCAGAGGCGCCACTTGGCAATCATGCCTTCCTAGGAGGGAGGAGATTCCTCCCTGATTAGGGGCTTCATGACTGCCTCTGTAACTGCCTCTAACGCTCAAAAATGCTCACTCACACTCCCATGCAAGGAAGGAAGAATTAAGTGGCGGATCTGAGCTACCATTTGTCAAGATTTGACTTTTTCCCGTCAAACCTGCTATTCGCCCCACCCTGGAGCGAATACTACTAATCGTCCCTGGGTGGGGCGAATAGAAGTTTGTAATCGTCCCTGGGTGGAACGAGTATGAAGCAGAGTGCCTGAAGGTGCCAAATTGACTCCTGACCTTCCAAAACTACTGTGAGAGTGGTTAGGACCACTGTTTGACCTCTAGGGGCTGCCCTGGGGGCTGTGTGTGTCAATGCGATCAGTGTTTGTAGTCACATAATCGGATTGGTGTTGTTTTGGTGTCTATAGATGCCCCTTTTTGGGATGCGTTGTGCATGGCGCAATGCTGAGCAAAAATAGATAACCAAAGCACTAATGATTAGGGTTTCTTAGTAACCTAACCAAATTTTGGTGCCCCAAGTATGGAAAGGGCATGCATTCTTGAATCCTTGCTTCTGACGAGCGAAGGAACTCAATTCAAGTGTTGACCTTTTTTAGTGAGGTGTTACTTGAGCTTGGACATTGATCAGTCATGAATAGGCAAAGGGCGCAACCTTTTGTCTGTGGGAACCTTGAGTTCATGATTCACGAATGCCAAGTGTTTGATCAACTTGTGATTATTGCTTGTTTGCTGCCCCAAGCAGGAGCGTGATTGTCTTTGTCAATGATTCTTTGAATGCATGCCATTTTCATGATTGGGTGTGTATTTGTTGATTGTTGACTAAGTGTGACTACCCCCTCAAGCGACGAATCGATGAGGGAATGACCTACATGAGAAAAGCGACGAGTCGCTTGACCCAAGATGACTTGTGTAAGGGTGCCTTTCAGATGTTTTATCATTGAATGTGTGTGCAGTTTTCTGACATTTAGACCTATTTTTGGTGGGTGTGAACCCTTTTTGTGATGCTTTTTGGAGCTAAAATTGGCACAAATCCATCTTCCCGTGGAGCGGTCCGGCTATGGTAGCCTTCTTAGGGAATAGGATAGTGACAATTTGTGACCCCAACATCAATTTTGGATGCCAAGAATGTCAGGCACAAAGGCACCTTCGTTCGGCAATGTTATTGCTATTTTTGGTTGGGTTTTGACCCTTTTGGTGACGCCATTTGGGGATGAAATTCTCGACAATCCGTCTTCCCGTGGAGCGGTCCGGCTATGGTAGCCTTCTTAGGGAATAGGATAGTGAGGATTTGTAACCCCGACGTCTATTTTGCATGCCCGGAATGTCAGGTGCAAAAGTACTCTCATCGGACAGTTTTATTGCTTGTTTTTGGTGCATTTTGTGCAGTTTTTGCTATTTTTTGAAATTTTGTTGTGTATTCATTCCTGGGTGGGACGAATACCAGTTTAGTAATCATCCCAGGGTGGGACGAGTGCTAACTAGAGTGCTCATCCCAGGGAGGAACGATTACAGGCCTAAAAGGCCTATTTAAGGGCCAAAACTAGGGTTTGGGCTCATTTGCATTCAAATTTTCTAGCGATTTGGAGCTCTGAGGAGGAAGAGGTTGATTCTACGAAGCGAAGCGCTGCCGAATTTCTCCCGACATCATGAGTTCATGAACCGGATCGAGCGGCGGAGCCGAAGCGAGACCAGTAAGTGATCCTCCTCGTTATTGTTTGTGTTGTGTTGTTACGGTTTTTAATACCACAATTTATTTAGTGTTCCTTTTGTAGTTTGTTGTTCAAATTAAAAATGAAAGCCCTAATTAAATGTATATCGTTATGCGTGAGTTGTTGTTTTATGGCTGCATGAAAACTTAGGTAAAAACCCTAGGTAAACAAAGATCAAAAGTTAGTTTATAACTTAGCTGAAAACTTAGTTTAAAACGTAACTGAAAAACTTCACTTAACCCTAGTTTACCAAAGATAAAAGAAAAAAAAACTTAGTTCAAAACTTAGCTTAAAATTTGTTTTTCTTTTTAGTTGGCTTCGTAAAAAATGAAACCCTAGTTTACCTGTATTTTGAAAAAGACGTGATAAAAGTCTAAAATTTGTTTCCTTTTTACAGTAAGGTAAACCTTAGGTAAAATTTTGTATTTTGTGATGTTGTTGTTACATGAAAACCTTAGGATAAACTGACCGCGAAACCCTAGTTTTTTAGGTTGAATTTGTCAGTTTTTAAAACTTGATTGAAAACCCTAGGTAAAAAAACTGTCATGTTAATTTTGTTTTGTTTGTTTTTTTGTTGTCTGTCAGTTTTAAACTTAGAGTACAAAGACCCTAAGACTGACAAACTATATTTGAAAATTGTTTTTTTGTTTTTTTATTTTGTCTATCAGTTTTAAACTTAGAGTACAGAAACCCTAAGACTGACAAACTGTTTTTGAAAATTATTTTTGTTTTTTTATTTTTTGTCAGTTTTAAACTTAGAGTACAGAAACCCTAAGACTGACAAACTATTTTTGAAAATTGTTTTTTTTTTTTATTTGTTATTTTAAACTTAGAGTAAAAACCCTAAGACTTTGAAATTTTTTTTTTTTTTTGTCTGTCAGTTTTAAACTTAGAGTATAGAAACCCTAAGACTGACAAACTGTTTTGTTTTGAATTTTTGTGAATTTTGTTGTTTTTAGTTGTACATTGTATATTCATGTTACTGTTGTACAATTTTTCATGATTTTAATGTTTTTGTGTTGTTTTCTTTTGCAGGTTGTGAAGAGCCGGTACCGTGTGCCTACTATTTTTATTGAAGCACGAGAGGCGCTGACTTTGGTTGACTGGGAGTGGCTTGATGCCCTTGGGCTCAAGCAAGTGACTCGGTTGGAGCCTGTGGTCGGGGATCGGGCCTATTTGATGGCTCTTATCAACTTGTGGGAACCCTGGACCAATACCTTCCATCTCCCAATAGGGGAGATGATGGTGACCTTGGAGGACGTCTACCAGATTCTATGGATTTTGATAGATGGATTGCCGATCAGGATGATGCCACGAGATCAGCGGACAATAGTGCTGACATGCTGCTTCGGGCATGGGGAGGAGTTGGGTGTGGAGAGCCCAGTGGAGAAGGCAGAGGGTGACTGCTAGATTGGTGGCATTTTGGTTCGATGGTGGCTGGAGATGGGTGTGTTGGGAGTGAGGCATGCCGTACTGATGGGCCTCATTTCCAACATGCTGCTACCCGACTCTTCGGGTGTGAGGTTCCCATGGAACCTGTTGGAGGTGGTGTTCAAGTTGGTGGAGTGTCCTACGGATGCACCTATGATCATGAGATGGGGACAGACTCTATTGGCACAGCTCTATGATGAGTTGTACGAGGTCCGCTACCAAAGGCGAAAGGGTATTGGGTGCAGCTTCTTGTTGTAGTGTTGGGCTTGGTAGCACATAGCGGTGGAGAGGCCGATGGGGTTGTCATGGATGACTCGGGTGGAGATGGTGGATAGGGATATAGGTTACGTGGCTCTATGGAGGCGGTCTGAGGAGCAGGGATAGAGTCGACGTTGGGCAGGTGTCATGGGGCACTATGTTGATGCCTTCGCTCGGCTAGCCCTAGGGGAGGTGTTCTGGTGCCCCTACCAGGATTGTCCAGCCTAGCCTGAGGCTGGAGAGTGGCTCCGGTGGGTTCGTAGGGGGTGGTGGCTGATTGGGCGACATGTGACTGAGCAGGAGTTCTTCCCTTATGGTCGGGTGACATGACAGTTTGGGGTGCGCCGGGGGTGCCTGGTGAGCCCGTGGTCTATCGACATCGGGGGGACGAGAGGACTCTAGCTTGGCCAGTCATTGCACCATTGGGTGAGGATTCGGATACCATGATTGACGTCCCAGATGTAGATGACGTCGGGACTACCGTGGAGTATGACCAATGGTGGATCTTGTGATGGTGGCGAGGCGAGGGGCCTCTAGGTGGCACAGAGGTGACAACAACAGGTGATGAGGGTGCTGAGGCACCAGGTGAGGGTTGGGGCGTTTTGCTGGAGGACATGGATATGGTAGAGGTGGATGATTTTGGGGAGGGTGATGTTAGGGTTCTGGAGTAGCCAGAGATGTAGGACTTTTTGGAGTAGTGGGAGTTGGAGTAGCCTGCCTTTTTGGAGATGTCGATGCCTTAGGAAGTTTTGGGGGATAGTGAGGTAGGGTTGTGTGTTGAGAATGCATGATTGGAGGGGCTGCTCTGGAGGTGGGATGAGGAGCTCGGGGATGCGCTGTGGGAGAGGGATCTCCTATGAATGTAGTTGGTAGAGCGGGAGAATGCATTGGCTGTGTACCATCGATGGGAGGGGGATACCGATGTTGCATGGGAGATTGATCTCCTATGGATGTAGCTGGTGGAGAGGGATAGGGTATTGGTGTAGCGTGATGAGAACTTGGCCACAGTTCATCAGTGGGAGATGGACTTGATTCGACATCGATTTGAGATGGAGGTAGAGATTATCCGCCTCGATGGATGGATTCCTATGTTGAGTGGAGGTGGATCATCACGTCGCTCGAGAGGGAGCGAGATGGAGCAGTCAGCATCCTCTCGGTACAGGCGGCTGGATGAGGAGAGGTCTAGTAGGCATGATGCGGGGGCTAGCAGAAGCCACCCTGAGGGGTCCCACAGGACCCACACCAAAGGGGGTAGTTCCCGTTGCACCGATCCTGCGTGATCATGGTGGCCGACGCCCTAGGCTTGGGGGTTTTTGAGCTTTTGGCTTTTGTTGTGAGGTCAGAGGACCGGTTCATTGTAGCCTATGGGCATTTTTGATAATATATACATAGATGACTTTCTTTTATTTATCCACGTGTCGTGATGTGATGTTATGCATAATGATTGATGAATGTGTATGTATGCATGTTAATTTACTTTTGATGGATGCATAGGTTATGATGGATGCAAATGAGATGCAAATGGAATGGATGAATTGAATTTGTGATTTTTGGTGATGGCACCATAGACTATTTAGAACTTATGGCTTTTTGTCTTATGGATTGCTGTGGTACAGGACTTTCTATGTATACATGTTATTTTTTGTTTTGTATTTTCTGATGGCGATGCGAGGGTGAAAGATAGCACGGTTGGTTTGGGGTGTAGTTAAAGTTTTCTGAGACTCAGATGTTTTAACTAACTAGCCATGACTGTACTTTATCTGACAAGGCTTTTGAACAAGGTATGAATCGGACTTGTTTCTGACCAAGTTATTTCACATCCCTGTGTGTGCAATTGAGTTTGTTTATGTGGTATTTATCAGGATACCACCAGTGCCAGATAGGCTATCAACCAAACCTGTACTGAGGATCACCTAATTAGCTCCACTAACTCCTTTGTTGTATTTAGTTAGATTAATCTACGGTGTTATCTAGGAGACCATAAGCTAGCTCATCTGCATGCAAACATTGATCTGTACACGAGTTACTATGACAGATATATCATCATGCAGGAGGTTTGCCACCAGTGACCGATAGGCTATCCACCAAATCGGTACTGAGGTTTACTTCATGACCTTCTGAATGCTGAGAGTTCTAGGGATTCAAGTTTGACTCCCTTCTTTTCTTCAATTGTATTGGGATACTTGCTCTTTTGTAGTGATAAAAATCACTATTTATTTTTGTTTTTGTTTTTTTTTTTTGAGCAAGGGATTTGAATATTGAGTGATGAGAATCACTATTGTATGTGCTTTTTGATGTATGCACTTTGGTGGTGATGTCAAATTTTTGGAGTTTTGACTTTTGCAAATTTGTGATTTTTTGCAACTTTTTGAGAACTTGGGATTCTTGGGGAATTGGGTAGGGAAGATGCTTGTCCTTTTGCCAACTCTCAGCATTCTTGGGGTCATTCGCATAGGGGGATGAGCAAGATAACCATTTCGCTTATGGTGACCTAGATTACTTTACAGATTTCATCCTTCGTTCACACAACTTGGGAATTATCTTATGTGATTTAATTTGTGTTGGGATGCTACGTAACAAGGTGTGATCCAAGTAGAACTCTACCTTTGCAAAATCTATCTGACTTTGTAAATACGTGGCTAGAAAGCTAATGACAGCTGAAATGATGAAAACTCTAACAACCGACTATGATATGGCAAAAATGATGTGCATGGCATTTATTTTGATGGACTGTTTATGGAGTGGAGAAATGTGGAAAAAAAAGATGGATTTGCCGAGTAATTACAGCCTATGGTGCCTTTGACTTGTATGACCACAAATATGTAATGTATGGATGCGATGCTGAAATGCAGCTATTATTTTTGTGTTTTTGATGGATTTATTTGGGTGAATATGAAGATGAATGCGAAGAGAGCTCTTTATTGTTGTGATGATTTTGAGCATGCATGGAAATGAGATGCAGTTTTTGTTATTTTTGATGATTTTATTGTTTTGAACTTTCTTATTATTGACCAAGCGATTATGGGAATCCTTGGAGCTTTTGTCTTGACCAAAGGGGTAATGGGCACCGTTGGGGCATTTTGGGGATTGGACCAAGCGATTGCGGGGATCCTTGGAGCTTTTTGGTTTGACCAAAGGGTTTATGGATACCTTTGGGGCATTTTTGGAATTGACCAAGCGATTGCGGGAATCCTTGGAGCTTTTTGGTTTGACCAAAGGGATTATGGGTACCTTTGGGGCGTTTAGGGGTTGACCAAGCGATTGTGGGAATCCTTGGAGCTTTTGGGTGGGCTATGGCTCTCTAAATGTGGAATGGCCTCAAATGACTGATGTTCAAGTGTTCCAGCTATTGGATTCCTTCAAGAGAGGCGAGCCGGTATGTCCCAGGTCCTATTTTACTATGGATGACATAAGGACCTAACCATTTTTCTATGAACTTGTCCCTTAGGTGGGGCGGCAAGTTAGGATTTTGTTGGTTCTCTTTTAAGACCAAGTCACCAACCTGAAAGTCCCTCAGGTGAACCTTCATGTTGTATGCTTTCTTAAGTCGCTCTTGATAGATACGTAAATGCTCAAGAGCATTAACGCATCGTTCATCGAGCAACGTAAGCTGGTCTAACTAGGCCTATTGCACAGCATCATCATCGATGAACTCTTGCATTGATATGCGTAGGGAAGGAATTTCTAACTCGAGAGGCATGACTACCTCGGAGCCATACACCAGTGAAAATGGAGTTGCCCCAGTGGGCGTCCGAATGCTAGTGCGATAAGCCCACAAGGCAAGGGGGATTTGAATGTGCCAATCCTTATGACTATCTGTGACTATATTTTTGAGGATGGCAACTAGCATTTTGTTTGATGCCTCTGCTTGCCCATTTGCCTATGGATAATAGGGTGTCAAAAAACTATGTTGGATTTTGTATTTTGTGGTCAAAGCATGCACGTCTTTGTTCTTGAATGACGTCCCATTATCCGAGATTATCTTGGATGGAATACCAAAATGACATATGATATTGTGTAAAATGAACTCCAAAATGTGGGTTCCAGTCATAGAGGTAAGCGAAACTACTTCCACCCATTTGGTGAAGTACTCTGTGGCCATTATGATAAACGTGTGATGGCTAGACGATGTAGGGGAGATCTTTTCGATTAGATCTAAGCCCCACTATGAAAATGGCCAAACCGATTGGATCGACTACAAGGCCTAGGAAGGTACATGTGTCAAATGGGCATGGTGTTGACATTTCATGCACTTCCTTACATACGTGCAACAATCTCGCTCTAAATATGGCCAATAATAGCCCATGCAGAGAATGCGCTT
Source organism: Wollemia nobilis (assembly GCA_028583015.1). Lineage (NCBI taxonomy): Eukaryota > Viridiplantae > Streptophyta > Pinopsida > Araucariales > Araucariaceae > Wollemia > Wollemia nobilis. Next base: position 3,445,223 of record JAQPPZ010016942.1, on the reverse strand, counting down.
TGCGATGGCCATACCACTGAAGTGGCCACCGCATGTACCATCGTGCACTTGGGTGATCACCCAAGTGGACTCTTGCTGGTCCAAGCAACGAAGGAGGATTCCTTCATAGCTATGATGGTACAAAATGTCTCCTAACAAGACATGCTTTGCCGCTTTCTTTTTGAATGCTCATTTTGTGGCATGCGTCAATCCAAGTGGGAGGTTACCTAGCTTGAGGTAGTCCCTTATGGGTGAATACCAATCCTGCTGATCGAAAACCTTGACGGTATGAATAGCCAATCCCTCTTGAAGTTCATCCCTAGCAAAAGTTGAACGGGAAAGAACTTGTAAGAATAGCATTGTGTTGCTATTAATGGGAGTAGGGGAGAACAAGGACCCCCAGTTGGCATGATTCAGACAATCATGGATTCGAGAGAACTTGTCCATGGACGGTTCAATCTGGATCAGGTGGATTCCTGGCGTTAATTCAGAGCTTGCATGCTCCATCGCTGATTGCGATAAAGTTTTGACTTGAATGGTTGTCATATCACCAGTCATGTCTTACGGGATTAGTGACCCCAAAGAGGCCATAGTGTCCGCAAAATGATTCGATGACCGAGGGAGTGCCTCGATGTCATACCATTCAAGATTTGCCAAGAATTTTTCCACAAGGGCTTTGTAGGCCTGTAGAACTGGGCATTTACATTGGAATACCCCTTTGACTTGGTTGACAATTAACAGTGAATCACCAAAGATGTTTAATCATTTGATGTTCATGGTGATTGTTGTCTGAAGACCTATGAGCAAGGCTTCATATTCTGCATTGTTGTTGGTGCATGGGAAATCTAATTTAAAAATTAACTATTATAATAATTATATATAAATAAAATTTGTAAATAATTAATATAAATAATATTTAATTAAAATGAAATATAAAGAATGTAATAATTTTTTTTTTGTTGGATAACAAGGGGTTATATAACTTAGGTTTCCAAACTTTGACAAATTCAACCCTCTTATTTAGAGTTTGATATTTTACAAATAGATACACATCTCATCTCAATGGAGATGCTATGGCTAGAAACCTACATCATTTTACATAAAATGTTGAGTTTGATTTTTTTTTGGATCTTTTCAACGTTTTGTATGAATAAAAATTATTCTAGAATTGAGCATCCCACCCTTATTGAGAATTTTCTATAGCAACCTTCACAATACCAAAACTTCACCTCCACTATCTATTCATTGCATCTTAGTAAATTAATATTTTCAAAACATCACACTCTCATAGTCCACTTTACAAAATCTTGATTACTAGTTTCCTTCATGAAACACAAGTGCAACCATAAAAATTATAATAAATATTTTGTATGAAAACACATTCATGTTATAGTCAAGTAGATATTACCAATGGAAAACATTAAAGTAATCTTAATCATTATTTGATCTAGGCAGTCAACATTTTATTACGAGTTTAGCTAAACTTACTACTTTCTCTGGAAAAAATAATTTAATTTCATGATCCTCAATCAAAACCCTTCTATTGGCTAGCCTATCTACACATTTGTTTCTTTTCATTAATTATGTGTAAACTAGATTACTTCAAAATCTTTAGCAAGACCTTGAATTTCCATAATTATCTCTTATATGTTCCATGGAACCTTTGATTTCCTCAAAATTGTATTTATTACTATTATAGAGTCATATTCCATCCATACTCTCTTCCATTTCATTTTTTTACATATTTTTAAGCCTTTTAAAGCCACCCAAGCTTAGATTCATTATTTTCTTAAGTCCACTATTGAAATATTAATGAGATAAAATCTCTCCTGTATTATTTCTAATTATTCCTCCTTATATTGGTCCTCTATTTTATTTAGACACTCCATCAAAATTCAATTTAACCAACTCTGTGTTGGTGGTTAACCCATTGTATTCTTTGCCTTCTTTTTGCTTCTCTTGTACCCAACATCATAATTCCATTTAATGATCTGATTTCATCTGTCAAGGCTCTCTACTTTTAGATTAGTAACTTGCTGAGTTGATAGGGTTGGTTTAGACTCCTTTGTGGCTAAACATATCTTCCTTTTCATTACTTCTAAACTACTTTCCTTTCATTTAAATATTTTTTTCTTATTTTCTAGCCATATAGTCAAAAATATTGTATCTTTTAATATATCTCATATTGTCTATAAAGACCAACTTTTATAAGTGCTTTACCATTATTTTAATCATTCTTCAATTTTTCTATTCATTACCATGCATTTACCAAACAAATTAAGAATCCATTACCATAGTTTCCACACTATTAAGCAATGTCCCAAGAGATGGTCTATACTCTCATCCTTAAATATATATATATATATATATATATATATATATATATATATATATATATATATATATATATATATATTAAAATTTATAATTAAATGACAAATTAAAATCAAAGAGACAAACAATAAAGAAGTGTAAATGAGAATGTTGAAAGAGAAAAGAAAAAAATGAAAATAACTATAACCAAATAGAAAAAATAATTAATTAAAATAAAAATAGATAAATTAGAAGAAAAATAACTAAGAAAAAAAATAAATGACATTAAATCAATCGATTATATTTCTCAACTTTAAAGGAGGAGACCTAAAATCTTGTTAAGCAATACATTCATAATAGCCAAAGTTGTATAATACCACTAATGTAATGTAGGTGGACTCCATTCAATCCCAAATAACCAAATGTTTAAAAAATAATAAAAAGTATCCTAAGAAAAAAAATAAAATTAAAAATGTTAATTAATAAGACTAAACTTAAATGTATTTTATATATATACACAATGTAATGGTTCGGGAATTGGCTCTTCTTTGGGAGGTCCAAAATTTAAATTGTGGAATGAGTGAGCATGTGAGGGGTGGGTGTTTGATGGTTGTGTGTTAAATTCCCTATTGATAAGCATAACTCTTGGTTTTATGAGGGGTCATGGTTGGAGGGAGCCTCAACGAGTGTGTGAGGCGTGGGTGTGTGGTGGCTGTGTTTTAAATTCTCTATTGATAAGCATAGCTCTTTGCTTTAGGAGGGGTCATGGTTGGAGGGAGCCTATCTATCCCTATGCATCGGTCATAGGGATTTATCACACTAACCAAATCAATTATATATATATGTGTGTGTGTGTTTTTTGGGACAGGAATGCTCAACCTTGAGTGTTGGTCGTAGGGTTTCTCAAGAATAATATATATATATATATTATAATTTGTATGAAAAACAAAGTATTATTTTTATTATTTTAAATAGCAGATGTATCTAAACTATTTTATTTACTCATAGGATAGTTGGTTACAACCACACTATTTTTAGTAATTGTCAAGCATAGGGTTCAAACCATAAGAGTTTCTCCCATAAAACCTTTTCCACCTCATTTTTGTTGACCTGACATGAAGGGGACCACCCATTGCTTGGGATTCGTACCATAATAATTTGTCTAACCTACACTCAGATGATTCAGATCAGACTACTACCTTTGTAAATAGGTTGGCCCCAAGGTTTGAACCTAGGTGTCTTCTTGGTAAATACTTATCCAGACAAGCAACTACAAATCCACCTAGCCCTTGGGGGCATATGTATCAAAAAAATTATATTATTTTTATAATAAAATATAAGTAATAAATAAAAAAACTAAATTTAAATGTATTGAATATATATATATATAGATGCAAGCACTCAGAACATAGCTAAAAGCCATACAAACTCAACTAGAGAAGAAAGCCATGCAGGCTGTAGGTTTTTCTCAAAAAATAATTAAGGAGGCTCATCTTTGCTTAGCTCAAAATTACGAGAAGTTGGTAGTGTAGGAATTTTGGGTGTTGCATTATTTATGGGCAGTCTAAATCCAGATCCAGCTATATCAACGGTTTATTGATAACACTAAGGAAATGCTAGATCCATACATGGAGATGGAAATAAAAATTTAGGCACTAGTGCATTACAGCATGCATATTCACCCCCTTAGTGGGATGGATCACTCTTGGTCTGCTGTAAAATTCACACTGTATAGCTACTTTAAAAGGATGGACCTTGTGAGAGGATAAAAGATTATTAATGCAATCGAGCGAGAGCATACTATTTCAATGACTCATTTTGATGCTCTTATCGATATGGTATTTCTAGATTTTATAGATTAGTGGAACAAACCTCTTCCAAAGTAATAATTAGAAACAACCTAGAAGAAATTTATGGAGGACACCTCAGATATTGATACAAGGAAGGATCCCATTATAGAGGAACATGTATTATCACTTATGTAGAAAGTTACATGCATGGAGCTATCATTGTTTGAGTTGTATCAATGAGTGAAGCACCTCAGCATGAAAGACATCCAAAATCTATGTTTTATCTATGATTCACTAAGTTTTCCTTGCTTATTTTCTACATATAGTTGGGAGGAGGTGATTGCAGTCTATGAAATGACCTCCCAAAGACTCAAGGATCTGGAGGAACGAGCAATAACTGAAAACACAGTGGAAGAAGCAGAAGGGGTAGAATTACTACGACTGGTAGCAAAGGTTTAAACCATTAAAGAAATAGAAAATTAGACACAAATAAAGACATCTACATCAAAAGCACCAACCAAAGACGTCGACAAAAAGACTCCATAGAATCCCAATGGATAAAGGCCTAGGATCTCTTGCATCCATACGATCTAGATACCTCGTGAGTTGCTAGAATATTGGCATTTTTATACAATGCCATATTAAAAATTTTATGAAGTTGTATTGATGTAAAATTGGCAAATATTGGTAAAATATAATAATATTATGTTACAGTATTCTGAACGATATAATATGTATCACTTATATTTTTGTTTTCCATATTTGTTGTTATATATCCTTTTTTGGCTTGGAAATGATGGGTGTTTAAAGAAAAAATGGTTTGGAAATCTGATCGGTGACTTTGGTAAAAATTGCTCATAACAATTTTGCATGCTTCGTCAAAAAGGAAAATCACATTCGCTCCAAAAATTGGGTGAAATGCTCGGTCACATTACTTTGAGGTGAATGTAAAAGGAAAGAGGAATGGTAAAATTTGGAAAATGTGTTCACCCCAATTGAGGGACAAAATTCCTTTGCACCCCTCATTGGGGTGAAAGAAGAAACTAAACAATGAATTTTCAAATATTTGATAAGTGTTGATGTGACCCGAAGTCAAAATGTAAAAATAGTGTTCACTCCAAATTTGGGTGAAAGATTCGTTCACCCTACTTTGGGGAGAACATCCTAAAAACATTGAATAATTGTACTCAGTCGATGCATTGGTATAATGAAGATATATTTAGTGAAAGTTCTTTGGAGTGCCTCAATTTATAATGTATTTAACACAAAATTTGACAACTTTTAAATTAAAGGATGCGTTCACTCCAAATATGGGGCGGAAGCTTCATTCATCCCAAGTTGGGGTGAACATCTTTGGGAACGAACTATTGAAAAGTCAACAACACATTCATATTGGTTGAGGGACAAAAGCTCCATTTTCATTTCCTGGAGGTGAACATCCTATGGAAAATGAAGCGGGTGAAAGGTTAAAATTTTTAAGTGGATTTGAAAATTCAACTTCGCGTTTGCCCCAAGAAAAATGTGATGGCTCATTTCACCTCTTTTGGGGGTGAACACAGATTTTAATGGAGCAAGGAATTTGTTAAAGGTGCTTTCATCAGGATTATAAAAGGTTGATGGACATCGTGATTTGGGAATGCGTAGAGATTATTAAATCAATAAAGGTACCCTTTCCACCAAAAAACATGATTGAAAAATCAAATATGTGTTTTCTTATTGTTAAGTTCAAGAACTTTGCACTGTTAATAATATCAAAGAATTTCTAGAACTACCAAGGCAGGTGAATTAAAAACATTAAATTTTTGTGGTGAAGATTAACTTAGGTTGTGGATCTCGAGAAAAGATAGTAGCAACATTAAAATTCTAAGGCAATTTTTATAATTTCTGAGCAAAAGCGTGTTTTCATGGATGGTGAATGTACCAAGTCGATGATCAAGTATTGCAGATGCCCATAAATATTGATTTTCTAGATGAATTTTCTTAAAAGTTGGATCATCGCCTCAAAATAAATATTTTCAATGACATCAAGGAGAAATTGTCTCACCAAGGTTCCCGATCTGTGAGTATTTTGTCTTCATGTGTATTTAATAAAAGAGGTGAAATCCTCTATAAATACTAATCAATTTTCATTGTAAAAGGAGGTTAGAAATTCTATAGAAAAACTATTCAAGTTCTTTGCATTAATATAAGATACTTGGCTTATGAATTTTCAAGTGATCTTGTGTGTGATTTCTTCCTATTTTATGCATTCTATTTCATGCTCATATTCATTGTCTACTATTAAGTTTAAATTTTGCATCTGAGTTTGAAGATTTTTTGTGAAAGAGTGACATCTAGAATGCAATCCTGGAGGTTGTATCTACAAGGTTGTAAGCAAGTTATACTGCCTTTCTTTTATTTCATGCTACTTCAATGCTTGGGCGGAATTGTTGTTGCTAGTCTGTCCCCAATCCTACACCTTCGACCTATGGCCATATTTCCTATCCCTTTCTATCATTTCTAATTTATTTCTCGCAACTCTAGTATTAAATCCGTGTAGGATTTAGTAAGGTAGCCAACCCTCTCTAGAGAATGGTGTGGAGGACATTCATTTCCTTCGAACTTTCAATGTTGGCCATGTGAAGGGCACACAAACACATGTTTGTATAATTAGGCAGATATTTGACCAACAGTTTGGCATGTAATCTCTATTTAAATTTAAAGGTCTTGTAGTAGAAGAGGATGTGACTATGTTAAATTTTTAACATGTGCCATAGACTATCTTAAAATTTTAACTTGACCTAACTGCAAGTTATAGTAACAACAAGGAGGATTCAAACCTGCCAAGAAGCAATGAAAACGTAACTAATTACAAATTCCTCTTAAAATAATAATAATATTAATTATTATTATTTCACTTATTAATTATATTATAACATGGTAATTATATTTATAGTTTAATGTAATTTTAATGGTATTTTTTGTTCAAACTAAAAAAAAATTAAAAAAAACTAAATTCATACTATTTAATTTTTATATTTTTTTATTGATTAAAATATAATTAGTTAAAATTAAATATAAATAATGTAATAATTATATTTAAAGTATATAATATAAATAAATAAATAAGTGTAAATTATATAACTAATAATTAACTAAAATAAAAATTAATTATTACAGTAATTATATATAAATAAATTTTTTAAATAATTAATATAAATAATATTTAATTAAAATGAAATATAAATAATGTAATAATTTTTTTGTTTTATTGGATAACAAGGGGTTATATAACTTAGGTTTCCCACTTTTGACAAATTCAACTCTCTTCTTTAGAGTTTGAGAGTTTACAAATCGATACACATCTCATCTCAATGGAGATGCTATAGCTAGAAACCTACATCATTTTACATAAAATGTTGATTTTGATTTTTTTGGATATTTGCAATTTTTTGATTCTAGAATTGAGCATCCCACCCTTTTTGACATTTTTCTATAGCAACCTTCACAATACCAAAAATTCACCTCTACTACCTCTGCATTGCATCTTAGTAAATTAATAGTTTCAGAACATCGCACTATCATAGTCCACTTTACGAAATCTCGATTACTAGTTTCCTTCCTGAAACACAAGTGCAACCACAAAAATTAATAATAAATAGTTTGTATGAAAACACATTAATGTTATAGAGTCAAGTAGAGATTACCAATGGAAAATATTAAAGTAATATTAATCATTATTTGATCTAGGTAGTCAACATTTTCTTGCGAGCTTTAGCTAAACTTACTATAACCATGGAAAAGGGAATTTAATTTCATGATCCTCAATAAAAACCCCTCAATTGGCTAGCCTATCTACACATGTGTTTCCTTTCATTAATGTATGTTTAAACTTGTTTGCTTCAAAATCTTTAGCAAGATCTTGAATTTCCACAATTATATTTTCCATGGAACCTTTGATTTCCTCAAAATGGTATTTATTACTATGATAGAGTCATATTCCATACATACTCTCTTCCATTTCATTTGTTTGCATATTTTTAAGCCTTTTAAATCCACCCAAGCTTAGCTTCATTATTTTATTAAATCCACTATTGAAATATTAATGAGACAAAATCTCTCCTCTATTATTTCTAATTATTCCTCCTCGTATTGGTCCTCTATTTTCTTTAGATGCTCCATCAAAATTCAATTTAACCAACTCTGCATTGGTGGTTAACCCATTGTATTATTTACCTTATTTTTGCTTCTCCTGTACCCAACATCATAATTCCATTTAATGATTTAATTTCATATATCAAGGCTCTCTACTTTTAGATAAGATAATTTTCTGAGTTGATAGGGTTGGTTTAGACTCCTTTGTGGCTAAACATATATTCATTTTCATTACTTCTAAACTACTTTCCTTTCATGTAAATATTTTCTTTTATTATTTTCTAGCCATATAGTCAAAAATATTGTATCTTTTAATATATCTCATATTGTCTATGAAGCCTCACTTTTATAAGTGCTTTACCATTGTTTTAATCATTCTTCAATTTTGCTATTCATTACCATGCATTTACCAAATAAATTAAGAATCCATTACCATAGTTTCCACACTATTGAGCAATGTCCCAAGAGATGGTCTATACTCTCATCCTTAAAAAATAGTTATATATATTAAATTTTATAATTAAATAACAAATTAAAATCAAAGAGAAACAATAAATAAGTGTAAATGAGAATGTTGAAAGAGAAAAGAACTAAAAAAAATAACTAAAACCAAACATAAAATATAATTAATTAAAATAAAAATAGTTAAATTAGAGGAAAAATAATTATTAAAAAAATAATGACATTAAATCAATCAATTATATTTCTCAACTTTAAAGGAGGAGACCTAGAATCATGTTAAGTAATACATGCATAATTGGCAAAGTTGTATAATACCACTAATGTAATGTAGGTGGACTCCATTCAATCCCAAATAACCAAATGTTTAAAAAATAATAAAAAGTTTCATGAGAAAAAAAAATCAAATTAAGAATTTTAAATAATAAAACTAAACTTAAATGTATTTTATATATACATTGCAATGGTTTGGGCTTTGGCTCTTCTTCGGGAGGTCCAAAATTTAAATTGCGGCATGAGTGAATGTGTGAAGGGTGGGTGTTTTATGGTTGTGTGTTAAATTCCCTATTGATAAGCATATCTCTCAGCTTTAGGATGGGTCATGGTTGAAGGGAGCCTTAGAGAGTGTGTGAGGGGTCGGTGTGTGGTGGTTGTGTGTTAAATTCCCTATTGATAAGTATAACTCTCGATTTTATGAGGGTTCATGGTTGGAGAGAGCCTGTCCAGCCCTATGCATTGGTCATAGGGGTTTCTCACACTAACCAAATCAATTGTGTGTATATATATATAAGTTGTTTTTGGAATAAAAATGCTCAACCTTGAGCGTTGGTCATAGGTTTTCTTAATAATAATATATATATATATTATAATTTGTATAAAAAATAAAGTATTATTTTTATTATTGTAAATAGCATATGTATCTAAACTATTTTATTTACTCATAGGATAGTTGGTTACAACCACACTATTTTTAGTAATTATCAAGCATAGGGTTCAAACCATAGGACCGCATTTTCCACCTTGTTGTTTTTGACCCGACATGAGGGGGACCACCCATTGCTGAGGATTCGTACCATCATCATTTGTCTAACCTGCACTCAGAGGATTCAAATCAGACTACTACCTTTACAAATAGGTTGCCCCCAAGGTTTGAACCTAGGTTTCTTCATGGTAAATACTTGGCCATAAAAGCAACTACCAATTCACCTAGCTCTTGGGGGCATATGTATCTAAACTTTTATTATTATTGTTATTTGAAAATATAAGTAGTAAATAAAAATTAAATTTATGTATCGAATATATATACAATGAGGTGGTTACATTTTGATGTCCCACTACCAACTCTCATGACACTATTGCTAAGTAGGTTTCCAGGGAGATCCAAGTGTCAATCTACCTTGTGTTCCTCATGCCCAGGATGAGAGTTCAATAATATGGGCTAGGTTTCCCTTATTAAGACAACAAGATTTTGTGGTGTTATCTTGTCGATCGATGAGATAACACTAGTGGAACCAAAAAACATTGAGACTGGTTCAAGTATTGGGTGAACTACTCAAAAGAGAACTAGAGAGAATTTAGGTTGGTTTAGTCATTGGATATACAACTTAGAAGAGATCTAGAAAGCATTGAGGTTTTTCTAGCTATTGGATGGATGCATTAGAAGATATCACATTTCTAAGGAGACGCCATTAATGCATGAGCTCCTATGCCATTGAGTTTGGTCATTGTTGGGTGGTCACCTTATTTTTAAAAGCTACCATTTTGAGTTGGCTTGAAGTAAGATCTTCATGGAGTGATTTCCCTACCAATAATTTGCCTTGCCAAGGAGAGGCACATATCATTGGGTAGACCTCATGTCAAATATTGCAAAGATATTAAGGTGTTCCAACTAAATAAAGATCACCTTGAGGATATTTATAAGCCACCTGGACATTCTAACTAACAAGAGGACATTGTGTTAAAGAGTTCTCAAGTTGAAGGTCATCGACCTGCCTTGGATGTGGTTCATGTCAAGTGGGAGTGAAATACTTGTAGTAATAATCAAGGCCTATGAGTTCATCGAGCATGAGTGTCAAGTCAGTCTTTGCAAAAGTCTCTTGAAGGGCCTTAAGTTAACTTTGTAAACATTATACCATCGATCTCACCCTTGAATAAAATAAATATTCTCTTGGCTCCATGTATAATATGTGTGTGATATCCCTTTCATAGATGTTTCTAAGTGTTAATTCCTTGTGGATTATTATGCTTTACCATGTAAATGTGAGTTCATGCTTCCACTAACCTCTTGAAGTGCTATTCTCGTATGTGGTTGTTATTTATGTTTTTGTTGTGTAGGACCTTGCAATAACACTAGAAGGTATAATATATGGTATGCTTGGCTAGTCCAAGGCATACATAATATCAAATAAATAAGGGTCACTACCCTATGATCCATATTTCATTACATTTGGTATCAAAGCCCTAGGTTGAATAGTCATGTGTTAAATAGTCCTTCGATGTGCAAGAAACCCTTGAATAGCATGCACTAATTTTTTGAGTGTTGAGCCCCTGCACCCTTTTTTGTGTTGTGAATATTTCATAATTGAGCATTTGAAGCAGTATGAGTGTTCCACATTTGGACATCCTGAGAATTTTGGGTGCTCCATAATTGTATGCTCAAGTGACCATATTTATGTTTTATAGTTGGGGCATGATCAAGGTCTTTGTTTCACCTTATATCTATCAAGTCATAATAACATAGAATGTAATTGGTAGTACTCACCCTAAGGAATAGTCAACGTATTAAGGGAAGAAATGTGACATAATTGAATAATGTGGAGGTATAGAGGATAGAATATTACATCACCAAATTCATGAATGACATGTGGAAGATGTGGAATAAAAGATCTCCCATAGGCTAGAATAGAAGTTGGACAAGCTTGAAGAGATATTGAAGGTGAGTGAGATATATTGTGCAAGGGTGGAGAAGAAAGTCACTTTATATCAATTGGTAGTGGCAAATATAGTCAAAAAAGTGGTTATGAGAAACTTGTTGGCAATTTTGGGTACCTTGGGTACATTGCCTTTGCTCAAGTGTAGATGTTGTCATTGATGTCAAGAAGTTCTTGAAGCAATTTGATTTGATGTCAAGGAATTTGTTTTGTTGAAGGTTATTCAGAGCATGATCAGTGAGTTTCCAAGAAGTCCTTAGTGGCCCATTTGCAAAAGATCAAGAAAAAGACAAGTAAGAAAAAGTATGCAGCCGACTGGAAAAACTGTCACGATTTCGCGACATGTTTGAGGAGAGAGAAAGTGTTGGCAAAACTATCATGATTTCGCGACATGTTTGAGGAGAGAGAAAGTTCTGGCAAAACTATCACGATTTCACGACATGCTGGAAGAAAGAGAAGAAGCTGGCAAAACTATCGCGATTTCGCGACATGTTGGCAGAGAAGGAGAGCAAGATGGAAAGTGTCACGATTTCACGACATGTCACATTTTCGCGACTCGAAAAGTGCAGGAAGGCAGAGAAGGAAAAGTGTCACGATTTCATGACACATTGCCAGGAAAGTTGTACGGATGAAAAAGTGTCACGATTTCACGACATAATGCAAAAAAGAGAGTCCGCAGTGTGAACTATCATGATTTCATGACAAGTTCGAAGAGAGAGAAAGTAACATGAGAAATGTCATGATTTCGTGACATGCTGCAGAGGTCGAGGTGAGGACTGTCACGATTTCGTGACATGCTGAAAAGCTCGAAGTGAGAACTATCACGATTTCGTGACATGCAGCTAAGGGAAGAGTTTGAAATGAGAAGCGTCGTGATTTCATGACAGGATGAAAGAAAAGCGTACGGATGGAGAAAGTGTCACGATTTCATGATAGAAACTGGAAGTAGGTCTTCTATAGGAGAAGTGTCATGATTTCGTGACAGAAGTAGAAAGGAAGGCTATGAAGACAAAAGCGTCACGATTTCGTGACATGTTCGAGGGGTAAGAGAGAAAAGAGCTTAAGGTGGAAGTGTCACGATTTCGCGACATGTTCATTTAGGAGTGTAAGGCGAGAAAAGTAAGGAAGTGTCAATTGAAGGGAGAAGATGGTCACGATTTCATGAGAAGTGAAGATGACATCGAAGGAAAAGTGTCACGATTTCGTGACAAAAGTAGAGAAGAAGGCCATGAAGATAGAAGGGTCATGATTTCATGATAGAAGAGAAGATGACATAAGCAAAATCAGAAAGTGTCATGATTTCATGACAAAAACAAAAAGGAAGTCAAAAGAAGCAAAAGTGTCACGATATCACGACAAAGCAAAAGAAGGTGTACGGTTGCAAAGGTGTCATGATATCATGACATGTTGTAGTTTCACGACGAAGCTACAGGAGAGTTGCAGAGGCAGTGAAGCCGACAAAGTTAAATTTGGGCCGACGAAGATTAGGGTTTGCAGTCGACGTAGTTTGAGGATGTGCAGTCGACTAAGATCAAGGTTTTAATCTTGAAAGGTTTAGTATAAAAGGAGGGCTGCTTGGAGAGTTTAGTATCGATCGAAGTGTGCGTTCGAAGAGCGACGTTCGTAGATAGAGTGCGGGGGTGAAGTTCGATCGTCGAGAAGCTAAGTGCGAAATTCGATTGCAGTGTACTGAGTGCATTTCATCGAATCTTCTAAGTGAGAGGAATTGCAAGGAAGCAGAGTGCATGAAGACGTTGCTGCTGTGATTGCGTAGAGGTGTAAAGGTCGATGCTCGATCAAGTGCAGTTGTGATTGTGCAAAAAGAGTGAAGGACTATGTTTTGTGCAGAACAGAGGAAGAGGACATTTGTGCCAGACCGAAGGACTGTGTTTGGTGCAGATCAAAGAAAGTGAAAGAGGACATTTGTGCCAGACCGAAGGACTATGTTTGGTGCAAATTCGAGGACCAGCTTTGCGGTGATAGAGTTGAGGACAGAGGTCTCCAGCCAGAGCAGGGAAGACAGGTGTCTTCTATGGATAGAGTTCCATTTGCTAAGGGCAGCGGAGGCAGAGGTCTTCTAGAGGATCACCAGTCAGAGCAGAGCTAGGGGAAGGTATCTCCTTTGGGTTGGTGCCCATAAACATTGTAATCGGGAAAGGTTTTCCCAGAATTTGAGTTGATAAAATTAGTGAAATATTTTATCCGTGGAGTAGCCCACATTGGGTGAACCACGTAAATTGTTGTGTCACTTTGTGGATGGTGTTTTGTGCATTGCTTTGATTACTACTGTTGATACTGCTATCTATACACTGCATAATATTGAATTGAAAGCTGATTTGAAGGAAAAAGTTAAAAGTGGTCTTATACTGTTCACCCCCCCTCTCAGTATAAGCTTGTGTTCTTCAATTGGTATCAGAGCAGGTGCCTTCGAAAAGTTTAACAACTTGAAGGAAAAGCTAGCAAAGAACACAATGGATTATTCAAGTGGCAATGCAGCACCTATTCTTGATGGATCAGATTTTGGTCTTTGGAGTGCAAGGATGAAGGTTCATCTAATGGCACTTGGGAATGAGGTTTGGGAAGTGATTGAAGATGGGTACACTATTCCTGAAAATGGTCCTTATACTAAAGAAGATAGGCTCCTACATCACAGCAATTCAAAAGCAATGAATGCAATCTTGAAGGGTTTACAGAAGGCAGATCTTACCAAGGTGATTCACTGCAAGACAGCTAGTGAAATGTGGAAACAGCTGCAGGTGGTTCACACAGGTGATGTAAATGTCCGAAAGGCCAAGTTGAGACACTTCAAAGGTATGTTTGAACAACTCAAGATGAATGATGATGAAAATATTAGTGACTACATGCTTCGTATGGATGAGGTTGTTAACTCCATGAAAGACTTAGGTCTTGAGCTTGCTGAAAATGATGTTTGTGATAAGATTTTAAGATCTCTTCCTAATAGATTTAGTGAAAATATTTCTGCTATTGAGGAAGCTAAAGATTTGGATAAGTTGAAAAAGGATGAGCTCCATAGTATACTTGCAGCATTTGAGTTGAGAACTCAAGTGAAGGTTGATGTCAAGAAAGAGGCAGCTTTCAAGGCTACCAAGAAATCAAAGGGCAAACAGATTCAAGAGAGTGATGAGTCTTCTAGTGATGAAGAGGCATATTACAGCAAGAAAGGCAAGTTCTCTAGAAAGCACAAAAGCATGAAAAATATAAGATGTTTCAATTGTGGAAAGTTTGGTCATTATGCTACTGACTGTACTGTTTCCAAGAATGAAAGTGATGAAGATAAACAGGATTCTAAGAGCAAGGATTCTAAAAAGTACAAGCATCACAGGAAGAACAAAGATGAGCACAACAATCAAGAAAAGAGGTATTCTCACAAGCACAAGAAGAGTTTCTACCTAGACAAAGCAAGTAAGTGTTCTAGTAGTGATAGTGAAAGTTCTTCAAGTGATTGTGAAAATGAGATGTTGTTCATATCAAAAAAAGAGGAAGAACCGAAACATAGATTCATTATCATGAAATGTTTTAGATGTGGAAATTTTGGTCACCTTGAGGATGATTGCACAAATAATGAATTGGTTACTAGTATGTATGAGGATGCTTCAGAAAACTATAAGGAAGATGCATGTATGGTTTTTGAAAAGGGTAGCACCTCTAGTGATAAGAAATCTGTAAAAGACTCCGATGATTCAGAAAGCAAACAAATAAAGGATCTTGAAAGTGAACTTACTAATGCTCTTAGTGCTTTGAAAAAGGAAAGAAAGAAGAATGCCAGACTCAAGGATAAGTTAGATGAATGTTGTATGGAGAGAGATGATCTTACAGAAAGTCTTGACTTCTCTATGGCTAAGACACAAGAACTCAAGGACGAGTTAGAGTCTAAGATTCTTCAGTATAATGAGTTGGAACAGAAAATGGCTTCTTTGGAAGTGGAAACTAAAGAGTACAAGGATAAGCTATACAGGTTTCAAGATAGCTCCAAAAGGGTTAAGTCTCTCATCAAAGGTCAAAGAAAACCAACAGATAAAATAGGTCTCGGTTTTGTTGAGCCGCACAAGGAACAGGTTGGGGAATCTAGCAAGAGATTTCAAAAGGAAGAGAGTTCTGATGAAGAAAGTACTTCAGATCATGAGTCCGTGAGTGATAGATGCGCAGAAACAGAAAACAAAATTCAGATTGCGAAGAAGAAGTTTTCGGGACCCAAGAGGTCGAATAAAAGAAAATTTCATGGCAGATGTTTTGCGTGTCACAGGTTTGGTCACATGGCTGTGCATTGCATGACTCAAGTAAGGAAGGTAAATGACAGTTTCAGAGGTGGTAATTTCTTTCAAGGGTATTGCTACTCTTGTAAATAGTTCGGGCATAAGGCAATTTTTTGCAAGGCTAATAACAGGAACACGGTTAGTCATAATAGGCGGATTCAAAGAACAGGTATGCCTAAAAGAAATAACATTGTTACTTGTTATAAGTGCAACAATGACGGTCACACAGCTAGACAGTGCAGAGCTGATCTTCCAAAGTACAAGAACAGGAACAAGTGGTATAAACAGGTCCAAGGATCAAGGTGTGGACAAGAACAGGGATGAGAACAAGAACAAGAATATACAAAAATATGGACAAAGAGTTCAAGAGAAGGCCCGACAAGGAAGTTTTAGATGCTGATGATGATCAGTGCCTAATGGGAGGTTTACTCCCAACCCTATTTTAATCACCTCATCAGGAGGTGGGGGAGGGACTAAGCTAAGAGGCTCATTCTTAGTCCCGAGCCCCAAAGGTGACCCTTTGCCATTGATGACAAAGGGGGAGAGATATGAGTAAGGGGGAGAGCTTCAAGTCATGGGGAGCAAAACTTCAAAGGCAGATTCTCAGCTGTTGGCACAGTTGGTTTCAGTTTTGGCTCTTGAGATGTGTTTCAGTAAAGGTTTGCCATCAATGACAAAGGGGGAGATTGTTGGCAATTTTGGGTACCTTGGGTACATTGCCTTTGCTCAAGTGTAGATGTTGTCATTGATGTCAAGAAGTTCTTGAAGCAATTTGATTTGATGTCAAGGAATTTGTTTTGTTGAAGGTTATTCAGAGCATGATCAGTGAGTTTCCAAGAAGTCCTTAGTGGCCCATTTGCAAAAGATCAAGAAAAAGACAAGTAAGAAAAAGTATGCAGCCAGCTGGAAAAACTATCACGATTTCGCGACATGTTTGAGGAGAGAGAAAGTGTTGGCAAAACTGTCATGATTTCATGACATGTTTGAGGAGAGAGAAAGTTTTGGCAAAACTATCACGATTTCGTGACATGCTGGAAGAAAGAGAAGAAGTTGGAAAAACTGTCACGATTTCGCGACATGTTGGCAGAGAAGGAGAGCAAGATGGAAAGTGTCACGATTTCGTGACATGTCACATTTTCGTGACTCGAAAAGTGCAGGAAGGCAGAGAAGGAAAAGTGTCACGATTTCGTGACACATTGCCAGGAAAGTTGTACGGACGAAAAAGTGTCACGATTTCGTGACATAATGCAGAAAAGAGAGTCCATAGTGTGAACTGTCACGATTTCATGACAAGTTCGAAGAGAGAGAAAGTAACATGAAAAATGTCATGATTTCGTGACATGCTACAGAGGTCGAGGTGAGGACTATCATGATTTTGTGACATGCTGAAAAGCTCGAAGTGAGAACTGTCATGATTTTGTGACATGCAGCTAAGGGAAGAGTTTGAAATGAGAAGCGTCGTGATTTCGTGACAGGATGAAAGAAAAGCGTATGGATGGAGAAAGTGTCACGATTTCATGACAGAACTGAAGTAGTTTCTATAGGAGAAGTGTCACGTATTTTGAGGAAGAGGAAGGCTATGAAGACAAAAGCATCACGATTTCGTGACATGTTCCGATTCAGGGAAGAAAGAAGCTTAAGGCCGAAAGTGTCACGATTTCGTGACATGTTCATTTGTGTGCAAGCAGAAAGTAAGGTCGAAAGTGTTGAAGGGTCACGATTTCACGAAGGAGGATGAAGATGACGTCGAGGCAAAGTGTCACGATTTCATGACAAAAGCAGAGAAGAAGGCCATGAAGACAGAAGGGTCACGATTTCATGATAGAAGAGAAGATGACGTCAGCAGAAGCAGAAAGTGTCACGATATCATGACAAAAATAAAAAAGAAGTCAAAAGAAGCAAAAGTGTCACGATATCGCGACAGCAAGCAAAAGGAAGGTGTACGGTTGCAAAGGTGTCGTGATATCATGACATGTTGTAGTTTCATGGCAGAAGCTACAGGAGAGTTGCAGAGGCGGTTGAAGCCGACAAAGTTAAATTTGGGCCGACGAAGATTAGGGTTTGCAATCGACGTAGTTTGAGGATGTGCAGCCAACTAAGATCAAGGTTTTAATCTTGAAAGGTTTAGTATAAAAGGAGGGCTGCTTGGAGAGTTTATTATCGATCGAAGTGTGCGTTCGAAGAGCGACGTTCGTAGATAGAGTGCGGGGGTGAAGTTCGATCGTCGAGAAGCTAAGTGCAAAATTCGATTGCAGTGTACTGAGTGCATTTCATCGAATCTTCTAAGTGAGAGGAATTGCAAGGAAGCAGAGTGCATGAAGACGCTGCTGCTGTGATTGCGCAGAGGTGTAAAGGTCGATGCTCGATCAAGTGCAGCTATGATTGCGCAAAAAGAGCGAAGGACTGTGTTTTGTGCAGAACAAAGGAAGAGGACATTTGTGCCAGATCGAAGGACTGTGTTTGGTGCAGATCAAAGAAAGTGAAAGAGGACATTTGTGCCAGACCGAAGGACTATGTTTGGTGCAAATTCGAGGACCAGCTTTGCAGTGATAGAGTTGAGGACAGAGGTCTCCAGCCAGAGCAGGGAAGACAGGTGTCTTCTATGGATAGAGTTCCATTTGCTAAGGGCAGCGAAGGCAGAGGTCTTCTAGAGGATCACCAATCAGAGCAGAGCTAGGGGAAGGTATCTCCTTTGGGTTGGTGCCCATAAACATTGTAATCGGGAAAGGTTTTCCCAGAATTTGAGTTGATAAAATTAGTGAAATATTTTATCCGTGGAGTAGCCCACATTGGGTGAACCACGTAAATTGTTGTGTCACTTTGTGGATGGTGTTTTGTGCATTGCTTTGATTACTGTTGTTGATACTGCTATCTATACACTGCATAATATTGAATTGAAAGTTGATTTGAAGGAAAAAGTTAAAAGTGGTCTTATACTGTTCACCCCCCCCTCTCAGTATAAGCTTGTGTTCTTCAAAACTAATCAACCTATACACAACCCAAGAAAAAGGATCTTGATTGTTATGAGGGAGTCCAAGATAGATAAACTTTGGATAAGTTGTTCTTGAATATGGAAAGATAATTGGTAGTTATGGGAGGCTTGCAAGGTGAAGAACATGTGAGAATAGTAGAGAGGTACCTAAGCGTATCACCCACACTTGTTGGATCAACCTCACCAAGGATATGGTAGAAAGTAGAGTCCCAAGGAGGATTGGATCATGGGAGGAACTCAAAAATATCTTGGATAAATAATTCCAATCCAAAAATTCTAAGTGGTCATTGAGTGAGTTCCTTGATAGGAAGCTATCTTAATAGGGAGGGATGCAAGTCTTTGGACAAGTCCCATGTCTAAGATTGTGAAGCCACTAATATGGGTTAAATGAAGAAATGTTACCTTGAGGATAGCTATGAGATACCTAGGAATATTTATTTGATGCAGGAGCATCTGGTGGTAGCAGAGCAATCTTGCATTAACTACAAAATTTTCCAAGTATTAGCTTTGATGTCGCGATATCGTGACATGTCATGTTTTTGTGACCCAGGGAGGAGAGAGAATGCAAAGGGCCAAAAGTGTCACGATATTGTGACATGTCACGTTATCGTGACTTAGGGAGGAGAGAGAATGCAAAGGGCCAAAAGTGTCGTGATATCGCGACATGTCACGTTATCGCGACTCAGGGAGGAGAGAGAATGCAAAGGCACAAAAATGTTGCAATTTTGTGACATGTCACGAAATCATGACACCATCAAGGTAGAGCAAAGGTAGCGGAGGAGGGTGTAATGAAATCGTGACACCAAAAAGGTAGAGCAAAGGTAGCAAAGGAGGGTGTCACAAAATCGTGACATGTCATAATTTTGTGACGTGTCACAAAATTGTGACACCAACAAGGTAGAGCAAAGGCAGTGGAGGAGGGTGTCATGAAATCATGACACCAACAAGGTAGATCAAAGGCAACAGATGAGGGTGTCATGAAATCATGACCCAACGAGATAGCACAAAGGCGATAGGAGGAAATGTCACGATATCGCAACCCGAAGGAGAAGAAGGTAGCAAGAAAGAAAAATGTCACGATATCATGACATGTTGCGATATCATGACCCGAAGGAGAAGCAGGCAACAAGAAAGAAAAAATGTCATGATATCGCGACATGTCGCAATATCGCAACCTGAAAGAGAAGCAGCCAACAAGAGAGAAAAATGTTGCAAAATTACGACATGTCGCGATATCACGACCCAAAGGAAAGGAAAGATAGCGAGGAGGAAAAAATGTCATGATATCGCGACATGTCATGATTTCATGACCTGAAAGAAAATGAGGCAGCTAGGAAGAGAAATGTCATGATATCGCGACATGCTACTGGTTCTCAGTCCAATAAATCCTGCATCCCTAGACGATGTTTTTCGAGGTGGTCAGGGCCTCATTAGTGCATGATTTCTTTCCTGATAAGTTAGCTGAGCATGGCGGCCATTCAAAGACTACACCCAGAGGTCAGGCGGCTCATCAATGCATGTTTCTATGGCTAACTCGGTGGTAGTTGCTAGATAGGGAAATATTGAAAAGACTTAGTGAGACTAGATGTATTCTGGCAGGGGGGTCTTTAATGGCCTAAAGGGTCGGGACCTCAAGGAAGGTCCAGATAGGGATATAGAAATAGGTGATGCATGAAGGAAATGGGGGAGACAGAAGGAAAACTATGCCTATGAGCTAGTATTGTAATTTTTCTAAAAGTTTTATGAAATGAAAGCTTGAGTTATTCTCTGTAAAACTATGTCCCCATCAAGTGGTATCAGAGCTAGAGTTCCTGATTGTGTGAGCAGATCGTCGAAAGTGAGGCAGCTTGCACCAGCATCTATGGAAGGGTTATGAGAAGAAAGTGAATCAAGATGCCTCCACGAAGAAACTATGGTGGTGGAAGAAACATGGTGCCAGTGGAGGATTTCAGAGCTTTGCAGAGGCAATTTTAGGCCCTGCAGGAGGAGTTGCACAGAGGACTTGAACCCAAAGGAGAAGAAGGAAGTGAAGAGGAAGTAGATGAAGAAGAGGACCAGTTTGAGGAAGAAGAAGAGGCCGTAGATCCTGCACAATCTAGGCTATACATAGCCATATCTCAGATTGGGAAGAAACCAAATATGGAGGTTTCTATGTATTCTGGAAATCTTCATCCAGAGGAATTGATTGACTAGATCAATTATTTGGAAGAATACTTTGAGTATGAAGAGGTTGAAGATCCTAATAGGGTCAAGTTTTCTAAGACCAAGCTGAAGGGTCATGCCAGCATATGGTGGAAGGGAGTATAGTTAGAAATAAATAGAAGAGGAAAAGAGAGGATAACCGGGTGGGATAGAATGCTGGAAAAGTTAAAGAGGCAGTTCATCCCAGTTGACTATGAGATGGACCTGCTGAAGAAAATGCAAGGTTTGAAGTAGGCCGGCAAGTCTGTTAAAGAATACATAGAGGAGTTTTACAAGATTGTAATCAGAATGGGCCATTCAGAATCCAACAAGGAGAAGGTAGCCCGTTATATTAATGGGTTATTAGCAAGTATTCAAGAAGAGTTAATCCTAGTCATGATGACCACCAAAGAGGATGCTTATCAGTTTGCTCTAAAGGTTGAAGAGAAACTAAACAGAAGGTTTGAGAGCAAGCAAAGAGGAAAATGTCATGGTGGAAGGACCAGTGGAGAAAAATATAAGGACCAGAAGAAGGCTGGTGAAACCAATAATACCCAAGAACAAAAAGAGGAGAACTTCTATCAACCCCGTAATTAGAGCAATGGTTACCCAAGAGGGAGAGGTAGATTTGGATGTAGGTTTGGAAGAGGAGGATTTCATGGAACCTGTTTCCACTGTGGTGAAGAAGGACATTGAGCATTTGAGTGTCCACAACATCGAGAAAAGATGAGTAAGAGACCTGAGGGTCCTACCAGAGCAGTTGTAGCGGATGAAGATGTTGAATCAAAAAATTCTGAGGAGGCAGAGAGAGGAGAAGTTATGGTCACCAGGAGGGCCCTATTAAATGAGGAGAAAGGATCAGACCAGAGGAGGAGCCTATTTTGCACAAGGTGTAGAAGTTCGGGTAAGGTCTGCAATATTATCATAGATAATGGTAGTACTGATAACTTGGTTTCAGAAGAAATGGTTGCCAAGTTATAGCTACAAAGAAGGAGACACCCACATCCTTATCGGATCACATGGTTATAGAAGGACCATAGAGTTTTGGTCAGCGAACAATGTTCAATGAAGTTCAATATTGGGAATTACTGTGATGAGGTACTATGTGATATCCTACCCATGGATGCTTGTGAAGAACACAAGCTTATACTGAGAGGGGGGGTGAACAGTATAAGACCACTTTTTACTTTTTCCTTCAAATCAACTTTCAATTCAATATTATGCAGTGTATAGAAAGCAGTATTAATAGCAGTAATCAAAGCAATGCACAAAACACCATCCACAATAGAGACACAACAATTTACGTGGTTCACCCAATGCGGGCTACTCCACGGATAAAATCTCTCACTAAATTTTATCAACTCAAAATCTGGGAATACCTTTCCCGATTACAATGTTTATGGGCACCAACCCAAAGGAGACACCAATCCCCTAGCTCTGTTCCGGTTGGTGATCCTCTAGAAGACCTCTGCCTCCTCTGCCCTTAGCAAATGGAACTCTATCCACAGAAGACACCTGTCTTCCCTGCTTTGGCTGGAGACCTCTGTCCTCAACTCTATCACCTCCAAAGTTGGTCCTCGAAATTGCACTAAACACAGTCCTTCGGTCTAGCACAAATGTCCTCGATCTCTTTCTCTGATCTGCACCAAACATAGTCCTTCGATCTGGCACAAATGTCTTTGTCCTCTTTTTTTGGTCTACACAAAAACATAGTCCTTCGCTCTTTTTGCGCAATCACAGCTGCACTTGATCAAACTTTGACCTTTGCACCTCTGTGCAATTACAACCGCATAGTCTTCGCGCACTCTACTTCCTTGCGATCTCTCTCACTTGGAAGATTCGACAGAATGCACTCTGCTCTCGGCGATCGAACTTCTTCTCTTCGCACAGTCTGCGAACGTCGCTCTTCGAACGCACACTTCGATCGATGTATTTTCTCTCCAAGCAGCCCTGCTTTTATACTAAAACTTTCAAGATCAAAACCTTGATCTTAGTCGACTGCTACCCTTAACTTCATTGGCTACAAAACCCTAAACTTCGTCGGCTCAAATTTAACTCTATCGGCTTCAACCGCCTCTATGGTTCTATAGCTTTTCTCGTGAAACTACAACATGTCACGATATCGTGACACCTTTGTAGCCATACACTTTCTTTTGCCTTTTGTCGTGATATCGTGACAATTTCTGACGTCATCTTCTCTTCTATCATGAAATCATGACCCTTCTGTCTTCATGGCCTTCTTCTCTGCTTTTGTCATGAAATCATGACACTTTTGCCTCTGCTGACGTCATCTTCAATTCTATCGTGAAATCGTGACCCTTCTGTCTTCATGGCCTTCCTCTCTACTTTTGTCATGAAATCATGACACTTTTACCTTTGCTTTGATCTTCTTCTATCGATATGACCCTTATGATCATGGAAACCTGTCGCACAAAATTGCGACACTTACTTGCCTTGAGCTCTTTTTGCCTTACACCCACGAAACTAGAACATGTCACGAAATCATGATGCTTTTGTCTTCATAGCCTTCCTCTCTGCTTCTGTCATGAAATCGTGACACTTCTCCTATAGAAGACCTGCTTCCAGTTTCTATCATGAAATCGTGACACTTTCTCCATCCGTACGCTTTTCTTTCATCCTGTCATGAAATCATGAAATCTTCATCCGTTGGCTTCTTCACTTCTACCTGTCGCAAAATCATGACACTTTCTGCATCCGTACGCTTTTCTTTCATCTTGTCATGAAATCATGACGCTTTCAGCTTTCGAAAGCTTTCTTTGCAACCTGTCATGAAATCATGACGCTTCTCATTTCAAACTCTTCCCTTTGCTGCATGTCACGAAATCGTGACAGTTCTCACTTCGAGCTTTTCAGCATGTCATGAAATCATGACTGTTCTCACTTCGAACTCTGTAGCATGTCATGAAATCATGACACTTTTTGAGATACTTTATCTCTCTTCGAACTTGTCATGAAATCATGACAGTTCATACTGCGGACTCTCCCTTCTGCATCATGTCACGAAATCGTGACACTTTTTCGTCCGTACAACCTTCCTTGCATTATGTCATGAAATCGTGACACTTTTCCTTCTTTGCCTTCCTGCACTTTTCGAGTCATGAAAATGCGACATGTCACGAAATCGTGACACTTTCCACCTTGCTTTCTTTCTCTGCCAACATGTCACGAAATCATGACAGTTTTTCCAGCTTCTTCTCTCTCTTCCAACATGTCATGAAATCGTGACAGTTTTGCCAGCTTCTTCTCTCTCTTCTCACATGTCACGAAATCATGATAGTTTTGCCAGAACTTTCTCTCTCCTCTAACATGTCATGAAATCATGATAGTTTTTCCAGCACTTTCTCTCTCCTCTAACATGTCATGAAATCGCGACAGTTTTTCCAGCCTGCTGCATACTTTTTCTAACTTGTCTTTTTCTTTGATCTTTTGCAAAAGGGCTACTATGATCTTCTTGGAAACTCACTGTCCATGCTCTGAATAATCTGACATTAAATCAAATTCCTTCAAGAGCTTCTTGACATCAATGACAACTTCTACACTTGAGCAAAGGCAATGTACCCAAGGTACCCAAAATTGCCAACAATCTCCCCCTTTGTCATTGATGGCAAACCTTTACTGAAAACACATCTCAAGAGCCAAAACTGAAACCAGTTGTGCTAACAACTGAGAATCTACCTTTGAAGTTTTGCTCCCCCTGACTTGAAGCTCTTCTCTTCACTTGATGCTCTCCCCCTTACTCATATCTCTCCCCCTTTGTCATCAATGGCAAAGGGTCACCTTTGGGGCTCGGGACTAAGAATGAGCCTCTTAGCTTAGTCCCTCCCCCACCTCCTGATGAGGTGATTAAAATAGGGGTGGGAGTGAAACTCCCATTAGGCACTGATCATCATCAGCGTCTATAACTTCCTTGTCGGGCCTTCTCTTGAACTCTTTGTCCATATTTCTGTTCTTGTCATTGTTCTTGTTCTTGTTCTCATCCCTGTTCTTGTCCATGCCTTGATCCTTGGACCTGTTTATACCACTGTTCCTATTCCTGTACTTTGGAAGATCAGCTCTGCACTGTCTAGCTGTGTGACCATCATTGTTGCACTTATAACAAGTAACAACATTATTTCTTTTAGGCATACCTGCTCTTTGAATCCACCTGTTCTGACTAACGGTGTTCCTGTTATTTGCCTTGCAAAAAATTGCCTTATGCCCAAACTGATTACAAGAGTAGCAATACCCTTGAAAGAAATTGCCACCTCTGAAACTGTCATTTACTTTCCTTACTTGAGTCATGCAATGTACAGCCATGTGACCAAACCTGTGACACGCAAAACATCTATCGTGAAATTTTCTTTTATTCGACCTCTTGGGTCCCGAAAACTTCTTCTTCTCAATCTGAATTTCGTTTTCTATTTCTGCGCATCTATCACTCATGGACTCATGATCTGAAGTACTTTCTTCATCAGAACTCTCTTCCTTTTGAAATCTCTTGCTAGATTCCCCAACCTGTTCCTTGTGCGGCTCAACAAAACCAAGACCTATTTTATCTGTTGGTTTTCTTTGACCTTTGATGAGAGACTTAACCCTTTTGGAGCTATCTTGAAACCTGTACAGCTTATCCTTGTACTCTTTAGTTTCCACTTCCAAAGAAGCCATTTTCTGTTCCAACTCATTATACTAAAGAATCTTAGACTCTAACTCGTCCTTGAGTTCTTGTGTCTTAGCCATAGAGAAGTCAAGACTTTCTGTAAGATCATCTCTCTCCATACAACATTCATCTAACTTATCCTTGAGTCTGGCATTCTTCTTTCTTTCCTTTTTCAAAGCACTAAGAGCATTAGTAAGTTCACTTTCAAGATCCTTTATTTGTTTGCTTTCCGAATCATCGAGCCTTTTACAGATTTCTTATCACTAGAGGTGCTACCCTTTTCAAAAACCATACATGCATCTTCCTTATAGTTTTCTGAAGCATCCTCATACATACTAGTAACCAATTCATTATTTGTGCAATCATCCTCAAGGTGACCAAAATTTCCACATCTAAAACATTTCATGATAATGAATCTATGTTTCGGTTCTTCCTCTTTTTCTGATATGAACAACATCTCATTTTCACTATCACTTGAAGAACTTTCACTATCACTACTAGAACACTTACTTGCTTTGTCTAGGTAGAAAATCTTCTTGTGCTTGTGAGAATACCTCTTTCCGTGATTGTTGTGCTCATCTTTGTTCTTCCTGTGATGCTTGTACTTTTTAGAATCCTTGCTCTTAGAATCCTGTTTCTCTTCATCACTTTCATTCTTGGAAACAGTACAGTCAGTAGCATAATGACCAAACTTTCCACAATTGAAACATCTTATATTTTTCATGCTTTTGTGCTTTCTAGAGAACTTGCCTTTCTTGCTGTAATATGCCTCTTCATCACTAGAAGACTCATCACTCTCTTGAAGTTGTTTACCCTTGGATTTCTTGGTAGCCTTGAAATCTGCCTCTTTCTTGACATCAACCTTCACTTGAGTTCTCAACTCAAATGCTGCAAGTATACTATGGAGCTCATCCTTTTTCAACTTATCCAAATCTTTAGCTTCCTCAATAGCAAAAATATTTTCACTAAATCTATTAGGAAGAGATCTTAAAATCTTATCACAAACATCATTTTCAGCAAGCTCAAGACCTAAGTCTTTCATGGAGTTAACAACCTCATCCATACGAAGCATGTAGTCACTAATATTTTCATCATCATTCATCTTGAGTTGTTCAAACATACCTTTGAAGTGTCTCAACTTGGCCTTTTGGACATTTACATCACCTGTGTGAACCACCTGCAGCTGTTTCCACATTTCACTAGTTGTCTTGTAGTGAATCACCTTGGTAAGATCTACCTTCTGTAAACCCTTCAAGATTGCATTCATTGCTTTTGAATTGTTGTGATGTAGGAGCCTATCTTCTTTAGTATAAGGACCATTTTTAGGAATAGTGTACCCATCTTCAATCACTTCCCAAACCTCATTCCCAAGTGCCATTAGATGAACCTTCATCCTTGCACTCCAAAGACCAAAATCTGATCCATCAAGAATAGGTGTTGCATTGCCACTTGAATAATCCATTGTGTTCTTTGCTAGCTTTTCCTTCAAGTTGTTAAACTTTTTGAAGGCACCCGCTCTGATACCAATTGAAGAACACAAGCTTATACTGAGAGGGGGGGTGAACAGTATAAGACCGCTTTTTACTTTTTCCTTCAAATCAACTTTCAATTCAATATTATGCAGTGTATAGAAAGCAATATCAATAGCAGTAATCAAAGCAATGCACAAAACACCATCCACAATAGAGACACAACAATTTACGTGGTTCACCCAATGCGGGCTACTCCACGGATAAAATTTCTCACTAAATTTTATCAACTCAAAATCTGGGAATACCTTTCCCGATTACAATGTTTATGGGCACCAACCCAAAGGAGACACCAATCCCCTAGCTCTATTCTGGCTGGTGATCCTCTAGAAGACCTCTGCCTCCTCTGCCCTTAGCAAATGGAACTCTATCCATAGAAGACACCTGTCTTCCCTGCTCTAGTTGGAGACCTCTGTCCTCAACTCTATCACCTCCAAAGCTGGTCCTCGAAATTGCACTAAACACAGTCCTTCGGTCTAGCACAAATGTCCTCGATCTCTTTCTCTAATCTGCACCAAACACAGTCCTTCGGTCTGGCACAAATGTCTTTGTCCTCTTTTTTTGGTCTGCACAAAAACATAGTCCTTCACTCTTTTTGTGCAATCATAGCTGCACTTGATCAAACTTTGACCTTTGCACCTCTGTGCAATTACAACCACATAGTCTTCGCGCACTCTGCTTCCTTGCGATCTCTCTCACTTGGAAGATTTGATAGAATGCACTCTGCTCTCGATGATCGAACTTCTTCTCTTCGCACAGTCTACGAACGTCGCTCTTCGAACGCACACTTCGATCGATATCTTTTCTCTCCAAGCAGCCCTACTTTTATACTAAAACTTTCAAGATCAAAACCTTGATCTTAGTCGACTGCTACCCTTAACTTCGTCGGCTGCAAAACCCTAAACTACGTCGGCTCAAATTTAACTCTGTCGGCTTCAACCGCCTCTGTGGTTCTATAGCTTTTCTCGTGAAACTACAACATGTCACGATATCATGACACCTTTGCAGTCGTACACTTTCTTTTGGCTTGTTGTCATGGATATTCACCTTTACACTTTGCTCTGCTGATGTCATCTTCTCTTTTGTCATGAAATCGTGACCCTTCTGTCTTCATGGCCTTCTTCTCTGCTTTTGTCATGAAATCATGACACTTTTGCCTCTGTTGATGTCATCTTCAATTCTATCATGAAATCATGACCCTTCTATCTTCATGGCCTTCTTCTCTGCTTTTGTCATGAAATCATGACACTTTTGCCTCTGCTGATGTCATCTTCAATTCTATCACAAAATCATGACCCTTCTGTCTTCATGGCCTACCTCTCTGCTTTTGTTGCAAAATCACGACACTTACGCTGCCTTGAGCTTCTTTCTACCTTACACCCGTGAAACTGGAACATGTCACGAAATCGTGACGCTTTTGTCTTCATAGCCTTCCTCTCTACTTCTGTCATGAAATCATGACACTTCTCCTATAGAAGACCTGCTTCCAGTTTTTGTTGTGAAATCATGACACTTTCTCCATTCGTATGCTTTTCTTTCATCCTATCATGAAATTGTGACATCTTCATCCGTTCGCTTCTTCACTTCTGCCTGTCATAAAATCATGACACTTTCTGCATCCGTACGCTTTTCTTTCATCTTGTCATGAAATCGTGACACTTTCAGCTTTCGAAAGCTTTCTTTGCAACCTGTCACGAAATCGCGATGCTTCTCATTTCAAACTCTTCCCTTTGCTGCATGTCACAAAATCGTGATAGTTCTCACTTCGAGCTTTTGTAGCATGTCACGAAATCGTGACTGTTCTCACTTTGAACTCTATAGCATGTCATGAAATCATGACACTTTTCGAGATACTTTATCTCTCTTCGAACTTGTCATGAAATCGTGACAGTTCATACTACGGACTCTCCCTTCTGCATCATGTCATGAAATCATGACACTTTTTTGTCCGTACAACCTTCCTTGCATTATGTCGTGAAATCGTGACACTTTTCCTTCTTTGCCTTCCTACACTTTTTGAGTCGCGAAAATGCGACATGTCATGAAATCGTGACACTTTCCACCTTGCTTTCTTTCTCTGCCAACATGTCATGAAATCATGACAGTTTTTCCAGCTTCTTCTCTCTCTTCCAACATGTCACGAAATCGCGACAGTTTTGCTAGCTTCTTCTCTCTCTTCTCACATGTCATGAAATCATGACAGTTTTTCCAGCACTTTCTCTCTCCTCTAACATGTCGCGAAATCACGACAGTTTTTCCAGCACTTTCTCTCTCCTCTAACATGTCACGAAATCACGACAGTTTTTCCAACCTGCTGCATACTTTTTCTAACTTGTCTTTTTCTTTGATCTTTTGCAAAAGGGCTACTATGATCTTCTTGGAAACTCACTGTCCATGCTCTGAATAATCTGACATTAAATCAAATTCCTTCAAGAGCTTCTTGACATCAATGACAACTTCTACACTTGAGCAAAGGCAATGTACCCAAGGTACCCAAAATTGCCAACAACTTTGCCATTTGATGTTGGGAAGGCCATGGCAGTTTGATCGGTGTGTAGTGCATGATGGTCATGCCAAAACCTACTCAGTAATGAAGAATGGAGTGCGCCATAAGTTTAAGCCCTTGAAAGAGGTGAAAGAAAAGGTATGTAGCAGCGCTAGAATTTGTTTAGTCAAAGGGGGAAATTTTTTGAATAGTTTAAAGCATGAGCATATGTGCTATGCATTGGTTCCTAGAGTTAGGAAGGAAGAATGCAGGGATACCCCTATAGAAGTCTTAGGGTTGTTGAAAGAATTTCCAAACATTATATCTGATAATGTGCCTGAGGGTTTACCACTAGTGAGGAAGATCAGTCACCACATAGATTTGGTACCAGGATCTAGTTTACCCAATAAGGCAGCACATAGAATGACTCCTACAAAAACTGAAGAGCTAAAAAGACAAGTCCAAGAACTATTGGAGAAGGGGCTGATTCGGGAGAGTCTGAGTCCATGTGCAGTACCTATAGTACTAGCACCAAAGAAATATGGGGAGTGGAGAATGTGTATAGACTCTCGAGCCATTAAAAATATTACCATTAAGTACAAATTTCCATTACCAAGGATGGATGACATTATGGACTGTTTGAGTGGAGCTAAGTACTTCACCAAGATTGACCTGAAGAGTGGTTATCACCAGATTCATGTCAAGGAAGGAGATGAGTGGAAGACAGCCTTCAAGACCAGAGAAGGTTTGTATGAGTTGTTGGTCATGCCATTTGGGCTGATCAATGCACCAAGCACATTCATGCGGTTGATGAATGAGGTATTGAAAGAGTTCTTAGGAAAAATTTTTATTGTCTATTTAGATGATATCCTAATATTTAGCAGAACCCTGGAAGAGCATCTAATGCATATCAAAAGGGTTTTTGAGAAGCTGTGAGAGGAGCAGTTGTTGATTAATCTGAAGAAATTCAATTTCATGAAGAAGGAGTTAGTGTACCTGGGATTTTTCATCTCAGCCGGGGGTCTAAAGATGGACCCAAAAAAGGTAAGAGCTATCATTGAATGGCCTACCCCGAGAAGCACAACTGAGGTAAGATCATTTCATGGTCTAGCAAGTTTTTATAGGAAATTCATTAGGAATTTCAGCAGTATTTGTGCACCCCTTACAGAAACAATGAAAGGGAATAAGAAAGAATTTAAGTGGACTTTATAAGTAGACAAGAGCTTCAATATGTTGAAAAGGAAGGTTACAGAACAACCTATTTTGGCACTTCCAAATTTTAATAAGGTATTTTAGGTCGACTGTGATGCTAGTGGTAGTGCCATAGGAGCTATTTTGAGCCAAGAAGGTAGACCTGTGGCTTACTTTAGTGAGAAGCTCAATGATGCCAGAAAGAAGTATTCAGTTTATGATCAGGAGTTTTATGCTATAGTGCAGGCTCTAAAGAAATGGCGACATTACTTGTTGCAAAAAGAGTTTGTTATGTTTATTGATCATCAGGCCTTACAGTATATAAATAGCCAAGGGAAGCTAAATCAGAGGCACCTAAAGTGGGTAGAGTTCCTACAGAGTTATACCTTTGTGTTGAAGCACCGGAGTGAAAATTCCAACAGAGTTGCAGATGCCTTAAGTAGAAGGCAGTGTTTATTTACTGAGATGAGGGTGGAAGTGGTAGGATTTGATGAACTAAAGGGTTTGTACCCTAAAGACCCTGATTTTACAGAAGCCTGGAAGACCTGCTTGGCACCTATTACTTTGGATAGGACCAAGTGGTTGGATTTTCTAATCCAAGATGGAATGTTGTTCAAAGGAGGTCAATTATGCATCCCACGAAGTTCAATGAGGGAGAACCTAATAAAGGAAAAGCATAGTGGAGGACTAGTTGGGCATTTTGGTCGAGTTAAGACCATTGCCCTTGTTGGTGAAAACTACCATTGGCCATAGTTGTAGCAAGATGTGACTAAATTTGTGCAGGGCTTTAGAATCTGTCAGATGGCTAAGGGAGTGAGGCAGAATACAGGATTGTATTAGCCATTACCCGTGCCGGAGAGGCCATGGGAGGACATCAGTATGGACTTTGTTCTTGGCCTACCAAGGACACAACGAGGGAGTGACTCCATTTTTGTTGTGGTGGACAGGTTTTCAAAGATTGCTCATTTTATTCCATGTCAGAAAACAAGTGATGTAGTTCATGTTGTAGGGTTATTTTTCAAGGAGGTGGTACGCCTTCATGGTCTACCGAGGAGTATAGTATCTGACAGATATACCAAATTTGTGGGTTACTTCTAGAAGACCTTGTGGAAGTAGCTAAAAATAGATTTAAAGTTTAGTTCTGTGTACCATCCACAGACTGATGGGCAAACAGAGGTGGTAAACAGAAGTCTGGGTAATCTTCTAAGATTCCTGGTGGGAGATAAGCCCAAGGGATGGGATTTAATTTTGCCACAGGTAGAATTTGCTTACAACAATTACATCAATAGAAGCACTAGTAAATCCCCATTCCATATTGTGTATGGGAACAACCCAAGCCATGCTTCTAAATTGAGAATGATGGGTAAAGGAGAAAAGAGTAGTGCTGAGGCTAAAGATTTTGTAGAGCACATGAATAGTTTGCATGAAGAGGTAAAACAACATATCGGTAAGATGAATGCTCAATACAAAACCAAGTCTAATCAAAAGTGGTGTTCCAAGGAGTTCCAAGTGGGAGAGGAGGTCATGGTTCACCTGAGAAAGGAAGGGTTTCCTAGCAAATCCTACATCAAGCTAAAGATGAAGAGGTTTGGACCATGCAGGATCATAGGTAAAAGAGATTCGGGAAATGCCTATGAAGTGGAACTGCCAAGTGAGTTGAATATCTCACCTATTTTTAACATTTTAGACTTGGTGGAATACCACGAAGGAGGAAATTATGAGACATCAAGAATATAATTGTGGGACATTCCAGCATCTATTCCAGCCACAGATGAGATCGAAGAAATACTAGACATGCGGGCCAGTAGAACTACCAGACATAGGCAGTATTCTGAATATCTGGTCAAATGGAAAGGTATGCCTGTTGAAGATGCAACTTGGTTGTCAAAAGTAGAGGTTGACCATCTGGGTCTTCCTACAATAGTGCTGAAGTGAAGAACACTTCTCAATCCACCTCGGGTGTCTGATGCAAGAGCATCCGGTGGCAGTAGAGCAATCTTGCATCAACTAAAAAATTTTCCAAGTATTAGCTTTGATGTTGCGATATCATGACATGTCACGTTTTTGTGACCCAGGGAGGAGAGAATGCAAAGGGCCAAAAGTGTTGTGATATCACGACATGTCATGTTATCGTGACTTGAGAAGAGAGAATGCAAAGGGCCAAAAGTGTCGCGTTATCGCGACTCAAGGAGGAGAGAGAATGCAAAGGCACAAAAATATCATGATTTCATGACATGTCGCAAAATTGTGACACCATCAAGGTAGAGCAAAGGCAGCAGAGGAGGGTGTCACAAAATTGCACCAACAAGGTAGAGCAAAGGCAGCAGAGGAGGGTGTCATGAAATCGTGACATGTCACGATTTCGTGACATGTCGTGAAATCATGACACCAACAAGGTAGAGCAAAGGCAGCAGAGGAGAGTGTCATGAAATCATGACATGTCACGATTTCGCAATGTGTCATGAAATCACGACACCAACAAGGTAGAGCAAAGGTAGTGGAGGAGGGTGTCACAAAATCGTGACCCAATGAGATAGCGCAAATGCGGTAGGATGAAATGTCACGATATCATGACATGTCACGATATCATGACCCAAAGGAGAAGCAGGTAGCAAGAAAGAAAAATGTCATGATATCGTGACCTAAAGACCCGAAGGAGAAGTAGACAGCAAGAAAAAAAAAATGTCGTGATATCGCGACATGTCACGATATCGTGACCCAAAGGAGAAGCAGCCAGCAAGAGATAAAAATGTCATGAAATCATGACATGTCGCGATATCACGACCCGAAGGAAAGGAAAGATAGCGAAGAGAAAAAAATGTTGTGATATCACGACATGTCACAATTTCATGACCCAAAAGAAAAGGAGGCAGCTAGGAAGAGAAATGTCGTGATATCGCGACATGTTGCAATATCGTGACATGCTGCTGGTTCTTAGTTCGAGAAAGCCCGCAACCCTAGACGATGTTTTTTGAGGTGGTAAGGGCCTCATTAGTGCATGATTTCTTGCCCAATAAGTTAGCTGAGCATGGTGGCCATTCAAATACTATGCACAAAGTTCAGGTGGCTCATCAATGCATGTTTCTATGGCTAACTCGGTGGCAGTTGCCAGATAGGGAAATATTGAAAAGAATTAGCGAGACTGGATGTATTCTGGCATGTGGGTCATTAATGGCCTAGAGGGTCGGGACCTCAAGGGAGGTCCAGACAGGGATATAGAAATAGGTGATGCATGAAGGAAAGGGGGGAGACGAAAGGAAAACTATGCCTGTGAGCTAGTATTGTAATTTTTCTGAAAGTTTTATGAAATGAAAGCTTGAGTTATTCTCTGTAAAATTGTGTCCCCATAATTATTGGTGAGAGGATGTTGTATCAAAGAGAGATCAATATGAAGGTCATGAACCTACCTTGGATGTGGTCCATGTCAAGTAGGAGTGAAAAGACTGTAATAAGACTCAAGGCTTGCAAGTGTATCATGCACTCATGTTGATTTAGTATTTTCAAGAGTCTCTTAAAGGTTCTTGGGTCTGCTTTGTAAATATTGGACCATTTATCCCATCCTTGAATGAAATAAATATTCTCTTGGATATATATAATGCATGTGTGATCTCCCTTGCATAGACGTGTTCTATTTATTCATTGTAAATGGCTATGATTTACCATGCAAATCTGATTTTATGTTTCCACAAATCCCTTAAAGTGTTATACTTTTAAGTGTGGGTTATTTATATTTACATTGTGCAGGATCTCATAATAACACTAGAAGATCTAATCCATGGTATGCTTGGCTATTCCAAGGTATGTGTGGTGTCGAACGAATAACGATCACTCTCATACAATCCATACTCCATAACTATATCTATATATATATATGGAAAATAGATATTTCTTGAGATAATTTTTTATCAAGATGGTAGAACCCTAAAGGTTCTAGAAAATTATTTAATAAATAACTAAATAAAATAACATTTAATTAAGAAAACCACAGTTGCATTGATAAGGGGGTCCCTCCAATGGTTTTAAAGATATATTTTATTATTCAATCATGGATGCCTTTGAATGAATGATTGGAAAATAATATATATCTACCCTAACCCTATGTCACTTCATCATGACGATTCATAATAATTAAGATATTTAATTATTATGACTATCTAATAAAACCCTAATTATTATATTATTAATTATATATTAAATTTATTATTATATTATTATTATTATTAATGAGGGTTAGGATATAGGATCCTAACATGCCACCCTCCACTAAAAAAAACTTTGAGGACAAAGTTTAGAAAGACTGAAAAATATTCGTCGGTGTCCCTAGAGCATCTTCTTCTCGAAGGCCTTGCCACTTAATTATTAAGGAACTATTGAATTAGCGAGTGCAAGGATAGAGTACTGTTGAATTTAGGGTTTAAATATTTAATCAATTTGAATGCTTCACTGTGTGCTTATCTTGATGTCAAACAATTTGTTTGATTTGTTGTGCCAAGATTTTTATAGAAATGGTACATCTACAAGCGGAACTCAAACTCCCCAACCTTGAATTTTATTTAAAATTTATTTATTTTTCTTTATGTTGTCCTTGCTAATAAACTTTAGCAAAAATCAAAATGTTGGCTATATACGCTTATAAATTGGAAATTTCATCGATGTTGTGATGGAGTTGAAAATCACATCTTTCGAAGAATTATTTTGAAAACTTTCAATTGTCAGATACTCACGATTTGGCTAGAAAAATATCCATCAAAGGTTCTTACTCTTTCCTAAAAATAAGGCCCCTTCGCATTTTCCAATTGGATATTACTATAAGAAGATGTGAACTTTCAATTTCATTAAACAATGCTCCCCCCAAAAAAACTAACATATACATGACACCAATGAGAAAACACCTCAAAAGAAGTGGTGGATCATTGGAGGTGGTGTTGTAAGGAGAGTGGTTCACATTTTTAGGGTTGTAGCAAAATCTAATTTCATTTGCTTTTTCTTTTCAAATTTAACTTTTCTATTTCATTTTCCTTTGGGGTAAATATATTGTTTGAATTCCATTCAACTTCTCACAATTCCTTATTTATGTATGTATTTATTAAAAATTTGATGTGTTGATGGGAATATATCCATTGTTGTAAACGGCTGATTATTTAAAATTTCCAAAGCCAAACTTGATGAATGTACTCTCATGTCTTCTTCTCTAAATATCTAGTTGTCATAAAATAACTCGAAGGATGCAGGTAAGGTGTTCAAAATTTTACTATTTAGCATATTAGTTTATCGTTGGTTAAACTGTTGTAATTGTTATTGTTAGAGTACAATTTGCTGGGAAACTATGTGGTTTAGCTAGTAGTCTTTAGAAAATACAAATCTCACTTTCATCACAATTGTCAATGACTTTCATGGCATGCTATTTCAAGTTACTAACACTTTAGGAGGGCTAGTTTTTAAGGTGGAGCAAAGTATAATCAGCCACCAAGGAAATAAAAATATCATTCTTTTCAAATATGATGTAGGAAATCCTATCCTCACTATGTAGACTCAGGTAAACCACTATAGTTTTCTCTTGTCTCTTCATCTATGCTATTTTGTTGATCTATATGAAATCTCACAAACACACATATATACACTGTATTTAACATAGGAAATGAGCTTACACAAGCGATGGAATGCATCAAGGAGCGAAAGTAACTACAAAAAACAACAAGTAGTGTTTGGCATGAAGATGATGTATTCTAAAGGCAATTACTATGTAGATGTGGTGAAGAATAATAAATACATAGGTCGCTATATTATTCAAGGCTTTCACTCACAAAGTGCATGTTCTACGCTACATGGATCTTGTGGGACTATCGCTGCAAAGGTTGTGATGCATAATCCAAAGCTCTTTTTCCTCTCTACCAAGGTGTTTACTTTACCACCTTGTATCCTTCACTAAAACCTTGTAACTTCAATAGACAAGCTTAAATATTTTTAGATGCTCTATGGACGATGCATTATTCTTGCTATGGTCAAAGACAAAGTTTGAAATGCTCCTTCAACTATCACTTTCCACATGGGTTAGTAATGCTTCCCAATGGCAGTATTTCAAATATCTTCTAATGATTAGTGCTTTTTTTAAATCGTACATAATGTAGAGTTGTCTTCCTGATGAATCTCCCTCGTATCTGTGTGTATAATACTTATTTTGATTGTATTATCTCACTCTGATATCCTTAGATGATTTTTATTTGAATGCTTATGTACGCTTTTAATAACGGTTACTTCTGTAGATACAAGGTGGTATTCCAATGGTTAATGAGCCATTCCAATGCTACCACAAATGAAACCCTCACTTGGGTAATGTTATAATCCACTTTAGAAAATTAAAACTTCTTCAAATGTGTAACAGTTGGTTGAGTGATGTCTAAATCCTTTTAATTCAACAACGCTCTCTCTGATTTCTTGGATAATGTATTCTCTTCTTCGCTTTGGTGTGCACATGGAATGTAATGGTGTCTAATCAAACAATGATTATCCCCTCTGTTTAATACACATCTCCTATTTTTCTATTTTAATAGCTCCTCGAAGCTTGTAATGGTTGTCAAGATTTAAAATGAGCAGATGCATGTTATTTAAATGCCACTCTAATAGTTATCCAATAGCTATAGAATGTTCATTACCTATGCATGGATAGTAACACTTCTCTAGTATAACATATTTGCATGTATTGATTCGTTGAAGTATAGATTAGCTAATGTAATAGACTAGAAATTATGCACCTTATTTGCTATCCTAAGTGATCCATTACTTTCTAAAAATTGAAATGACACTACCTCCACAAGCCTTTTTCATCATTCGCTACCATTCATTTCTTGGTGAGCTACATCATATTCATACCTCAACTTCATAAAATGCAATTGATGGACAAATGCGACCATGGTTGAAAGTATTTTGGTAAGTATAAGCATTTATGATACAAGTTGTTCACTCCACTTGTTTCTATGACAGTCTTGATGCTTTATATAATACCATACGTTTTGATGTTGTAGTACTTCCCCATGGAAAAGATAACATGACCAATGATGGAGATTAGTGTTCAAATTTCTTGTGTTAGCACAACAATGATCACATATCGTTATTCATGTTTATTTTAGAATTGTTTTGAAGAACCCAACATTGTGTAAGGGGCATTTATAAGAAAATGGGATTTGAATAGGGTGAGGAGCTTTCTTTTAGAATTGTTCTCTCTGGTCTCCAATTCCATTATTTTTGTTTATAGGGTATGGTCTGGTTATTCCTTGGTGATGTTTGTATGCTAGTGGAGACTCCAACTATAGTTCCTATCCTTAATGAATTTGTAAATGATCATAGAGCAGTTGGCTCTTGGATGGTAGACCCCAAGATTTATTTAAATGGGATTGACACCGATAATGATGGAATTTTTTAGAGTTTTATGGATCTTCACTTGGGTAGTGTTGATCAACAAGTGATTCAAACTCAAACTTGGTCTGAAGTGCAATATCACCACATCCATTATTCTTTTAGCTTAAAGGATAATCAAAACCAACACTGTTAAGCTTCTAGCCACTGTTAATATTCCAAATTAATTATTGGGAAAATGGTGGTGGGCAAGGTGGATGGTGCTTGTTAGTAGTATGCAATATATGTTTCTCCTATCGTATTTCTTAAAATGTATAATTCCTATGTACCCAGGAGATAACTCAACTGATCCTTTGCTAGAATATAACCATTAAGATTTTTAGAATTTGTTGATTCTTCCTCAACATTAACTAGATTGTTCTAGGAACCATTGTAGAGAGTAGTGGAGATATCATGGGAGAAATGATTTTTCTGCATTAGGGTCATACTAAGTTGGCTTCTATATTGATCATTGTGTGCGTCATCCATATGCAGATCTACAGAACACAACTTTTGTAAGCCTTTGTCCTTGATATCATCCCCTTATTTGGTGCACTTCTTTCATAAAAAAATTATATTTTTAGGGTTTGAATTATTTTCTTCTTTCTTCAGAAGTGCAATATGCACCACTTGGAAATATATGGCTATAGGCTCCTCCGAAGGAAAATAAATTCTAGGTTTAAGAGCAATTTCATCACTTGCAACTTCCTTAATAGTTTGGGTTTATTTATTTTCCTCTACTTCCACTTTCATTAGATACTCCAAACCACTAAATTACGATCAAGATTTTCATTCTTTTTCTATTATAATGTTCAATCCATCCTAATCGATGTTGAGGGTTTAATTTTTCTTCTGCCATTTGTGCTAATCCAATGGTCTGCATTGTGGTAGAGGGATTGAACTTTATCACTTTCATTTTAATTTTCTTTTTTAATCCATTGATGAAGTAATATATGAGAAATGCTTCATCCAACCTTGTGTTGTGTTTGGTGATATACTCAAACTAAGTTGTATACTCATGCATGAAAGTGATATGATGAAGGTCTTTGAGAAATTACCACATGGATGGGTCCCACATGGCTCTGATACCAAATGGTATAACCCTAAAGGTTCTCGAAAATTATTTAATAAATAAGTTAATAAAATAACATCTAAATTAAGAGAATCACTATTGCATTGATAAGGGTGCCCCTCCAATGGTTTTAAAGATATATTTTGTTATTCAATCATTAGATCACTTGAATGAATGATTGGACAATAATCTATATCTTCCTATTGGTATCTTTGCCACATTAAAAATTTTGTTGAAATTTTGTCTAAGTGTACAAAGAATTTCACTAGAAAAAGCACTTCCTAGTAGTTTCGCCAGTGAAATTCCCTATCAGCAATTTCACCAATGAAATTTCCTATTCGTAGTTTTGCTAGAAAAATTCCTTCTTGGTAGTTTCACCAGAAAAATCACCTTTTTGGCTGAAATTGCCGAATAATTCCCTTCTCAAGCGCATCTTCTAGAAAAATTCATGAAAAAGTTCTAAATGGATGAAATCATCAATGAAATGCCTTTTCACCCATTTTTTTTGGTGAAATGCCTCTTTGCCAATGAAATACCCATTTCAGTAGTGAAATACCTTTTCACCCATTTCAATAGTGAAATCCTATTTTCTAGCAAAACTCTCATTTCAGTAGCGAAATCCTCTTATCGCATGTTTCCTGGTTGAAATCACCTTTTCACACTTTGCCTTAGTGAAATTCCATCTCACACCATGCCTTGACACATTTTTGTGTAAACATTGCACTACCTTGGTGCAATCATCTTTTTGCACGATCCTAGGCAAAAGTACATTTTAAAGCCATACCTTGGCAAAAGTCCTTTCAGGCTTCACCTTGGTAAAATCAATTTACTTTATGTTCTTCAAGAAAAATTATGGTCAAAGTTGCTTCAAGTGAACATAATTATAGAGGGAATTTCAAAACTGGTAGATTTAATCTTTGGGGCAATGAAATTAATATGTCAAGAATTACTACTAAAAAACTATTGAAGTTAAGTACTACACCCTCAACCCTGGTGTAATATTTCTAATTTTCAAGGCACTATCCACTTTGATGGATATTCATTTTCATGACACCATCATGGAGAATGCAATCTAGCTGATGAATCTCTCCAGGTCCCAAAATGCCATGTACTAAAATCGCTTGTAGTTTCCCAATGTGTCAATAGATTGGTTAGTTACTGTTACTGAGGAGGAAATTCCTAGTGTTCAACATTTGACTGGCTAGTATTTTATTCAATGAGAATTTAATTTTGGAGTCAAAATCCTCTATAAAAACTAAGAAAAATGATGCAAAAAAGGATAGACATTCTACTGAAAAATATTTTGAGTTTAAATTTATGCCTTAATTGAAATATTGGTGATTTGGTTCCTATATCAGTTGTGTATGTGATTAATTTATGCTTATCATTTTTGTTGTATTCATGCCTTTTTATATATATTTAATTTTGCACTTAAATCTAATCTCCAATGAAGAAATGCATACTAAAATATTAATTGGAAGTCATGTTTGTAGTCTGTGATTGGTTCTTGTGTTGTTCTTTATGTTGAATTATGATTAAGATTTAATCTGGTTATTTAGCTATTAATTCATCCCCACATTATGTTTCTAGCTCACAACCATATTTCCCATATATTTATGTTAATTTCTCTTCGTAAGCTTTACATTAACTTTTATATTAGTAAGAGAACCAACCCTCTCTAGAGATTGGCCCGAAGGAAATCTCTTTCCTTTGGTCTTTCAATGTTGTCCAGGTCTATGGCACATATTTGTTTACACTTAGGTAGATTCATGAGCAATGGTTTTTGGTACACCTAGTGGGATGCTAA
Organism: Wollemia nobilis; assembly: GCA_028583015.1. NCBI lineage: Eukaryota > Viridiplantae > Streptophyta > Pinopsida > Araucariales > Araucariaceae > Wollemia > Wollemia nobilis. The sequence goes on along the minus strand of JAQPPZ010016942.1, from coordinate 3,404,038 downwards.
AGTTCCACTTTAAGAAATAGTAAGATTTGATGTTCATATTTAAACTATATGATTAGAACATCTGGTGACTCATATTTACCTAGAAGCCTCCAAAAATGAAGTTGGCAATAAATTTACTTCATGATCACGAGATCAAAGGCCAAAAATTTAGAAAACCTCATTGATTTATTTGATTTTTACACCCAAGTCTTAGGAGAACATCCTAGATTTATCCCTTCGACTATCTAATCCTAGGTAGCTGGTGTGTTTTCCATTCCTTTTATTTCCTCTAGCACTACCACTATATTTTCTTCTCAAGCAAATCCTTTGGTCCAAATGGCTCAAAATCCACTACCACCACGATAGTTCCTAGTATGAAATTATTCGATATTTTAATTTGCAATCTCAAAACTTGATCCCACAAGCAGTGTTAAAAGCTTTGCGTACTTACGATGGTACAAGAAAAATAGCCTATGAGCATGTTCAAGATGTGGTATCCCTGGTGACTATATATAGCATCACGGATGAATATTTCATTGTCAAAATGCTTGTTCTCTCTCTTAGATGGAATTTGATGTACTTGTACCAATCCTTACTGCTTGTCACTATTACCACATGGGACCAATTGACTGAGTTACTGAGAAAAGGCTTCAATGACTAAGCAAATATTTTTCTCTGCTATATCAATTCACCAATATTGAGAGGCATCCATAGAAGGAAATCATTTTCTTTAATGTTAGGTTCACTCAAAAATGGTAGATATTCCATTATGGTCTCTAATTGACGCTCGAATAGAATGTATTTTATTATCTCCGAGCCTTCAATTCTAACATTAGCATGGTCATTCATTAGTATAACATTGATACATTCTTAGCCTTGTACTCCTGAGTGCAAAAGGTAGAAACTGATTTAATTTCTATCAGTAATCTCCTGTCAAAGATGATGATGTCTATATTTTTTGATATTTCATAGCATTTATATTCTAATGTATCTTTGTAGTCTTTTCCAATGCCACCCATGTATCAAGTTTCCTCATGGAATCCTAGTTCAGCTCAAACCCTAACAATTTCTATCCCATATTTACCTACTCCTTCCATTCTTTAGTTGCCTACTCCCATTCCATTCCCAGCATTATCATCTCCACCAGTGACTCTACCATTACCAGCTCCTCTAGCACCTTCAAATCGTGATCCTCAAGCAAATTTGCTACAAGAAGTGCAATCAATGAACTCGACAATAAGAGCAATGAAAAATGAGATTACATCCATTAAGAAAAGGTAATATGAGGTATATTTCTAGCATAGGATATCTCAACCTCTATAAATCACCAAAAATAAGATGACTTCAACAACAAAAATTCTCGAAAGGAATGTGATTATGTTAGCAAATGAGAAAGTTGGGTCGTCAAAGCAAACATATTGGTGTTCTATCTACAAATATCTGCATGGTGAATAAACTTGCATGGTTCACCTAAATTATGTTTAGACATTGATAAAAATATCTTTTAGTGATTATATCAACATGATAATAGAAATCGAGCATAATTTTATGGTCCCTTATGTTGAACAAGTTTCAGTTCTCATGAGAGCTAGAAAAAATTGATCACAGTGGACCTAGTTGAGATGGATATGTTAAAGGTACCTACTAAACCAAAGGTATAGAATGAAATAAGATAAGCACAGGTAAAGGCACTGAGAATTCCATCTAAGTTAGAAGAACCGATCTTGTTAAAAGACTTCTTTCTTGCACAAGTGAAAGAAATTTTGCAAGAGAAGGCATCAAATTCATAATATTTGACTGCACAAACATAAGCTGAAACAAAGGAACAGGTAAAATAACACTTCAAATACCCATATTTGACCAAGCATCATAGGGTAGAGACCACACAACAATATCAAATCAAGTATGAGACTATCAATGGAGGAAGATAATCCAACACATCTACCTACAACATTGTTGAAGAGTTGAATAATATTCCTACCAAGGTTAGTCTTTATGGTGTTGCAATTACCTGGATAGGTTGATTTGTTGCAAGAGTATTTGAAGTTTTTTAAGGATAAAAGGAAAATTTCCACTTAAATAGTGTTATCCCAGACACTTAAAAATTTTTCTACTAGAAAACATAGACCACCACCTTTTTATTTGTCTCTTAGGATGGAAGGTTGGATCATGCATAACTACATGATCAATGGTGGTGCTATGACAACTATCATACCAAAGGCATTTTGTGAAGTTATGGGCATGGAATATACAATAATTATCCTAGGTGTCTTGTAGTTGGATGGAAACCTTATGAAACTAGTTGATGTTATCAAATATATTCCTATTGTCCTACATCATATGCCTTAAATCACTCTGATCCAAGAGGTGGTTGTAGTTGACTTGGAGCCATATTTTAGCATGTATCTCTTGAGAAAATTCACTACCAAACTGGGAGGCTATCTTTCTCTGGATTATTTCCACCTAGATATTCATTTCAAATGGATAAGAACATAAATATATAATGAGAATCCTTCCATATTTCACATAGAGAGGATTGAATAATTAGGAGAATTGGATTTGATGCAGGATGAGCTTTGTACAGAAGATGATTTTTTTATGAATGAATCTAATGCGATGATGGAGACTGAGACTGGTTGATACTCTATTACTAAGCCTAAAATATTTAAGTGAAGGTGTCTAATGATCAAGATCCTATTCCTGATTAGTTGTGGAAGCTCTACTTTGATGGTGCAAGATGCAAAAAAGGTGTAGGAGCTGGAATTGTTCTGATTTCCCCTTCCAAAAAGTAGAAGATATATTCATACCCATTAACCTGGAGTTGTACAAATAATATTTTTGAATATGAAGCATTATGATTAGGCTTGAAGAAATCAGAGAATCTTAGGATCAAATAAATATAGATTTTTGGAGATTCTAAGATAATTATCAATTAACTAACAAATGTGTCTCCAAGTGCCACTATTTAAAGGTATATTGCAACAAATTCTAGGATCTATTTGAAGCCTATATGACATTAAACATCTTAGTGATTTTTTAGGAATAAAATAAACACATAGATATCTTGGCATCTCTTGGAACCAACTATTCTCTAGTTGATCATGTGGTGAAGAAACCAAATATTGTGAGGTTAGTTTATAGGCCTTCAGTTCCTAACAAGAATATATATTGGAAAATGTTTGAAAGTAATGAGCAGATCATAATTTTTTTGATAAGAGAGGCTAGTAGCATAGAAGGAATAACACTTGATGAAGAATAAATTGAAGGACTGATCTAGTTAAGGAATAATCACATTCCAAAAGGATTGATTTTTATTGAAAGTCTTTTTGATTAGAATGACAGAGCTAAAAAACATAAGATCAAAGTAGATGAGAATGAGTACACCGAATTGTAGTTAGGACCAAAAAATTCCATCAAGGTTGGAATTTAATTCACTCCATAAGATCTTGAGCAATTCAAAGAGCTATGCTATGAATTTCTAGATATTGTTTCTTGGAGCTACCATGAATTAAAATATTACAAGGATGTGATCTAGCATACTATTGAGTTGGAAGGAGTGAAACCCTTCAGGAAAAAATAGAGGCCAATCAATCCTAACATTGAAGTTATGATAAAAGTTGAACTATTGAATATGTTGGAAGCCAATATTATTTACCCAATAAAGCACTCTACCTGGGCAGTAAATTTGGTTTATGTCCAGAAAAAGAATGGAGATATTTGCCTATGTGTTGATTTATAAAATTCAAATCAAACATCTCTAAAGGATCATTATCCTCTGCCATAGATTGATTATATTCTTCACATAGTTGTAGGATCTCAAATATTTTCTCTAGTATATGGATTCTCTAGCTACAACAAAATTTGGGTCCAGAATGAAGACTAATACAAAAAAACATTCACCACAAAATGGGGTACATTTTATTATAAAAAAAAAGCCTTTTTATCTCTTGAATGCTAGAGCAACCTTTTAGAGAGTGATGGACATGGTTTTCGATGAGTTTTTAAACCAATCCATTGTTGTTTTTGGATGATATGACTATTTTCTCTCATCACAGGGAGGAGCACAACTTGCATTTGAGACAAGTGTTTGAAAATTTTTGAGAGTTTGAGATATCCATTAATCTAAAAAATTCACTCTTCATAGTGAAGGAGGGAAAGCTCTTGGTCCATGTAATCTCATAAAATGGTTTAGTTGTTGATCCATCTAGATATGAGTTTCTTTTGAAACTTCCATTACCAGCCAACAAGAAGATTTGCAGTCATTTTTTGGTTAGATTAACTTCATGCAAAACTTTATTGCATATTTTACACAAGTGGTGAAACCAATGACTAAACTCTTGAAGAAATATTTTGAGTTCAAATGGAATGATCAAAGGAAGCAATAATTCAATGATATCGAGGAAAAAAATTTGAAATCCCCTCTTTTGGTGAATCTTGACTATTCAAAGGATTTTATCCTGTATGTTATTGGTGAATAAGAGAGTTACCCAACAGTGATCACATATAAGGGAGATGATGGAGATGAGCGATCAATCAAATTCTTAATCCAAGTTATACAACCTCACAATAAAAAGTACAATTTCATAGAAAATCAAGTGTATGTAGTAATGAAGTCCTTGAAGAAGTTTTGACATTTCATTTCATAAAGTAAAAAAATTATTTATGTTGTCCATCCGGATGTTCAAAGTTTCATTATCCAGGGTGATCTCGGAGATAAGAGAGCTTTTTGGGTTTCTAAAATCCAATATTATGATATCAAAATCCAACAAAAAAATCTGGTTTGAGTTCGATCACTATCTCAAGAGCTTGCAAAGAGTGTTGCTTCCGAATCAATGGTTTGCTAGTATGAAGATTCAATAAGCGAAGTTAATTTTGCTAATCATGTTGTAGTTGATCGAGATTAGATAGAGGATCTTGTTGAATATTTTAATTTAGGAATGCATTATTCACATATCAATGCCTCATAAAGAATGAGATTTAGACTATAGACCCTCATGTATGTTCTATTACCAAGTGGATTGTTTCATAAAAATATTGGAGTACTTCTCAGGTGTGTTAGAGAATTAGCAAAGTAGAAAATATTGGAAGAGTTTCATTTTGTATTTTTAGGAGGCCACTATGCAAGAAGGCCCATGGCATTAAAAATCATCAAAGCAGGTTATTTCTAGCCCACTCTTTTTTAGATGCATTTAAGGTTAGTCAAATTTTTGAAAAATGCCAAAGGTATGTCGACAGGAGCAAAAATGCATCTTTACCTCTTCACCCAATTCAAGTAGAAGCACCATTTCAATAATGGAGTTTAGATTTTATTGGGTTCATTGATCCTAATTCATTTGTCAAATAGAAATACATTTTAACCACAACTGATTATTTTACCTGATGAGCCAAAGCAGTTCTAACTAAGAAGGTAGACCAAGAGGTAGTCATATTTTTCCTTGAAGGATTGATCACTCACTTTGGCATACTAGATGTGATTATAATAGAAAACATAACTCCATTCATTAGGACCAATATCATTGAGTTTGTGGGTAAGTATGGTATTTATTTAAAAAATTTATGAAATTACTATCCATAGAGAAATGGTTTGGATGAATCCAGAAATAAGAATCTGCTTAGGATTTTGAAGATGACTCTTGGTGACAACAAGCGAAGTTGTCATTTGCTCCTAGACCAAGCTTTATGGGCTGATCATATCTCTATAAAAAATACTATCAATACTTCCCCCTATTCCCTAGTGTATGGTAAGGAAGCAGTCTTACCTATTCATATTGAGTTATCAGCTCTACAATCCTTGCAATTTCTTGATGAAGAGGATAATGTATTTGATCCTATGAGCGCAAGGTTAGCTCGGTTATTAAAATTTGAGGAAGAAAGGTAGAAATCATATAATGCATTCATGGAGCATGCTCAAATGAAAAAATGTTGGCTTAGCAAGAAGACTTCAGAGAAGGCATTCAAGGTTGGTGATATTGTGTTAAAATAGAACGACAACAAGAGAAAGCTAGACAAATATCACAAGTTTGAGGTAATTTGGGAGGGTCCATTCTAGATTTCCAGTGTGAACCAAGTTAATTCATATTATTTGTAGGATATGGATGCTCATGTGTTTCCAATTCCAATGAATGGTCTTCATTTGAAGGCTTACCACCAGTAACAAACTCAAGATCAAAATTGTAAATATGTACATAGTTTTCTAATGACTTTTTATTTTGAAAAAAATTACTAAGGATGGGAGAAAAATTCCTTTTCACTGAGCAGAGGTATTTTTGCTAGAAAAAATCATTTTCACCAGTGAAAACCTTCTTTGCCCCTCCGTAGGTGAAAAATAAAAAAGAAGAAAAGAAAAAAAATAGAATTTTGTTTTTTCTAGGTGAAAGTATTTTTATTGGCAAAAATAATTTCACCAGAAAAATCTTCCTCGCTATCATTTTTTGGGAAATTTTCCTAGAAGTGATTTTTTGGTACCAAGGATGTTAAAAGAATGCACACTTTAAAGGTTTTTTCTTTTTAGGTAAAATTATACCTATTTTTAAGTGGGCACTCAAGTTGGCAAAAGCACTCAATAAAAAGTGAAGGGAAAGGAAGGAAAAAGAAGAGAAGAAAATGAAAAATCCCAAGAAAAGGATTTCACCCATGCATCTTTTTGGAGTGAAATTCATATTCGCGTATTTTAGGGTGAAACTCAAAGTGACAAAAGTTACTTCCAATCCCATGTTTTTTTGGGTAAACAAAGTTGCAAAGACTATTTCAAAGCGAAAGAGGGTGAAATACCTTTTTGCCTTGATTTTTTAGTAAACTCTTAGAATGCATGATGTTTCACCAAAAAAATCAGCAAAATATTTTCTTGGCACTCCACTTGAGTGAAACAAGGCACCCATCACACAATTCAAGGTAAAAAAGTAGAAAATCACATTTTCCTAAATCGATCATTAACAATAGGTTGCACCTCCCAAAAAAGAAAAAAGAATTAAAAAACAAAGAAACCAATCACAATGCTTAGAAAGTACATGGATGAAAATTTATTGAATCATTGGAAATTGTGACATGTCTCCAAATTTAGTAGGCACACCATAGACATTAAATTTGGTGTGTGTTATTGAAAATTTATAAAAGGGAAAATGTTTCAGTTGAAGAATCAAAAAATTGTGAAGCTCCTATTTGAAAAACCGTGACGAATTATTTTTTGCTCCGAGATTTGAAGTGGTTTTTTATTTTCTCAAGAGAATCTTAAGATGGGGAAGAAAACCAAAAAGACAGAAATGGAAAAAACTCATAAGAATATTGAACCTAAAAATAAGTGGTGAGAAGCTATAGAAGAGGAGTAAGAAATCAAATTTATGGCTTACTATGACTACATGGCACAAACCAATGACTGCACAATCACAAACAAAGGCATGGAGAAATTAAAGCAAAACTTTGAATTTGCTCTACAAAAAGTATCCGTAAAGAGTTCCCACACCATGGTGTTCTACTCCCATATTTTTTGGTACCTATGTATGCCAGTGCATCCATATCCTGAGCTGTTATTGGTGATTATGTAGTGTTACAATATATTTACAAGAAATATCTAAAACATCAATGGAGAATAGTTGTTCAATATTTTGATCAACTCAATTAGAGAAGCATTTTCTTGTGGTGTAAAGCCTCCTTATGATGTTATTTTCAAGAGACTTAATATTTTGGAGTAGGAGGAGAGATATAAATATATATTTCCTATGTGGTAGTTCATGGAGAATCAATTGCTGAAGACACCATGGTTTGAGGAGTTACCAGATGATGACACTGTTGAAGGATTTCAAGAGCCTAAATCTATATTCGATGCTCACATGGACTTTTGGACTACCTTCATATTCTACAATGCATAAGTGGAAGGCATCACTTGCATAGTGTATTTTATAAGTTGAATTTTATGCTCCAACTGCCATGACAACCACCATGAACCCAATTTTCTTTTATTGGATAGATTTCGTAGCTCAAAGAATGCATACCTAGTTGTAGAATGTGCAAAGTGGAGAAGATATGATATTTAGACATTGCTCTTTTCTGGTATGGAATTTATTTTATCACATGCCTCCCCATTTTTCCTTTGTAGCAGTAAAGAAGATGAATGAAGAAGGGAGACCATTATTGGTTTACTCATGGACTCAAATTTTGTCAAGAAAAGAGACCTATTATAATTTTAATAGGATGTTTTTGGGGATCACCCTTGAGATTATTTATGATGTGTGTGATAGAGTTCCAAGGGAAATTAAATAATAGGTCTTTAAAAAGGATAAAGGTGATATATTTTTACTGACACAAGGGGTTTTCATCAGAATTTTTGGTTTCACTTGTAAAACTTTTTTGTTGTTGTATTTTACCATTGAATAAATTTTCGTATTGGAAGTAGCCTAATAGAATGATTTCAAAAATGACACATATGGTTCAATTAGGGGAAAGTGATCTATGTGCATCATGAATTTTCAGTTTGAAAATATTAGAGTTAACTAGTACGGGTAGAATGAATTGAATGCTGAGATTTTGTACGATCATGGGTTGATTGAGCTTACACAGTGATGGTGATATGATCCTCTAGGTATTTTAAAGAAGTTTATCAAAGCCAAGAATTTTCATTGCTACCCCAAGAAGACATATTATAGTAGAGAAATAATCCCAAGGAGTGTGACCTTAAATAGCATGTTAATAATATGATGACACTCCCTCCTTGGCATGATTTTTATGAAATGGAGGTCAAATATGATCCTAAAAATCATCCAAAGTAGGTTCCTCCTAATATGTTCAATTAGATGAAAGTGAAATTATCCCAATGGTCCAATGAGAAGATCAGCAACTAGTGGATCATGAGGGTCCATCGAGGAAAGCCTAGGTTAGGTTACCCATTGGTTATGGATGAAGCATTTTCATTTATATGTGATGATAATTGTGAAAAGTACAAGCCCATTTCTTTCATTGACCTAGTACCTTGAAGTATCCGTAATCCTTATAAGGAAGAAGACGTGGTAAGATAAAATAAGGTGTTGGTTGAAGAGAGGGTAGTTATCCAAGAAGAAGAATAAGAGGAGCAACAGCCACCTAAGGAATAGTTTTCACTCAGAAATAAGAGCATAGGTATAAGGATACCTTTCTCAAATATGGTAAAGAGGCCTAGAAGTGGTGCAATTTCTACTCTTAGCACAAAGCTACCTTCTTAACTTACAATTGAAAATATTGGTGTTAAGGAAATACCTTCTTTGGATTAGCAGGAATAGTAAAGGCAAATGGTGATGCTAGTAGATCTGGAACTAGAAGAAGAGAAAGTAGAGGAATATAAAGATCCAGAAGTGCAGCAACCCTCATTGCTAGATAAAATGGTGTTAGAGACCATAGGTACGTATTTTCTTTCTTCTTCTCTCAATGATGAACATTTGGTGACCATTGCTTCCCCATATACAATTTCTATTTCCACTTCACCTCCATTTACCATACCCATCTCTTCAGCTCCTCTCTCCATTTCATAGTCATAGATCACCAATGCTCCCCCATGGATGTGGTATGGGATATTTTCATAGAGGGTGCTTTAAAGAATTATGATTGGGAAGAGCCCATCACCAAAGAACATGCACTACATTTAATGAGGAAAATCACTCGCATCGAGTCTGGATTGCTGGAGCTCATACAAAGGGTCAAGTACATCAACTTGGGGTAGGTTGAGATTTTTTGGTACATCATTGACATATTCCAGGCTTGGTAAGTGATTAGTATTGATGCTTGGGAAAAATTTATCATGGTGTATGAAGCTATAACAACACATCTCAAAGAGTAGGAAGAGATTGGTACAAACAACAAGCAATTAGATGTAGTTGGAAGTAATAAATATAAGCCCAATGGATAAAGGCCTTAGGATCAATTGTATTCAAGTGAGTTCAATTCCCCATGAGCTACCAAATATATTGGTATTTTTACCACATTAAATTTTTTGTTAAAGTTTTGTCTAATTGTATAGAGAATTTCGCTAGCGAAAACACTTCCTGGTAGTTTCGCCAGTGAAATTCCTTGCTGGAAGTTTTGCTAGCAAAATTCCCTACTGGTAGTTTTGCCAGTGAAATTCCCAGTTGGTATTTTTCCCAGTGAAATTCCCAGCTAGTAGTTTTGCCAGTGAAATTCTCTGTTGTTAGTTTCGCTAGTAAAATCACCTTTTTTTATGAAATTACTGAATAATTCTGAAAGCACGAGGATACGAAAGCAAAAAGGAAAGCGAAGATGCGATGCAAACAGAACCGAACTCAGCGCTAAATCCTAGGAATTTGAAAGTGCATGAAAAGAGGGAAAAGCATGAGCGAATCGAAATGAAACAAATATGAATAAATAAGACAACCCTTTTTATTGATATGTTTCACAACTCGGTTACAATGCGCATCCTCCCCTTCCAAGGGCTAGGAGCATTTAAGTATGCGTTCTTGTTACATCCATGGGTGCCTTTCCTTCTTCCGCATGCCCACATGTAAAATGGGTGGACCAAACATCGCTGCCACTTGCATTGATGAGTCTTGACTCCTCGCTGCTCCTTCGATGTCCAAACCCTACATTCAAAGGAACAAGAAATGGTCAGTAGCACCTGCGGATAAAACAAAGCATGCAATCCCCAAGCCTACGATAAGTGAATGAGAAAAATGAATTAAACTATGACTAAAATAGATCCAAATGCTCTAAAAATTTGATAGGGGCATCAAGACACCACCAGGAAGGCCCTGCAAAAAGAACAATCGAGAAATTCCTCACCGATTTGAATTCGCTCCGGGGTGGGACGAATTCACCTGCAACAAAATGCCAAAAAGGTACTGTCCCAAATGTCCTACCTAGGAAGCTCCAAAAGACCTACAAACTTGGGGTTAGCTAATTGGGGGCATTTTGGGAAGACCCAGATGGTCAGATTTTCCCAATTTGGCCTCCATCAATGGGAATTTGATGATGCTACCTGTAGATTAGTAGAAGCGAGCAAAGATAGAAATATGATCAAAATTGTTCAAAACGAGATGAAATTTAAATGACAACCTATCTAAGCATCATAGAATTGAATGCAAAAATGAAAGAAAGCAAGTCTGCCATGGAATTCCCATCACTCCGAAAGGGGGCGATTAGGACTGTGGCAGTGTGGGAGGGGGCGCCCATGGGGCAGGCCGCCCACCGTTTGAGGCCTGATTTCGGCACCAATCCACTTGGGATGGGTCCAAAACCTCTTGTGTGGTATTGTCAAAAAATTTGGTGGGATATTGTGGCCAAATGTCGGGTTTTGGGCTCAATATTCGTCCTCCCAATAGTCACCCAATGACCTCCCCTCTAAAGGAGATCAAGGATGTGAAAGGCACAAATCCAAAAGGTGTGAGGTATGACAATAAAACGACAGCACTTCGTTGCTCTAAAATTCTCCTTCTCTCTATATTTTGGGGTGAGGAAACTCACCAATTTATAGACCTGGAGGTCTCTTGAAATGGGCATGCAGAGGCGCCACTTGGCAATCATGCCTTCCCAAGGGGAAGGAGATTCCTCCCTGAATAGGGACTTCATGACTTCCCTTGTAATTGCCTCTAACGCTCGAAAATGCTCACCCATACTCCCATGCGATGAAGGAAGCGTTGAGTGGCGGATCTGAGCTGCCATTTGTCAAGATTTGACTTTTTTCCCGTCAAACCTGCAATTCGCCCCACCCTGGAGCGAATCTAGAATTCGTCCCTGGGTGGGGCGAATCCCAGTTTGAATTCGTTCCAGGGTGGAACGGATATTGAGCAAAGTGCCTGAAGGTGCCAAATTGATCTCTGACCTTCCAAAACTATTGTGAGAGTGGTTAGGACCACTTTTTAACCTCTGGGGGCTGCCCTTGGGGCTGTGTGTGTCAATGCGATCAGTGTTTGCAGTCACATAATCGGATTGGTGTTGTTTTGGTGTCTACAGATGCCCCTTTTTGGGATGCGTTGTGCATGGCGCAGCACCGAGCAAAAATAGATAACCAAAGCACTAATGATTAGGGTTTCTCAGTAACCTAACCAACTTTTGATGCCCCAAGTATGGAAAGGGCATGCATTCTTGAATCCTTGCTTCTGACGAGCGAAGGAACTCAATTCAAGTGTTAACCTTTTTCGGTGAGGTGTTACTTGATCTTGGACATTGATCAGTCATGAATAGGCAAAGGGCGCAACCTTTTGTCTATGAGAACCTTGAGTTCATGATTCATGAAATGCCAAGTGATTTGATCAGCTTGTGATTATTGCTTGTTTACTGCCCCAAGCAGGAGCGTGATTGTCTTTGTCAATGATTCTTTGAATGCATGTCATTTTCCTTAATTGGGTGTGTACTTGTTGGCTGGTGACTAAGTGTGACTACCCCCTCAAGCGACGAATCGATGAGGGAATGACCTTCATGAGAAAAGTGACGAGTCTCTTGACCCAAGATGACTTGTGTGAGGGTGCCTTTAGATGTTTTAGCATTAAGCGTGTGTAGTTTTCCGACATTTAGACCTATTTTTGGTGGGTGTTAACCCTTTTGGTGATGCTTTTTGGAGCTAAAATTGGCGAAAATCCGTCCTCCCGTGGAGCGGTCCGGCCATGGTGGCCTTCTTAGGGAGTAGGATAGTGACAATTTGTAACCCCAACGTCTATTTTGGATGCCAAGAATGTCAGGCATGAAGGCGCCTTCGTTCGGCAATGTTATTACTATTTTTGGGTGGGTTTTGACCCTTTTTGGTGATGTCGTTTGGGGATGAAATTCTCGAAGATCCGTCTTCCCATGGAGGGGTCCGGCTATGGTAGCCTTCTTAGGGAGTAGGATAGTGAGGATTTGTGACCCCGACATCCATTTTGCATGCCCAAGATGTCAAGTGCAAAAGCACTTTCATCGGGCAAGTTTATTAACTTTTTTGGTGCATTTTTTATGATATATATACAGATGACTTTATTTTATTTATGCGCGTGTGATGATTTGATTTTATGCACGATGAGTGATGAGTATGGATGTATGCATGTTAATTTATTTTGATGGATGCATATGTTATGATGAATGCAAATGTTTCTAAATTTTAGGATATGCAAATGTAATGGATGAATTGAATTTGTGTTGTTTGGCGAGAGCACCATAGACTATTTAGACCTTTGTGGTTTTTGGCGATTTTTGATGGCAATGCGAGGATGAAAGATAGCGCAGTTGGTTTAGAATGTAGCTAAGGTTTTTTGAGACTCAGATGGTTTTAACTAACTAGCCATGACTGTACTTTATCTTACAAGACTTTTGGACAAGGTATGAATCGGACTTGTCTTTGACCAAGTTATTTCACATCCCTGTGTGTGCAATTGAGTTCGTTTATGTGGTATTTGTCAGGATACCGCCGAGTGCCAGATAGGTTGTCAACCAAACCTGTATCGAGGATCACCTAATTAGCTCCACTAACTCCTTTGTTGTATTTAGTCAGATTAATCTGCGGTGCTATCTAGGATACCATAAGCTAGCTCATCCACATGCAAACATTGATCCGTACACGAGTTAATGTGATAGATATATCGTCATGCGGGAGGTTTACCACCAATGATCGATAGGCTATCCACCAAACCGGTACTGAGGTTTGCCTCATGACCTGTCGGAATGCTGAGAGTTCCAGGGATTCAAGTTCGACTCCCTTCTTTTCTTCAATTGTATTGGGATACTTGCTCTTTTGTAGTGATAAAAATCACTGTTTATTTTATTTTTATTTTTCTTTTGAGCAAGGGATTTGAATTTTGAGTGATGAGAATCACTATTGTATGTGCCTTTTGATGTATGCACTTTGGTGGTGATGTCAAATTTTTGGAGTTTTGACTTTTTGCAAGATTTTATGATGTTTGCAACTTTTTAAGAACTTGGGATTCTTGGGGAATTGGGTAGGGAGGATGCTTGTCCTTTTGCCAACTCTCAGCATTCTTGGGGTCATTCACACAGGGGGATGAGCAAGATAACCGTTTCGCTTATGGTGACCTCGGATTGTTGTGCAGGTTTCATCTTTCATTCACACAACTTGGGAATTTTTATGTGTTTTAATTTGTGTTGGGATGCTACGTAACAAGGTGTGATCCAAGTAGAACTCTACCTTTGTAAAATCTGTCTGACTTGGTACAGTACGTGGCTAGAAAGCAAATGATGACTGAAGGACGAAAAATCTTGATACATTAGAAGACCACTGACTCTGGTATGGTAAAAAGAAGTGAATGGCGTTTATTTTTGATGGACTGCTTATAGAATGGAGAAATGTGGAACAAGATGGATTGGCGGAGTAATTACGACCTATGGTGCCTTTGACTCGTATGACCACAAATATGCAATGTATGGATGTGATGCTTAATGCAGCTACATATTTTTTGTTTTTGATGGATTGATTTTTGTGAATATGAATATGCGAGAAGAGCTCTTTATTGTTGTGATGAGTTGGAGTATGCCTAGAAATGAGATGAAATTTTTTGTTATTTTTGATGATTTTACTATTTTTGAATTTTCTTATTTTTGACCAAGCGATTGTGGGAATCCTTGGAGCATTTTGGGTTGACCAAGCGATTGTAGGAATCCTTGGGGCATTTTGGGATTGACCAAGTGATTGTAGGAATCCTTGGAGCATTTTGGGATTGACCAAGCGATTGTAGGAATCCTTGGAGCATTTTGGGATTGACCAAGCGATTGTAGGAATCCTTGGAGCATTTTGGGATTGACCAAGCGATTATAGGAATCCTTGGAGCATTTTTGGATTGACCAAGTGATTGTAGGAATCCTTGGAGCATTTTGGGATTGACCAAGTGATTTTAGGAATCCTTGGAGCATTTTGGGATTGACCAAGTGATTGTAGGAATCCTTGGAGCATTTTGGGATTGACCAAGTGATTGTAGGAATCCTTGGAGCATTTTGGGATTGACAAGTGATTGTAGGAATCCTTGGAGCATTTATGGGATTGACCAAACGATATGTAGGAATCCTATGGACCATGTTGGGTCGGTCAGATTGTGGATGGGGGCGGTTAAGTCAATGGAGATCATGTTGATGAAATGATTTTGGTCTCCATTACCATGGGTGTGATGACTCGAACATTCTGGATGTTCTCTGTGCTCCGGATCTGGCTCTAGAGGTATTGGCACGAATGGATCGGCCCTATGTGTTGATAGGAGGATAGGGTCTGCCCTCGACACTGATATCACCCTAGGGTCTCGGAGTGGAAGGTGCTCTTCGTATACCTGGAGCGGCGGATCCAACACTTGGTCCCACCCCACTGGGTCTACGTACCACTCGTGCCCTGGCACTATGCCCATCTATTCAAATATGTCGTTAATCTCCAAGGGGTATGGTTGTGGCACCTACCGCATGTGATTAAGATATGTCATTTTTGTTTCATCTTCGTAATCACTATCGGAGATCCAAAAGCCCTTGTTGGCTCCGACAACTATTTGAGGCATTACAGGCTCATCCTGCTCGAGCAAATTAATCTGGCCCCATTGTGGTTGTTCCACTCTCCGTGGGGGGACCTGATTCTCTTGACGCGACACTGGCTCGCTTGGAGCCTCTAGAGGGAACATTGTCAAGAGGCTCTCTTGATAGTCATTCATGGGGATCACTTGTGAGTGATCACTATCGGATTCGAAGGGATCATATGATGCTGGTTCATATTCTGATTCATCCTCCGAAGATCCCTCTTGACACTATTTATACCTTCCTTGAAAGTGAGTCCCCAAACTTTCGCCTCTCTCTAGCAAAGGAGAAGGGTTATTGAGGTTAACAAGGGTGGTTGTTGACCATGGGAGGTAATCTCCCAATGTATACGTTGTGTTTGGGTTGGCATAAGGATCTGATGCCAATCCACCCTTGTTGCCTATCCCTAGGCCTTGCATGTTCTCCACCAAGATGTCCAAGGGCAGGGGGTGGTTGAACCCTACTCCCGACTTGTCATAAGGCATTTGGTATCTTGGCTGGCAAAGGACACGCACTCCTTGCTCATACCTGCCTAGCCCATATCCATGCCAATTGCATTGGCCAAGATATCTCAGAGCAAATTCCGGGTTAGACAGATAGTTGACATCTTCTGCAAAGGGCTCTTCATCTTCGTCCTCTTGCATGCATGGCTCAGTACCATGATCAAGGCCCCCATACACAAATTTTGTCTGGTTTTGCGGGTAGCCTAAAGGAACAATTGTACCGATGGGGAGGCGAGGTCTCCCCATGTCTTGCATGGACTCTAGCGTGGTCGTTGCTACAACATTCCACACCAGATACTCCCCCAGGCCCGTATTGGCCATTTCAATAGTGATTGTTGGCGATTGAGAGGGAGGGAACGAAAGCTCTTCCTGAGTCCACTCCATGTTGGGTGAACTAGGAGCCTCAACTTCCATTGTGCTAGGCATCTCTTCGGTAGAGATGGTTGATACTATTGGCAGCGCCTCTTCTAGGGGTTGAGCCTCTTCCAGGGTTTGCTTCCCTTTGTCCTTCTATTTAGCCATGATAGGTGGCATTGTTGGTGAAGGACCGGACGATGAAGATGTACCTGGCTGGGGTTTTGATGGATTTATCACCAGTGGTGCTTGCGAAATCGAACCCTGTCTAGATGGATTTAACTAAAAATCCAAGTGCATCGATGGAAGGGTCGATTGCGGCATCAGCTACACCGCATTGCAATATTTGAAGGGTTCTAAGTCCGTCGGGACTACATGTACTTCCCCTTCAAATGTATACTTCAAACACTGATGAGCTATCGAAGGGACACACTTCATGTCCCTGATCCATGGCCGCCCTAGCAAGATGTTATAAGCCATCTCGCCTTCCAAAATATGGCACAATGTAGGTATCATCTTTTGTCCTACTTGAATGGGTAGGACAATTGTGCCAACTATCGAGCATATCGCATCATTGAATGCTCGCAGTGTATAGGTGGAAGCCATGATGTGAGAGGCTGGCAACTTCAGATGTTTCAATGCTGCTGTGGTAATGATGTTACTGGATGAGCCAGTGTCTACCAACACCCTCTTATACGGGATCCCGTTGACCCACGTGATAACGTGTAGGGGTGGATCTACCATGTCATCAGACACTGATTTAACTTCATCCTCTCGAAAGGTGATGACTGGCTCCATGCATCGTTTGACATGTCCCACAAAGTTGTTGAAGGAATTCACTTCATGGGGCTGCAACTCGATGGCTTTCAATATCTCCATTAGAGCCTCCCGATGGGGTGTTGATTGTTGTATAAGCTCGTATATGGAGAGCCTAGCCGACGTGGTCCTCAAACTCTACGTGAGTTTGGTCCGAATCGTGGCCATGGGTCTAGGCGAAGGTAGCTGCATAGGGTGCTGTTGAGGTTGTGACGTCGATGGAACCTCTCTTGTGGCTGCCTCGGGGGCAACTCTTGGGTATCTCTTGTTCCTAGTCACTATGCTTATCATTCCTACATACCCTTGCATGGGGCAATTCTGTTGCACCTCATTGACTTGAAGGGGTTTTTCCTGTGCCTCATGGGTAGGCAAGGGGTCTTTGAAAACTCCCATCTGTTGGTTGTTTTTTTTTTGTTGGGGTTGCCACTGCCAACGTCTTATTGTCAATCAGGTCTTGTATCAAACCTTTGAACTTCCAACATGCATTCAGGTCATGTCCCCTCCGCCTGTGGAACCTACAATACAAGTCCTCCCGGTATCCCTTAGGCTTGGGAGCATTGGGATCTATGGTTTGGATCTCTGGAAGGTTGATCAAGTTCACCGCTGACAAGCGGTCAAATAGGGAGTCCCTAGACTCCGTATAAGGTGTGTACTGTCACCTAGGGCGATGCTACTGATTTTGCTCCTGCTTCTGGTTTTCTCTTTCATAATTATTAGGAGGCACTACCTGATAGTTAGCCTTTTGAGGCTGTATTTCTTGTGCAGGCTTAGGGACATTTATAGCAACTTGATTGACCACAGCGGGTTTCTGTTGCGTAGTCCCTATTTTTGTGTTCTTGTTCCATTATTTCTTCTTAGGTTTGGCAATCTCGCCATCCTGTATCTTGATCTCTTCGATGATTCTGGCTTGCACCAGAGCTTCCTCTAAGGTGGCATATTGTTGCAGCTACAATAGCATAGAGATCGATCTCAAACAACTTCGTGAGAACATTTGTGTAAGGTCGGACATAGGAGGGAGGTAGGGTAGCTTGGAAAGCAGAGTCCTCCACCGATTCCCATAGGCCGCCATGGTCTCTTCCTCATACTTCCTGAGGCTGGCCAGGTCACTTAGTGATGCCTTCTTCTTGGTGTTGAAGGTGAAGCATTCGAGGAACGCATCCACTAACTGATCCAAGTTACTGATGTTGTGCTTCAGCAACTGAGTGAACCAATCCGAGGTAGGGCCCATGAATGTGGTTATAAATGTCCTTAGCAACAACGCATCATTGTCCTGAATGCCAAAACATTGGCTCAGGAATCTGGTCACATGCTCTTGGGCATCCTCCTCACCCTTAAAGATTGCCAACTGAGGCAGCTTAAAGTGTTCGGGGTAAGGGGGTGCAGGCACTGACGGATGCACAGGATGACTACGGAGTTGGCGTAACATGGGCTTTTGGGGCCCAGAAGCTTTGGTTTCCATAGACTCCAAATGCTCTAGCAATGCTTTGTATGCATCGAAAGATTTAATCTCTTCCTCTTTAGTTTGCTCCCGTTGTGGGTTGTGGGAGACTTGAGGCCTATGGGGGGTGGCCGGATAGCAACCCCTCCGCCTTGGTAGGGCATTTCGGCCCGCTCTTCTTCTTGTTCATACTCCTCGTAAGCTTCTTGAGGAGTCTCTGGGTGAGACCTATGACCCTGGGTGGGTCCCCGTGGAGGGTACCCATCGTTGTTTCAGGGAGTGGCCTCCCTCTCAGGTCTAGGGGGTCTCGGAGGCAAAACTTGATAAGGTCACGGAGACCTATCTCGCACCAAGGGATTATGCCTCTCATATGGTTCCGCTCTTTGGGTGCGAGGGGTTGGAACCCTCTCAGGCATCGGGTTATGGAGCAGCTCATCTGTTTGGCACTGAATGCGCTCCTTGCTAAGGCGGTATAGATGCTCTAGCTGCTGCTGATCTTGCTCAAGCCACGTGATCTAGGCTTGGCGGGCGGCATGTCTGGTGACTGCCAGGTCAATTTGTTCCACCATCTTGAGCCTAGGAGGCCTGGATGCCTCTCCTATGCATTTACCTCGGTCGTGATGATCCGAGATCTCAATAGGTCGCTTCCCTCTATCGAGGTTGGTGGCATTTACCCGAGGCTCTGGCCTCAGTGGGTGATCATGGTACATAGCGGGTGCGGAAGCGCATGGCTCCCATGTTGTACATTGCTCTCGAGGAATGTAATGGTCTTCCTCGTGCTCCCTTTCATATGTGTGAAAGGGGTGGGCAGAGTTGGCTCGCCCCGCTTGAAGAGCCCTACGCTCTGGGGTTTGTCTATTGGTTCTAACAGTGATGGGGGGCAAAGGAGGGATGCCATAATCATGTGGCCTCTCCTCATGGACACTATGCCGCTCTAGCACTTCATCGCGTGGTGGCCACTCATATCGAGCTTCTAAGGGAGCTTTCTTGTCTATGTTGAGCGCCACGTGTAAGGACTCCTCCTGAAAGGGGCTATGATGAATGGGCATGTCCCCCAAAGGGGTGTCCCTATAGTTCCATCTTGACATGGAATGATGTGGACTCTCTTGTGGGTCAAGCCACCAAGGCGGTATGACCAAGTCCTTAGGGCTATAGCGGAGGTGACTTGTGCCCCCTTGTACACTTTTTGTAGCTTCTACCCTTGATTGGGCTTGGCTATGGGTGTACACCATGGTGTTGTTTTTCTACAAGCTAAATAGATTTTTATCTCTTTTTATGATTTTTTATGCTACACTAAACAGAAAAGAGCACACACACACAAAGCAGTGATTATCTCGTTTAAATATTAAAAGTGTGTCCTAAACCTGGTTTAGTGTGTTTTGGTTTTGTTTTTTTTTGTTTTTGAAGGTTTTTGTAAAGAACGTTTAAATGCAAAATGAGGGCTCTTATGACTCCCAAAATTGGTCACCCCTTTGATATACCATTTCCAGGCCGATATACCAACCTCTCTATATACCCGCCCTTACGTGAGGGAAACTATAGGTACGTGAGAGCAGATGGTACGTGGAACATAGGCGGTACGAAAGGGGAATCACCCTATTTATGACACCTACCATAGAAGACTTATCCTCATGTGTTGGGAATCACCCCAGCTACACTCGGTCAGCTTTCGTCAGGATTTACGTCTAGCAACAGTAGCGATCGGGGTTTATGAATGCAAAATTCAAGCCAAGGTGGTGATGAAATCCACCGTTGGTCTTGATCAAGGGCTGGGGTTTTACGACCAGCTCCTTGGTGTTTAATTTTCCACGTGGTGTGTGGGGTTATTTTTATTTTGCATGGAACAAAATAAACATGCAGCAAAACTTTTCCTAAGCACGCAAAAAGAAACCAAAAAAACAAAAAAATAATAACAGAAAATGATAGGAAAAGTTCAGGACTCTTACCTCTTCTCTACCCGAATCTGTCGGTTCTGAGTTTCTGCTCGAAAACTTCATAGACTAGAATTCATCCTAGGGGGGAATGAATTACAGGACTGTATTCATCACAGGGTGGGGCGAATTCCCATTCGTCCCTGGGTGAGATGAATTACAGCTCTGTATTCACCCTCTAATGGAACGAACAATAGTCAGCGTATGAAAACGTGGTACCTGCAAGCAAAAACAACCAAGTTTGGATCAGATATCTGATCTTAAAAATAGAGGACAAGGTCCCACCATGATTGCCACTAAAAGCATGAGGATACGGAAGCAAAAAGGAAAGCGAATATGCGATGCAAACAGAATCGAACTTAGCGCTAAATCCTAGGAATTTGAAAGTGCATGAAAAGAGGGAAAAGCATGAGCGAATCGAAATGAAAAAAATGTGAATAAATAAGACAACCCTTTTTATTGATATGTTTCACAACTCGGTTACAATGCGCATCCTCCCCTTCCAAGGGCTAGGAGCGTTTAAGTATGCGTTCTTGTTACATCCATGGGTGCCTTTCCTTCTTCCGCGTGCCCACATGTAAAATGGGCGGACCAAACGTCACCGCCACTTGCGTTGATGAGTCTTGACTCCTCGCTGCTCCTCTAATGTCCAAACCCTATGTTCAAAGGAACAAGAAACGATCAGTAGCACCTGCGGATAAAACAAAGCATGCAATCCCCAAGCCTACGATAAGTGAATGAGAAAAATGAATTAAAATATGACTAAAATGAATCCAAATGCTCTAAAAATTTGACAGGGGCATCAAGACACCACCAAGAAGGCCCTGCAAAAATAACAGTCGGGAAATTCCTCACCGATTTGAATTCGCTCCGGGGCGGGACGAATTCACCTGCAACAAAATGCCGAAAAGGTACTGTCCCAAATGTCCTACCTAGGAAGCTCCAAAAGACCTGCAAACTTGGGGTTAGCTAATTGGGGGCATTTTGGGAAGACCCAGATGGTCATATTTTCCCAATTTGGCCTCCATAAATGGGAATTTGATGATGCTACCTGTAGATTAGTAGAAGCGAGCAAAGATAGAAATATGATCAAAATTGTTCAAAACGAGACGAAATTTAAATGACAACCTATCTAAGCATCATAGAATTGAATGCAAAAATGAAAGAAAGCAATTCTACCATGGAATTCCCATCACTCCGAAGGGGGGCGATTAGGATTGTGGCAGTGTGGGAGGGGGCGCCCATGGGGCAGGCCGCCCATCGTTTGAGGCCTGATTTTGGCACCAATCCACTTGGGATGGGTCCAAAACCTCTTGTGGGGTATTTTAAAAATTTGGTGGGATATTGTGGCCAAATTTCAGGTTTTGGGCTCAAGATTCGTCCTCCCAATAGTCACCCAATGACCTCCCCTCTAAAGGAGATCAAGGATGTGAAAGGCACAAATCCAAAAGGTGTGAGGTATGACAATAAAATGACAACACTTCGTTGCTCTAAAATGCTCCTTCTCTCTATATTTTGGGGTGAGGAAACTCACCAATTTATAGACCTGGAGGTCTCTTGAAATGGGCATGCAGAGGCGCCACTTGGCAATCATGCCTTCCCGGGGGAAGGAGATTCCTCCCTGAATAGGGACTTCATGACTGCCCTTGTAATTGCCTCTAACGCTCGAAAATGCTCACCCATACTCCCATGCGATGAAGGAAGCGTTGAGTGGCGGATCTGAGCTACCATTTGTCAAGATTTGACTTTTTTCCCGTCAAACCTGCAATTCGCCCCACCCTAGAGCGAATCTAGAATTCATCCCTGGGTGGGGCGAATCCCAGTTTGAATTCATTCCAGGGTGGAACGGATATTGAGCAAAGTTCCTGAAGGTGCCAAATTGATCTCTGACCTTCCAAAACTGTTGTGAGAGTGGTTAGGACCACTGTTTAACCTCTGGGGGTTGCCCTTGGGGCTGTGTGTGTCAATGCGATCGGTGTTTGCAGTCACATAATCGGATTGGTGTTGTTTTGGTGTCTACAAATTCCCTTATCAAGTGCATTTTTTGGCTAAATTCATGACAAAGGTCTGAATGGATGAAATCTTTAGTAAAATTCCTTTTCACCCAATTTTTTGATGAAATACCTCTCTACAAGAGAAATACCCATTTTTGTAGTGAAATGCCTTTTCACCCATTTTGACAATAAAATCCTATTTTCTAGAAAAACTCTCATTTCGACAACGAAATCCTCTTTTTGCACATTGCCTAGGCAAAAGTACCTTTTCACTCTTTGTCTCAATGAAATTTCATTCCACACCATACCTTGACACATTTTCGAGTGAACTTCAGATTACCTTGGTGAAATCATCTTTTCACATGATCTTGGGTAGAAGCACATTTCAAGTCATGCCTTGGCAAAACTCCTTTTGGGATTCACCTTGGAAAAATCAATTTACTCCATTTTCCTAGGAAAAATCATGGTCAAAAGCACTCCGAGTGAAGATCAGTATAGAGGGAATTTAAAAACTAGTAGATTTAATCATTGGGACAATGAAATTAATACATTCAGAATTACTGCTAGAAAAATTGCTCAAGTTAAATACTACACCCTCGACCCTAGTGTAATATTTCTCATTTTCAAGGTGTTGTCCACTTTGGTGGATATTCATTTTCAAGGCACCATCATGCATAATGAAATTTTTTCGATGAATCCCACTAGGTCTCAATATGCCATGTGCAGAAATCGCTTGTAGTTTCCCCATGTGTCATTGGATTGGTTAGTTAATGTTATCAAGGAGGAAATTATTGTTGTTTAACATTTGACTAGCTATTATTTTATTCAATGAGCATTTAATTTTGGAGGTAAAATCCTCTATAAAAAAATAGAAACTTGATGTAAAAAAGGTTGCATCAGCTATGTATGTAAATTCTTTGAGTTTATATTTTTTCCTCAATTGAAAGATTGGTGATTCTGGTTCCTGTATCAACTATGTATGCGATTACTTTCTGCTTATCATTTCTGTTGTATTCATGCCTTTGTTAGATAGATTTAATTCTACACTTGAATATAATCTCCAATGAAAAAATGGATGTTAAAATGTTAATTGGAAGTCATGTTTGCAGTCTATTATTGGTTCCTATGTTGTTCTTTCTATTGAATGTTGATTAAGACTTAACCTAGTTATTTAGCTGTTAGTTCATTCCCACACTACGTTTCCGGATCACAGTCATATTTTCCATTTATTTTAGTTATTTTATATCTCTTTATATTAATTTCTCTCTCTAATATTTACACTAACTTTTATATTAGTAAGGGAACTAGCCCTCCATAGAGATTGGCTCGAAGGACATCTCTTTCCTTCGGCCTTTCAATGTTTTTTGGATCTAGGGCACGTATTTTTATATTTAGGCAAATTTGTGACAAACACTACCCTATCCCTACGTCACTTCATCATGCTGATTTATAATAATTAAGATATTTAATTATTATGACTAACTTAAACCTAATAATATAATAATTAATTATAATTAATTATTATATTATTAACTATACTAACCTTAGTATATTAAATTTATTATATTATTATTATTAATGATGGTTATGATATAGGATCCTGACATAAGGAAATTATATATAAGTTAGTAATGCAGTCCTAAAGGGGGATGGTGCAACTATTTAGGCTTTGGTTCTTCTTCGAGAGGTCCAAGGTTCAAACTATGGCATGTGTGTATGTGTGGTTGTATGTTAAATTTCCTATTGATAAGCTTATATCTCCCCCTTATGAGAGGTCATGGTGGGATGGATATGCCCATCCGTGATTGTCAATCGTAATGGTTTCTCACACTAACCAAATACAAAAGAAAATAGTAATGTAATATAATGATTATTTACTAACAAAATATCAATATAAATTAATAATATTTTATCTTTGTATTAAATAAGATATAATTAATATAAAATAAAATTTTATAATTCTTTTGTATAAATAAATTTACAATTAAACTGATAACAACTAAAATTAAAATAAATATAAAACTTACGCAATTATAATCATTATAGTTTTAATGGATTCAATGTGAAGACTTTGGACTCCAAAGAGAAGGTTTCAAATTTAAATATGAAAGATCATATGTTATGTACCACAATGTAAATATAAAGGACTTGTGGAGGTTAATCTATTGTATTTATTTATTCATTATTGGTTATATGGGATTGAAATGGAACCTACCCTTATCATACTATGACTACAAAATGGTATTACATTAACTTAAAAATTACACATGTATCTCGGAAATATCTGAGTCTAGCTTTCCTTCTTTTAGGCTAACACCATTTGATATCAAGTTATGTTATTTTTTATTATCATTAAGTTTTTAAATTAAATAATTATACCCATCTATATATCTATTTATCTATCTTAATAAAAAACCTATATGATGTAAATTATGGTAGTAATTAAATTCTAAATGCATATTCATGCATTCTTTATTTATTTTATCAAGCTTATTTTCTTTTTAATAAATAAAAAAGTGGTAATTTGCATAAATTTTAGCTTTTACTCAAATTAAAGGACTATGGATTGAGACCTAATTACATCTAACAACTTCACAAATGGTTAAGCTATGGGGGTAGATTATTTGTTTTGCAGTCAGTCATTCAAGCCATGCCAATTTATAAATTTTCTATCCTTACTACCCCACATATCATATGGAAATATTTGAATAAGATGGATAGAAAATTTTTATGGGAAGGAGTAAAAGGATAGAGAAAATGGGTTTAGGTTGGGATAAAGTAAGCCAACCCAAGGTAAAAAGAGGTTTGGGACTGAGGAGATCAAAGTTAAATAATAAATATTTTTCTAGAAAGCTTTACTGGAGGTTGATTTCCCAACTAACTTCTTTATTAAGTAGAGTTTTAACTAGTAAATATTTGGGATAGGTAAACCCAAATGAGGTGGGTCATTTCCATTTGGATGGTAATGGGTCCTTAGTGTGGAAGACTCTAAAGTTAGGATCTCAAGTAGTGAAAGATGAATTATTTTGGAAAGTTGGAAGAAGGGAGAAGGCACAATTTTGAATAGATTCATAGGATCAATACCCACCTATCATTATTGAATTTCTAGAACTGTAACCAATAAAAACAGCCATGGAAACTAGGTGTAGAGCAGAAAAATTGGTGCACCTAGAAAAGGGAAATGAAAAGCATCAATCTATTTAAGCACTAAAAAGAGAAATTTATAGCAAGCATAATGACAAATAAGTGAAATAAATTGGTGGTTCTATTTATATTAATTTATTGGAAAAATACATGATTACAAATGTTCCCTTGAGAAATCTTGATTGATACAATCCATTACACCATTCAAAGGATCTAATCCTTTCTGAAACTCAAGGCGCTCTTTCAATGACTTCCTCGCACTCAAAAATTGAAGAGTGATATTTTTATATTTCTGTGATGATCTATCCATATTCAAATATTTAGCTCCTTTATTGCATGCTAGGATACCTAGATCTATACATAAGAAACTAAAATTAATTAATAGAATGTGTAGATTAACAATAAATCATAAAGATGCATGCAATATTGAATACAAAAATTGTAACAGACGATGCAAAACTATTCCAAATCATACCAAAACTTAGTAGAATACATATTATATATTTTAGAGATGATCTATGCTAAAATTAAAAGGACATTGTATGCAAAATGTATGGTCATCCCTGGGTGTTCCAATTGGGATTGTCATAATTAAAACTCTAATTGAAGATCCAAAACTGCTCTAAAATGCACCCAATTCTAATATGATGTATATAAACTATTTTATAAATGACCTACACTAAAATTGATCCAAAATTATGTATAGATATATAGACATTCCTGGGTGTTCCAATTGGGACTGTTAACCATCCCAGGTGGGGATGACCACCAAACCTGGTGGTTTTCACCACCAATTCCACTAGGATCTGGTTGAAACTACTCCTAGGGGTGTTGTCATAAAATTTAGTAGTCTAACTCATAAAAATTGATGGGTTTTGGAATGTATTTGTGTATTTTGTGATGTCTTGAAAACTCCTTCAATTGATGAAGATTCCAATGACAAATACACATGTAAAAGGGGAGATTGAATCTCGATAGCACTTCATGGTGAATTATTGCAAATACCTCTCTTAGAAATTATATGGAATCACTCAAATTTATTGCCCAAAAGGACCATAGGATAAAATTAGCAAGTTGGGGCATGTAAGATAGGTGTCACCACTTGTCAAAACCCTTGAAATACATTAGGTGGAAGAGGAATCCAATTTGGCACTCCAATATGCAGGTTGTGATGGATCTTACAGGACCTTAATCTATCATAAATCATTGGGTAGGATAAATGGTAGAATTTGATTACCATTTTTTCTACCCTTGACTTTTTGAGGAGCCTAGGCCAAGGTCATCCCACCCAAGGACGATTGTTGGTGGCCATCCCTAGGTGGGACGACCATGAAATGTGGCCATCATGGGGTGGGATGGTCATGTCTACATGGTCCAAATATTCCTAAAAGTGGGTTAAACCTTTCCAAAAGTGGTTATAACCCCTAATTAACCCATGAGGGTTGCATAATGGGACCATATGTTGCTAACAAGAGTGGCATCATTGTAGTATAATCAGATTGATGTGATTTTAGTGTCTATAGATGCTCCGTTTGAGATGCGTTGTGTGAAACACAACATAGAGCAAAAATAGATGAATAAACTATCAAATGATTAAGGTTATCGAGTAACATAACCAACTTTATATGCCTCCATCATGAAAAGATCATATATTCTTGAAATCCTTATTTTTGTCATAATTGAAAGATTTGATTTTGGTATACCTTTTAGCCACATTGTAAAGGCAGTCTTAGGGGTTTTAGGGTATACTTGGTCTTGGTTCCTTATTTGGTTTATAATCCTATTTAGGGACATGTGTCTTGAGGATTCCAAGGAGATCAAGATATTGTTTTGTTGAATTGGTGCTGAATTATTTACCCCAGCATGGGATTGAAATTTATCTTTGGTAATGATTCTTTTGAATGTATGCAAGTTACACTTTTGAGTGTTTGATTGTTGATTTTGATTATGAATTCATTATTATGACTAACCCCTCAAGTGATTATTTGATGAGGGCATGAACAATTATGAAAGTTATGAGTCACTTGACCAATATGAATTGATTATGGTTACTTTAGCTTTACCCATTGTAAAATTTATCAATTTTACGAGGATTTTGATGGTTTTGTTGATATTTCATTGAAGAAAAGAACTGAATACCTCATTCTCATGGAGCGATAAGACCACAATGGTCTTATTGGGGATTTAATTAGAGAATTTTCAATTCATCAATGAAAATTTTTGGTTCAATCTTGATCCTTTGTGAAATTTATTAGTTTTGACCTATTTTTGGTGGTTTTTAGGTTGTTTTCTTTGCTTTTTCTTCTATTTTTTTGGTGTTTAAATTGTTTTTGAATTTTTTATTTTTGATGATATTTCATAGAAGAAATAAAATGAATACCTTTTTCTCGTGGAGCAGTATAACCGTAATGGCCTTCTTGGGAATTGAAGTGAAGACATTTTAGTTCGACAATGAATAATTTGGTTCAAGTAGTATTATGATAATTTATTTATCTTTTTGGATTGCATGGAGTGCAAGTCACTGCAACCGCCAAGTGTATAGGGTAAATAAATGGGTACGAGGTGCACTTGAGATTTTTCTTTATTTGATTTTTTTTTAATTTATGGTTTTTTATGGTGAGCAAATATATGCTTTTATGTATGCTTCTTGGTTTCCTGATGCATTTATGGATGCAATATCATGCATGCATGTATTGTAATATGATTTTGGTTGATGATATGTACATATGCGTATCATAATTAAATGGATGATTTTTTAATATGTATGATGAATTATGAATACTATTTAACACACTAGATGCTAGCACCATATACTATACACAATTCATTGGTTCATGTTTAACGTTATTATAAAATTATGTGATGGATTGTGAAAATATGAACTATCAAACATGTGGTAAAATGGTACAGAATGAAATGTATAGTAAGATGCTATAGAATGTCCTTGATGTTTTCATGAGACTCAAACACTCTAGTGAACTAGTCAAATGTTGTATATTAACCATGTAAGATATTTTGGCAAGGTATAAATATACTAGGATGACCAATATATTAAATATCCTTATGTGTCCATGTTATTTCATTGCTATAATAACATATAAATTTGCCCTAGTGCCAAACATGATTTATGCAGCCCATTTTTATTGAATATCACCCTGTGAGTATCATTATCCTGAGTTGTATATGTAGTTGGATTAGACCACTAGGCAATACAGGCTACCAAAAGCTATCTCATCCATAATTAAAAATTGGTTTGTATAAAATAGGGTTGCTAATGTGATATACATATCATCATGCATAAGGATACCATCATTTCCAGGCAGGCTTAATGCCACCTAACCTGTAATGAGGATAACCTTATGGTTATCCAATACTAAGAATTCCAAGGATTCATGTTCAGTATTCCCTTATTTTCTTTTATTTTTGAACTTCTCAATGGATTTGCTCATATTGTTTTGGTGAGCAAGGGATTTTTGTAGTGGTAAGAACCACTATTTATTTTAATTTTTACTTTTTATAGTGGTAAAAACCACTTTTTATTTTGGGGATTTTTGGTTGTGGTGAAAACCACTATTTATTTTTCTTTTGCTCTTGTATTTGTTGCTTCTTTGGATACTTGCCCATATTTGGTGTGGGGCAAGGGATTTTTATTGCTTTGGGTAGGGAGGATCTTGTCCTTTTGTCAATTCTTAACATTTTTGAACCATTCGCATAGGGGATGAGCAAGGTAAACTTTTCACTTAAGGTAACAAGGACCACCTTGTAAGTTTCATCTTTCCTTATGCAAAACATGGATTTATTAATGTGAGAATGTGTTGGAATTATGACATATACAAGGTACAATCAAAGAATTAATATTACTTCTAAAAATTAGGATAAATTTTTACAAATTTTTAAAAGAAAACTAGAGATGGTTGAGTCACCGAAAACCCTAATGATACCTTATAACAAAATACTAGGTGAAGAGAAACAATCACAAATACGAAAGGTGGAAAATTTGGATTGAAATGATAATTGTAATGTAGACAGGCGTTAATAATGACTTTTAACAAAGTTTATTTTGAAGGATGGCTAGAGTAAAAGCCTAGTTCTAGACATGTATGATCAACTCTAAAATTCAGAATGCAATGATAGGTATGCCTAATTCTAGTGATTGTATAATTCAATGATGTTAAATACAATGTAATAAAATATATATTTTTTGTATTTTTTTATTTTAATGATGTTTTTAGATTTTAATTAATATGGATATACATTTGACCAATGGGCTTAGTGGATGCCATTGGGTCTTTCTGGGTGACCAAAGGGTTTATAGATACTTTTGGGGCATTTTTGGGTGACCAAACGGTTTGTAGGTACCTTTGGGGATTTTTGGGTGACCAAAGGATTTATGTGTACCTTTGGGACTTTTTGAGTGACCAAAGGGTTTATAGATACCTTTGGGGATTTTTGGGTGACCAAAGTTTTTATAGGTACCTTTGGTACTTTTTGGGTGACCAAAGGGTTTATAGATACCTTTGGAGCTTTTTGGGTGACCAAAGGGTTTATAGGTACCTTTGGGAAATTTTGGGTAACTAAAGGGTTTATTGGTACCTTTGGGACTTTTTAGGTGACTAAAGGATTTATGGGTACCTTTGGGGCATTTTGGTTGACCAAAGGGTTTATAGGTACCTTTGGGGCATTTTGGGTGATCGAAGGGTTTATAGATACCTTTAGAGCTTTTTTTTACTTTGATTATTTTATGAATTTAGGAGGAAGGTCTTATACCTTATGTACCACCAGCATTTGTGGTGATTAATGAAAGTGAGGAATGTGTGATACCTTTAGAATCCTCAATTCACTTCATTTCTTGTGATGTAAATAGTGGGAAAGGTGTGACACCTTGGATACCCCCAATATGTACTATGATTGATGCAATATTATTGGCTTGTCTAAGAGAAGTGATAGAAATTGACCTGCCCTGTTGTGGTGGGGAATTTTGCACAATGTCAATGTCTCATTGAGGTAAAATGAGTGACCCGTTTGTGGATGAAGCTTTCTTATCAATAAGTTCTTGTACCATGTATCTAAAAACATGACAATCACTAACATCATGCCCTATTATTTAGTGATAGAGGTAAGAATGATCCTCCCTGTATCATTTAGATCTGGACCTATTTGGGTTGGCCAAGGATATGTCTGGTAAGATAATTGTCTTTGTTTCTTGTAGGTTATAAAAATGGTTGATATGGGCTCATATAATGGATTCCAGGTACAAAGTTGATGTTTTAAATGAAGTAAGTATGATCGACTTATTTTATTAGACAACAAGGTTGTATGTGTCTCAATCACCTATTTAGATTACTCTTCTTGACTCCCATATATAGGTACCATATTCTAAAGTATGTCAATTTGTTGATTGTAGATTTGAAAATCATTTTTTTCAAGCATGTCATGTACCTTATTCTTGAATGTGATACATGACCAAATTCCATGACCATTTACTTGATGATAAATATAGTATTGATCCTCTCGATACCACATTGGTTTGGGTTTGTTGGGATTAAAGGGGTGAATATATGGTGATGTGATAGCCTTGGCCTTGCATAATCGATTAAGCAACGATACCAAATATTCAATAAATGGTGTAAAAGTATGAGGTTGATGGCATTTTTTCCTTTGCTTCTGACTCTATTGAGATTTAACCTTGGACTACAAAAATGGGGGTTGGTCCTGATAATCAAGGGGTTGAGGTTTTTGATGACTCAACTGTAACTCCATGCTTATGATTTGATTCAATATTTATTATAAATAATTATGTTGGTGACTCACTTGTAACTCAATATTGGATACTCGATCCAATATGTGTTGTGAAACTAGTGGAGGTGATGACTGAATGGTTGTTGATGAAGTTGGATGATAATTGATAGGTAGTGGAGGTGTATTAGGTGTGGGATCCAAGAGATAATTGAGTAGACGTGGATCAAAAGTTCTCAATATATGAGTAGATATGGATGGTTCATGATTATTATGAGTAGTGAGTATATCCACATGATTTTGTTCTTGATTTAGCTCATTCTCTTATTCTAACTCAAAGTGTTTAGTTTTTGCAGCTATATTATCCCCACTTTGGTGTAGGGGTAAACCTATTCTTTATTTTTTGGATATGTTGAGTGATATGGAGTAGGTGTGACTAAATCCAATGATGGTAGCACTTGTGGTATGTATGGAGTGTTGGATGGAGTCACAAGTTTCATAGATGGATTCAAATAACTCTGGTTTCTTATCACATTGATCATTCCCACAAAATTGTAATAAGATGCATTTGAATTTGGACAATTCATGGATTCCTCATCAACTTTTCCAAGGTGGTCTGTTTGGCCCTCCTATTTGGATGGTGAATCAAAAAATTTATTAATGGGTAGTGAATTGACAATAGGATGACCTAGATCCTTGATTGACTCAATGGTAGGTGTGAATGTAACATTTGTGTGTTATGTACTCACCAACTTAAGTATTGGTTAAGTAAATTATATCCTCAAGTGTGGTGGATGAAGATGGTATGATATGATATGATTCATCTGTATCAACTATGGGTTCCTCCTTGTTGGTAGGAATGGGAATGTCTTTTACTGATGTGTCAAATATGGCTATGGGATCCTTTCTAGTTGGAATTTTGACTCTTTCTCACTCGATGAAATATAGGATGAAGGGGATGTGGTAGTATAAACTGATGGTACCAATGGTGGTGAAGATAGCTTCATTATTAACCATGGGGTTGAATCTAGACTCTGAATAATATTTTTGGGTTTAGTTTCCAATGGTGTGGATGGAAGAATAGATTCATGTGGATGATCATCCTTATTATAATAATTGAAGGGGTTTAGGTCGGCATGAACCACATAGAACTAGCCTTCATGAATGTATTTCATGCATTGATGCATGATGGAGGGCATGCACTCCATGTCTCTCGTACAAGGTCTTCCTAGAAGTATATTATATTGTCTTGCACATTCCAAGATGTAGAATAATGTAGGTATAGTCTTTTGTCCAAATTAAATAGGTGGGACTATCATGCCCACAGTGGAGGATAAAGCATCATTAAATGCTTGTAAGGTGAATGTGGATGCTACAATACATGAATATGAAAGTTTGAGATGTTTCAGTGTAGTTGTGGTAATAATATTTATTGTGGAACCTGTGTCAACCAATACTCACTTATAGGGGATCCTATTGATACATGTGATGATGTGCAAAGGAGGATCTCCTAAATTGGTAGATACGAGTTTGATCTCATGTTTTTGAAAGGTTATAACATGATATTTGTGTATTTGTATGTATCCCATAAAGTTGGTGAAAGCATCAAAATCATGAGGTTGTAACTCAATTGAATTTAAAACCTCCATGATAATTTCTCGATGCTTGGGAGATTGTTGTATTAACTTACCCATGGTCATGTTGGGATGATATATGTAAACTTTGCATAGGCCTATTTTGTACTATTACCACTTGTTTGATGAGAATTCTATGTGATAAAGGCCATGATGTAGATGGAATGTAGACTTCCCTACTAAGCCCCTTGGTAGGCCGATTATATCTGGTTTGAGCTTGGAATCGATGTTGGCTAACAAAATAATCTATTTGATCATATAGAGAATCCATTAATGTTCTTCTGGCAAAGGTACCTTGGTGTTTGGATCCTATGAGTGAGGGTTTGACATCACGATGGCTTTCTGGGTGTCATATAGGAATTATGAGATCCTTAGGAGAATAGCGAAGGTATTCAAGGCCCCCTTGTAAATATTCTACTACACTAGCCCTTGATCGGGCTTGGCTACATGTAGTTACCATGTGATTATCTCCTTTAAATTTTAGCAACACACAATCAAACAATCAATGAAAACACCCAATAAAACAATGTGATTATCTCTTTTAATTTTTAGATGTGAATCCTTAAGTTGTTTGGTGTGTTTTGATTTTTTGTTTTGCAAAGATATCTCTTTTCACATGTTTGAATATTTTTGATGTAATTCTCAAATTTTTAAAAGGATTTCACTTGTATACATGTAGCTTGATAATCGGTAATAAAATTCCACTCATGTAAACCAACCAAAGTATGAATATGAAACCCATACATGATCAGGGAGCACATGTCCTACCAGTCCTCACCCATATTGACCGTGGGAAATGATACACCCTTCGAAGAGGAATGCATTCTATTTTCCATGGCTAATACGGTTCTTGGAGTTGAATTTGGTCAAAAAAATAGGGTTTGTATCATACAAGCCAATGGGTGGAGATGAAGCCCATAGTCGTTGGTCTTTATTAGTGGTTAGGGATGAAGTTCCAACTCACTAGTATTAACACATGACATGGTGTGTGTGGTTCCTTTTATACTTAAATAAAGTAAAACAAAATAACACTCAATGAAACTTCACTAAATGCAAAATAATGTTTCACTTTCAAAAGTATTGCATGAATAAAGGAACCTACAAAAATGCTTATCCTTGTTGGAAATTTTGAGCATTTTGGTTGTTATTGATGTCAAAGGTAAAATGATTGAAAATCATATTCTAGGTTGAAATATTAAAATTGCAAGGAAAATATCTCCATTGAAAAAGGAAGACAAGGTAGACAAAGCTCATTTGAAAAAGGTTCATTATTTGCAAGGTTGAAGAAGTTCCCAAGATAAAAGACAAAGGTTCTAAAAATATTAATTATAATATTTAATTTAAAAAATTAAATATTATAATAATAAAAATTTGAATTTCCTTTGGTGCCAAAATTCAAATATTTTTAAGTGGCAAAGCGTCGATATTATTTTTCCTAATTCAAAAGTGCATATATAAGGTGGCACCAAAAATCATTTTGTGAGTGTGAAAATATTAATTTGGCATTCGAATTACTTACTAAGTCCTACTCGAAAAGCATAGCGCATGGTGTTCTAACGAATGCAAAGAGGATAAATAGGGAAGCACGTATTTTAAATTAGGTGAATGGAACACGAGTTTTAAGTAGGAGCAAGCACATGGTTATTTCCAACCAAGTGATTAGCTCAAGTGGTAGGCAGACCCTACGTAATATGTGGCATAGAGGAAGTCTAGAGATCGATATTTGATGGTGACAGGTTGTTCACATATTTTTTTGTTGTTGATCGAATATCCACGACATGTTTAAAGTAAAGTTTGTGCATTGAGGCTGTTGTGTGAGTATTTATAGCATGTGGTGCTCCAACATGCGCTAGAGCATGGGATCCTTTAGGTCATGCACTCAAATCCCAGGCAACAGAGGTTGGTAAGGGAACATTTTTTTATAATGTATTTGTTTAATTTTAGGGAGTCATAAGGGTTAGATTTTGATTAATAGTGCCATGAGGGTTGAAATTAATAAAGCATGATTTTTGTCATTATGGAGTCACAAGGATTAAGTTTAATAAAGGTTGAATTTGCACTTAGGGAGTTATAAGGGTGTAATTTAATAAAATATTAAGAGTTCTTTATATAGTTTTATTTTTGCAAAGTGCATAAATGAAAAATATGTTTTACATGCAATAATAGGAGTAATAAGGTGTAATAGTGGCTTGACATTTTGTTGTAATTCTTGTATTGTGAAAAATGATTTTGAGGGTTTTTTATAAGTATTAATGCTTCTATATTTTGAGAACAAATAAGAGTTATTAAATATCATTTTCATATTTCTTTGAGCACATATTTTTGAGAAGAAATTTCATGTGAGAGTTTTGAAAAAGTACTTTTGCTATCTAACCCTTGAAGTGGCACTAGAAATATTAGTTGTTTGTGAGACAGGTTTTTGAGGACATATCTTCATCAGAGAAAAATAAGAGGTATGGGCACATCATTTATTTTTTAAGGTGTTTTATTGATTAAATGTTTCTAGAATATAAGGTGGAGATAAAAGGATTGTTTGGTATGCATTGTTGAAAATATTTGAGTTAGGGTTTGAGACCTACATGTGCATAAATTATTGAGATAAAGTTGAAACAATTGCATTAGAGGTTGAGATTTTCTTATGCTTCATTGTTGAATGATTTTGGAAATATTTGGGATAAATTTTGAGAACAATATGTGCTTTAATTTTTGAAAGAGATTGAGACATTTGTACTAGATATTGTGAACTACTTATGCTAGGTTTGAAGACAAGTTTGTGCATCATTGTGAAATATTTTGAGCATTGGTTTGAGAGATATTGAAAGCAATTGTGAAAGTGTTTGAGATCAATATTGTGATGGAAATTTGTGCATTAGTTTGGTTGACCTTTGAGAGAAAATTTGCAAGAAATATAGATCAGTTTTGTGAAGCAATTTATACACTTTTTTTTTTTTATTTGAAAGGTTTTTTGCAAGAGATTTAAGTTTTGTTTGTATGCAAGATTTGGAAATATTTGAGCAAGTTTTATGAGTAATATTGAAGGCATATTTGAGTAAGTTTTTTGAGAAGGCTTGAAAGTATATTTGAGAAAACCTTTTGAGAAGGCTTGAAGGTAGATTTGAGCAAGTCTTGTGAGAAGGCTTGAATCATCTTTGAAGGTAGATTTGAGAAAGTATTTTGAGAAGGCTTGAAGGTAGATTTGAGCAAGTCTTGTGAGAATACTTGGAGTAGCTTTGAGGCAGATTTGAGAAAGTCTTGTGAGAAGACTTGGAGTAGATTTGAGGTAGATTTGAGAAAGTATTTTGAGAAGACTTAGAGCAGCTTTGAGGTAGGTTTTAGCAAGTCTTGTGATAAGACTTGGAGCAGCTTTTTGGCATATTTGAGCAAGTCTTGTGAGAAGACTTGGAGCAAATTTGAGGTAGATTTGAGAAATTTTTGTGAAGACCTAAGATAGCATTGAGATATATTTATGAGAAAATATAGAATAAATTTGTGCTAGCCTTGTGACGAGGTTTAGTGATATTTGAGACAAATTTGATAGTAATATTTGGAACAAACTAAAGTAGAGGGGATAAATTTCTCCTATGTAGAGAGATCCATAAAATAGAACATAGGGGATAGAGTTATCCTATGGAGAGAGATCCAAAAAATAGAGTAAGGGTATAGAGCTCTCTTGTGGAGAGATATCCACGAACTAGAGCAGAGGGGATAGAGTTATCCTATGGAGAGAGATCCATAAACTAGAGCAAGGGGATATAGTTCTCCTGTGAGAGATATCCACAAACCATATTAGAGGGGATAGATTTATCTTGTGGAGAGAGATCCACAAATTAGAGCAGAGGGGATAGAGTTCTCTTGTGGAAAGATATCCACAAACCACAGAAGAAGGGATAGAGTTCTCCTATGGAGAGAGATACACAAACCATAAAAAATGGGATATATTTATCCTATGGAGGGAGATCCACAAACCAGAGCAAGGGGATAGATTTATACTATGAAGAGAGATCCACAAATCAGAGTATAGGGTATTGGTGTCTCCTTTGGATAGAGGTCCTGTTGAGAAGCAACACACCCCCACTGAAAAATGCAGTTCCATCCTCTAGAAAACTCTGAACTTCCATTTTTGCAGCAGGGACCCTCTTGATAATTTTCAGGTTTTAAATCCAAATTTGCTTGCCTCCTTTTTAAAGTTGTGCTTTTTCTTGCATTCCAGCTGTGTTATCCAAGAATTCACTTTTTACATGCTAGAATCATTCATGCACAAATAAAATCCTGCACCGGTACCGAGAAAAATC
The DNA here is from genome assembly GCA_028583015.1 of Wollemia nobilis. Classification (NCBI taxonomy): domain Eukaryota; kingdom Viridiplantae; phylum Streptophyta; class Pinopsida; order Araucariales; family Araucariaceae; genus Wollemia; species Wollemia nobilis. Next base: position 3,366,767 of record JAQPPZ010016942.1, on the reverse strand, counting down.
CAGAAAATAGTTGCATAAATTCATGAAAAATCAAACTTTCCATTTTTGGTAGTGTCGCGATATCGCGACACTTCCATTTTTGAAAATGTCACGAAATCGCGACAGGTAAATCAAAAAGCAGCTAAGTCATTTTTGTGTAGCGAAATCGCGACACTTTCCATTTTTGGAAGTGTCGCGATATCGCGACATTTCCATTTTTGGAAAGTGTCGCAAAATCGCTGCCGACCGGAGGAGAGAGAAAGAAAACGTACGGAAGGGCGCGATTTTGCGACATGTCACGAAATCGCGACATGTCGCATTTTCACGATAGGAGAGAGAAAGTGGGCTGCAGAATGAAAATCGGCTAAGTCGCAAATGTGTCGCAAAATCGCGGTCAACGCGGTCAACGCATGGGAACTATCGCGATATCGCGACGTGTTCTATTTTTGTGGGTTGTTGAAGGAGAAAAATGCTTAAGTCCAAAAGGTGCAGTGCGTCGCTAACATGTCGTAGAATCGCGGCTAAAAATCAAGTTGTACGGAGGCCAGGAAGGCGCGATTTCGTGACATGTCGCGAAATCGCGACATGTCGCGTTTTCACGGCCGACAGGGGAAGAAGCAGCGCAGCGCTGGGGACGTCGCGATTTCGCGACATGTCACGAAATCGTGACATGTCGCAGAATCACGATAGGAGAGAGAAAGTCCTAAGTTGACCAGAAGTGCATTCCAACGGGAAACAGAAGGCATCCTGGGGTAGCGACACGTGTCAAAGCGTGAGGCAGACAAACAGAAGCCGACATGCAAGCTTATTTTGTGGTTTTTAATCTGATTTTAATGTTTTAAGCTTGGATTTAATGTTTATTAAAGTGCTAATCTAACTCATCTTTTGTCTTTCATGCAGGATTCCATCTGGCACTTGCGGGACAACCGGGAAAGGCCATAAAGGCAAAGTTAAAGTGCGGATTTAATCAAGGACCGCCATGCTAGAGGAGAAGATGCTGATGAGAGCATTCAATGGCAAATTTATTGCAGAATTAATAGCATGAAGACAATTTCAACTCAGGGATGGCTTTACGGAGATCAGATCTGAGAGAGGTGGTGACTCATCCGGCTCACCAACAAAAATTAATGGAGGCATTTATTTGCAACCGCGGATGAATGCAAGTGGCTTTAGATTTTATCTTCTCCATTTATGGCAGCTGACTCCCCTGATTTGCCGAAGGGTTAAGTTCTATCTGGACTTTGATTTTAAATGGATTTTTATTGTAAAACCCGGGTCCTAGGGTTTAGATGTGATAAGATTTAGGGTTTGAGCAAGATATTTCTGAAAATATCAGGGTCTGTCCTGAGTCTATAAATACTTCTTCTAAATGTAATCGCGAGAGGCGGAGACTTAGAAATAAAAGGCTTATAAGCAATTTCTTGCAAATCTTGTGAAATCCTTTGTTTCTGGACTTGGAGTTGATGTGCTTTAGCTTTTCTGTGATAGCATGGCCAGGAGCCTAATATTTTGTAGAGTGTGATAAGTGTATCTTCTTTTGTTATCCGTTCCATTAAAGTTTGTTAGATATATGCTGTAAATCTGCCATTATCAAGTTTAAATATGCTGTTAGGCTTCAGTTGTTCTCTTGTCTGCTAGGGGAAATTACAGATTTCAGGTGTAAGTTTGTTCTAATTGCTCTGTCTTCACTGTGTGAGCTAGGCTGCCGATGAAAGATACCAGTTTTAACCATCTGCCCTTGGATTTATAATTTTTTGCTAGATCTGTTCCACTCTACCTTGTGCTCTTAGTTGAAAGTGATCTTAGACTGACTGGACACTTTCTTCTTTGATTTGTTCTGTTGTGAAGTTGATAGCATAGATAAGATTGATAGTTTAGGGTTTTACAGTTTAAAGTTTGATAAACTTCTCTTTCTGCCCTACCCTACCCTCTCTTTGTTTTCGGTGAATGATCCATTTTTATTTTCTTTGTTTGTCTTTTATTTAAATCGCTGACCCATGAGAGCTAGATCAAGAATTCAAGTTAAATCTGATAGAACAACTTTTGCAACTACTGAACAAGTTCAGGAACCCCCTATAAGGTAACAGAGCAGTCCATATTGAAATCTATTCCAGAAGTGGAAAAGAGTGAATAGCCATTCGACCCAACTCTGTAACTCGCACCTTGGATAACCAGCTAGATCCTAAAGTGAGTGGGATCCGTCCCGTGGGTGTCTCCGATGGCTTCCTGCCCATCCTTTCGTGGGGGTGCGTATGAAAGCCGGACCAACAACCTAATTGGCGCTAGAAGGAGGGCTGAACTCAGTTCAAGTATTGTAAGGGCATAACAACAACATTTGTAAGGACCCACACTGAACTTCAGTGCAGTGTTGTCAGTACAGTTTTTATAAGTTGTCAGTGCAGTGTTTTAAATTGCCAAATACAGAACCTGTTGAGAACTGCAGAGTTATAAGTGCTTGTGAAAATTGGATTCTACATACAGGGTAACAAGGTCCCACCCCAGAGCTGGAGAGCTCCTTGTCCCTGAATTAGAAACTTCGAGAAGAAGTAGCCACAGAAGGGCCACATCTCTATCACAGACAGTTTTATCACCACTGATTGTCACTCCAACCAGAGCTCAGAATATCCCTGTTAATCCATTAGCTATGGCAAATTGGTTGGGCTCCACAGCTTTGAACATTCCGGGTATAGCCCATGACTTGCCCAAAAATCCAGAAAGATACCTCCCTAGGTATAAACATGATGGGACAAGAACTACAGAGGAACACTTAGTTGCATTCAAGAATGCATTGAAGTTATTAAATGTACAACATGAGGATGTTGCCTGCAGACTCTTCCCGTTTACTCTCCAGGAGGGAGCCTATGATTGGTTTCTAAATCTTACCAATGATTCCATCACCAGCTGGAATGACTTAGAAAAAGTCTTTGTGTCACAGTTCGGGGAAGTGATAGATCCCAGCATTTTATATCAGCAGTTTTCTAGCATCAAAAGAGAACTGAATGAGTCTATTAGATCCTATAATGTCAGATTCCAAAAAGCTTATGGTAGACTCACTGGCTATTATGTACCGAATGCTGACCTGGCATTAGAGATTTTTAGGAACTCTCTAGACCCAATGACCTCTGTCTTCTTGAAGAGGGATGCCACTGTTACCAACTTGACATAAGCTTATAAAGAAGCTTTAATCCTGGAAAGACAGTTGGGACCCCAGCCTTTAAATATTCAACAAACTCCTCTGATCACACAAGCTGCTCCCGTGTTCAATCCTATCCCACATCAGATGATGTTACCAGTCTGTCATACTTTACCATCAGCAGCACCATTAGCTGCTGCACCTGTTGAGAATGTACAGAACCCAATAAAAGAGGCCGACAATGCTAGGATTGAAGAAGTCTCAAAGATTGTTCAGAAGTCGGCCAATGATTTTTTGAGTTTTAAAAGGCAAACTTCTACCGGAGACAACCCCAACAGGATATTCATATCAACCAAACAGATTTAACAGGCCCCCATATGAACCTAATAAAGATTACAAGGGTAAAACTCATGATGTGAACATTTGTGACTTAGCCCTGCCCAACTGGTGCAGAATTCATGCCACTTCTCAGCATGGAGAGTTAGACTGTCTGGAATTTTGCAATGCATTTGAAGCCTTGTCTGGTGATCTGATCTCCCCTAAAAATCAAAGAACTGCTGATGGCCCAAGTTCATCTGGCCACAGTGCAGCTATGGTCTTGGATTCTTTTTCTTTCCCGGATGAATCTGAGAATGTAGTTGAAATGCCCATGGATGAAGTACAGGCTTTCCAGTAGTATAGAAGAGATAATTACAACCTGAGAAACAGGAATCCTGAGCCTAATACCACATCAACTCCTCCTGACAACTCTCACAATATTCCTCCTGACCCCTCTCCAAGCAATAATCCACCTCCACCAAAGGGAGGAGCTCAAAGAGTACCAGATGTTGCTATTCCTCCACTTAACAAAGGATATAACATAGTGGAGGATATGAAAAATATTAAGGCTAACATTACTTTGCATGAGTTGGCACAGATTTCAGAGCAGAGAGACAATCTGATAAAGACATACTCTGGCCCCGTCGCTAAACCCGTGGATAAAGGGAAGAAAATAGCCAATGCCAATCTGGCCATGTACAAGGAAAAGATTGAAGTTCCCCCATTTTTACTGATCGTCAAAATTTTTGGGAAGAATTTACATAATTGTTTGGTAGATTCAGGTGCATCTGCTAATGTCATGCCACTGGCAATTTGTCAGCAGTTGGGGCTGACCCCAATGAAGTCTGAGAGGAGAGTTGTCCAATTGGACAAGTCAGAAGTTAAGGTTGTGGGAGAGCTGCAAAACATTCACATTCAATTGGCATCTGAGCCAAGGGCTCAACATAAGATCGAAATCCAAGTTGTGGATATCCCAGTGGGGTATGGAATGCTGTTGAGTAGGGATTGGTCTAAGTCTCTAAATGGATATCTGGCAATAGACTTTTCACACATGTGGTTGCCATGGAAGGGTGTGGCCAATCAATTGCAGGTTGACAGAGAACCCAGGTACAAGCACACGATTACAGAGTACAATGCTGCAAATGAAACTGTCAATGTTGCAGAAGTAGACATTGGAGTCTACAATTTAACAACTGGGCAGAATAATAAATTTAACAAAGCTCATCCTGTACATACTAATGAAGTTTGGACACTTCATGTGGATGGAGCAAGATGTAAGCAGGGTTCTGGAACAGGGGAAGTCCTCAAAGGACCTCAAAGTCAGACATTTTTTATGTCTTACCGCCTGCAGTTTCCATGTACTAATAATTTAGCAGAGTATGAAGCTCTGATTTTAGGTTTAAAATTTGCATTGGATAGAAATGTGAAAAACATTCAAGTTTTCACTGATTCAGAATTAGTGGCAAGCCAGGTCAGGGGTAAGTTTCAGTGTAAAGCCTCTTATCTGAAGGGATACAAACACAGAGCCTGGGACCTGGTAGAAGGCTTTGATGCCTTTAACTTAACACATATACCCAGGGAACAAAATTCACATGCAGATGTCTTGGCATCTTCAGCTGCAAGTTTAAAGCCATTGGAAGATTTTAAGTGGGATAAGTTTTCAATTGAGTTAGTCCCCTGCCCTTCAGTTCCTAACAATATAGACAACTTTCAAGTTTTCTCAGATGATCAACAGATTGTGAACTTCTTACAGAGTACCAATACCTTTGAGAATGCTATAATTGATGAGGGCCAAAGGGACACCCTGATGGAACAGTTAGATGATGACAGGGGAATCATGAGATTGAAGGACAACAGAATCCCAAAGGGAATGGTAGAGTCGGAGAGGCTATTCGATGTTGACAAGATCAGGCAAAGGGTGAATTCTGAGGATTATGTGGGCACCACAGACAATGATACTGAAAATTTGAATGTAGGAACTGAAGAGGATCCAAGGAACATCAAGTTGGCAAAGGACTGTGATCCAGAGATAAAGAGAAATATGATTGATTTCCTGCACAGGTCTAAGGATGTAATGGCCTCGGTCATACAAGGATTTAAAGGTATTTGATCCAAAAGTTTACACCCACATCATACCTTTGAAAGAATCTTGCAAGCCTTTCAGACAAAAACAGAGGCATGTTAATGCTCTGTTAGAACCCCTTATTCAGAAAGAAGTGGAGAAGCTCTTGAGTGCAGCAATTATTTTTCCTATCAGGCATTCTACTTGGGTGGCAAATCTGGTGCCAGTCAGGAAGAAAAATGGGGAGATCCGCCTGTGTGTGGATTTCAAGAATTTAAATAAGGCATCTGAAAAGGACAACTATCCCCTGCCTTCTATGGATGAAGTCCTGCAAATTGTTAATGGATCAGAGATGATGTCTTTCTTGGATGGCTTCTCAGGCTATAACCAGATATTGGTGGAGAAAGAAGACAGAATGAAGACTGCTTTTACAACCAAGTGGGGGACTTTTGCTTACAAAAGGATGCCATTTGGGTTGATAAATGCAGGAGCAACATTTCAGAGAGCAATGGACCATGCCTTCAAGGGGCTTATGGGCAAATGTATTGTAGTTTACATGGATGATCTAACAGTCTTTTCCAAATCTAAGTTTGACCATGTAAAGCATTTAGAGTCTGTGTTTAACAAGTGCAGAGAGTTTGGCATCTCTTTGAATCCAAAGAAATGCATATTTGGTGTAACAGAAGGCAAACTGCTTGGGCATTTGGTCACAAAGGATGGCATTTCTATGGATCCAAGCAGAGTTGAGGCCATATCTGGCATACCATTTCCCAACTCCAAGAAAGAGTTGAGATCATTCTTTGGAAAGATTAACTTTGTCAGAAAGTTTATCTCAGGCTTTGCAGAGATAGTTAAACCAATGAATGATATGTTAAAGCAAACTGCCCAGATTGCCTGGACCATTGAAGCTAAGACTGCTTTTCAAGAAATCAAGACAGCCATTAAACAAGCACCAGTCTTAGTAAGCCCAGATTTCAGTGCAGATTTCTATCTGTACACTTTCTCTTCTGAACATACACTTGCTGCAGTGCTGACTCAACGGAGAGATACAGGAGAACATCCAATTGCTTTTAAGAGCACTAATTTGAAGGGAGCTGAACTGAAATATTCCCGTTTAGATAAACAGGCCTATGCTTTGGTAAGGGCAGTGAAATAGTTCAGACATTATATACTCAGAAGCAAAACTCATGCCATAGTGCCAGACCCAGCTGTGAAGTATCTTCTAAGTCAAAATGAGTTGGGTGAACTGAGGGGCAATTGGGTCACCAGGCTGCAAGAATATGACTTGGAGATTAGGCCTGCTAAACTGATCAGAGGACTTGGCTTGTCCAGGCACATTGCTGAAATACCTCTACAGCAGGAAGTTAATCAATTAAACTCTGAATCTGATGATTGGTATGGGGATATCATTCATCTGCTACAGTTTGGAGTTTGCCCATCCCATTTGAACAGAACTCAAAGGAGAGCATTAAAGTTAAAAGCTGCTCACTATCTCCTCAAGGCAGGTACTCTGTACAGGGAGAATTATGCTGGCATCTTTCTAAGGTGCATTTCTCCCAGTGAAGTCAGTGAAGTCATGGCTAGTTTTCATGAAAAACTAGGGGCAGGACATTCATCAGGATCTGCCACTGCACATAAGATACTGAGAGCAGGCTATTACTGGCCTACACTTTTTAAGGATGCACATCAACATGTCAGAACCTGCCATCAATGCCAGACATTTGCAGCCAAAGAGGCAAACCGAGCTCTGCCATTGCAACCAGTTGTGATAAACAAACCTTTCATGCAGTGGGGACTTGATTTTGTGGGAGTCATTAACCCAAATTCCTCAGCAGGGCATAAATATGTGCTGACAGCTACTGACTATTGCACAAGGTGGGTTGAAGCAGCAGCCACTACAAGAAGTACAGCCCAGGAAGTGATTGATTTTCTTGAATCAAATGTCATAACTAGATTTGGGGTTCCCCTGAATTTGGTCTGTGATAATGGGCCAGCCTTCCAATCATTGGAGTTTGTAGATTGGGCATACCAGATGGGGATAGTTATCAGATTCTCATCCAACTACTACCCCCAAGGCAATGGATTGGCTGAGTCAACAAACAAGAACTTAATGAATGCCATCAAAAATTCTGCAGCAGATAAACCCAGGCAGTGGCATACATTGTTGAAATATGCACTGTGGGCTGACCGGATAACACACAAAGTGGCTCTTAAGACCTCTCCCTTTGTTTTGCTATATGGTACCCAGCCAATTGTTCCCATCTCCTTGAAGTTGCCCACCTACCAATTTGCCTTAGATTATTTTGAAGATCATGATGATGCAGAAGCCCGAGTTTTAGATTTGACTAACTTGCAGGATGAAAGACTCCAAGCCCTGGAGCACTTCAGTAGGCACCAAGAAACTGTCAAGCGGTGGTTTGACAAGAGAGCCAAGGTGAAGGCTTTCAGGCTGGCAGACTTAGTGCTTCTGTGGGACAAGGCCCATGAGAAGAAGGGTAAGCACACAAAGTTGCAGCCACTGTGGATAGGCCCCTACCAAATTGCTGAAATATTGGGTAACAATGCTTTCCGCTTGCAAGACCTGGATGGTAATTTTCTGGACCTCCCTGTTAATGGTCAATACTTGAAACATTATTTTTCTGCTGTTCCATCCAATGTATCATTTGAGTAAGCTATGAAGAAGTTGTAACATGTGTACATATTGTGAATAGCTCTCCCAGTTTTATTTGCTTTAGTTCTTTATTGTAGTTCTTTTCCTTTGTTGTAGTGCTTTAGTTTATTAGGTTTGTAGTTTTTTTTTTGTTTTGTTTTTTTTGTTTTTTTTTTTGTTTTTGTTTTTTTTTTTGTTTTTTGTTGTAGTTTGTTTTTGTTTATTTAGTTGTTTGTTTTTTTTGTTTGTTTTTTTTTTTGTTTTTTTTTTTTTTTTTTTTTTGTCAGTTTTTGTTTCAGTTTTTTCTTTGTTTCTTTGTTTATTTTATTCCTTCTCGTATAGTTCTGTGCTTTAGTCTGTGCAGTTTTATTTTGTTTTGCTTTAAAGCCTGTCTGTCCTTGAAAGCCTGTACAAAGTCCTTTAGCTCTTAATATTCTGTCCTTTAACCTCTGCCTGAGCAATCAATGAAAAGTCAGCCTTCAAAATTGTTTTATTCTGAGCTGATCAATCCACAATCCAATGTCCCCATGCTGTTCACTATTCTAATTGAGATAGTCTGCTTACTCTGAACAGTAGAGCTATTTTGTTATTCAGGACAAAGGTAGAGAGATGATTGGATCTTGTGTCTTACTTGCCACAGTTGTTTTAATGATAGAAAAACTGCTATGTTGTTTAGTTGGAGGAACTCCCGGGGAATCCAAGAAAAGCTGGTTATGAGAGGGGACTATGGTTCATGCAATTATTTGGGTGTCACCAGAGGCTATCATTGCCTAGACTGAAACAGTTTCAGATTGATCAAATGTTAGAAGAAAATTGTAATTTCTCTAAGGTCTTCCAGATAGTGATATATTTCAAAAGAAGAGAGATAAAAAAAAAAAAGAGAGAGAAGAAGAAGAAAAGAGTTGAACAATTAAAAGAGGCAGCCAATACATCCAAAAATATTTTTCTTCTAAGTTATATATTCTGCCCTACAGTTATAAATTTGGGTCGTGTAAATCTAAAGGGTAACTCTGTCTAGGCTGTAAAAGGCTAAACTAGTAAACAGAGCTCTACTCGGTTTCCCCTTTTACAATCTAGAAAAGTTGATCAGTCCAAAGTTCATCATTCAATTCAGTCATCCTTGAAGAAAGTTTTATACCCTTTGTAATTGCACATCAGAAATCTTCCTTGAAGTAATTCAGCCTAGTATGTCCTTGGGAAATTTTAACAGCTTGCAGTTAGCAGTCAATTTATTGTGAAGAATGTCTGTGGCAAGGCATGATGCATGGTCTTTTTGTTTTGAAACCATAGTCTTGGGTTCTAAAATAGTGCTACTATTTTACCCGCAGATATCGCCATTTGTTGAGAAGCAACACACCCCCACTGAAAAATGAGATTCCATCCTCTTGAAAACTCTGAACTTCCATTTTTGCAGTAGGGACCCTCTTGATAATTTTCAGGTTTTAAATCCAAATTTGCTTGCCTCCTTTTTAAAGTTGTGCTTTTTCTTGCATTCTAGCTGTGTTATCCAAGAATTCACTTTTTACATGCTAGAATCATTCATGCACAAATAAAATCTTGCACCGGTACCGAGAAAAATCCAGAAAACAGTTGCATAAATTCATGAAAAATCAAACTTTCCATTTTTGGTAGTGTCGCGATATCGCGACACTTCCATTTTCGGAAATGTCGCGAAATCGCGACAGGTAAATCAAAAAGCAGCTAAGTCATTTTTGTGTAGCGAAATCGCGACACTTTCCATTTTTGGAAAGTGTCGCAAAATCGCTGCCGATCGGAGGAGAGAGAAAGAAAACGTACGGAAGGGCACGATTTTGTGACATGTCGTGAAATCGTGACATGTCGCATTTTCGTGGTAGGAGAGAGAAAGTGGGCTGCAGAATGAAAATCGGCTAAGTCGCAAATGTGTCACAAAATTGCGGTCAATGCGGTCAACGCATGTAGCTACGGGAACTGTCGCGATATCGTGACGTGTTCTATTTTTGTGGGTTGTTTAAGGAAAAAATGCTTAAGTCCAAAAGGTGCAGCGCGTCGCTAACATGTCGCAGAATCGCGGCTGAAAATCAAGAAGTTGTACGGAGGCCAGGAAGGTCGCGATTTCGTGACATGTCGCGAAATCGCGACATGTCACGTTTTCGCGGCCGACAGGGGAAGAAGCAGCGCAGCGCTGGGGACGTCGCGATTTCGCGACATGTCACGAAATCGCGACATGTCGCAGAATCGCGGTAGGAGAGAGAAAGTCCTCCAAGTTGACCAGAAGTGCATTCCGACGGGAAACAGAAGGCATCCTGGGGTAGCGACACGTGTCAAAGCGTGAGGCAGACAAACAGAAGCCGACATGCAAGCTTATTTTGCGGTTTTTAATCTGATTTAAATGTTAAAGCTTCTGATTTAATTAAAGTGCTAATCTAATGCATCTTTTTGTCTTTCATGCAGGATTCCATCTGGCACTTGCAGGACAACCGGGAAAGGCCATAAAGGCAAAGTTAAAGTGCGGATTTAGTCAAGGACCGCCATGCTAGAAGAGAAGATGCCGGAGAGGACATTCAATGACAAATTTATTGCAGAATTAATAGCATGAAGACAATTTCAACTCAGGGATGGCTTTACGGAGATCAGATCTGAGAGAGGTGGTGACTCATCCGGCTCACCAACAAAAATTAATGGAGGCATTTATTTGCAGCTACGGATGAATGCAAGTGGCTTTAGATTTTATCTTCTCCATTTATGGCAGCTGACTCCCCTGATTTGCAGAAGGGTTAAGTTCTATCTGGACTTTGATTTTAAATGGATTTTTATTGTAAAACCCGGGTCCTAGGGTTTAAGTGCGATAAGATTTAGGGTTTGAGAAGAAGATATTTTGAAAAGATCGGGGTCTCGTCCCGAGTCTATAAATACTTCTTCTCAATGTAATCGCGGGAGGCGGAGACTTAGAAATAAAAGGCTTATAAGCAATTTCTTGCAAATCTTGTGAAATCCTTTGTTTCTGGACTTGGAGTTGATGTGCTTTAGCTTTTCTGTGATAGCATGGCCAGGAGCCTAATATTTTGCAGAGTGTGATAAGTGTATCTTCTTTTGTTATCCGTTCCATTAAAGTTTGTTAGATATATGCTGTAAATCTACCATTATCAAGTTTAAATATGTTGTTAGGCTTCAGTTGTTCTCTTGTCTGCTAGGGGAAATTACAGATTTCAGGTGTAAGTTTGTTCTAATTGCTCTGTCTTCTCTGTGTGAGCTAGGCTGCCGGTGAAAGATACCAGTTTTAACCAGCTGCCCTTGGATTTATAATTTTTTGCTAGATCTGTTCCACTCTGCCTTGTGCTCTTAGTTGAAAGTGATCTTAGACTGACTGGACACTTTCTTCTTTGATTTGTTCTGTTGTGAAGCTGATAGCATAGATAAGATTGATAGTTTAGGGTTTTACAATTTAAAGTTTGATAAACTTCTCTTTCTGCCCTACCCTACCCTCTCTTTGTTTTCGGTGAATGATCCATTTTTATTTTCTTTGTTTGTCTTTTATTTAAATCTGCTGACCCATGAGAGCTAGATCAAGAATTCAAGTTAAATCTGATAAACAACTTCTGCAACTACTGAACAAGTTCAGGAACCCCCTGTAAGGTAACAGAGCAGTCCATATTGAAATCTATTCCAGAAGTGGAAAAGAGTGAATAGCCATTCGACCCAACTCTGTAACTCGCACCTTGGATAACCAGCTAGATCCTAAAGTGAGTGGGATCCGTCCCGTGGGTGTCTCCGGAGCTTCCTGCCCATCCTTTCGTGGGGGTGCGTATGAAAGCCGGACCAACACCTAATTGGTGCTAGAAGGAGGGCCTGAACTCAGTTCAAGTATTGTAAGGGCATAACAACAACATTTGTAAGGACCCACACTGAACTTCAGTGCAGTGTTGTCAGTACAGTTTTTATAAGTTGTCAGTGCAGTGTTTTAAATTGCCAAATACAGAACCTATTGAGAACTGCAAAGTTATAAGTGCTTATGAAAACTGGATTCTACATACAAGGTAACAAGGTCCCACCCCAGAGCCGGAGAGCTCCTTGTCCCTGAATTAGAAACTCCGAGAAGAAGTAGCCACAGAAGGGCCACATCTCTATCACAGACAGTTTTATCACCACTGATTGTTACTCCAACCAGAGCTCAGAATATCCCTGTCAATCCATTAGCTATGGCAAATTGGTTGGGCTCCACAGCTTTGAACATTTCGGGTATAGCCCATGACTTGCCCAGAAATCCAGAAAGATACCTCCCTAGGTATAAACATGATGGGACAAGAACTGCAGAGGAACACTTAGTTGCATTCAAGAATGCACTGAAGTTATTAAATGTACAACATGAGGATGTTGCCTGCAGACTCTTCCCGTTTACTCTCCAGGAGGGAGCCTATGATTGGTTTCTAAATCTTACCAATGATTCCATCACCAGCTGGAATGACTTAGAAAAATTCTTTGTGTCACAGTTCGGGGAAGTGATAGATCTCGACATTTTATATCAACAGTTTTCTAGCATCAAAAGAGAACTGAATGAGTCTATTAGATCCTATAATGTCGATTCCGAAAGCTTATGGTAGAATCACTGGCTATTATGTACCAAATGCTGAACCGACATTAGAGATTTTCAGGAACTCTCTAGACCCAATGACCTCTGTCTTCTTGAAGAGGGATGCCACTGTTACCAACTTGACGTAAGCTTATAAAGAAGCTTTAATCCCGGAAAGACAGTTGGGACCCCGACCTTTAAATATTCAACAAACTCCTCTGATCACTCAACCTGCTCCTATGTTCAATCCTATCCCACATCATATGATGCTTTACCATCGCGAGCACCATTAGTCGCTGCACTCGTTGAGAATGTACAGAACCCGGTAAAAGAAGTTGACAATGCTAGGATTGAAGAAGTCTCAAAGATTGTTCAGAAGCTGGCCAATGATTTTTTGAGTTTTAAAAGGCAAACTTCTACTGGAGACAACCCCAACAGATATTCATATCAACCAAACAGATTTAACAGGCCCCCATATGAACCTAATAAAGATTACAAGGGTAAAACTCATGATGTGAACATTTGTGACTTAGCCCTGCCCAACTGGTGCAGAATTCATGCCACTTCTCAGCATGGAGAGTTAGACTGTCTGGAATTTTGCAATGCATTTGAAGCCTTGTCTGGTGATCTGATCTCCCCTGAAAATCAAAGAACTGCTGATGGCCCAAGTTCATCTGGCCACAGTGCAGCTATGGTCCTGGATTCTTTCTCTTTCCCGGATGAATCTGAGAATGTAGTTGAAATGCCCATGGATGAAGTACAGGCTTTCCAGCAGTACATAAGAGATAATTACAACCTGAGAAACAGGAATCCTGAGCCTAATACCACATCAACTCCTCCTGACAACTCTCACAATATTCCTCCTGACCCCTCTCCAAGCAATAATCCACCTCCACCAAAGGGAGGAGCTCAAAGAGTACCAGATGTTGCTATTCCTCCACTTAACAAAGGATATAACATAGTGGAGGATATGAAAAATATTAAGGCTAACATTACTTTGCATGAGTTGGCACAGATTTCAGAGCAGAGAGATAATCTGATAAAGACATACTCGGCCTCCGTCGCTAAACCCGTGGATAAAGGGAAGAAAATAGCCAATGCCAATCCGGCCATGTACAAGGAAAAGACCGAAGTTCCCCCATTTTTACTGATTGTCAAAATTTTTGGGAAGAATTTACATAATTGTTTGGTAGATTCAGGTGCATCTGCTAATGTCATGCCACTGGCAATTTGTCAACAGCTGGGGCTGACCCCAATGAAGTCCGAGAGGAGAGTTGTCCAATTGGACAAGTCCGAAGTTAAGGTTGTGGGAGAGCTGCAAAACATTCACATTCAATTGGCATCTGAGCCAAGGGCTCAACATAAGATCGAAATCCAAGTTGTGGATATCCCGGTGGGGTATGGAATGTTGTTGAGTAGGGATTGGTCTAAGTCTCTAAATGGATATCTGGCAACAGACTTTTCACACATGTGGTTGCCATGGAAGGGTGTGGCCAATCAATTGCGGGTTGACAGAGAACCCAGGTACAAGCACACGATTACAGAGTACAATGCCGCAAATGAAACTGTCAATGTTGCAGAAGTAGACATTGGAGTCTACAATTTAACAACTGGGCAGAATAATAAATTTAACAAAGCTCATCCTGTACATACTAATGAAGTTTGGACACTTCATGTGGATGGAGCAAGATGTAAGCAGGGTTCTGGAATAGGGGCAGTCCTCAAAGGACCTCAAAGTCAGACATTTTTTATGTCTTACCGCCTGTAGTTCCCATGTACTAATAATTTAGCAGAGTATGAAGCTCTGATTTTAGGTTTAAAATTTGCATTGGATAGAAATGTGAAAAACATTCAAGTTTTCACTGATTCAGAATTAGTGGCAAGCCAGGTCAGGGGTAAGTTTCAGTGTAAAGCCTCTTATCTGAAGGGATACAAACACAGAGCCTGGGACCTGGTGGAAGGCTTTGATGCCTTTAACTTAACACATATACCCAGGGAACAAAATTCACATGCAGATGTCTTGGCATCTTCAGTTGCAAGTTTAAAGCCATTGGAAGATTTTAAGTGGGATAAGTTTTCAATTGAGTTAGTCCCCTGCCCTTCAGTTCCTAACAATATAGACAACTTTCAAGTTTTCTCAGATGATCAACAGATTGTGAACTTCTTACAGAGTACCAATACCTTTGAGAATGCTATAATTGATGAGGGCCAAAGGGACACCCTGATGGAACAGTTAGATGATGACAGGGGAATCATGAGATTGAAGGACAACAGAATCCCAAAGGGAATGGTAGAGCTGGAGAGGCTATTCGATGTTGACAAGATCAGGCAAAGGGTGAATTCTGAGGATTATGTGGGCACCACAGACAATGATACTGAAAATTTGAATGTAGGAACCGAAGAGGATCCAAGGAACATCAAGTTGGCAAAGGACTGTGATCCAGAGATAAAGAGAAATATGATTGATTTCCTGCACAGGTCTAAGGATGTAATGGCCTGGTCATACAAGGATTTAAAGGTATTTGATCCAAAAGTTTACACCCACATCATACCTTTGAAAGAATCTTGCAAGCCTTTCAGACAAAAATAGAGGCATGTTAATGCTCTGTTAGAACCCCTTATTCAAAAAGAAGTGGAGAAGCTCTTGAGTGCAGCAATTATTTTTCCTATCAGGCATTCTACTTGGGTGGCAAATCTGGTGCCAATCAGGAAGAAAAATGGGGAGATCCGCCTGTGTGTGGATTTCAGGAATTTAAACAAAGCATCTGAAAAGGACAACTATCCCCTGCCTTCTATGGATGAAGTCCTGCAAATTGTTAATGGATCAGAGATGATGTCTTTCTTGGATGGCTTCTCAGGCTATAACCAGATATTGGTGGAGAAAGAAGATAGAATGAAGACTGCTTTTACAACCAAGTGGGGGACTTTTGCTTACAAAAGGATGCCATTTGGGTTAATAAATGCAGGAGCAACATTTCAGAGAGCAATGGACCATGCCTTCAAGGGGCTTATGGGCAAATGTATTGTAGTTTACATGGATGATCTAACGATCTTTTCCAAATCTAAGTTTGACCATGTAAAGCATTTAGAGTCCGTGTTTAACAAGTGCAGAGAGTTTGGCATCTCTTTGAATCCAAAGAAATGCATATTTGGTGTAACAGAAGGCAAACTTCTTGGGCATTTGGTCACAAAGGATGGCATTTCTATGGATCCAGGCAGAGTTGAGGCCATATCTAGCATACCATTTCCCAACTCCAAGAAAGAGTTGAGATCATTCTTTGGAAAGATTAACTTTGTCAGAAAGTTTATCTCAGGCTTTGCAGAGATAGTTAAACCAATGAATGATATGTTAAAGCAAACCGCCCGGATTGCCTGGACCACTGAAGCTAAGACTGCTTTTCAAGAAATCAAGACAGCCATTAAACAAGCACCAGTCTTAGTAAGCCCAGATTTCAGTGCAGATTTCTATCTGTACACTTTCTCTTCTGAACATACACTTGCTGCAGTGCTGACTCAACGGAGAGATACAGGAGAACATCCAATTGCTTTTAAGAGCACTAATTTGAAGGGAGCTGAACTGAAATATTCCCGTTTAGATAAATAGGCCTATGCTTTGGTAAGGGCAGTGAAACAGTTCAGACATTATATACTCAGAAGAAAAACTCATGCCATAGTGCCAGACCCAGCCGTGAAGTATCTTCTAAGTCAAAATGAGTTGGGTGAACTGAGGGGCAATTGGGTCACCAGGCTGCAAGAATATGACTTGGAGATTAGGCCTCGCTAAACTGATCAGAGGACTTGGCTTGTCCAGGAACATTGCTGAAATACCTCTACAGCAGGAAGTTAATCAATTAAACTCTGAATCTGATGATTGGTATGGGGATATCATTCATCTGCTATAGTTTGGAGTTTGCCCATCCCATTTGAATAGAACTCAAAGGAGAGCATTAAAGTTAAAAGCTGCTCACTATCTCCTCAAGGCAGGTACTCTGTACAGGGAGAATTATGCTGGCATCTTTCTAAGGTGCATTTCTCCCAGTGAAGTCAGTGAAGTCATGGCTAGCTTTCATGAAAAACTAGGGGCAGGACATTCATCAGGATCTGCCACTGCACATAAGATACTGAGAGCAGGCTATTACTGGCCTACACTTTTTAAGGATGCACATCAACATGTCAGAACCTGCCATCAGTGCCAGACATTTGCAGCCAAAGAGGCAAACCGAGCTCTGCCATTGCAACCAGTTGTGATAAACAAACCTTTCATGCAGTGGGGACTTGATTTTGTGGGAGTCATTAACCCAAATTCCTCAACAGGGCATAAATATGTGCTGACAGCTACTGACTATTGCACAAGGTGGGTTGAAGCAACAGCCACTACAAGAAGTACAGCCCAGGAAGTTATTGATTTTCTTGAATCAAATGTCATAACTAGATTTGGGGTTCCCCTGAATTTGGTCTGTGATAATGGGCCAGCCTTCCAATCATTGGAGTTTGCAGATTGGGCATACCAGATGGGGATAGTTATCAGATTCTCATCCAACTACTACCCCCAAGGCAATGGACTGGCTGAGTCAACAAACAAGAACTTAATGAATGCCATCAAAAAGTCTACAACAGATAAACCTAGGCAGTGGCATACATTGTTGAAATATGCACTGTGGGCTGACCGGATAACACACAAAGTGGCTCTTAAGACCTCTCCCTTTGTTTTGTTGTATGGTACCCAGCCAATTGTTCCCATCTCCTTGAAGTTGCCCACCTACCAATTTGCCTTAGATTATTTTGAAGATCATGATGATGCAGAAGCCCGAGTTTTAGATTTGACTAACTTGCAGGATGAAAGACTCCAAGCCCTGGAGCACTTCAGAGAGGCACCAAGAAACTGTCAAGCGGTGGTTTGACAAGAGGGCCAAGGTGAAGGCTTTCAGACGGGCAGACTTAGTGCTTCTGTGGGACAAGGCCCATGAGAAGAAGGGTAAGCACACAAAGTTGCAGCCACTATGGATAGGCCCCTACCAAATTGCTGAAATATTGGGTAACAATGCTTTCCGCTTGCAAGACCTGGATGGTAATTTTTTGGACCTCCCTGTTAATGGTCAATACTTGAAACATTATTTTTCCGCTATTCCATCCAATGTATCATTTGAGTAAGCTATGAAGAAGTTGTAACATGTGTACATATTGTGAATAGCTCTCCCAGTTTTATTTGCTTTAGTCCTTTGTTGTAGTTCTTTTCTTTGTTGTCTGTATAGTTGCTTTAGTTTATTTCAGTGTTGTTGGTTTTTTTTTTTTTTAGTTTATTTGATTGCTTTAGTTTATTTTGTTGTGGATTTAGTTTTGCTGGTTGTAGTTTTAGTTTCTTTGCTTGATTCTTTTAGTTTGTTTCTTTTATTGCTTTTGTTTTTATTTTCTTCCCTGCATTTCCTTTTCTTTGCTGTCTGTATGTCTTTTGTTTCAGTTTTTTTCTTTGCTGTCTGTTCAGTTTATTTTATTCCCTTTGCCTGTATAGTTCTGTGCTTTAGTCTGTACAATTTTATTTTGTTTTGCTTTAAGGCCTGTCTGTCCTTGAAAGCCTGTACAAAGTCCTTCAGCTTCTAAATATTCTATCCTTTAACCTCTGCCTGAGCAATCAATGAAAAGTCAGCCTTCAAAATTGTTTTATTCTGAGCTGATCAATCCACAATCCAGTACCCCATGCTGTTCACCATTCTAATTGAGATAGTCTGCTTACTCTGAACTGTAGAACTATTTTGTTATTCAGGACAAAGGTAGAGAGATGATGGGATCTTGTGTCTTACTTGCCACAGTTGTTTTAATGATAGAAAAACTGCTATGCTGTTTAGTTGGAGGAACTCCCGAGGAATCCAAGAAAAGCTGGTTATAAGAGGGGACTATGGTTCATGCAATTATTTGGGTGTCCACAGAGGCTATCAATGCCTAGACTGAAACAGTTCCAAATTGATCAAGTGTTAGAAGAAAATTGTAATTTCTCTAAGGTCTTCCAGATAGTGATATATTTCAAAAAGAAGAGAGATAAAAAAAAAAAAAAGAGTTGAACAATTAAAAGAGGCAGCCAATACTAGATTTTGCCCTACAGTTGTAAATTTGGGTCGTGTAAATCTAAAGGGTAACTCTGTCTAGGCTATAAAAGGCTAAACTAGTAAACAGAGCTCTACTCGGTTTCCCCTTTTACAATCTAGAAAAGCTGATCAGTCCAAAGTTCATCATTCAATTCAGTCATCCTTGAAGAAAGTTTTATACCCTTTGAAATTGCACATCAGAAATCTTCCTTGAAGTAATTCAGCCTAGTATGTCCTTGGGAAATTTTAACAGCTTGCAGTTAGCAGTCAATTTATTGTGAAGAATGTCTGTGGCAAGGCATGATGCATGGTCTTTTTGTTTTGAAACCATAGTCTTGGGTTCTAAAATAGTGCTACTATTTTACCCGCAGATATCGCCATTTGTTGAGAAGCAACACACCCCCACTGAAAAATGCATTTCCATCCTCTTGAAAATTCTGAACTTCCATTTTTGCAGCAGGGACCCTCTTGATAATTTTCAGGTTTTAAATCCAAATTTGCTTGCCTCCTTTTTAAAGTTGTGCTTTTTCTTGCATTCCAGCTGTGTTATCCAAGAATTCACTTTTTACATGCTAGAATCATTCATGCACAAATAAAATCCTGCACCGGTACCGAGAAAAATCCCGAAAACAGTTGCATAAATTCATGAAAAATCAAACTTTCCATTTTTGGTAGTGTCGCGATATCGCGACACTTCCATTTTCGAAAATGTCGCGAAATCGCGACAGGTAAATCAAAAAGCAGCTAAGTCATTTTTGTGTAGCGAAATCGCGACACTTTCCATTTTTGGAAGTGTCACGATATCGCGACATTTCCATTTTTGGAAAGTGTCACAAAATCGCTGTCGACCGGAGGAGAGAGAAAGAAAACGTACGGAAGGGCATGATTTTGCGACATGTCACGAAATCGTGACATGTCGCATTTTCACGGTAGGAGAGAGAAAGTGGGCTGTAGAATGAAAATCGGCTAAGTCGCAAATGTGTCACAAAATCACGATCAACGCGGTCAACGCATGCAGCTACGGGAACTGTCGCGATATCGCGACGTGTTCTATTTTTGCGGGTTGTTGATGGAAAAACGCTTAAGTACAAAAGGTGCAGCGCGTCGCTAACATGTCGCAGAATCGCGGCTGAAAATCAAGAAGTTGTACGGAGGCCAGGAAGGTCGCGATTTCGTGACATGTCGCGAAATCGCGACATGTCGCGTTTTCACGGCCGACAGGGGAAGAAGCAGCGCAGCGCTGGGGACGTCGTGATTTCGTGACATGTCACGGAATCGCGATAGGAGAGAGAAAGTCCTCAAAGTTGACCAGAAGTGCATTCCAGTGGGAAACAGAAGGCATCCTGGGGTAGCGACACGTGTCAAAGCGTGAGGCAGACAAACAGAGGCCGACATGCAAGCTTATTTTGTGGTTTTTAATCTGATTTAAATGTTTTAAGCTTCTGATTTAATGTTTATTAAAGTGCTAATCTAATGCATCTTTTTGTCTTTCATGCAGGATTCCATCTGGCACTTGCGGGACAACCGGGAAAGGCCATAAAGGCAAAGTTAAAGTGCGGATTTAGTCAAGGACCGCCATGCTAGAGGAGAAGATGCCGGTGAGAGCATTCAATGGAGATTTATTGCAGAATTAATAGCATGAAGACAATTTCAACTCAGGGATGGCTTTACGGAGATCATATCTGAGGTAGGTGGTGACTCATCCGGCTCACCAATAGAAATTAATGGAGGCATTTATTTGCAGTTGCGGATGAATGCAAGTGGCTTTAGATTTTATCTTCTCCATTTATGGCAGCTGACTCCCCTGATTTGCAAAAGGGTTAAGTTCTATCCGGACTTTGATTTTAAATGGCTTTTTATTGTAAAACCCGGGTCCTAGGGTTTAGATGTGATAAGATTTGCAGTTTGAGAAGAAGATATTTTTGAAAAGATCAGGGTCTATCCTGAGTCTATAAATACTTCTTCTCAATGTAATCGCGGGAGGCGGAGACTTAGAAATAAAAGGCTTATAAGCAATTTCTTGCAAATTTTGTGAAATCCTTTGTTTCTGGACTTGGAGTTGATGTGCTTTAGCTTTTCTGTGATAGCATGGCCAGGAGCCTAATCTTTTGCAGAGTGTGATAAGTGTATCTTCTTTTGTTATCCGTTCCATTAAAGTTTGTTAGATATATGCTATAAATCTGCCATTATCAAGTTTAAATATGCTGTTAGGCTTCAGTTGTTCTCTTGTCTGCTAGGGGAAATTACAGATTTCAGGTGTAAGTTTGTTCTAATTGCTCTGTCTTCACTGTGTGAGCTAGGCTGCCGGTGAAAGATACCAGTTTTAACCAGCTGCCCTTGGATTTATAATTTTTTGCTAGATCTGTTCCACTCTGCCTTGTGCTCTTAGTTGAAAGTGATCTTAGACTGACTGGACACTTTCTTCTTTGATTTGTTCTGTTGTGAAGCTGATAGCATAGATAAGATTGATAGTTTAGGGTTTTACAGTTTAAAGTCTGATAAACTTCTCTTTCTGCCCTACCCTACCCTCTCTTTGTTTTCGATGAATGATCCATTTTTATTTTCTTTGTTTGTCTTTTATTTAAATCTGCTGACCCATGAGAGCTAGATCAAGAATTCAAGTTAAATCTGATAAACAACTTCTGCAACTCATCGAACAAGTTCAGGAACCCCCCGTAAGGTAACAGAGCGATCCATATTGAAATCTATTCCAGAAGTGGAAAAGAGTGAATAGCCATTCGACCCAACTCTGTAACTCGCACCTTGGATAACCAGCTAGATCCTAAAGTGAGTGGGATCCATCCCATGGGTGTCTCCGGCGGCTTCCTGCCCATCCTTTCGTGGGGGTGTGTATGAAAGCCGGACCAACAGGTCCATAAATATTGTAATAGGAAATTTATTCCCAAGTGATTTGTTGAGAAAATTTAGATGAAATATTTTCTCCATGGATGTAACCCACATTGGGTGAACCACATTAAATTTGTGTCTCTCATGTTTGTGATGATTTGTGCATTGTTGGAAATATGAGAAGAATTTGTTGTCATTGATGTCAAAAATAAATACAAGGCAAGGTTCTCTCGAAAGGAATTGGAATCATGAGTTCAAAATAATAAAATATTTAAAAAGGCCCAAAGGACATTTAAATATTTAATTATAATATTTAAATTCATTCTAAATTGAAAATAATTATAATTAAATTATTATTTTCAAAATGTCAAGCCTTCTCCTTGAAAAGAGCAAGTGAGCAAGTTTTAATAATATTAAAGGAGACAAAGGTTAAATAATTTTAATTAAAATATTTTAACCTTTTGGTTAAAATTTTAATTTAAATTATTCTTGGCACCAAATTTCTTTTTGATAGATGGTGTCAAATTGAATAAGGGCCACTATCATTAATTTTTCCTCATCTATCGATGTGGGATAGAGGGAGGTATATGGTATAAATACCATAGTCTTTGCCTCATAATAAAGCAAGTATTAGAAAATTTTTGCATGTGAACTCCCTATGGAAGCAAAATAATTTATGAGCATAAGATAAGGTTGGTTGCCCCAAAAATTATGGAAGTCCAAGCGTGAAAGGCAAAAATAAGAACTCTTTAGTGTTGGCCCAACGATGAATCTGAGGTATGCACATTTTTCAAAGGTTTGTGTTTGATATTCACGGTGATGGTGGAGAAGAGCCTGTTGGCTCTTGGTGCATGAAGGAGAGTCAAAGCGGTGTTGGTGCATTTGACTCATACGTGAGCTTGTAGCTCACACAACTAGGAATCCATGGCTAAGGTGCCACATATGATTCAATCAGAGATCGAATCCCATGACATTGCATGAGGAGGTATTTATTTTGGTAAAAGTTAATTTTCCTAAGGTCTTGATATTATTAAAAGGGCATGCTTATTTTGAGGATTTGACTATTGTGTGAAGAAGGAAGTTACTTGTTGGAATTTGGTTGATGTTGTAAAGTGATTAAGGAGTGATAAGGTAGTAAGGTGAATTATTATATTATTTGAGATTTAGGATTTTTGAATATTATTTTAAATTTGGATATTATAAGGTGTATAAGGACTTTGCTATACATATTTTTCAAGTATAGTGTTATGATGAAATTATTGAATTGAATATTGTGAGTCTGGAGATTATAAGGTGTACAAAAGGATTTTTTATTTTGTATGAAAAATAATATTTGAGAAAATTATTTTGTGGAGATCTTGAGATAGGTTGTGGTAACCTAACCCTAGTGTTGGTAAAGAAAATTTTAATTGTGGTTAAGACAGGTTTTGAAGACATATCTCCATCAAAATAAAAGGTATGGGTAAATCTTCCTTATGAGAAAAATATTGTTGGATTGGATGTTGTGAATGGTAAGTTGGAGTGAAATAATTGTTTGGTAAGCATTGTTGAGTAAGAGTTTAATGGTTTTTCTAAGTAAGAGTTTATGATAAAAACCTTGTTTGGTAAAAATTATTGGAAATATTGAGTAAGCACTCATATGCTTGAACTAGGGTTTGTGAAAGAACATTATTATCATTGTTATGTGAAGTTGTGAACTATACTAAACTAGGGTTTGTGATGCATATTGAGTCTCTAATAATTCTCTATATGTTTCTATGATATTGAAAAAGTTCTACTGAGGACTTGTTGAGCAGATTTAAGGTAATTCTTGGTGAAGACTTGTTGAGCAAATTGGACAAGTTCTAGAGAGGACTTGTGGATAGATTAGTGTGAAATTTTGTGGAAGCTTACAAGGAATAATTGAGATAGTATTTGAGAAAAATTGAGAGAAGATTTGATTGACTGATTTATTCAAACATTGGGTTAAGGTTTGGGACATATCTAGTAGAGTTTATTTATGATTAATACAATATTTGTGTTAAAGCTTAAAGATAGATTTGAGGATAGATTTTGGTGCATATTTGAGGATAGGTTTGTGCCAAACGAGAGATAGATATTGAGAAAATTTTTGCTAGATCGAAGGACCATTTTTAGTGTAGATTTGAGATAAAGTAGAGAGTAATATTTGGAGGTGATAGAGTATAGAGGATAACAATCTCCATTTGATAGAGACCCATTAGCCACAACAGTGAGGATAGGTATTCTGAGTGATGATATGAGTCTCCAGTGGATAGAGATCCATAAGCTAGTATATTGGAGGTAAAAGTTCTTCTAGAATATCATCATCCAGAGCAAAGGAGGATTTATTCTATGGATAAAGATCCAAGAACTTGATTAGAGGATGAATGTCTCCTTTGGATAGAGATCCATAAAATTTGTAATAGGGAAAGGATTCCAAAATAAATTATTTGAGAAACATTTATAAGGAATATTTTCTCCATGGAGTAGCCCACATTGGGTGAACCACGTTAAATCATATCTCTCATATGTTTGATGCTTTGTGTTATGTTTGTTGCTTTAATATTGCTAATGTTATCATATGGATTGAAAATCAAAAAGTTTTATCTTATACTATTCACCCCCCCTCTCTCAGTATAAGCACATGTTTTTCAATTGGTATCAAAGTGGTTAAGTGGTTTTCTTCATGAAAATACTAACAGATTGGAAAAATATCCATCAAAAGCACACATGAATTTAGAGTGTGAATAAGAGACCTTGTTTAACATAAAAGAGGAATTATTTACTTCTCTCAAGAACCTTGAAAAGGTTAGGAATAAAAAATCAATTCTAAAGGATCAAATTTAGGAAGACAAGGAAGAAAGGATAGAACTTCTATATAATCTCATAGAACTCAAGATAAATTTAGAAGAGGGAAATAAAATTAAATAGGATATGACAGATATATTAAAAGCAAGAGAAAAAAAATGTGAAATATTGGAAGTAAAAATTGTTTATCTAAGGAATGAAGTTGAAAATATCAAGGTACTTCCAGATATAAATGTTGGAAAATAGAAAGAGGATCCAAGTCTTCAAGAAGCAGAAACTTTAAACAAATATAAGCAAGTAAAGTATACTCCAGAAAGAAATGATGTTAGGAAGGAATAAAGCAAAGAAAAACCATGGATGAGAGTTAATCACAAAAGGAGAAGCTCTCAATTTCAATATAAAAGACATCCAAACAGGTTACATAATTTCTTCGATGGCTATTGTTTTTCTTTTAACAAATATGGTCATAAAACTATACATTGCACTAGTTATATGAAAAATGATGTCAATAGAAATTTCAACTCTTTTGCACCTCTTATGAATAATGATATCATATGTTACAAATGCAATAACTTTGGTAACAAGTATAGATGGTGTAAAATGATACTTCATGAGTCTAGTAAAAGTAATACAACCTCAAAAACTAGGAAAAAGAAAAATAGGAATGAAAAATCTAGATCATTGTTATTTCAAACAACTCTTCATGCTCAGGATAAAGAAGAAAAATGGTTTTTTGATAATGGTTTCTCTAGACATATGATAGAATACAAAGACAAATTTGTTGTACTTAAAGAAACCAGTAAAGGATCAGTAATTTTTGGTGATAATGGATCAGCAAAAATTTGTGGAAGAGGAACTCTAAGTTTAGATAATGGGAAAACAAGTAAAAAAAATGTACTATATGTTGAAGGGTTAAAACATAATCTGCTAAGTGTAAGCCAAATTTTTCATCAATGGCATATGGTTACATTTCACCCAGATAGCTGTGAGATAAGAAAATCATAAGTCATAAAATTCATTGCAAATGCAAGTAGAAATCCAAACAATCTATATATGCTTAGTTAGATCAAAGGAGAAAAGTGCTTTCTATCACAGGAATATTGTATTTGGTTGTGGCATAGAAGAATGGGTCACTTTAATTTTGACAAAATAGTCAACATAAGCAATAAGCAGGTTGTTAGAGATTTACCCAAGCTTAAAAGGCCACAAAACACAATCTATACACCTTGTCAACGTGGAAAGAAAACTAGAACAAGCTTTAAATCAAAGGGATATATGTCATCTGAGCCATTAAGGCTAATACATACTGATCTATGTGGTCCTACCAGAACACATAGTATTCAAGGTGAGAGTTACTTCATATTCTTTATAGATGATTACTCTAGAATGGTTTGGGTAGCTTTCGTAAAAGATAAGTTAGAAGCATTTGAAAAATTCAAAGAATTTAAAGAATGGTTTGAAAATGAAACTGGAAAGAGGATTAAGTGTTTTAGATATGATAGAGGAGGATAATTTACCTCAAATGATTTTTTTTTTGTGAAAAACATGGGATCAAGAGAGAATACTTAGCTGCAAGAACTCCTCAACAAAATGGAGTAGTTTAAAGGAAAAATAGGACTGTTGAGAATATGGCTAGAGCTATGTTGAATGAGTCCAAGCTTTCAGATGGATTTTTGAGGGAATCCATCAACACAATAGTATATATAATCACTAGGGCTAAAATTAGGGTGAACCATAACAAGACTCCATATGAGCTTTGGAAAGAAAGATCAGACATTATAAAACATTTCAAGATTTTTGGAAGTAAGTGCTACATAAGGCATGAAGAGCAAACCTTGGGAAAATTTGACCCAAGATGTGATGAGGGAATTTTTCTTGGTTATTATACTAAGAGTAAAGTTTATAGATGCTTCAACAAGAGAACACACACTATTGTAGAAAGTATAAATATAAAAGTTGATGATAAGATAGATTCAAGAGAACCAGTTTAGCAAATTGTGTATTAGGAAGATGGAAGTTGTCAAGAAGAATTTTGTGAGGAATCGGATGAAGAAGAGGAATAAACACAAAGAATTATTCCTATAACTCCATCGAGGTATGTATAGAAACATCATCCAAAATTTTAATCATTGGGAATACAAATGAAAGATAGATAAGGAGAAGGATAATAACACCATCTCAACAAGCAAATTTTTCTTTATTATCTAAGATTAAGCCAAAATACTTCAATCAGGTAAGTTAAGATAAGTTTTGGATTAAGATAATGGATGAGTAATTAGATCAAATAGAGAAAATCAAGACTTGGGAAATTTTTCCATAACCAAAGGATAAAAATGTGATTGGCAAAAAATGGGTATTTAGAAACAAGTTAAATGAATATGGACAGGTAGTCAGGAATAAATCAAGGTTGGTGTGCAAAGGTTATGCACAAGTAGAGGAAATTTACTTTGATGAGATATTTTCTCAGTTGCATGAATTGAAGCCATAAGAATGTTCTTAGCCTTCTCAAGTTTTAAAAAATTGAAGGTATATCATATGGATGCTAAGTTTGAAGAACATGTGCTTACACTGAGAGGGGGGTGAATAGTATAAGATAAAAAAAATTATTTTTAATCCAAATGATAACATCAGTAATATTAAAATAGTAAACATCACACAAAGCATCACACACATGAGAGACATGATTTTACGTGGTTCACCCAATGTGGGCTACTCCACGGAGAAAATATTCCTTATAAATTTTTCTCAAATAAATTCTCTTGGGAATCCTTTCCCTACAATATATATGGACTTATGTCCAAAGGAGACACCAATCCCATAATCAATTTTATGGATCTCTATGCACATGATAAATCCTTTCTCCTTAGCTTTGACTAGTGAGCTTCTAGAAGAACTCCTACCCCAATTGCTCTAGCTAATCGATCTCTATCCACTAAAGATATTTGTCCTCACTTACCTAGCTAATGGATTTCTATCCACTGGAGACTATCATTCTCTATACTTTGTCACCTTCAAAGTTCTATCTCAAATTTATACTAAACATAGTCCTTTGGTCTAGCACAAATCTGCTCAATCTCTGATTCTGGTCTGGCATAAACCTATCCTTAAATCTACACCAAAATATATATTCAAATATGTCCTCAATCTCTATCCTCAAATCTATCCTCAATTTCTATCCTCAAATATGTATTGTAAGCTTCCACAAAAGCTCACACAAATTTATCCATAAGTCTTCTCAAAGACATACCTCAAAGCTGCTTAACAAGTCCACACTAGAACTTGTCCAAACTCATAGAAACATAAAAAGAATTGTTAGAGACTCCATATGCTTCACATTCACCTCAATGCTCAATCACTTTAAATAACTCTTTTAGAAACATACAAATAATTGTTAGAGACTCAATATGCTTCACACTCTCAAACTCTCAAACACTTTCTCAACTCAATTCATAATATAGAACAATTTTTTTTATAGAACTTGAACTAACATTTCAACACATCCACTTGACTAGGCTCAACCAACTCTACTCAACCAATAATCCTTGCTCACAAACCCTAGTCAAAAATTATGAACACTCACTCAAATATTTCCAACAATGCTTATCAAAAAATCTCACATAACAATGATACTCATGATATTTGCAAACCCTAGTTCAAGTTCACTCAACTTAATCACTTCAACAACAATGCTTATAAAACAAGGTTTTATCAACAACTCTTTATTCTAGAAAACCTTGAAGCATTAATTCAAAACTCACTCAACAATGCTTACCAAACAATCCTTCTCATTCCAACTTTGCATTCACAACATTCAACAATCACTCACTAGGAAGATGTGCCCATACCTTTTGTTGGATGTAGAAATACCCTTAGGAAAAACCTGTCTTAATCATAATTTCCTTCTTTGCGAATTTTAATGGTTAGATAATAAAATATCACATTAACTCTCTTTCAAAATATTTCTCAAACACAAAAATAATCAATCCCAAATACACCTTATTAATACATCTTGAAATTAGCAATCATCAAATTACACATAAAAATAATCACTCAAGATGCTCCTTATATAATCTCCAATATAATAAATCAAACTTTCAAAAATAACCCTTTAGAAATAATAATTGCCTACCCTTTTATCTCCCTCAAAAAACTTAACAACCAATATTAAATTTAGGAAAAAATTAAATCCTCTAAACCATAAAAAATTCATTTTCCAACCTTGGCACATAAAAACTATTTTTATTTCCTTCAACCTTAGAACATTCCAAACAAAGCGACAAACCCAACAATCATCAGCGCATACCTTTATTTCAACTAGAAAAAGGGCCTCGATGAGTTTTGAACCTAAAACCTCTCTATCGAGCACCTTACCAAGGTGCTAGCCCACCACATGGGCTAGGTGCTCCCACAAGGAGGGGAAGGTGCTTACCTTAATTTATTCATCATTGGAACCACTTTCAAAATGATGACCTCATTCCTTACAAAATGTGAACCTCACAAGATTTGATCTTGCATCCTCCCTACCAACAAATGTCTTAACACCTTCTATTATCACCAGTTGTGCTACGTGGTGTGTGTGCAAGGTGAAAGGAGCCTAGCTCCTACTTGTTCTTTCTTCTGCCATTGAGGGTTTTTCAACACAAAAATCATTGTGTTCTTTCTGTGCGCAATATAACATAGGCATTCAATTTTCAAAGCATGGAGAGTTTTTCTTAAGGCAAAGGTTTTGCCTATATATACTTGATGTCTTATTTTCATAATACGTCGGTGCTCAAATCAAATTTAATAATTTGATTTATAAATTTAACTTTATAACCCTTTTTAGGGTTTATTTAAATTAATAAAAATTAATTTATAATTAAATTAAAATTAACTTATAATTAACTTAAGTAACATGAAAGTTAAATAAATTAATTTATAATAAAATTATATTAATTAATTTAAATTTCCTTTTTAATATTATAATAAACTATTATAATATTATTTGCTTGGGCCTCTTCTTTGCCCTTTTGACCTCATTTGACTTCCTGGAATCGGGTCTTGATTAACTGAAGGTAGACTATCCTTTTGCATTTATTGGAGAATCTGAAATTGATGTTGTCGACTGAAACTGCCACTAACTCATGCTGAAATTTTGACATCAATGACCACTCACTCTTGACATCAATGGCAAATTATCTACTCAAAATGTCCAACAAAATTAGAATTTCTAAGTCGTGTTCTATAAGAAGAATTTTATATTGAATAGACATAGGGATTCATATTAATAGATAAACCAAATTATGTATGCATATTGAAAAAGGTATTGTATGGTCTAAAACAGGATCCTAGAGCGTGGTACTCAATATTGGATAAGTATCTTCAAGAACAAGGATTCATAAAAGGAATAACGAATAGCAAATTATACATCAAAAATGAAGGGAATTATCCAGTAATTATGGTTGTTTATGTCAATGACATCATTTTTGAAGGAAAAAGTGATAATATGTGTAAAGAATTTGTAAAGAACATGCAAAATGAATTTGAGATGTCTATGCTTGGTGAGTTGTCCTTCTTTCTTGGAATTTAGATTTCACAATCATAGAAAGGGGTATTTCTTTCAAAAACCAAGTATATAAAAGATATGCTAAAGAAATTCAAGTTAGAATATTACAAACTGATAAGCACTTCCATGGTTACAGAATGTAAGTTAAGTAAGGATGATGAGTCTCCATAGGCAGATCAGAGATTATAAAAATCTATGATTGGCAGCTTGATGTATGTCACAGTTACAAGAACATATATCATGTAGGCAGTGGGACTAGTGGCAAGGTTTCAGGTAGCAACCAAGGAAACACATGTAACAGTAGTAAAGAGGATTCTCATGTATCTAAAAAGGACTATGGACTTTGGGCTTTGGTATCCCAAAAGTGATAGTTTCACACTCACAATGTTTATAGATGCAGATTGGTCTGGTAACATTGATGATAGAAAAAGCACAAGTGGAGGAGCATTCTTTCTTGGATACTGTTTAGTCTCTTGGCTATGTAAGAAATAGTTATCAGTATCTTTATCTATGATAGAAGTAGAGTATATTGTAGAAGTAGCCAGTTGTACACAGGTATTATGAATGAAGTAAACTTTATAAGACTTCAAGATAAAACATGATCATCCTATTCCCATATTATGTGATAACACAAGTGCTATAATTATCTCAAAGAATATAGTTATGCACTCTAGGACAAAGCAAATTTTGATCAAGTATCATTTTTGATAGAAAAAGTGATAGATAAATAGGTCATGTTGAAATATGTTACTACAAAGGAGCATATAGCAGACATCTTCACTAATCCACTTTCTAAAGATACTTTTGAGTATACTCAAGTAAAACTGGGAGTAATACTCCCACCAAAAATTAACCACCTCAAAAGGTGGTGGAGGATGGGCTAAGCTAAGAGTTTCATTCTTAGACTCGAGCCCCAAAGGTGACCCTTTACCATTGATGAAAAATGAGGAGATATTTGAGTAAGGGGAGAGATTTGAGTTAGAAGGAAAGCATTCAGTCAGCGGGAGCAGTTTCTTAGGGCGAGCAAAAAAAAAAGAGGTAACTCACATTGGGTGAACCACCTTAAATTAGGACATAACCCACATTGGGTGAACCACATTAAATTTGTGTCTCTCATGTGTGTGATTATTTGTGCATTGTTTTGATTACTGCTATCGATATTGCAATTTATAATATTAGATAATATTGTTTGGGAAATAAAAGTAAGATTTGATCTTATATAGTTCACCCCCTCTCAGTATAAACTTCTATTATTCAATCCTATATGGCAACCTAGCCATTATGTAGGTTGTAAATAATCAAATCACACAAATGCATACTTAAGATTTTATTTTCCTATATTTCTTCTTTTTGTTATTTTTAAATTTAGAAAAAGTGAAATCTACCATTCAATCAATAAGGAAAAGACATAAAAACCTAAATTTAACCTTCTCTAAACAATATTAATGCAAAGTGAAGGTTTGGATACTTATATTGAAAGCCTAATATGTTGTTGTTTCTGTCAATTTGAGCTACAAACCCCTATCTTGTGACTATCCTAGGGTGGCATGACTACAAATTTAGGGGTCATCCTTCGGTGGGATGGTTTTTGTGGCCATCACTAGGTGTTCCAATTAGGAAATCAAGGGTCATTTCAGGATAGAACAACCAAAACTTGTAATATTTAAGATACAAAAATAGGATTAAAACTTACAAATATGAAATGAGATAGGGGTCCCACCATGATCACCACTGTAGAGTAAAAAAAACTACTCTCCTATCAAAGGTAAATGAAAAGAACCTGTCTATTTAAGCACTACAAAAATACATTTAAAGCAAATATGATAACAAATAGATGAAGGAATGGGGGTTATCTTTGTATTAATCTATTTTACAAATGCACGATTACAAAAAATTCCCTTGAGGGCTCTCAATTGATACAATCTATTACAAGGTTCAAAGGATCTAATCCTTTTAGAAACTCAAAGCACGCTTTCAATGTCTTCCTCGCACTCATGAATTGAAGTGTAGTATTTTACTACCACTTTCATGATCTATCCATATTCAAATATTTATCTCCTTCCTTGCACGTTGGAATACTGGATCTGCACACAAGAAACTGAAATTGATTAATATCATGTGCATATTAACAAAAAATCATAAATATGCATGCAATATTGAATACAAAATTTGCAATAGATGATGTAAAACTATTCCAAATCATACCAAAACTTAGTAGAATGTATATTATCTATTTTAGAGATGATCTATGTTGAAATTGAAAGGATATTGTATGCAAAATATATGGCCATACCTGGATGTTCCAATTGGGATTTTCATGATGAAAACTCTAATTGAAGGTCCAAAACTACTCCAAAATGCACCAAATTATAATATGATATATAAACTACTTTATAAATGATCTACAATGAAATTGATTCAAAATTGTATGCATATTCATGGCCATACTTCAATGTTTCAATTATGATTGTCAATCGTCCAATGTGGGGAGGACCACCAAACCTAGTGGTTTTTACCACCTATTCCACTAGGATCTAGTTCAAACTACTCCTAGGGGTATTTTTTGTAAAATTTAGTAATATGAATCACAAAAATGGGTAGGTTTTGGAATGGATTTGCATATTTTGGGATGTCTTGGAAAATACTTTAATTGATGAAGATTCCAAGGGTAAATACATGGGTAAAATGGGATATTGAATCTCAATAGCACTTCATGGTGAATTATTGCAAAGACCTCTCTCAAAAATTGGGTTGAATCACTCCAATTTATAGCCCAAGAGGACCATAGGGTCAAATGGGCAAGTTGGGTCATGCAAGGTAGGTGTCACCACTTGTCAAAACCCTTGCCATGCATTGGGTGGAAGAGGCCTCCAATTTGAGCCTCATATTTCTAGGTTATGATGGCTCTTACAGGTCCTCAATATTTCATAAGTCATTGGGTAGGATAAATAGCAAAATTTTATTAAAATTTATCCCCCCTTGACTTTTTGAGGGGCCTAGGCCATGGTCACACCACATAGGGATAGTTGTTGGTGGCCATACCTGGGTGGGACAACCATGGCTACATGGACCAAAACTTCTCAAAAAGTGGGGTAAACATTCCAAAAAGTGGTTAGGACCCCTAATTAACCCCTAACGGTTGCCCAATGGGAACATGTGGTGTTGATAAGAGTTGCATCATCGTAGTATAATCATATTGATTTGATTTTAGTATCTACACTAGGGTTTGGGTCCAAATTGAAATTTATTTCAACACTAATCAATTGGGGGATTATAAGTTTAAGTAGTTTAATAAGTTGGATGAGTGGCCAATTTTAATCCCTTAAAAATTGACACCAATCATGAATAAAATATTGGAAAAAATATTTCTCACAAGTAGATATGAGGAGGATGAATTAGCTTGGGGCTATGGTAGTGTTAGTATCTACACAATGAAGAATGGATATGATAAGATCCTTCCAAAGCCTCCTCCTCATGAATATCAGGTTGAAGATTGGAGAAAGATTTCGTAGTCCATGGGTTGGTTGAAAGTTAAATTTTTTTTAGTAGTTCATGCATAATGGAATACTTAATTTTGATAATATCATACACAGGGGAATCATTGATCCATATCAAAGTGTTTTATGCTAAAAGAGTGAGGAAACATCTGACCACTTGATATTCAAGTGTCCATTCATGTGAAATATCTAGGAGATATGGTTTTTATCTTATAAAATTTGAGTTAATGGTGATTTGAATTAGATTAATATTTGGAAAATATGTAAGAGGGGTGTATTTAAATCTAAACCTCTTTGTATCAGTTGGGAGCTTGGATTAAACTTCATTTGGTGTAAAGTGTGGTTGGAGATAAATAGCAGAATTTTTAGAGAAATATTTTATTCTTTAGATGGAGTTTGGCAGGTCATTTGGAGCAAAGTCACAAAAACTATGGCAGTGCATGCTAAAGAGGAAACTCAAGCTATTATAGGGAAAATCGAGAAGGAAGTTGAAGTGTAAGAGGTGCAGGATAGAGCTAGTTGGAAACCACCCCCAAAATTTTGGATTAAAATTAATAGTTATGGAGATGCAAAAGGTAATCTAGGTAGAATTGGAATTGGAGTGGTTTGCAAGAATCATGTTGGGATAGTGCTCTTTTGGGAACTACAAGGTCTGGTAAGGGCCACGAATAATGAAGTGGAAGCCTTAGCTATTAAATATTCTTCTATTTGGGTAGTAAAACATGTTTACATGATGATAATCCTAGAATAAGATTCTCAAATAATAGTAGGAGCTTTGGATTGCATGAGGAACTTTGCTTTGAATACATGGAGGTTGAGGATTTTTGTCACTTAGATTAAGGAATTGTGGAGGGAATTAGATGATGTGATTCTAATTTATGTGAGTAGATATATAAATAAAGTGGTATACTTCCTGGCTAAGATGGGTACTGATAAGGAGGTAGGGGTTTAGTGGCACAGTGACACAACTATTGAGGATGAGATGATTAGGTAGGTTGGTGAGCAAATCTAGTGTTTAGCTAATTTGGACAACCATTATAGAAATATGGTTTAGGATATTTGGATCCAATGTAGATCTTCTTTTACAATTGTAAACATGTGAAAAACCATTGTAGATATATGGTTTAGGATATTTGGATTCAATGCAAATCTTTGTTTACTATTGTAAATAAATGTCATTTTTGGCTAAGGCTAGGAGAAGTCTCATTCCAAGTTGTAAATGATCTTGTTTTAATATAAAATTTTCAAATTATTTTTTGAAAAAATTACATCTAACAATATGAAATATATATATTTTTTATTGGTTGATGGAAGGGGTTTTGAAAGGGTCCTTAAAAATTTTACAACTAGAGAAGACCCTCAAATAAGAACCTAAAGAGTGGTCTTGTAGAGATGAACCTGAGGCTTAACCAAGACAAGATAAGACCTTAGAACTACCAAAACAAGGATCCAAAACCTAGAAAGAAAAGGGCATGATACAAGAAAGGATTAAGAGATAGGAAATCCACATGAGAAATTCCATATCAGGACCAACCTTACCTTAATTTTTTCTTCATTGAAGCTAGCAGTTTACATTCCAAGAATGGATCTCCTAATACAAGGGTTTGAGATTCCAATTTCCATAGAGAATGGATTGAGGGTTTACCTCCTTTCTTATCACTACTAGTAGTTGAATTCTCTATTATTTTTGAAATAGCACCAATATTACCAGAGGATTGATTGTGTTTGATCCTTACATTAGAGCTAGCCTGTATTAAATAGTTTTTTTTTTGTTTTTTCCTTGTCAACAAGACACAAAGTGGAATAGACATTGTTTATAATTTTTGTCTCCACTTCCATTTTTCTAATGTCTTGGAAAGAGGGTGTATATTTTCTTTTCCCACTACCAACATCCAAAAACCATTTTAATTTATTTTACATGATGGGATGAGGGGGGTGGTTTGGGGAGGATAATTTATTCAGAATGGGGTTAAATAGGGGAGGTGTATTACTATGGAAATGGGTAGAGGGAGAGAGGGGTCCATTAGAAGGAGGATAATGGGAATGAGTAGGTGAGGAAAAAATTCCATATGGGTTTGTCAATAAATGGATGGAAGCCAAAGAAAAGAAATGAGAGAAGAGAAAGTCATAAAAGAGGGAGGGGAGGTGTGTTGTTATTGACTTTCTTTACAAATCTCTTACTTTACGAAATCTTCATAACCAAGCCTTTATTTTGTATGATTTTGTTTTCGAGGAAAATAGGATGGAGTGGCACTTGATTGTAGGTCCGATTACCCTGGATTCCTACAATCTACATTTAAAATTCATGTTTTCTTACAAAACATTAAAAAAACCTAAACTAATGATGTTAATAAAAATAAATTCTATGTATTTATTTATTTATATTATTTTATTTTATTTATTTTTCCTTGTTTTTTTAATATATTGAATGCTATACTAGCGTTCATTGTGTTGTTGGTGAGAGTATTGAAGGTGGGGTTTCCCCATGCCTAAAATCAAGCTAGCCTTTGGAATCTAGGGCTTATAATAAGATCTTAGTTTGTGTCAAAATTTTGATACAACTAAGGCTTCATTTGTCTCATCCCCTTCTTTATCCCATGTTATGATACATTGTAGCATGGGAAGAGCATATCCCTTGATGGCCTCAAAACCAAATGCTTCCAACATATTGGTAAATTGTGCAGGCAAGAAAATGACTATGTTTTTTATTGTTTTTTTTATTAAATATCATTTCTCCTATATAACAAGTAATGTTAGCATTAAAATTCACCAAAGTGTTGGGTAATGTTAAGCCTACAATTTTCATCATTAAAATTGGGCTTCTTGGATCGAGATAGGTTTTGTTTAATATTAAATCAACATGTTGACCTATCACTTTCACTATTGTTGGTTGTGGTTTCCATATCATTTTCTTGAGATATAAATCCCTAATGTATTTTGTGTAAATAGGCACATCCTTGATAGTATGAGGAATGATAACATATGAGTTTTTAATTTTCCCAAAATATCAAACTTGGATTGTGTCATTTTTCTAATTTTGCATAACATTTAGATATATAGTAGAAGTCCTTAATAACTTGATTTTTTTAATAGCATAATTGTTTTATACTTCTACACTAATATGGTACATCAGGTTCATTTTGACATCTACCTAATAAGCTAGTGAATTTAAATTGTTGTCACTGAGATTCAACTTTGGTTGTGTTGGCAACTATTTTGGCCTTGTAATAGGTGGATTTGGAAAGCTAGGATGTTTTGATGGTTGTCTATGGAAGTGGATCAATGAATTAAGTTTCTACTTCTTTTGGATCTTGTTTTTTTATTTATAGACATATTTTGGTCTTATGATCTAGATGATAGATTCCATAGACTTCCACTATGTTTTATAGACATTTAGTTTTTTCATGGTATTTTATTGAAAGCACGAGGATACGGAAGCAAACAAAATGGAAATGTAATGCTAAGTCCTACGAACGAGAATGCATGAAAAGAGGGAAAACAAATGAACTGAAATGATATTTAAAGAAAATGTAAAAGTGCAGCCTTTATTTTATTAATTTGCTTGAGATTGGGTTACAATACGTCTCCTCCCTTTTCAGGGGCTAGGAGCGTCGGACATAGTTTTGTTACACCACAAATGATACATTCCCCTTGGGGATCTTCTGCATGCCCACATTGAAAATGGGCGGACCAAACGTCACCTCCGCTTGTGTGAATGCGTCTATAGTTCCTTGCTGCCCCTCCAGTGTTGAGATCCTGCATTCAGAGAAATAATAAATGATTAGTAGCACCTACAGGTGGAGGTAAACATGCGATCCCCATGGCCTACGGTTAATGCATGCATAAAATAATTAAAATGATAACTAAAACATATCAGAATAAGCTGAAAATTTTACAAATGCAAGAAAACATTACCAAGAACACACTACAAAAGGAATAGTCAAAAAATCTGCCACAGATTTCTAATCGCTCTAAGGTGGGATGATTAGGACTGTCATAAAACGTCAGAAGGTGACCTCCTAAATGTCCCATCCAGGGGCCTCCAAAACACATGCAAAGTTGGGGTTAGGCAAAATAGGGCATTTTGGAATGATTCAGAAGGTCAGATTTTGCAAATTCAGATTTGATCGCCCTATATCCGATGATGCTCCTTGTATGTTAGTGAAAGCAAGAAATAATAAAATCACAGCCAAAACTCATCAAAATCACATGAAACTTGAATGGCAACATATTTAAATAACCCAAAATAAAATGCAAAAGAAATAGTAGGGAAATCTGCCACATATTTCTAATCACTTTGGGGTGGGGCGATTAGGACTGCAACAATGCGGGGTGTGCTCGAGGGTAGGACACCCATCGTTTGGGGCTCGGTTTTGGCACCAATCCACTTGGGATGGGTCCAAAACCTCTTATGGGGTTGTGTCAAAAAATTGTGTGGGGTATTGTGGCCAAATGTTTGGGTTTTTGGTCCGGATTGCACTTCCAATAATCACCCAATAACCTCCCTTCCAAAAGAGAAATCAAGGATGTAAGAAGCACAAACGATGGGTGATGATGTAATTCGACAGCACTCCATTACTCCAAATGCCCCTGCTCTATTCTTTTTTGGGATGAGAAGACTCACCGTTTTATAGAACTGAGGGTCTCTGTGAATGAGCATGCAGAGGCACCACTTGGCGATCATGCCTTCCTAGGGGATAGAAGATTCCCCCCTGATTAAAGGATCCATGACTGCCTCTATGACTACCTCTTTGAGCTCAAAAATGCTCACTCGCACTCCCATGCAATGAAGATGGATTTAAGTGGTGGATCTGAGCAGCCATTTGTCAAGGTTTGAATTTTTACCCTTCAACCTGTTATTTGCCCCACCCTAGAGCAATTTTTGCTATTCGTCCCAGGGTGGGATGAATACCAGTTTGTAATCGTCCCAAGGTGGAACAAATATGGAGCAGAGTGCCTGGAAGGTGCCAAATTGACCTCTGGCCTTCCAAAACTACTATGAGAGTGGTTAGGACCACTGTTTAACCTTTGGGGGCTGCCCTAGGGGATGTGTATGCCAATTTGGTTAGTGTTTGTAGCCACATAATTGGATTGGTGCTATTTTGGTGTCTATAGATGCCCCTTTTTGGGATGCGTTGTGTGTGGCGCAGTGTTGAGCAAAAATAGATAACCAAAGCACTAATTATTAGGGTTTCTTAGTAACCTAACAAAATTTTGATGCCTCAAGTATGAAAAGGGCATGCATTCTTGAATCCTTTCTTCTGACAAGCTAAGGAGCTTAATTAAAGTGTTAACCTTTTTTGGTGAGGTGTTACTTGATCTTGGACATTGTTCAATCATGAATAGGCAAAGGGCGCAACCTTTTTTCTGTGGGAACCTTGAGTTCATGATTCATGAATGCCAAGTGTTTGATTAGCTTGTGATTATTGCTTGTTTGCTACCCCAAGTAGGAGCGTGAT
Source organism: Wollemia nobilis (assembly GCA_028583015.1). Lineage (NCBI taxonomy): Eukaryota > Viridiplantae > Streptophyta > Pinopsida > Araucariales > Araucariaceae > Wollemia > Wollemia nobilis. The sequence goes on along the minus strand of JAQPPZ010016942.1, from coordinate 3,327,840 downwards.
TGTATTTGTCAATGATTCTTTGAATGCATGCCATTTCCTTGATTGGGTGTGTATTTGTTGATTGGTGACTAAGTGTGACTACCCCATCAAGCGACGAATTGATGAGGGAATGATCGACATGAGAAAAGCAATGAGTCGCTTGACCCAAGATGACTTTTGTAAGGGTGCCTTCAGTTGTTTTCCTTTGAATGCTTATGCCTTCAGTCGCTTGACACCATGAATTCACAGACTAGATCATCAATTTGCAGAGTCAAAGCGAGACCGGTGAGTGCTCCTTCTCATTATTTTGTTTGTTTTATTTTACAGTCTAAACAATTTAAAAAAAAAACCTAGTTTAAAAACTGCATTTATTCTGTTGTTATTGTTTGTTATTGTTTTTGTTTTTCAGTTCAAAGTAAGGTTAAAAACCCTAGGTAACTAACAAATTTTTATTTTGAATTTTTTTTTTATTTTTTGTTTTTTTATTTATCAGTTTGAACTAAAGTTAAAAACCCTAGGTAACTGACAAATTTTTATTTTGAATTTGTTTTTTTGTTTTTTATTTATCAGTTTGAACTAAAGTGAAAAACCCTAGGTAACTAACAAATTTTTATTTTGAATTTGTTTTTTTGTTTTTTTGCATTGCATTGTTTATTTGAAAATTTGAATGTGTGTACTGTACATTTTTTTAATGTTTTTTCTGTACATTTATGAAGTATTTTGGCTATACAATTGTTTTATTTCATGTTTTTAATGTTTTTGTTTTGTTTTTTTATTTTCAGGTGGTGAAGAGCTGGTACCGTCAGCTGACGATATTCTCTGATGCACGAGAGGCACAGAATGTGGTGAACTAGGATTGGCTTGACACCCTTGGGATCAAGCATATCAATCAGTTAGAGCCTGTGGTGGGGGATTGGGCATATCTTATTGCCCTGATCAACTTATGGGATCCCCACACCAATACCTTTCATCTCCCAATAGGGGAGATGATGTTGACTCTTGAGGATGTCTATCAGATTTTATGGATTTCGATAGATGGGATCCCTATTCAGACTACCCCACATGATCAGCAAACGACGGTGCTAACACAGTGCTTCAGGCATGGGGTGGAGATGGGGGTGGATAGTCCGATGGAGAGGGTAGAGGGGGATTGCCTGATTGGTAGGATTTTGGTGTGGTGGTGGCTGGAGAAGGGTGTGTTGGGGGTGAGGCATGCATTACTGATGACCCTCATCTCCAACATGTTGCTACATAACTCCTAAGGTGTGAGGTTCTCGTGGAACTTGTTGGAGGTAGTTTTCAGATTGGTTGAGTGTTTTACCTCAAAGCCATTGATTATGAGGTGGGATTAGACATTACTGGCATAGCTCTATGATGAGTTGTACAAGGTCCGCTGCTGGAGGTAGAAGGGGATTGGATGTAGCTACCTATTGTAGTGCTAGGGATGGCAGCACATAGGTATGGAGCGGCCATAGGGTTTGTCATGGACTACTCGAGCAAAGATGGTGGATAGGGAGATCGGGTATGTAGTACTATGGTATAGGTCAGAGGACAATGGGCATAGTCAATGATGGGCAGGTGATGTTAGTCACTACACTGATGCCTTCTTATGTCTTGCTCTAGGGGAGGTGGTCTAGTGGCCATATCGAGACTATCCAGCCTAGCTTGAGGCTGGAGAGTGGCTCCGATAGGTGCGTAGGAGGAGATGGCTGATCAGGCCACATGGGATTGAGCAGGAGTACTTCTCACACATCTGAGTGACATGATAGTTTGGGGTGCACCAAGGATTACCTGGTGATCCCTTGTCTATTGACGTTGGGGCAACGAGAGGAATCTTGCCTGTCCAATCATTGAGCCTCTAGATGAAGAGGCAGATATAGTGATTGACATCCCTGACATGGACAACATCAAGGTGACTATCGAGTATGACCAGTGGTGGACGATGCAATGATGGCAGGGTGAGGGGCCTCTAGGATATTTGGACATAGTAGCAATAGATGGGGAGGGTGTGTAGGCATTAAGGGAGGGTTTGGGGGCTCCACTGGAGGATGTAGACATGGTGGAGGTTGAAAATTTTATAGGGGATTATTTTGGAGTTCCAGAGCAGCTGAACACATAGGACGTCGAGGAGCAGTGGATGTCGGAGTGGCATTCTGTCCCAAAAATTTATATGCCTTAGGCAGACCTAGAGGGTATGGAGGCGAGGCTTCATGCTGAGATAGCACGATTGAAGGATCTTCTTTGAAGATGGGATGAGGAGCTCGAGGATGCTCTACAGGAGAGGGATATCCTACGGACTTAGTTTTACGAAGCAGGACAATTCATTGGCTATGTACTACTGGTGGGATGGGGACATAGATGCTTCATGGGAGAGGGATATCCTATGGACTTAGCTGGCACATCACGATGATGCATTGGCTATGTACCATCGATGGGAGGTGGATTTGGTCTGATGTCAGTTAGAGCTAGAGGTAGATATTATCCACCTCGATGGGCGGATACCTAAGCTCATTGGAGTTGGATCATTGCACCACACGAGAGGTAGTGATACTAAGTAGTTAGCATCCTCTCATTGTAGGTGGCTATATGAGGGGGGCACTAGTGGGTGTGATGCGGTAGCTAGCAGCAACTGCCCTGAGAGGTCCCATAGGACCCACACCATTGGGGGTAGTTCCCGTCACACCGATCCTGCATGATCATGGTGGCAGATGCCCTAGGATTGGGGGTTTTTGAGTTTTTTCTTTTTTTGTGAGGTCAAAGGACCGTTTATTGTAGCCTGAGGGCATTTTGATGATATATATACATGACGTTGCTTTTTTTATTATACTCTTATCATGATTTATTGTTATTTTTATGCACATTTATTGATGTTGATGTATGTATGTTTATTTACATTGATGTATGCATATGTTATGATGAATGTGAATGTTTCTAATTTATATGATATGCATATGGAATGGATGAAATGAGTTGTTGATATTTGGCGATGGCGCCATAGACTGTTCAGACTTACTGGATTTTTGTTCTAGGCGATTGCTTTGTTTAATGACTTTGCATGTATATATATTTTTTGTTTTGTATTTTTTTTTTGATGGCGATGCAAGAATGGAATGTACCACAGTTGGTTTAGAATGTAGTTAAGGTTTTCTGAGACTCAGATGTTTTAACTAACTAGCCAAGACTGTACTTTTATCTTACAAGACTTTTGAACAAGGTACAAATCTAACTTGACTTTGACCAAGTTATTTCACATCCCTGTGTGTGCAATTGAGTTTGTTTATGTGGTATTTGTCAAGATACCGCCAGTGCCAGATAGGCTATCAACCAAACTTGTATTGAGGATCACCTAATTAGCTCCACCAAGTCCTTTGTTATACTTAGTAATATTAATCTGTGATGCTATATAGGATGCCATAGGCTAGCTCATCCACATGCAAACATTGATCTGCACATAATTTAATGTGACAGATATATCGTCATGCAGGAGGTTTACCACCAGTGACCAATAGGTTATCCACCAAAATGGTACTGAGGATCACCTCATGACATTTCGAATGCTGAGAGTTCTAGGGATTCAAGTTCGACTCCCTTCTTTTCTTCAATTGTACTGGGATACTTGCTCTTATATAGTGATAAATATCACTATTTATTTTTGTTTTTTCTTTTTGAGCAAGGGGTTTAGATAGTGAGTGATGGGAATCACTATTTGCTTGTGCTTTTTGATGTATGCACTTTGTGGGTTGTTGGATTGTCAAACTTTGGAGTTTGTGACTTTTGGGACCAAAGTGATTGGATATTTGATGTTTGCAATTTTTTGAGAACTTGGGATTTTTGGGGAATTGGGTAGGGAATATGCTTGTCTTTTTGCCAACTCTCAGCATTCTTTGGGTCATTCGCACAGGGGGATGAGTGAGATAAACTTTTCACTATATGGTATCCTGAATCGCTTTGCAGGTTTCATATTTTGTTTACACAATTTGGGAATTTTTTTATGTGTTTTAGCTTGTGTTGGGATGCTACGTAACAAGGTGTGATCCAAGTAGAACTCTATCTTTGTAAAATCTATCTGAATCTATACAATTTTTGGCTATAAATCTAATGACAACTAAATGACAAAAAACCCTAGATACATTAGAAGACAATTGACTATGGTATGGTGAAAAATGTGACTGGAGTTTATTTTTGATGGACTATTTATAGAGTGGAAAAATGTGGAAAATGATGGAATTACCAAGTAATTACAGTATATGGTGCATTTCACTTGTATGATCAACAAATGTGCAATGTATGTATGCGATGCCTAATGCAGCTATTTTTTTTTTTTGATTGTTTGTAGAGTATGCATGGAAGTGAGATGCAATGTTTTTGTATTTTTATTATCTTTTTTTGTTTGTCTTTTGAGTCTTTTTGAGTATGCATTTGGAACCTTGAGACTTGGTTTCCAAAGATTTTTTGGATACTTTTTGATTATTTTTGGTTGCCGCATGATTGGAATCTTTGGAGTGTATGGTTTGACCGGGATTATGGTCTACATTTGGGTGCGTTTTAGGTGGACCAAGTGATTCTTTTAGATCCTTGGAGGTTTTGACCAAAGGGATTATGGGTACCTTTTGGGGCGTTTTGGGGTTGACCAAGTGATTGTGGGAATCCTTGGAGCTTTTGGGTGACCAAGCGGTTATGAGAACCCTTGGGGCTTTTGGTTTGACCAAAGGGTTTATGGACACCTTTGGGGCATTTTTGGGGTTTATCAAGCGATTGTGGGAATCCTTGGGGCTTTTGGTTTGACCAAAGGGTTTATGGACACCTTTGGGGTATTTTTGGGGTTGACCAAGCGATTATGGGAATCCTTGGGGCTTTTTGGTTTGACCAAAGGGTTTATGGACTCCTTTGGGTGTTTTTTGGGTTGACCAAGTGATTATGGGAATCCTTGGGGCTTTTTGGTTTGACCAAAGGGTTTATGGACACCTTTGGGGCATTTTTGGGGTTGACCAAGCAATTATAGGAATCCTTGGAGCTTTTTGGTTGTGCTATGGCTCTCTTAAATATGGAATGGCCTCAAATGATTTATGATAAAGGGTTCTAGTTCCTTGTTTCTATCAAGAGAGGCTAGCCGGTATGTCCCAGGTCCTATTTTACTATCAATTACATAAGGACCTAACTAGTTTACCGTGAAATTGTCCCTTATATGGGGCAACAATTTAGAGTTTTTTTGGTTTTCTTTTAAGACCAGGTCACCAAACTAAAAGTACCTTAGGTGAACTTTCATGTTGTATGCTTTCTTAAGTCACTCTTGGTAGATACGCAAATTCTCGAGAGCATTGATGCGTCATTCTTCAAGCAACGTAAGCTGGTCTAACCGAGCTTACCGTGCAGTGTCATCATCGATGAACTCTTACATTAATATGTGTAGGGAAGGAATTTCCAACTCAAGAGGCATGATTGCCTCTGATCCATACACCAGAAAAAATGGAGTTGCCCCGGTGGGCATCCGAATGCTAGTGCAATAAGCCCACAAAGCAAGTGGTATTTGAATGTGCCAATCCTTATGACTATTTGCAATTGTCTTTTTGAGGATGGAAACTAGCATTTTGTTTGACACCTTTGCTTGCCCATTTGCCTACGGATAATAGGGTGTCAAAAAACTATGCTAAATTTTGTACTTTGTGGTCAAAGCATGCACGTATTTGTTCTTGAATGACGTCTCATTATCCAAGATGATCTTGGATGGAATACCAAAGCAACATATGACGTTATTAAAATAAACTCTGCAATGCAGGTCCCAGTCATAGAGGTAAGCAAAATTGCTTCCACCCACTTGGTGAAGTGCTCTATGGATATTATGATAAACATGTGATAGCCTAACGATGCAAGGGAGATCTTTCCAATTAGATCTAAGCCCCACTATGAGAATGGCCAAGCCGATTGGATCAACTGCAAGGCCTGAGAAGGTACATGTGTCAAATTAGCATGGTGTTGATATTTCGTGCACTTCCTTACATATGCACAATAATCTCACTCTAAATATGGCCAATAATATCCCATGCAAATAATGTGCTTTGCGATGGCCATACCACTAAAGTGGCCACTACATGTACCATCATGCACTTGGGTGATCGCCCAAGCGGACTATTGTTGGTCCAAGCAATAGAGGAGGATCCCTTCATAGCTCTGATGGTACAAAATGTCTCCTAGCAAGACATGTTTTTCTGCTTTCTGTTTGAATGATATTTTTGTGGCATATGTCAATCCAAGTGGGAGGTTACCTAGCTTGAGGTGGTCTCTTATGGGTGTGTACCATTCCTGCTAATTAGAAACCTCAATGGTATGAATGACAAATCCCTCTTGAAGTTCATCCCTAGTAAAAGCCGACGGGGAATGAACTTGTAAGAATAGTGTTGTGTTGCTATTAAGGGGAATAGGGGAGAACAAGGACCCCCAGTTGGCATGATTTAGACTATCATGGATTCAAGAGAACCTATCCTGAGAGGGTTCAATCTAGATCAGGTGGATTCCTTGTGTTAAGTCAGATCTTGCGTGCTCCATCATGGATTGTGATAGTGTTTTGACTTTAATGGTTGTCATATCACCAAAAATGTCTTGAGGCATTAGTGACCCCAAGGAGGCCATAGTGTCCACAAAATTATTTGATTACCAAGGGAGTGCCTCGATGTCGTACCATTAAATATTTTCTAGGAATTTATCCACAATGGATTTTTAGGCCTACAAAACTGGGCATTTATATTGGAATACCCCTTTCACTTGGTTGACAATTAACAACGAATCACCAAATATGTTCAAGCATTTGATGTTCATGGTGATGGCTGTCTAAAGACCTATGAGCAAGGCTTCATATTCTACATTGTTGTTGGTGCATGGGAAATCAAGTTTAAATTATAGATGTATTGGAGACCCTTGCGGTGTGAAGAATACGATTCCCACACCACCCCATTGCTCACATTTAGAACCATAAAAAAATAGGGTTATGTTGGCCTGTGACTCAGGCTCATCATAATCTGGTGATTATGAGACATGGAAGACCCCATCATCGGGTAGCCCTATGGTCAGAGGTTGATCATCTTCGAAAGGAGCCTCTGCTAGTTGATCGGCGATGACTTGACCTTTGATGGATTTATGTCCAATGAATTTGATGTCAAACTCCATCAATAACATGATCCATTTCATCATGTGGCTACTATGATAAGTACGACTCATCATTTACCACAATGGATTCTCCTTAGACACAACATACATCTTGTTGCTCAGCATGTAATGGCATCATTTTTTTTAGCAAAAACTGTTTCCAAGCATAGCTTCTCAACATATGCATAGTTAAGTTCATAGCTGACCAGGGTGAGACTAAGATAGTAAGTAGTCTATTCTTTATGTAATTCATTTTTCTAGGCTAGCATGGCACCAAGTGCCACCTCAGTAGCTGAGATGTATAAGTAGAATGGCACTCCTGGTCTAGGTGGTGCCAATACTGGTGGTGAAGCCAATTATTGTTTGATATCATCGAAGGTAGACTGTCACTCGTCATCCCAGTGAAATGCTACCCCCTTGTGCAATAATTTATTCATGGGTCGGAACTTGTCAGATAGCTACGCTATGAAGCACTTGATTGATGCAACCTTTCCCTATAGGCTTCTAAGTTGCTTGATGGTAGTTGGGGGGAGCATTTCAAGGATTGCCTTGAATTTATGTGGATCCACCTTGATGCCTCATTTTGAGACTATGAAACCCAAGATTTTTCCATATGTGATGCCAAATGTGCACTTCTTGGGGTTTATTTTGACTTTGTGTTGGATGAGGCGATCGAGGATCTTGCTTAAGTCATCGAGATGAGCTGGGTGCAAGAGATATTTGGCCAAAAAATCATCCATATAATCTTCCAAATTTTTATGCATGTGATCATGGAAGATGTATGTCATGGCACGTTGGTAGGTGGCGGCAACATTTTTAAGGCCAAAGGGCATGACCTTATAACAAAATTTCCCCCAAGGTGTTGTGAATGCCATTTTTAGTTGGTCCTCGGGATTGATATGAATATGATTGTATCCCAAGAAACCATCCATGAGGGATAGCATTTCATGGCCCGCTATAGCATCTACCAATGCGTCGATGCTAGGCAAGGGGAAATCATCCTTGGGACTCGCTTTGTTTAGATCTCAAAAATTAGTGCATATGCAAATCCTCCCATCAGGATTTTTGATGGGTACCATGTTGGACAACCATGGTGGGTAATCTACACAGATGAAAAACTATGCATCCAACAACTTTTGTAGCTCATATTTTACCATTAAGGCTACTATTGGGTGCATCTTACGTAGTTTTTGATTAACTGGCTTGACTATCGGATCAAGCATTAGATTATGCATGACTAGCTATGGATCTAGCCCCAAAATTTCTTTGTAGGACCATGCAAAAACCTCCTTCTTCTCTTTGATAAGGGCAATGTAGTTGGCTTGCTCTTCGAGGGATAGAATTACCCCTAGCTTTATGATCTATGGATTCACTGGATCAGAGCCGATGTCTACGTTAGTCATATATTTGACTGACATGTGTGACCCATCCTCCAACTGGTGTGGAGTTGGGATCAAGTGGATATCATTCACTAAATTTAGATCTACGTTAGGAAATTTGGGTCCCTCTTTAGCATAGAAGATATCTTGAGTTGGTCCTGGGGTGAAATGGAGCATCTCACCGCAAGGCCAGTACTTTGATGGGGATGGTGGTGAGTTAGTACGATCCCAGTCTATAGCATCTAATTCTAGATACAATGACCGTGCTAGATCGGTTGGATTGTGGATGGGGGCAGTTAAGTCAATGGAGATCATGTTGATGAAATTATTTTGGTCTCCATTACTATGGGGGTGGTGACTCGGACATCCTTGATGATTTTTGTGCTCTGGATCCGGCTCTGGAGGTATTGGCACAAATGGATCAGCCCTATGTATGGATAAAAGGATAGGGTCTACCCTTGGCACTGATGGCTCTATAGGGTCTCTGGGTGGAAGGTGCTCTATGTATGCCCAAAGTGGCAGATGCAACACTTGGTCCAACTGTGCTTGGTTTTAGGTGCCACCTATGCCTTGGCCCCATGTTTAGCTATTCAAACATGTCCTCAATGTCCATGGGGTATTGTTGTTGTTGCATATGATTGAGATATGCCATCTCAATTTCATCTTCATAATCATTATCAGAGATCCATAGGCCTTAATTGGCTTCAACAACTATTTACGACATGTGAGGCTCATCCTGATCGAGCAAATTGATCTGGTCCCATTGGGGTTGTTCCACTCTCTACGAGGGGACTTGATTTTGTTGAGGTGGCACTTGCTCGATTGGAGCATCCAAAGGGAACATTGTCAAGAGGATTTCTTGATAGTCATCTATGGGGGTCACTTGTGAGTGATTGCTATCAAAATCAAAAGGTTCCCATGGTGCTACCTCATACTCTGACTCATATTCCAAATATCCTTCCTGACCTTGTCTATATCCCTCTTGTAGGTGAGTTCTCGAACTTTCTCCTTTCTCGATCGAAGGGAAGGGGTTGTTGAGGTCAACAAGGTTGGTTGTCAATAATGGGAGATAATCCCCCAATGTATATGTTGTGTTAGGATAGGCATATGGATCTAATTCCAACCCATCCTTATTGCCTATCCCTAGGCCTTACATGTTCTCTACCAAGATGTCCAGGGGCAGAGGGTGGTTGAAACCTACTGCTAACTTGTCGCATGGCATCTGATATATTGGTTTGGAAAGAACGTGCACTCCTTTCTCATATCTACCCAACCCATATCTACCCAGCCCATACTCCTTTTCATAGTTTTGTGTCACCTCATTGACTTGTAGGGTTTTTGCCTGCGCATCATGGGTAGGCAAGGGGTCTTTGAAGACCTCCATCTGTTGGTTGCTTGTGCCACGGGATTATCCACCACTAATTTCTTGTTGTCTATTACGTCTTGAACTAAGCTTTTAAATTTCTTGAAAGCACGAGGATACAGAAGCAAAAAGGAAAGCGAAGATGCGATGCAAACAGAACCGAACTTAGCGCTAAATCCTAGGAATTTGAAAGTGCATGAAAAGAGGGAAAAGCATGAGCGAATCGAAATGAAACAAATGTGAATAAAGAAGACAGCCCTTTTTATTGATATGTTTCACAACTCGGTTACAATGCGCATCCTCCCCTTCCAAGGGCTAGGAGCGTTTAAGTATGCGTTCTTGTTACATCCATGGGTGCCTTTCCTTCTTCCGCGTGCCCACATGTAAAATGGGCGGACCAAACGTCGCCGCCACTTGCGTTGATGAGTCTTGACTCCTCGCTGCTCCTCCGATGTCCAAACCCTATGTTCAAAGGAACAAGAAATGGTCAGTAGCACCTACGGATAAAACAAAGCATGCAATCCCCAAGCCTACGATAAGTGAATGAGAAAAATGAATTAAACTATGACTAAAATAAATCCAAATGCTCTAAAAATTTGATAGGGGCATCAAGACACCACCAGGAAGGCCCTACAAAAAGAACAGTTAGGAAATTCCTCACCGATTTGAATTCGCTCCGGGGTGGGACGAATTCACCTGCAACAAAATGCCGAAAAGGTATTGTCCCAAATGTCCTGCCTAGGAAGCTCCAAAAGACCTGCAAACTTGGGGTTAGCTAATTGGGGGCATTTTGGGAAGACCCAGATGGTCAGATTTTCCCAATTTGGCCTCCATCAATAGGAATTTGATGATGCTACCTGTAGATTAGTAGAAGCGAGCAAAGATAGAAATATGATCAAAATTGTTCAAAACGAGACGAAATTTAAATGACAACCTATCTAAGCATCATAGAATTGAATGCAAAAATGAAAGAAAGCAAGTCTACCATGGAATTCCCATCGCTCCGAAGGGGGCGATTAGGACTGTGGCAGTGTGGGAGGGGGCGCCCATGGGGCAGGCCGCCCGCCGTTTGAGGCCTGATTTCGGCACCAATCCACTTGGGATGGGTCCAAAACCTCTTGTGTGGTATTGTCAAAAAATTTGGTGGGATATTGTGGCCAAATGTCAGGTTTTGGGCTCAATATTCATCCTCCCAATAGTCACCCAATGACCTCCCCTCTAAAGGAGATCAAGGATGTGAAAGGCGCAAATCCAAAAGGTGTGAGGTATGACAATAAAATGACAGCACTTCGTTGCTCTAAAATGCTCCTTCTCTCTATATTTTGGGGTGAGGAAACTCACCAATTTATAGACCTGGAGGTCTCTTGAAATGGGCATGCAGAGGCGCCACTTGGCAATCATGCCTCCCCAGGGGGAAGGAGATTCCTCCCTGAATAGGGACTTCATGACTGCCCTTGTAATTGCCTCTAACGCTCGAAAATGCTCACCCATACTCCCATGCGATGAAGGAAGCGTTGAGTGGCGGATCTGAGCTGCCATTTGTCAAGATTTGACTTTTTTCCCATCAAACCTACAATTCGCCCCACCCTGGAGCGAATCTAGAATTCATCCCTAGGTGGGGCGAATCCCAGTTTGAATTCGTTCCAGGGTGGAACGGATATTGAGCAAAGTGCTTGAAGGTGCCAAATTGATCTCTGACCTTCCAAAACTACTGTGAGAGTGGTTAGGACCACTGTTTAACCTCTGGGGGCTGCCCTTGGGGTTGTGTGTGTCAAAGCGATCAGTGTTTGCAGTCACATAATCAGATTGGTGCTATTTTGGTGTCTATAGATGCCCCTTTTTGGGATGCATTGTGCATGGCACAGCGTCGAGCAAAAATAGATAACCAAAGCACTAATGATTAGGGTTTCTCAGTAACCTAACCAACTTTTGATGCCCCAAGTATGGAAAGGGCATGCATTCTTGAATCCTTGCTTCTGATGAGTGAAGGAACTCAATTCAAGTGTTAACCTTTTTCGGTGAGGTGTTACTTGATCTTGGACATTGATCAGTCATGAATAGGCAAAGGGCGCAACCTTTTGTCTATGAGAACCTTGAGTTCATGATTCATGAAATGCCAAGTGATTTGATCAGCTTGTGATTATTGCTTGTTTACTACCCCAAGCAGGAGCGTAATTGTCTTTGTCAATGATTCTTTGAATGCATGTCATTTTCCTTAATTGGGTGTGTATTTGTTGATTGGTGACTAAGTGTGACTACCCCCTCAAGCGACGAGTCGCTTGACCCAAGATGACTTGTGCAAAGGTGCCTTTAGATGTTTTAGCATTAAGCGTGTGCAGTTTTTCGACATTTAGACCTATTTTTGGTGGGTGTGAACCCTTTTGGTGACGCTTTTTGGAGCTAAAATTGTCAAAAATCCATCCTCCCATGGAGCGGTCCGGCTATGGTAGCCTTCTTAGGGAGTAGGATAGTGACAATTTGTAGCCCCAATATCTATTTTGGATGCCAAGAATGTGGGAAAGGCGCCTTCGTTCGGCAATGTTATCTATTTTTGGGTGGGTTTTGACCTTTTGGATGTTGGGGATGAAATTCTCAAAGATTATCTTCCCGTGGAGTGGTCTGGCTATGGTAGCCTTCTTAGGGAATAGGATAGTGAGGATTTGTGACCTCAACATCTATTTTGCATGCCCGAGATGTCAAGTGCAAAAGCACTTTCATCGGGCAAGTTTATTAGCTATTTTGGTGCATTTTTGTTCAATTTTTGTTGTTTTTGAAATTTTTGCCCTGAATTCATTCCAGGGTGGGACGAATACTAGTTTAGTATTCATCCCAGGGTGGGACGAGTGCTAACTAGAGTGCTCATCCTAGGGAGGAATGAATATAAGCTCAAAAAGCCTATTTAAAGGCCAAAACTAGGGTTTGGGCTCATTTGCATTCGAATTTTCTTGCGATTTGGAGCTCTGGGGAGGAGGTTAATTTATGAAGCGAAGCGCTGCCAAATTTCTCCCGACATCATGAGTGCATAGACCGGATCGAGCGACAGAGCCGAAGCGAGACCGGTAAGTGCTCCTTAGCGTTATTGCTTTTGTTTGTTATATGTTTTAAAACTACAAGTGATTTGTTTAATTTTTCTTTGTTATGTTGTTTTCCAAAATTAAAATTGAAACCCTAAAACTGAGCTGAACACAAACCAAGACTTAGCTTAAAACTAAATGGAAAAGTAGTTTAAACCTAGGTTGAAATTTTATTTTTTTTTGTAAAAGGAGAGGAAATTTTTTTTTCTTTACACTAAAGTAAACCCTAGGAAAAATTTTGATTTTGCTAAACTAAGACCCTAGGATAAACGGAACGTAAACCCTAGTTTTTTAGGTTGAACTTGTCAGTTTTAAAACGTAGGTGAAAACCCTAGGTTAAAAACTATTATTTTAATTTTGTTTTGTTTGTGCAAACTTTGTCAATTTTAAACTTAGAATACAAACCCTAAGGGAAATATATTTAATGTTTTTGTGTTTTTGTGTTTAAACTTAGAGTAAAACCCTAAGACTGACAAACTATTTTATTGTTTTTGTATCTATTTTGAATTTTTGTGAATTTTGTTGTTTTTGAGTTGTACATTGGTAGGCAGTGTTGTATATTCATGTTATTGTTGTACAGTTTTTCATGATTTTAATGTTTTTGTGTTGTTTTCTTTTGCAGGTTGTGAAGAGCCGGTATCGTGTACCTACTGCTTTTGTTGAAGCGTGGGGGCGCTAACTATGGCTGACTGGAGTGGCTTGATGCCCTTGGGCTCAAGCGGGTGGCTCGACTGGAGCCTGTGGTCGGGGATCGGGCCTATCTGATGGCCCTGATCAACCTATGGGATCCCCGGACCAACACCTTCCATCTCCCAATAGGGGAGATGATAGTGACCTTGGAGGATGTCTATCGGCTTCTACGGATTTCGATAGATGGACTATCGATCAGAACGTTGTCGCGTGATCAGTGGACAGCTATACTGATACGATGCTTCGGGCATGGGGAGGAGCTGGGTGTGGAGAGCCCAGTGGAGAGGGTAGAGGGTGACTGCCATATTGGTAGGATTCTGGTCCGATGGTGGCTTGAGAGAGGGGTGTTGGGAGTGAGGCATGCAGTACTCATGGGCCTCATTTCCAACATGCTGCTACCTGACTCGTCAGGTGCGAGGTTCTCATGGAACCTATTGGATGTGGTCTGCCGGTTGGTGGAGTGCCCAATGGAGGCACCACTGATCATGAGGTGGGGATAGATGCTATTGGCATAGCTCTATGGTGAGTTGTACGAGGTCCACTGTCAAAGGGGATTAGCTATTGCAGAGCTGGGCTTGGCAACACATAGCGGTGGAGAGGCCAGTAGGGTTACCGTGGATGACTCGGATGGAGATGGAGGATAAGGATATAGGCTATGCGGTTTGTGGTGGTGGTCTGAGGAGTAGGGATAGAGTCGATGGTGGGCAGGTGTCGTAGGGCACTATGTCGATGCCTTCGCTCGGCTTACTCTAGGGGAGGTGTTCTGGTGCCCTTATCGGGACTGTCCAGCCTGGCCGAAGGCTGGAGAGTGGCTCCGATGGGTACGTAAGGAGCGGTGGCTGATTGGGCGACATGGGACCGAGCATGAGTTCTTCCCTTATAGTCGGGTGACATGATAGTTTGGGGTGCGCCAGGGGTTGCCTGGTGAGCCCGTGGTCTATCGACTAGGGGACGAGAGGACTCTGGATCGACCGGTCATCGCGCCACTAGGCGAGGATTCAGACGTAGTGATCGACGTCCCGGATGTGGATGACGTCGGGACTACCATAGAGTACGACCAGAGGGGCCACTGGGAGGCATAAAAGCAGGTGGGGAGGGTGTCGAGGCACCAGGAGATGATTGGGGAGCTTCGTGGGAGGATGCAGACATGGTGGAGGTGGAGGATGAGGATGTGGATTTTGGGGTTTTGGATCAGCCGAAGATGCAGGACATCACGGAGTAGTGGGAGCCAGAGCAGGCTACTATTCTAGAGATGCCCATGCCTCAGGCGGATTCGGAGGACACGAAGTCTGGGCTACGCATCGAGATTGCATGGTTGGAGGGGCTACTAGAGGCACGATGAGGAGCTAGGGGACACGTTATGGGAGAGGGATCTCCTATGCATGCAGCTGGCAGAGTGGGAGAATGCATTGGCTGCCTACCATCGATAGGATGGGGGTACTGATGCTGCACGGAGAGGGATCTCCTATGGACGCAGCTGGCAGAGAGGGATAGGGCTTTGGCGCGGTGCGAGGAGAACTTGGCGACGTATCGCCAGTGGGAGATGGACTCGGTGCGGCAGCGGTTGGAGCTGGAGGCAGAGATTAGCCACCTTGGTGGGCGGGTCCCTACATTCAGCGGAGGCGGATCATCACGCCGCTCGAGAGGGAGCGAGACTGAGCAATCAACATCCTCTCGACGCAAGCGACTGGATGAGGGGGGAGTAGGCATGATGCGGGGGCTAGCAGCAGCCACCCTGAGGGGTCTCATAGGACCCACACCATGGGGGTAGTTCTCGTCGCACCGATCCTGCATGATCATGGTGGCCGATGCCCTAGGCTTGGGGGTTTTGAGCTTTTGGATTTTGTTGCGGGGTCACAGGACCAGTTCATTGTAGCTCTGAGGCATTTTTGATGATATATACAGATGACTTTATTTTGTTTATGCGAGTGATGATTTGATTTTATGCATGATGAGTGATGAGTATGGATGTATGCATGTTAATTTATTTTGATGGATGCATATGTTATGATAAATGCAAATGTTTCTAAATTTTAGGATATGCAAATGTAATGGATGAATTGAATTTGTGTTGTTTGGCGAGAGCACCATAGACTGTTTAGACCTTTGTGGGGTTTTTTTTTTTTGGCGATTGTTGATGGCAATGCGAGGATGAAAGATAGCATAGTTGGTTTAGAATGTAGCTAAGGTTTTCTGAGACTCAGACGGTTTTAACTAACTAGCCATGATTGTACTTTATCTTACAAGACTTTTGGACAAGGTATGAATCGGACTTGTCTTTGACCAAGTTATTTCACATCCCTGTGTGTGCAATTGAGTTCGTTTATGTGGTATTTGTCAGGATACCGCCAGTGCCAGATAGGCTGTCAACCAAACCTGTACTGAGGATCACCTAATTAGCTCCACTAACTCCTTTGTTGTATTTAGTCAGATTAATCTGCGGTGCTATCTAGGATACCATAAGCTAGCTCATCCACATGCAAACATTGATCTGTACATGAGTTAATGTGACAGATATATCGTCATGCGGGAGGTTTACCACCAGATGGACCGATAGGCTATCCACCAAACCGGTATCGAGGTTTGCCTCATGACCTATCGGAATCTTGAGAGTTCCAGGGATTCAAGTTCGACTCCCTTCTTTTCTTCAATTGTATTGGGATACTTGCTCTTTTGTAGTGATAAAAATCACTTGTTTATTTTATTTATATATTTTTCTTTTGAGCAAGGGATTTGAATTTTGAGTGATGAGAATCACTATTGTATGTGCCTTTTGATGTATGCACTTTGGTGGTGATGTCAAATTTTTGGAGTTTTGACTTTTTGCAAAATTTTGATGTTTGCAACTTTTTGAGAACTTGGGATTCTTGGGGAATTGGGTAGGGAGGATGCTTGTCCTTTTGCCAACTCTCAGCATTCTTGGGGTCATTCGCATAGGGGGATGAGCAAGATAACCATTTCGCTTATGGTGACCTGGATTGCTTTGCAGGTTTCATCTTTCATTCACACAACTTGGGAATTTTTATGTGTTTTAATTTGTGTTGGGATGCTACGTAACAAGGTGTGATCCAAGTAGAACTCTACCTTTGTAAAATCTGTCTGACTTGGTACAGTACATGGCTAGAAAGCTATATGATGACTGAAGGATGAAAACTCTTGATACATTAGAAGACCACTAATTCTAGTATGGTAAAAAAGAAGTGAATGGCATTTATTTTTGATGGACTGCTTATAGAATGGAGAAATGTGGAACAAGATGGATTGGCGGAGTAATTACAGTCTATGGTGCCTTTGACTTGTATGACCACAAATATGCAATGTATGGATGTGATGCTTAATGCAGCTACATATTTTTGTGTTTTTGATGGATTGATTTTTTGTGAATATGAAGATGAGATGTGAAAAGAGATCTTTATTGTTGTGATGAGTTGGAGTATGCCTGGAAATGAGATGCAAATTTTTGTTATTTTTGATGATTTTACTATTTTTGAATTTTCTTATTTTTGACCAAGCGATTGTGGGAATCCTTGGAGTGCTTTGGGATTGACCAAGCGATTGTAGGAATCCTTGGAGCATTTTGGGATTGACCAAGCGATTGTAGGAATCCTTGGAGCATTTTGGGATTGACCAAGCGATTGTAGGAATCCTTGGAGCATTTTGGGATTGACCAAGCGATTGTAGGAATCCTTGGAGCATTTTGGGATTGACCAAGCGATTGTAGGAATCCTTGGAGCATTTTGGGATTGACCAAGCGATTGTAGGAATCCTTGGAGCATTTTGGGATACGGCTCTCTTAGATATGGAATGGTCACAAATGACTGATGTTCAAGGGTTCTAGTTCCTTGATTCCATCAAGAGAGGCTAGCCGGTATGTCCCAGGTCCTATTTTACTATCAATTACATATGGACCTAACCAATTTGCCGTGAACTTGTCCCTTAGATGGGACGACAAACTAGAGTTCTGTTGGTTCTCTTTTAAGACCAAGTCACCAACCTAAAAATCCCTCAGGTGAACTTTCATGTTGTAAGCTTTCTTAAGTCGCTCTTGATAGATACGTAAATGCTCGAGAGCATTAACGCGTCATTCATCAAGCAACGTAAGCTGGTCTAACCGGGCCTGCCATGCAGTGTCATCATCGATGAACTCTTGCATTGATATGCGTAGGGAAGGAATTTCCAACTCGAGAGGCATGACTGCCTCGGAGCCATACATGAGCAAAAATGGAGTTGCCCCAGTGGGCGTCCGAATGCTAGTGCGATAAGCCCATAGGGCAAGTGGGATTTGGATGTGCCAATCCTTATGACTATCTGTGACTATCTTTTTGAGGATGGCAACTAGCATTTTGTTTGACGCCTCTGCTTGCCCATTTGCCTACGGATAATAGGGTGTCAAAAAATTATGCTAAATTTTGTACTTTGTGGTCAAAGCATGCACGTCTTTGTTCTTGAATGACGTCCCATTATCCGAGATTATTTTGGATGGAATACCAAAATGACATATGATGTTATGCAAAATGAACTCCACAATGCGGGGTCCTATCGTAGAGGTAAGCGAAACTGCTTCCACCCACTTGGTGAAATACTCTGTGGCCATTATGATAAACATGTGATGACTTGACGATGTAGGGGAGATCTTTCTGATTAGATCTAAGCCCCACTATAAAAATGGCCAAGCTGATTGGATTGGCTACAAGGCCTGGGAAGGTACATGTATCAAATTAGCATGATGTTGACACTTCATGCACTTCCTTACATATGCGCAACAATCTCGCTCTAAATATGGCCAATAATAGCCCATGCGAAGAATGCACTTTGCGATGGCCATACCACTGAAGTGGCCACCGCACGTACCATCGTGCACTTGGGCGATCGCCCAAGTGGACTCTTGCTGGTCCAAGCAACGAAGGAGGATTCCTTCATAGCTATGATGGTACAAAATGTCTCCTAACAAGACATACTTTGCCACTTTCTGCTTGAATGCTCATTTTGTGGCATGCGTCAATCCAAGTGGGAGGTTACCTAACTTGAGGTAGTCCCTTATGGGTGAATACCAATCCTGCTGATCGAAAGCCTCGATGGTATGAACAACCAATCCCTCTTGAAGTTCATCCCTAGCAAACGTTGAGCGGGAGAGAACTTGTAAGAATAGCGTTGTGTTGCTATTAATGGGAGTAGGGGAGAACAAGGACCCCCAGTTGGCATGTTTCAGATGATCATGGATTCGAGAGAACTTATCCGAGGATGGTTCAATCTGGATCATGTGGATTCCTGGCGTCAAGTTAGAACTTGCACGGTCCATCATGGATTGCGATAGTGTTTTGACTTGAATGGTTGTCATATCACCAGAAAGGTCTTGCGGGATTAGTGACCCCAAGGAGGCCATAGTGTCCACAAAATGATTCGATGACCGAGGGAGTGCCTCGATGTCGTACCACTCAAGCTTTGCTAGGAATTTGTCCACAAGGGCTTTGTAGGCCTACAGAACTAGGCATTTGCATTGGAATACCCCTTTGACTTGGTTGACAATTAACAGCGAATCACCAAAGATGTTCAGTCATTTGATGTTCATGGTGATTGTTGTCTGAAGACCTATGAGCAAGGCTTCATACTCTGCATTATTGTTGGTGCATGGGAAGTCTAATTTAAAGGACAGAGGCATTGGAGCCCCTTGCGGTGTGAAGAATACAATTCCTGCACCACCACCTTGCTCACATTTAGAACCATCAAAAAATAGGGTTATGTCGGCCTGTGACTCAGGCTCATCAGAATCTGGTGATTCTGAGACATGGAAGACCCCATCATCGGGTAGTTCTATGACCAGAGGCTGATCGTCTTCGAGAGGAGCCTCTGCTAGTTGATCGGCTATGACCTATCCTTTGATGGATTTCTGTCCAATAAACTCTATGTCAAATTTCGTCAACAACATGATCCATTTCGCCATGCGACTACTATGATAAGTATGACTCATCATGTACCACAATGGATTCTCCTTAGACACAACATACGTAGTGTTGCTCAGCATGTAGTGGCATAGCTTTTTGGTAGCAAACACCACTGCCAAGCAGAGTTTCTCGACGTATGCATAGTTAAGTTCATAACTGACCAGGGTGCGGCTAAGATAGTAAGTAGCCTATTCTTTGTGAAGTTCATTCTTCTGGGCTAGCATGGCGCCCGAGTGCCACCTCAGTAGCTGAGATGTATAAGTAGAATGACACTCCTGGTCTAGGTGGTGCCAATACTGGTGGTGAAGCCAAGTATCGTTTGATGTCATCAAAGGCTGACTGGCACTCGTCATCCCAGTGAAATGCTACCCCCTTGTGCAATAATTTGTTCATGGGTCGACACTTGTCAGATAGCTATGCTATGAAGCGCTTGATTGACGTGACCTTTCCTTACAGACTTCTGAGCTGCTTAATGGTAGTTGGGGGAACCATTTCAAGGATTGCCTTGACTTTGTTTGGGTCCACCTCGATGCCTCGCTTTGAGACTATGAAACCCAAGAGTTTTCCAGATGTGACACCAAATACGCACTTCTTGGGATTCAGTCTGACTTTATGTTCCATGAGGCGATCGAGGATCTTGCTTAAGTCATCGAGATGATCTAGGCGCAAAAGAGATTTGGCCAACAAATCATCCATGTAATCTTCCAAAGTTTTATGCATGTAATCATGGAAGATGTACGTCATGGCACGTTGGTAGGTGGCGCCAACATTTTTAAGGCCAAAGGGCATGACCTTATAACAAAATGTCCCCCAAGGCATTGTGAACACCATTTTTAGTTGGTCCTCGAGATTGATACGAATTTGATTGTATCCCGAGAAACCATCCATGAGGGATAGCATTTCGTGACCTGCTGTAGCATCTACCAATGCATCGATGCTTGGCAAGGGGAAATCATCCTTAGGACTCGCTTTGTTTAGATCTCAAAAATTAGTGCATATGCGAATCCTCCCATCGAGCTTTTTGATGGGCACCATGTTGGACAGCCATGGCGGATAATCCACGTAGATGACAAACTGTGCATCCAACAGCTTTTGCAATTCATCTTTGACCATCAAGGCCACTTGTTGGGTGCATCTTACGTAGTTTTTGCTTAACTGGCTTGATTGTCGGATCAAGCGTTAGATTATGCATGACTAGCTTCGGATCTAGCCCCGGCATGTCTCTGTATGACCATGCAAAAACCTCCTTCTTCTCTTTGAGAAGGGCAATGTAGTCGGCTTGCTCTTCAGGGGATAAGCTTACCCCCAGCTTGATGATCTATGGATTCATTGGATCCAAGCCGATGTCTACGTCAGTCATCTCCTCGATCGACATGTGGGATCCATCCTCCAACTGATGTGGAGTTGGGATCAAATGGATATCATTTGCTGAGTTTAAATCTGCGTTGGGAACCTCGGGTTCCTCTTCGGCATGAAAGATATCCTGAGTTGTCCCTGGGGTAAAATGAAGCATTTTACCAAAATGCCAGTACTATGATGGGGATGGAGGTGAATTGACGTGATCCCAATCAATGGCATCTATGTCTAGATGCAATGACCATGTTGGATCGATCGGATTGTGGATGGGGGCGGTTAAGTCAATGGAGATCATGTTGATGAAATGATTTTGGTCTCCATTACCATGGGTGTGATGACTCGAACACTCTGGATGTTCTCTGTGCTTCGGATCTGGCTCTAGAGGTATTGGCATGAATGGATCGGCCCTATGTGCTGATAGGAGGACAGGGTCTACCCTCGACACTGATATCACCCTAGGGTCTCGGAGTGGAAGGTGCTCTTCGTATACCTGGAGCGGTGGATCCAACACTTGGTCCCACCCCGTTGGGTCTACGTACCACTCGTGCCCTGGCACTATGCCCATCTATTCAAATATGTCATTAATCTCCAAGGGGTATGGTTGTGGCACCTACCGCATGTGATTAAGATATGTCATTTCTGTTTCATCTTCGTAATCACTATCGGAGATCCAAAAGCCCTCGTTGGCTCCAACAACTATTTGAGGCATTACAGGCTCATCCTACTCGAGCAAATTAATCTGGCCCCATTGTGGTTGTTCCACTCTCCATGGGGGGACCTGATTCTCTTGACGCGGCACTGGCTCGATTGGAGCCTCTAGAGGGAACATTGTCAAGAGGCTCTCTTGATAGTCATTCATGGGGATCACTTGTGAGTGATCACTATCGGATTCGAAGGGATCATATGATGCTTGGTTCATATTCTGATTCATCCTTCGAAGATCCCTCTTGACACTATTTATACCTTCCTTGAAAGTGAGTCCCCAAGACTTTCGCCTCTCTCTAGCAAAGGAGAAGGGTTATTGAGGTTAACAAGGGTGGTTGTTGACCATGGGAGGTAATCTCCCAATGTATACATTGTGTTTGGGTTGGCATAAGGATCTGATGCCAATCCACCCTTGTTGCCTATCCCTAGGCCTTGCATGTTCTCCACCAAGATGTCCAAGGGTAGGGGGTGGTTGAACCCTACTCCCGACTTGTCATAAGGCATTTGGTATCTTGGCTGGCAAAGGACACGCACTCCTTGCTCATACCTGCCTAGCCCATATCCATGCCAATTGCATTGGCCAAGATATCTCAGAGCGAAGTCCGGGTTAGACAGATAGTTGACATCTTCTGCAAAGGGCTCTTCATCTTCGTCCTCTTGGATGCATGGCCCAGTACCATGATCAAGGCCCCCATACACAAAGTTTGTCTGGTTTGGCGGGTAGCCTAAAGGAACAATTGTACCGATGGGGAGGCGAGGTCTCCCCATGTCTTGCATGGACTCTAGCGTGGTCGTTGCTACAACATTCCACACCAGATACTCCCCCAGGCCCGTATTGGCCATTTCAACAGTGATTGTTGGTGATTGAGAGGGAGGGAACGAAAGCTCTTCCTGAGTCCACTCCATGTTGGGTGAACTAGGAGCCTCAACTTCCATTTTGCTAGGCATCTCTTCGGTAGAGATGGTTGATACTATTGGCAATGCCTCTTCTAGGGGTTGAGCCTCTTCCAGGGTTTGCTTCCCTTTGTCCTTCTATTTAGCCATGATAGGTGGCATTGTTGGTGAAGGACCGGATGATGAAGATGTACCTGGCTGGGGTTTTGATGGATTTATCACCAGTGGTGCTTGCAAAATCGGACCCTGTCTAGATGGATTTAACTAAAAATCCAAGTGCATCGATGGAAGGGTCGATTGCGGCATCAGCTACACCGCATTGCAATATTTGAAGGGTTCTAAGTCCATCGGGACTACATGTACTTCCCCTTCAAATGTATACTTCAAACACTGATGAGCTATCGAAGGGACACACTTCATGTCCCCGATCCATGGCCGCCCTAGCAAGATGTTATAAGCCATCTCACCTTCCAAAATATGGCACAATGTAGGTATCATCTTTTGTCCTACTTGAATGGGTAGGACAATTGTGCCAACTATCGAGCATATCGCATCATTGAATGCTCATAGTGTATAGGTGGAAGCCATGATGTGAGAGGCTAGCAACTTTAGATGTTTCAATGCTACTTATGGTAATGATGTTACTGGATGAGCCAGTGTCTACCAACACCCTCTTATACGGGATCCCATTGACCCACATGATAACGTGCAGGGGTGGATCTGCCATGTCATTAGACACTGATTTAACTTCATCCTCTCGAAAGGTGATGACTGGCTCCATGCATCATTTGACATGTCCCATGAAGTTGTTGAAGGAATTCGCTTCATGGGGCTGCAACTCGATGGCTTTCAATATCTCCATTAGAGCCTCCCGATGGGGTGTTGATTGTTGTATAAGCTCGTATATGGAGAGCCTAGCCGACGTGGTCCTCAAACTCTACGTGAGTTTGGTCCGAATCATGGCCGCGGGTCTAGGCAGAGGTAGCTGCATAGGGTGCTGTTGAGGTTGTGACGTCGATGGAACCTCTCTTGTGGCTGCCTCGGGGGCAACTCTTGGGTATCTCTTGTTCCTAGTCACTATGCTTATCATTCCTACATACCCTTGCATGGGGCAATTCTGTTGCACCTCATTGACTTGAAGGGGTTTTGCCTGTGCCTCATGGGCAGGCAAGGGGTCTTTGAAAACTCCCATCTATTGGTTGTTTGGCGCTACGGGGTTGTCCACTGCCAACGTCTTATTGTCAATCAGGTCTTGTATCAATCCTTTGAACTTCCAACATGCATTCAGGTCATGTCCCCTCCGCCTGTGGAACCTACAATACAAGTCCTCCCGGTATCCCTTAGGCTTGGGAGCATTGGGATCTATGGTTTGGATCTCTGGAAGGTTGATCAAGTTCGCCACTGACAAGCGGTCAAATAGGGAGTCTCTAGACTCTGTATAAGGTGTGTACTATCGCCTAGGGTGACGCTGCTGATTTTGCTCCTGCTTCTGGTTTTCTCTTTCATAATTATTAGGAGGCACTGCCTGATAGTTAGCCTTTTGAGGCTGTATTTCTTGTGCAGGCTTAGGGACATTTATAGCAACTTGATTGACCGTAGTGGGTTTCTGTTGCGTAGTCCCTATTTTTGTGTTCTTGTTCCATTCTTTCTTCTTAGGTTTGGCAATCTCGCCATCCTGTATCTTGATCTCTTCGATGATTCTGGCTTGCGCCAGAGCTTCCTCTAAGGTGGCATATTGCTGTAGCTGCAATAGCATAGAGATCGATCTCAAACAACTTCGTGAGAACATTTGTGTAAGGTCGGACATAGGAGGGAGGTAGGGTAGCTTGGAAAGTAGAGTCCTCCACCGATTCCCGTAGGCCACCATGGTCTCTTCCTCATACTGCCTGAGGCTGGCCAGGTCACTTAGTGACGCCTTCTTCTTGGTGTTAAAGGTGAAGCATTCGAGGAACGCATCCACTAACTGATCCAAGTTACTGATGTTGTGCTTCGACAATTGAGTGAACCAATCCGAGGTAGGGCCCATGAATGTGGTTATAAATGTCCTTAGCAACAATGCATCATTGTCTTGAATGCCAAAACATTGGCTCAGGAATCTGGTCACATGCTCTTGGGCATCCTCCTCACCCTTAAATATTGCCAACTGAGGCAGCTTAAAGTGTTCGGGGTAAGGGGGTGCAGGCACTGATGGATGCACAGGATGACTATGGAGTTGGCGTAACATGGGCTTTTGGGGCCCAGAAGCTTTGGTTTCCATAGACTCCAAACGCTCTAGCAGCGCTTTGTATGCATCGAAAGATTTAATCTCTTCCTCTTTAGTTTGCTCCCATTGTGGGTTGTGGGAGACTTGAGGCCTATGGGGGGTTGGCCGGATAGCAACCCCTCCACCTTGGTAGGGCATTTCGGCCCGCTCTTCTTCTTGTTCATACTCCTCGTAAGCTTCTTGAGGAGTCTCTGGATGAGACCTATGACCCTGGGTGGGTCCCCATGGAGGGTACCCATCGTTGTTTCGGGGAGTGGCCTCCCTCTCAGGTCTAGGGGGTCTCGGAGGCAACACTTGATAAGGTCATGGAGACCTATCTCGCACCAAGGGATTATGCCTCTCATATGGTTCCGCTCTTTGGGTGCGAGGGGTTGGAACCCTCTCAGGAACTGGGTTATGGAGCAGCTCATCTGTTTGGCACTGAATGCGCTCCTTGCTAAGGCGGTATAGATGCTCTAGCTACTGCTGATCTTGCTCAAGCCACGTGATCTGCGCTTGGCGGGTGGCATGTCTGGCGACTTCCAGGTCAATTTGTTCCACCATCTTGAGCCTAGGAGGCCTGGATGCCTCTCCTATGCATTTACCTCGGTCACGATGATCCGAGATCTCAATGGGTCACTTCCCTCTGTCGAGGTTGGCGGCATTTACCCGAGGCTCTAGCCTTAGTGGGTGACCATGGTACATAGCGGGTGTGGAAGCGCATGGCTCCCATGCTGTACATTGCTCTCGAGGAATGTAATGGTCTTCCTCATGCTCCCTTTCGTATGTGTGAAAGGGGTGGGCAGAGTTAGCTCACCCTGCTTGAAGAGCCCTGCGCTCTGGGGTTTGTCTATTGGTTCTAACAGTGATGGGGGGCAAAGGAGGGATGCCATAATCATGTGGCCTCTCCTCATGGACACTATGCCACTCTAGCACTTCATCGCACGGTGGCCACTCATATCGAGCTTCTAAGGGAGCTTTCTTGTCTATGTTGAGCGCCACGTGTAAGGACTCCTCCTGAAAGGGGCTATGATGAATGGGCGTGTCCCCCAAAGGGGTGTCCCTATAGTTCCATCTTGACATGGAATGATGCGGACTCTCTTGTGGGTCAGGCCGCCAAGGCGGTATGACCAAGTCCTTAGGGCTATAGCGGAGGTGACTTGTGCCCCCTTGTACACTTTTCGTAGCTTCTGCCCTTGATTGGGCTTGGCTACGGGTGTACACCATGGTGTTGTTTTTCTACAAGCTAAATAGATTTTTATCTCTTTTTATGATTTTTTTATGCTACACTAAATAGAAAAGAGCACACACACACACAAAGCAGTGATTATCTCGTTTAAAGATTAAAAGTGTGTCCTAAACCTGGTTTAGTGTGTTTTGTTTTTTTTTTTTGTTTTTGAAGGTTTTTGTAAAGAATGTTTAAATGCAAAATGAGGGCTCTTATGACTCCCAAAATTGGTCGCCCCTTCGATATACCATTGCCAGGCCGATATACCAACCTCTCTATATACCCGCCCTTACGTGAGGGAAACTATAGGTACGTGAGAGCAGATGGTACATGGAACATAGGCGGTACGGAAGGGGAATCACCCTGTTTATGACACCTACCATAGAAGACTTATCCTCGTGTGTTGGGAATCACCCTAGCTACACTCGGTCAGCTTTCATCAGGATTTACGTCTAGCAACAGTAGCGATCGGGGTTTATGAATGCAAAATTCAAGCCAAGGTGGTGATGAAATCCACCGTTGGTCTTGATCAAGGGCTGGGGTTTTACGACCAGCTCCTTGGTGTTTAATTTTCCACGTGGTGTGTGGGGTTCTTTTTATTTTGCATGAAACAAAATAAACATGCAGCAAAACCTTTCCTAAGCACGCAAAAAGAAACCAAAAAAATAGAAAAATAATAACAGAAAATGACAGGAAAAGTTTAGGACTCTTACCTCTTCTCTGCCCAAATCTGTCGGTTCTGAGTTTCTACCCGAAAACTTCATAGACTAGAATTCATCCTGGGGGAATGAATTATAGGACTGTATTCATCATAGGGTGGGGCGAATTCCCATTCGTCCCTGGGTGAGACGAATTACAGCTCTGTATTCGCCCTCTGATGGAATGAACAACAATCAGCATATGAAAACGTGGTACCTGCAAGCAAAAACAACCAAGTTTGGATCAGATATCTGATCTTAAAAATAGAGGACAAGGTCCCACCATGATCACCACTGAAAGCATGAGGATACGGAAGCAAAAAGGAAAGCGAAGATGCGATGCAAATAGAACCGAACTTAGCGCTAAATCCTAGGAATTTGAAAGTGCATGAAAAGAGGGAAAAGCATGAGTGAATCAAAATGAAACAAATGTGAATAAAGAAGACAACCCTTTTTATTGATATGTTTCACAACTCGGTTACAATGCGCATCCTCCCCTTCCAAGGGCTAGGAGCGTTTAAGTATGCGTTCTTGTTACATCCATGGGTGCCTTTCCTTCTTCCGCGTGCCCACATGTAAAATGGGTGGACCAAATGTCACCACCACTTGCATTGATGAGTCTTGACTCCTCGCTGCTCCTCCGATGTCCAAACCCTATGTTCAAAGGAACAAGAAATGGTCAGTAGCACCTACGGATAAAACAAAGCATGCAATCCCCAAGCCTACGATAAGTGAATGAGAAAAATGAATTAAACTATGACTAAAATGGATCCAAATGCTCTAAAAATTTGATAGGGGCATCAAGACACCACCAGGAAGGCCCTACAAAAAGAATAGTCGAGAAATTCCTCACCGATTTGAATTCGCTCCGGGGCGGGACGAATTCACCTGCAACAAAATGCCGAAAAGGTACTGTCCCAAATGTCCTACCTAGGAAGCTCCAAAAGACCTACAAACTTGGGGTTAGCTAATTGGGGGCATTTTGGGAAGACCCAGATGGTCATATTTTCCCAATTTGGCCTCCATCAATGGGAATTTGATGATGCTACCTGTAGATTAGTAGAAGCGAGCAAAGATAGAAATATGATCAAAATTGTTCAAAACGAGATGAAATTTAAATGACAACCTATCTAAGCATCATAGAATTGAATGCAAAAATGAAAGAAAGCAAGTCTACCATGGAATTCCCATCACTCCGAAGGGGGCGA
This sequence comes from Wollemia nobilis, assembly GCA_028583015.1. Lineage (NCBI taxonomy): Eukaryota > Viridiplantae > Streptophyta > Pinopsida > Araucariales > Araucariaceae > Wollemia > Wollemia nobilis. The sequence continues at coordinate 3,299,942 of JAQPPZ010016942.1, read as the reverse complement.
TTAGGACTGTGGCAGTGTGGGAGGGGGCGCCCATGGGGCAGGCCGCCCACCGTTTGAGGCCTGATTTCGGCACCAATCCACTTGGGATGGGTCCAAAACCTCTTGTGTGGTATTTTCAACAAATTTGGTGGGATATTGTGGCCAAATGTCAGGTTTTGGGCTCAAGATTCATCCTCCCAATAGTCACCCAATGACCTCCCCTCTAAAGGAGATCAAGGATGTGAAAGGCGCAAATCCAAAAGGTGTGAGGTATGACAATAAAATGACAGCACTTCGTTGCTCTAAAATGCTCCTTCTCTCTATATTTTGGGGTGAGGAAACTCACCAATTTATAGACCTGGAGGTCTCTTGAAATGGGCATGCAGAGGCACCACTTGGCAATCATGCCTCCCTAGGGGGAAGGAGATTCCTCCCTGAATAGGGACTTCATGACTGCCCTTGTAATTGCCTCTAATGCTCGAAAATGCTCACCCATACTCCCATGCGATGAAGGAAGCGTTGAGTGGCGGATCTGAGCTGCCATTTGTCAAGATTTGACTTTTTCCCATCAAACCTGCAATTCGCCCCACCCTGGAGCGAATCTAGAATTCGTCCCTGGGTGGGGCGAATCCTAGTTTGAATTCATTCCAGGGTGGAACGGATATTGAGCAAAGTGCTTGAAGGTGCCAAATTGATCTCTGACCTTCCAAAACTATTGTGAGAGTGGTTAGGACCACTTGTTTAACCTCTAGGGGCTGCCCTTGGGGCTGTGTGTGTCAAAGCGATCAGTGTTTGCAGTCACATAATCGGATTGGTGCTGTTTTGGTGTCTACATTTCCAACATGCATAAAGATCATGTCCCTTCTGTCGATGAAACCTACAATACAATTCTTTCCTATAACCTTTGGGTTTTGGCATGTTGGGGTCTACAGGTCGACTCTCTGGTAGGTTTATCAAGTTTTTCACTGACAAACGGTCAAACAAGGAGTCTTTAGACTCTGTAAAGGGTGTGAATTATTGACTAGGGTGATGCTACTGATTTTTCTCTTATCGATGATTTTATCTTTCATAACTGTCAAGAGGGACCACCTGATAGTTAGCCTTTTAGGGCTATGTTGCTTGTGTAGGCTTAGGCATGTTTATAGAACCTGATTGAATGCAGTGGGTTTTGGTTGCGTGGTCCCTGTTTTGGCATTTTTAGGCTACTCTTTCTTCCATGGCTTGGCAATATTGCCATCTTGTATCTTGATCTCCTCAATGATTTTGGCTTATTCCAGAGCTTCCTCAAGAGTGGCATATTTTTGCAGCTGCAATAGCATGGAGATCAACCTCAAACATCTCTTTGAGAAAATTTGGGTTAGGTCGGCCATGGGAGGGAGGTAGGGTAGTTTTGAAAGCAATGTCCTCCACCGATTTCCATAGGCCACCATGGTTTCTTCCTCATACTTCTTGAGGCTAGCCAGGTCGCTTAGTGATGCCTTCTTCTTGGTGTTGAAGGTGAAGCATTCGAGGAATGCGTCCACTAGCTGATCCAAGTTATTGATGCTATGCTTTGGCAACTGAGTGAACTAATTCGATGCAGGGCCTGCTAACGTGGTTGTAAATGTTCTTAGTAGTAAAGCATTATTGTCCTGAATGCCAAAGCATTGGCTCAGGAATCTAGTCACGTGCTCTTGGGCATCCTCCTCCCCTCTAAATATTGCCAACTGGGGCAGCTTAAAGTGTTCAGGGTATGGGGGTGCTGGCATTGACGGATGCACAGGGTGACTGCAGAGCTGGCATAAAGTGGGATTTTGGGGCCTAAAAGTCTTGGTCTCCATAGACTCTAAGCACTCTAGCAACGCTTTATATGCATCAGAAGATTTGATCTCTTCCTCCTTGGTTTGTTCCTACTACGGGTTGTGGGGAACTTGAGGCCTATGGAGGGGTGGAAGGATAGCACCTCCTCTACCTTGGTAGGGCATTTCAGCTCACTCTTCTCCTCATTCATACTCCTCATAGGCTTCTTTAGGAGTTCCTAGGTGAGACCTATAATCATTGGTGGGTGCCCACGGAGGGTGCCCATCATTGTTTCTAGGAGTGGCCTCCCACTTAGGTCTAGGAGGTCTCAGAGGAAACACTTGGTAAGGTCATGGAGACCTATCTCGCACCAAGGGGTTGTGCCTCTCATACAGATCTGCCCTCTTTATACGAGGGGTTGGAACCCTCTTAGGCACAGTTTTTTGGAGTAGCTCATGTATTTGACATCGAATGTGCTCTTTGCTAAGGCGATACAGGTGCTCCAACTGTTGTTGGTCTTGCTCAAGCTACGTGATTTGTGCTTAGCGGGTGGCATGTCTAGAAAATTCTAGGTCGATTTGTTCCATCGTCTTGAGTCTAGGAGGCCTAGATGCCTCTCCTACATATTTATCTCAGTTGCAATGATCCAATATCTCTATAGGTCGCTTTCCTCTGTTGAGGTTGGCATCATTCACCCGAGGCTCTGGCCTCAATAGGTGATCTTGATAGATAGTAGGTGCGGAGGCGCATTGCTCCCATGCTATGTATTTCTCTTGAGGAATGTAATGGTCTTACTCATGCTCCCTTTCGTATATGTGAAAAGGGTGGGCAGAGTTGGCTCACACTGTCTGAAGAGCCTTGTGCTCTGGATTTGGCCTATTGTTTTTTATAGTAATAATGGGTAGAGGAGGGATGATGTAATCATGTGGCCCCTCCTTATGGACCCTATGTTGTTCTAGCACTTCATCGTGCGGTGGCCACTCATAATGAGCATCCAAGGGAGCCTTCCCACCTAGGTTGAGTGCTACGTGTAAGGACTCCTCTTGAAAGGGTCTATGTTGAATGGGTGTGCCCCTCGAAGGGGTGCCTCTATAGTCCCATTCTGAAATGGCATGATGTGGACTATCTTGTGGGTCAGGCTACCAAGGTGGTATGACCAAGTCCTTGGGGCTATAGCGGAGGTGACTTGTGCCCCCTTGTACACTCTCTACAAATTTTTCCCATGATTGGGCTTGGATACAGGTGTACACCATGGTGATGTCTCTTTACAAGCTATGTAGGTTTTTATCTTCTTTATGATTTTTTTTTTTATTCTACACTAAACAAAAGGAACCACACAATCAAATAAGTGATTATCTCGTTTATATATTAAAGGTGTGCCACACAATCATAGTGTGTTTTGATTTTTGTTTTGAAATTTTTGTAAAGAACATGTTGTTGTACATGCAATATGATGGCCCTTATGTCTCAAAAAATGGCCGCCCCTTCAATATACCACTGCCAGACCGTTATACCAAACCTATCAATATACCTACCCTTACGTGAGGGAAACTATTGGTATGTGAGAGTAGAATGGTACATGGAACATAGGAGGTACAGAAGGGGAATCATCCTATTTTTGACACCTACCATAGAAGAATTATCCTCATGCATTGGGAATCACCCCAGCTACACTTGGTCAGATTTCATCAGGATTTATGTCTAGCAACAGTAGTGATCGGGGTTATGTATGAAAAAATTCAAGCCAAGGTGGTGATGAAATCCACCGTTGGTCTTGATCAAGGGTTGGGGTTTTACGACCAACTCCTTGGTGTTTAAATTACTATGTTTGTGTGTGGGGTTCTTTTTATTTGCACAAAGAAAGAAAAACATGTAGTAAAAATCTCCTGTGCAAGCAAAGAAACATGAAATGACAGAGACAAAAAATAGAAAATGACATAGGATGCTCAGAACCCCTACCTCTTCTCTACCCAAATCAGATGCCTCTGAGTTTTTGCTCTAAAACTGCACAGAGATATAATCGTCCTGGGGTGGGATGAATATTAGAACTGTATTTGTCACAGGGTGGGACGAATGCCCATTCGTCCCTAGGTGACATGAATTCGAGCTTCGTACTCGTCATAGGATGGTACGAGCAACAGTCCAACGCTTGAAATATTGACACCTGCAAGCAAAAACACACAAATTTTGATCAAAAATTTGATCTCAAAATCAAGGGACAATGTCCCACTATGATCACCACTGAAAGCACGAGGATACAAAAGTAAACAAAATGGAAATGTAATGCTAAGTCGTACGAATGAGAATGAATGAAAAGAGGGGAAACAAACGAACTGAAATGAGATTTAAATAAAATGTAAAAGTGCAGCCCTTTATTTTATTAATTTTCTCAAGATCGGGTTACAATATGTCTCCTCCCTTTTCAAGGGCTAGGAGCGTCGGACATAGTTTTGTTACACCACAAATGATACATTCCCCTTGAGGATATTCCTCATGCCCACATTGAAAATGGATGGACCAAACGTCACCATCGCTTGCATGAATACATTTATAGTTCCTTGCTGCCCCTCCGGTGTCGAGATCCTACATTTAGAGAAATAGTAAATGATTAGTAGCACCTATGGATGGAGGGAAACATGAGATCCCCAAGGCCTATGGTTAATGCATGCATAAAATAATTAAAACGATAACTAAAACATATTAGAATAAGCTAAAAATTTGATAGAAGCAAGAAAACATTACCAAGAACACACTACAAAAGGAACAGTCGATAAATCTAGCACAAATTTCTAATCACTTCGGGGTGGGACGATTAGGACTATCATAAAATGTCAGAAGGTGACCTCCTAAATGTCCCATCCAGGAGCCTTCAAAACACCTAAAAAGTTGGGGTTAGGAAAAACGGGGCATTTTGGAATGACCCAGAAGGTCGTATTTTGCAAATTCAGCCTTGATTGCCCTGTATTTGATGATGCTCCATGTATGTTAGTGAAAGCGAGAAATAATAAAATCATAGCCAAAACTCATCAGAATCACATGAAACTTGAATGGTAGCATATGTAAATAACCTAAAATAAAATACAAAACAAATAGTAGGGAAATATGCCACAAATTTCTAATCACTATGGGGTAGGGTGATTAGGACTACAGTAGTGCAGGGGGCGCTCAGGGGCAGGACGCCTGTCGTTTGGGGCCCGGGTTCAACACCAATCCACTTGGGATGGGTCAAAAACATCTTATGGAGTTGTGTTGGCAAATTGGGTGGGGTATTAAGGCCAAATATTTAGGTTTTTGGTCCATATTGCACTTCCAATAATCACCCAATAACCTCCCTTCCAAAAGAGAGATCAAGGATGTAAGAAGCACAAACGATGGGTGAGGATGTAATTTGGTAGCACTCCATTGCTCCAAATGCTCCTGCTCTATTATTTTTTGGGGTGATAAGACTCACAATTTTATAGACCTGAGGGTCTCTATGAATGAGCATGTAGAGGCGCCACTTGGTGATCATGCCTTCCTAGGGGAGAGAATATTCCTCCCTGATTAAGGGCTCCATGACTACCTCTATGACTTCCCATTTGAGCTCAAAAATGATCACTCACACTGCCATGCAATGAATGTGGAGTTAAGTGGTGGATATGAGCTACCATTTGTAAAGGTTTGATGTTTTTCCCATAAAACCTGTTATTCGCCTCACCCTAGAGCGATTGCTACTATTCATCCTGGGGTGGGACAAATACCAGTTTGTAATCGTCCCAGGGTGGAATGAATATGGAGCAGAGTTCCATGAAGGTGCCAAATTGACCTTTGACCTTCCAAAATTGCTGTGAGAGTGGTTAGGACCATTGTTTAACCTCTGGGAGCTACCCTAGGGGCTGTGTATGCCAATTCAGTCAGTGTTTGTACCTACATAATTGGATTGGTGCTGTTTTGGTATCTAAATTTATACACCTAAAATAGAAAAATATAAATGTTTCTTTTGCTTCATGCATATTTTTTTGGAATGTGTCTAACTATAAGGCAACAGATAAAATATTACTCAGCATACCTTCAAGGAATGTTCCTAGTTCCATTTTTATTTTGGAGGTTATTGTTTTTATTCCCATTGTTGGTAATTTGATTTTCTCTTGGAATAATTCTGGAATAGTTGTTGAATTTTCCGCATTGATGTTGTTATCCTAGTCACTAAATTATTCTGTATAATGAGTATTCATGCTCATGTGAATCAAGTGGAGGGTATTTTTCTTTTTGATATATATTTCCAAAATATTTTGAGCTTGTGAATCTAAGATGTTTTCTATTTTTTTCATAAATTATCCATTATATTTTCTAGGTCCTTGGTGGACTCATGCTTCCAAGGTAATGGATGTATGAGTAAGGTAGTGTGAACGTGTTTTCAAACTAACTAACCTATGGATCCTAACACTATAGTTTTGATACTCCCCGATAATGATGCCAAAATGATGAGAAGAAATTATGTTTTGAAAACAATCATTTTATTTTCATTAATTATCAATCCTGCAGTTCGTAAACTTATGAGTGCTATGCACAGTATAGTCCTGTAGTGTGGATAATGAGTCCCTCTGTGCTTATTGGTTTTGTGGGGGGACTCTTTCCTATATCTTTTGTTCATACAAACCTAATAAAATTATGTGTGGGAAAATAAATAAATAAGTTGCAATCTAAAAATAAGTAAACAACTAGAAATAAAAATATGACTGAAAGGAAATTACAAGTTTTTAAACACACTTGTAGAAATGAATAAAACAGTAAATTCACACTTGTAGAAATGAATAAAGTAGTAAATTCACACTTGTAGAAATAAATAAAGTGAGAAATTGCAAAAATAAATAAAGCATTAAATTTGCAAAAATAAATAAAGTAGGAAATAAATGGAAACAAAATAATATAGAAAAAATAAAATAAATATGAGAGAATTACTTCCTAGTGTGGGCTCACACTCCCATAGATGATCCACCCAGTTGACTATGTAAAATTCACTCTTTTAAAACACGCAAATGAGAATACTAGAAATTATTTTCTTAAATATATATACAGTACAATACAAGAATTTATAGACTCATTGAATCCTTCTTGGAAATGGTCTACAATATTATATAGAACACAACCAATCCTATTACGAAATAGCTTATTCTATTTTAATCATATGATACGATTTACTATGGTATTTTTATGCACAATTGTTATTTTATTCTATCAAAATAATGGTTGTTTAATTTTAATCATGCATAGCTTTATTAATAGAGTGGCCTTTAATCGTGCATAGGTAAGAATGATTATTCCTTATCTTTTTGCAAAAAAAACTTTAAAAATTGCATGGTCAATTGTTCAACCAGTCAACATTGAATTGGTCAACCAATCAACATTGAATTGGTCAATCGATCAATGATTGAATATAGCTCTTATGTTCTCATTGGATGTAGGTGAATTCCTATGCTAGGATACAAGCACCAGTATAGTTTTTGTCTATCACTAGCATATAGGAATCCACCTATCATTGGGATATAGATATAAGTTTTTCATTGGGATTCAGGTACTTGCCTATCACTGGGATACAGGAACCTACTTATCATTGATATATAGCCACATACCTCTACCATTCATCATAGTTATCTTCAATATGTCTTCATGCATTACCAGGTCTAAATGGGACATCGACTCAAAAATGCCAAATTTGTTGCAAAAACTTACATGTATGTACTTTTTCCACTAAAAACACTAGTCAAGCATAATATTTCATTTTCTATTAGATATATGCAATAATTATACAAATTACATTCCTAGTGTTAAATATGGAATATAATATCCCTTTAAAAAATGCATAAAATGAGCATTTTTTGTTTTCATCGTGTACTACCTCTACATATAGAATTGCTAGCAATGAATTTAAGAGATAAAGAGAAATTCCTAAATGTAGAACTAGTAGAAGCCAAAATGGAAAAATTGTTATTTTTGGAAGAATAGAGAGAAAATACCTACAACATCTTACAAGAACACCAAGCTATAGTAAAGCAATGGTTTGAGAAGAAATTTTCTCCCTAGTATTTTCAAATTGGAAATTTAGTACATAAGTGGGATGAAGACAAAAAAATATTGAAAAGCACAATATTATTGACTCATTTTGGTCCAGCCCTTATAAATTACTACAAAATTTGACTACAACGTGTTTGAGTTGGTAATCCCTGAAAACCATTTTTTTATTCCAACAAATGACAAACATTTAAATTACTTCACGTAGAATTTTTTTTCACAAAACTCTATTATATGTACATAGATATGTGAAACATAATAATACATGACAATATTGAATTGTAAGAAGTCGATTGGCTAAAGTAAAATCTGACATTTCTTTTTTGAAATAAAGTATATTGTTTAGAAAACATAGTAGCATTATCTCTAGCAAGCATACCGAAAGCACACTTATGTTTCAATGGATTGCAAGGCTAATATGAGTAGGAAAACAATGTACATGCATCCCTCAATATAAAATATGCTAACAGTCAAATTTGCATTATAAAGGAAAAACCATGTAGGCTCACTTCATGTGAACCAATTGTCAAGTGATTGAAAATTTTCTAATTTAAGGTATTCTAAAAATATTTAATGTATTCTAACGAACATTTGTGGAGAGTTTTGCACATGACTTATCACATTCAACTAGTCAAATTACAAAACCTACCATGACCAAAGCTTAACAACCAATGTTAGAGATTCAAAGACCCCTTTCAAGAAGATTTAAAAATAAAAAAGTAAAATAAGAAGGGAAACAAAGTGTAGAAAGAGTTGAAGTAGCTTCAATATTGAATGTATAAAATTGAATATATAGTGCTTACCTTAAAATCAAAGCATAAAAGTCTCAGTGATGCAACAAAGTAAATAGCTCTTAAGCTTTCACCTGATAGAATAGGGTTGACTACATGGCTCTCATTTTTTATTGGTTTATATACCTAAGTTTATTCACCCATACCCAAAATTGGTACTAGTAATGGAAAAGTACTATAATCCCCAGACCAAGGTAGTCTAGGATGTAGTAGAATAGGTTCTTTTTATATCTTATATATGCATTTTTAGAATATACTTGCACTAATGTATACCTAAAATTTCTGGTTCTTAAAACTAGAATAGATATTATTATGGTAACAATCTCAAATGTGGTTGTAAGAATCTCAAAAATTAACTTGACCAACAACTACACCATCCCCTGCCTAAACAAAACCTTCCTAAATGCCCACATTTGCCTAGTGAATTTAAGCATTAATAAATTTTCTCCATGTTGGCTATAATTTTTGGCTTAGAAACTAATAAATACATCCATTATTATTATATATCCATGGCCTATACCATCATAAATTCTTACAATTATGACTTGACTGGTCCTAACCACCTAAAAATATTATTTCCTTTGATTGGACCCAATTTTATTATGCAAGAATGCATGAACAACTAATAGATTTTTAAAACTCAAAGTATGGAGTATTTAGACATATATTAAATTTAGTTTCACTATTCCTATGCTATACAATAGATAAAATTTAATGTTTAATAATAACTAAGCAAAACTAGGAGGGAACTGACCTATTGGTAGTAGACTGTATTGTTACCATTACATAACCCACCCCAATTTGGGGACCCACATGAAATTTTTGTTTTGATCTAAATATTTATTACATGAAGGGTTTAAACTTGCTTGAATTGAATATTTTAAAGACTTGAATCTCATTTTGCATCGATTTCCTTTCAATATTTTATATGCTTAAATTTTGATTGCATTGATATTTGTTAAATGGCCTCAATAAAAAAATCTGTAAAAAATGCTTAGGTTGTTGCCTTTAACCATTTTATTTTATTGACTAAATGAATTTTAATCTCATTTTTAGCTAGAATTATTTTAAATTCTGTTTAAAAATAAATAAATTATATATATATATATATATATATAATATTATGCAAAATTAGAAAAATGACACAATCCAAGTTTGATATTTTGGGAAAATTAAAAACTCTTACTATTATCATTCCTCAATCTATCATAGGAGAAGTCCTTAATTACTTAAATTTTTAATAGCATAATTGTTTTATACTTCTACACTAATATGGTACATCAGGTTCATTTTGACATCTACCTAATAAGCTAGTGAATTTAAATTGTTGTCACTGAGATTCAACTTTGGTTGTGTTGGCAACTATTTTGGCCTTGTAATAGGTGGAGTTGGAAAGCTAGGATGTTTTGATGGTTGTCTATGGAAGTGGATCAATGAATTAAGTTTCTACTTCTTTTGGATCTTGTTTTGTTATTTTTAGACATATTTTGGTCTTATGATCTAGATGATAGATTCCATAGAATTCCACTATGTTTTCTAGACATTTAGTTTTTTCATGGTATTTTATACACCTAAAATATAAAAAGATAAATGTTTCTTTTGCTTCATGCTTATTTTTTTGGAATGTGTTTAACTATAAAGCAACAAATAAAATATTACTCAACATACCTTGAAGCAATGTTCCTAGTTCTGTTTTGATTTTGGAGGTTATTGTTTTTATTCCCATTGTTGTTAATTTTATTTTCTCTTGGAATAATTCTGGAATAGTTGTTAAATTTTCCCCATTGATGTTGTTATCCTAGTCACTAAATTATTCTGTATAATGAGTATTCATGCTCATGTGACTCAAGTGGAGGGTATTTTTCTTTTTGATAGATATTTCCAAAATATCCTGAGCTTGTGACTCTAAGATGTTTTCTATTTTTTTCATAAATTATCCATTGTATTTTCTAGGTCCTTGGTGGATTCATGTTTCCAACTTAATGGATCTACGAGTAAGGTAGTGTGAACGTGTTTTCAAACTAACTAAACTATGGATCCTAAAAATATAGTTTTGATACTCTCCGATAATGATGCCAAAATGATGAGAATTTTTTTTTTTTTAAAACAATTTTTTTTTCATTAATTATCAATCCTGTAGTTCGTAAACTTATGAGTGCTATGCACAATATAGTGTTGTAGTGTGGATAATGAGTCCCTCTGTGCTTATTGGTTTGGTGGGGGGATTTTTTCATGTATCTTTAGTTCATCCAAACCTAATAAAATTATGTGTGGGAAAATAAATAAATAAGCTGCAATCTAAAAATAAGTAAAAAACTAGAAATAAAAATATGACTGAAAGGAAATTACAAGTTTTTAAACACACTTGTAGAAATGAATAAAACAGTAAATTCACACTTGTAGAAATGAATAAAGAAGGAAATTCACACTTGTAGAAATAAATAAAGCGAGAAATTGCAAAAATAAATAAAGCAGTAAATTTACAAAAATAAATAAAGTAGGAAATAAATGCAAAAAATAATAAAGCAAAAATAAAATAAATATGAGAGAATTACTTCCTAGTGTGGGCTCACACTCCCATAGATGATCCACCCAGTTGACTATGTAAAAGTCACTCTTTTAAAACACGCAAATGAGAATACTAGAAATTATTTTATTAAATGTATATACAATACAACAGAAGAATTTATAGACTCACTGAATCCTTATTGGAAATGGTCTACAATCTTATATAGAACACAACCAATCCTGTTACAAAATAGCTTATTCTATTTTATCACATGATACAATTTACTATGGTTTTTATATGCACAATTGTTATTTTATTCTATCAAAAGCATGGTTGTTTAATTTTAAATAGCATAGATTTATTAATAGAGTGGCCTTTAATCGTGCATAGGTAAGACTGATTATTCCTTATCTTTTTGCAACAAACTCCTTAAAAATTGCATGGTCAATTGTTCCACTAGCCAACATTGAATTGGTCAACCAATCAACATTGAATTGGTCAATCGATCAATGATTGAATATAGCTCCTATGTTCCCATTGGATGTAGGTGACTTCCTATGCTAGGATAAAAGTACTAGTATAGTTTTTGTCTATCACTAGCATATAGGAATCCACCTATCGTTGGGATATAGATACCTATTTTTCATTGGGATTCAGGTACTTGCCTATCACTGGGATACAGGAACCTACCTATCATTGAGATATAGGCACCTACCTCTACCATTCATCATAGTTATCTTCAATATGTCTTCATGCATTACCAGGTCTAAATGGAACATCGACTCAAAAATGCCAAATTTGTTGCAAAAACTTATATGTATGTACATTTTCCACTAAAAACACTAGTCAAGCATAATATTTCATTTTCTGTTATATATATGCAATAATTATACAAATTACATTACTAGTGTTAAATATGCAATATAATATCCCTTTAAAAAATGCATTCTGTGCTCATCGTGTACTACCTCTACATATAGAATTGCTAGCAATGAATTTAAGAGATAAAGAGAAATTCCTAAATGTAGAACTAGTAGAATCCAAAATGGAAGAATTCTTATTTTTGGAAGAATAGAGAGAAAATACCTACAACATCTTACAAGAACACCAAGCTATAGTAAAGCAATGGTTTTAGAAGAAATTTTCTCCCTATTATTTTCAAATTGGAAATTTAGTACATAAGTGGGATGAAGACAAAAAAAATATAGAAAAGCATAATATTATTGACTCATTTTGGTCCAACCCTTAAAAAATTACTACAAAATTTGACTACAACGTGTTTGAGTTGGTAATCCCTGAAAAGCATTTTTTTATTCCAACAAATGACAAACATTTAAATTACTTCACGTAGAATTTTTTTTCATAAAACTCTATTATATGTACATAGATATGTGAAACATAATAATCCATGACAATATTGAGTTGTAAGAAGTTGATTTTCTAAAGTAAATTCTGACATTTCTTTTTTGAAATAAAGTATATTGTTTAGAAAACATAGTGGCATTATCTCTAGCAAACATACTGAAAGCACTCTTATGTTTCAATGGATTGCAAGGCTAATATGAGTAGGAAAACAATGTACATGCATCCCTCAATATAAAATATGCTAACAGTCAAATTTGCATTATAAAAGAAAAACCATGTAGGCTCATTTCATGTGAACCAATTGTCAAGTGATTGAACATTTTCTAATTTAAGGTATTCTAAAAATAATTAAGGTATTCTAACGAACATTTGTAGAGAGTTTCACACATGACTTATCACTTTCAACTAGTCAAATTACAAAACCTACCATGACCAAAGCTTAAAAACCAAGGTTAGAGATTCAAAGACCCCTTTCAAGAAGATTTAAAAATAAAAAAGTAAAATAAGAAGGGAAACAAAGTGTAGAAAGAGTTGAAGTAGCTTCAATATTGAATGGATAAAATTGAATATATAGTTCTCACTTTAAAATCAAAGCATAAAAGTCTCAATGATGCAACAAAGTAAATGGCTCTTAAGCTTTCACCTGATAGAATAGGGTTGACTACATGGCTCTCATTTTTTATTGGTTTATATACCTAAGTTTATTCACCCATACCCAAAATTGGTACTAGTAATGGAAAAGTACTATAATCCCCAAACCAAGGTAGTCTAGGATGTAGTAGAATAGGTTCTTTTTATATCTTATAAATGCATTTTTAGAATATACTTGCAATAATGTATCCCTAAAAGTTCTAGTTCTTAAAACTAGAATAGATATTATTATGGTAACAATCTCAAATGTGGTTGTAAGAATCTCAAAAATTAACTTGACCAACAACTACACCATCCCCTGCCTAAAAAAAACCTTCCTAAATGCCCACATTTTCTTAGTGAATTTAATATTTCATAACTTTTCTCCATGTTGGCTATAATTTTTTGCTTAGAAACTAATAAATACATCCATTATTATTAGATAGCCATGGCCTATACCATCACCAATTCTTACAATTATGATTTGACTAGTGCTAACCACCTAAAAATATTATTTCCTTTTATTGGACCCAATTTTAGTATGCAAGAATGCATGAACAACTAATATATTTTTTAAACTCAAAGTATGGAGTATTTAGACATATATTAAACTTAGTTTCACTATTCTTATGCTATACAATAGATAAAATGTAATGGTTAGTAATAACCAAGCAAAACTAGGAGGGAACTGACCTATTGACAGTAGACTGTATTGTTACCATTACATAACCCACCCCAATTTGGGGACCCACTTGAAATTTTGGTTTTGATCTAAATTTTTCTTACATCAAGGTTTTAAACTTGCTTGCATTGAATATTTTAAAGACTTGAATCTCATTTTGCATCGATTTGCTTTGAATATTTTATATGCTTGAATTTTGATTGCATTGATATTTGTTAAATGACCTCAATAAAAAAATCTGTAAAAAATACTTAGGTTGTTGCCTTTAACCATTTTATTTTATTGACTAAATCAATGAATGTTAATCTCATTTTTAGCTAAAATTATTTTAAATTTGGTGTAAAAATAAATAAATTATATATATATATATATATATATATATTATGCAACATTCAAAAAATGACACAATCCAAGTTTGATATTTTGGGAAAATTAAAAACTCTTACGGCTATCATTCATCAAACTATCATAGTAGAAGTCCTTCATTACTTGATTTTTTAATAGCATAATTGTTTTATACTTCTACACTAATATGGTACATCAGGTTCATTCCCACATCTACCTAATAAGCTAGTGAATTTAAATTGTTGTCACTAGGATTCAACTCTTGTTGTGTTGGCAACTATTTTGGCCTTGTAATAGGTGGAGTTGGCAAGCTAGGATGTTTTGATGGTTGTCTATGGAAGTGGATCAATGAATTAAGTTTCTACTTCTTTTGGATCTTGTTTTGTTATTTTTTGACATAGTTTGGTCTTATGATCTAGATGATAGATTCCATAGACTTCCACTATGTTTTCTAGACATTTAGTTTTTTCATTGTATTTTATACACCTAAAATAGAAAAATATAAATGTTTCTTTTGCTTCATGCTTATTTTTTTGGAATGTGTCTAACTATAAAGCAACAGATAAAATATTACTCAGCATACCTGGAATCAATGTTCCTAGTTCTGTTTTGATTTTGGAGGTTATTGTTTTTATTCCCATTGTTGGTAATTTTATTTTCTCTTGGAATAATTCTGGAATAGTTGTTGAACTTTCCCCATTGATGTTGTTATCCTAGTAACTAAATTATTCTGTATAATGAGTATTCATGCTCATGTGACTCAAGTGGAGGGTATTTTTCTTTTTGATAGATATTTCCAAAATATCCCGAGCTTATGAATCTAAGATGTTTTCTATTTTTTTCATAAATTGTCTATTGTATTTTCTAGGTCCTTGGTGGACTCATGCTTCCAAGGTAATGGATCTACGAGTACGGTGGTGTGAATGTGTTTTCAAACTAACTAACCTATGGATATTATAACTATAGTTTTGATACTCCTCGATAATGATGCCAAAATGATGAGAAGAAATTATGTTTTGAAAACAATCATTTTATTTTCATTAATTATCAATCGTGTAGTTCGTAAACTTGTGAGTGCTACACACAATATAGTTCTGTAGTGTGGATAATGAGTCCCTCTGTGATTATTGTTTTGGTGGGGGGATTTTTTCCTGTATCTTTAGTTCATCCAAACCTAATAAAACTATGTGTGGGAAAATAAATAAATAAGCTGCAATCTAAAAATAAGTAAAAAACTAGAAATAAAAATATGGCTGAAAGGAAATTACAAATTTTAAACACACTTGTAGAAATGAATAAAACAGTAAATTCACACTTGTAGAAATGAATAAAGCAGTAAATTCACACTTGTAGAAATAAATAAAGTGAGAAATTGCAAAAGTAAATAAAGCATTAAATTTAAAAAAATAAATAAAGTAGGAAATAAATGCAAACAAAATAATATAGCAAAAATAAAATAAATATGAGAGAATTACTTCCTAGTGTGGGCTCACTCTCCCATAGATGATCCACCAATTTGACTATGTAAAAGTCACTCCTTTAAAACACGCAAATGAGAATACTAGAAATTATTTTATTAAATATATATACAATACAACAAATGAATTTATAGACTCATTGAATCCTTATTGGAAATGGTCTACAATCTTATATAGAACACAACCAATCCTTGTTACAAAATAGCTTATTCTATTTTAATCACATGATACAATTTAGTATGGTTTTTTTATGCACAATTGTTATTTTATTCTATTAAAAGCATGGTTGTTTAATTTTAATCATGCATAGCTTTATTAATAGAGTGGCCTTTAATCGTGCATAGGTAAGAATGATTATTCCTTATATTTTTGCAACAAATTCCTTAAAAATTGCATGGTCAATTGTTCAACCGATCAACATTGAATTGGTCAACCAATCAACATTGAATTGGTCAATCGATCAATGATTGAATATAGCTCCTATGTTCCCATTGGATGTAAGTGACTTCCTATGCTAGGATAAAAGCACCAGTATAGTTTTTGTCTATCACTAGCATATAGGAATCCACCTATCGTTGGGATATAGATACCTGTTTGTCATTGGGAATCAGGTACTTGTCTATCACTGGGATACAGGAACCTACCTATCATTGAGATATAGGCACCTACCTCTACCATTCATCATAGTTATCTTTAATATGTATTCATGTATTACCAGGTCTAAATGGGACATCGACTCAAAAATGCTAAATTTGTTGCAAAAATTTACATGTATGTACATTTTCCACGAAAAACACCAGTCAAGCATAATATTTCATTTTCTATTGGATATATGCAATAATTATACAAATTACATTACTAGTGTTAAATATGCAATATAATATCCCTTTAAAAAATGCATAAAAATGAGCATTTTTTGTGCTCATCGTGTACTACCTCTACATATAGAGTTGCTAGCAATGAATTTAAGAGATAAAGAGAAATTCCTAAATGTAGAACTATTACAAGCCAAAATGGAAGAATTGTTATTTTTGGAAGAATAGAGAGAAAATACCTACAACATCTTACAAGAACACCAAGCTATAGTAAAGCAATGGTTTGAGAAGAAATTTTCTCCCTAGTATTTTCAAATTGGAAATTTAGTGCATAAGTGGGATGAAGACAAAAAATATATAGAAAAGCACAATATTATTGACTCATTTTGGTCCAGCCCTTATAAAATTACTATAAAGTTTGACTACAACGTGTTTGAGTTGGTAATCCCTGAAAACCATTTTTTTATTCCAACAAAAGACAAACATTTAAATTACTCCATGTAGAAATTTTTTTCACAAAATTATATGTACATAGATAAGTGAAACATAATAATCCATGACAATGTTGAGTTGTAAGAAGTTGATTGGCTAAAGTAAAAGCTGACATTTCTTTTTTGAAATAAAGTATATTGTTTAGAAAACATAGTAGCATTATCTCTAGCAAACATACCGAAAGCACTCTTATGTTTCAATGGATTGCAAGGCTAATATGAGTAGGAAAACAATTTACATGCATCCCTCAATATAAAATATGCTAACAGTTAAATTTGCATTATAAAGAAAAACCATGTAGGCTCACTTCATGTGAACCAATTGTCAAGTGATTGAACATTTTCTAATTTAAGGTATCCTAAAAATATTTAAAGTATTCTAAGGAACATTTGTAGAGAGTTTCACATTACAAAACCTACCATGACCAAAGCTTAACAACCAAGGTTAGAGATTCAAAGACCCCTTTCAAGAATATGTAAAAATAAAAAAAGTAAAATAAGAAGGGAAACAAAGTGTAGAAAGAGTTGAAGTAGCTTCAATATTGAATGGATAAAATTGAATATATAGTGCTCACCTTAAATTCAAAGCATAAAAGTCTGAATGATGCAACAAAGTAAATGACTCTTAAGCCTTCACCTGATAGAATAGGGTTGACTACATGGCTCTCATTATTGGTTTATATACCTAATTTTATTCACCCATGCCCAAAATTGGTACTAGTAATAGAAAAGTACTATAATCCCAAAACCAAGATAGTCTAGGATGTAGTAGAATAGGTTCTTTTTATATCTTATAGATGCATTTGTAGCATATACTTACACTAATGTATCCCTAAAATTTTTATTTCTTAAAAATAGAATAGATATTATTATGGTAAGTAACAACCTCAAATATGGTTGTAAGAATCTAAAAAATTAACTTGACCAACAACTACACCACCCCTTGCCTAAACAAAACCTTCCTAAATGCCCACATTTGCTTAATGAATTTAAGTATTCATAACTTTTATCCATGTTGGATATAATTTTTGGCTTAGAAACTAATAAATACATTCATTATTATTATATAGGGCCTATACCATCACCAATTCTTACAATTATGACTTGACTAGTCCTAACCACCTAAAAATATTATTTCCTTTGATTGGACCCAATTTTAGTATGCAAGAATGCATGAACAACTAATAGATTTTTAAAACTCAAAGTATGGAGTATTTAGACATCTATTAAATTTAGTTTCACTATTCTTATGCTATACAATAGATAAAATGTAATGGTTAGTAATAACCAAGCAAAACTAGGAGGGAACTGACCTATTGGTAGTAGACTGTATTGTTATCATTACATAACCCACCCCAATTTGGGGACCCACATGAAATTTTGGTTTTTGATATAAATATTTCTTACATCAAGGTTTTAAACTTGCTTGCATTGAATATTTTAAAGACTTGAATCTCATTTTGCATTGATTTCCTTTCTATATTTTATATGCTTAAATTTTGATTGCATTGATATTTGTTAAATGGCCTCAATAAAAAATTTGTTAAAAATGATTAGGTTGTTGCATTTAACCATTTTATTTTATTGACTAAATCAATGAATGTTAATATTATTTTTAGCTAAAATTCTTTTAAATTTGGTGTAAAAATAAATAAATTATATATATATATATATATATATATATATATATATATATATATATATATATATATATATAAATGCAAAATTAGAAAAATGATAATCCAAGTTTGATATTTTGGGAAAATTAAAAACTCTTACTATTATCATTTCTCAAACTATCATAGTAGAAGTTCTTAATTACTTGATTTTTTTAATAGCATAATTTTTTTATACTTCTACACTAATATGGTACATCAAGTTCATTCCGATATGTACCTAATAAGCTAGTGAATTTAAATTGTTGTCACTGATATTCAACTCTGGTTGTGTTGGCAACTATTTTGGCCTTGTAATAGGTGGAGTTGGCAAGTTAGGATGTTTTGATAGTTGTCTATGAAAGTGGATCAATGAATTAATTTTCTACTTCTTTTGGATCTTGTTTTGTTATTTTTAGACATAGTTTGGTCTTATGATATAGATGATAGATTCCATAGACTTCCACTATGTTTTCTAGACATTTAATTTTTTCATGGTATTTTATACACCTAAAATAGAAAAAGATAAATGTTTCTTTTGCTTCATGCTTAATTTTTTGGAATTTGTCTAACTATAAATCAATAGATAAAATATTACTCAACAGACCTTGAAGCAATGTTCCTAGTTCTGTTTTGATTTTGGAGGTTATTGTTTTTATTCCCATTGTCAGTAATTTTAATTTCTCTTGGAATAATTATGGAATAGTTGTTGAATTTTCCCCATTGATGTTGTTATCCTAGTCGCTAAATTATTTTGTATAATGAGTATTCATGCTCATCTGATTCAAGTGGAGGGTATTTTTATTTTTGATAGATATTTCCAAAATATCCTGATCTTGTGACTCTAATATGTTTTCTATTTTTTTCATAAATTATCCATTGTATTTTATAGGTCCTTTGTGGACTCATGCTTCCAACGTAATGGATCTACGAGTAAGGTAGTGTGAACATGTTTTCAAACTAACTAACCTATGGATCCTAAAACTATATTTTTGATACTCCCCGACAATGATGCCAAAATGATGAGAAGAAATTATGTTTTGAAAACAATCATTTTTTTTTCATTAATTATCAATCTTGCAATTCGTAAACCTATGAGTGCTACACACAGTATAGGCCTGTAGTGTGGATAATGAGTCCCTCTATGCTTATTGGTTTGGTGGGGGGATTTTTTCCTGTATCTTTAGTTCATCCAAACCTAATAAAACTATGTGTGGGAAAATAAATAAATAAGCTGCAATCTAAAAATAAGTAAACAACTAGAAATAAAAATATGACTAGAAGGAAATTACAAGTTTTTAAACACACTTGTAGAAATGAATAAAACAGTAAATTCACACTTGTATAAATGAATAAAGCAGTAAATTCACACTTGTAGAAATAAATAAAGCAAGAAATTGCAAAAATAAATAAAGCATTAAATTTGCAAATATAAATAAAGTAAGAAACAAATGCAAACAAAATAATATAGCAAAAATAAAATAAATATGAGAGAATTACTTCCTAGTGTGGGCTCACACTCCCATAGATGATCCACCCAGTTGACTATGTAAAAGTCACTCTTTTAAAACACTTAAATTAGAATACTAGAAATTATTTTATTAAATGTATATACAATACAATACAAGAATTTATAGACTCACTGAATCCTTCTTGGAAATGATCTACAATCTTATATAGAACACAACCAATCCTGTTACAAAATAGCTTATTCTATTTTAATCACATGATAAAATTTACTATGGTTTTTTTATGCACAATTGTTATTTTCTTCTATCAAAAGAATGGTTGTTTAATTTTAATTATGCATAGCTTTATTAATAGAGTGGCCTTTAATCGTGCATAGTTTAGAATGCTTATTCCTTATCTTTTTTCAACAAATTACTTAAAAATTGCATTTTCAATTGTTCAACCGATCAACATTGAATTGGTCAACCAATCAACTTTGAATTGGTCAATCGATCAATGATTGAATATAGCTCCTATGTTCCCATTGGATGTAGGTGACTTCCTATGCTAGGATACAAGCACTAGTATAGTTTTTGTCTATCACTAGCATTTAGGAATCCACCTATCATTGGGATATAGATACCTATTTGTCATTGGGATTCAGGTGCTTGCCTATCACTGGGATATAGGAACCTACCTATCATTGAGATATAGGCACCTACCTCTGCCATTCATCATAGTTATCTTCAAGATGTCTTCATGCATTACTAGGTCTAAATGGGACATCGACTCAAAAATGCTAAATTTGTTACAAAAACTTGCATGTATGTACATTTTCCACTAAAAACACCAATCAAGCATAATATTTCAATTTCTATTAGATATATGCAATAATTATACAAATTACATTACTAGTGTTAAATATGCAATATAATATCCCTTTAAAAAATGCATAAAAATGAGCATTTTTTGTGCTTATCGTGTACTACCTCTACATATAGAATTTCTAGCAATGAATTTAAGAGATAAAGAGAAATTCATAAATGTAGAACTAGTAGAAGCCAAAATGGAAGAATTGTTATTTTTGGAAGAATAGAGTGAAAATACCTACAAAATCTTACAAGAACACCAAGTTATAGTAAATCAATGGTTTGAGAAGAAATTTTCTCCCTAGTATTTTTAAATTGGAAATTTAGTGCATAAGTGGGATGAAGACAAAAAAAATATAGAAAATCACAATATTATTGACTCATTTTGGTCCAGACCTTATAAAATTATTGTAAAATTTGACTACAATGTGTTTGAGTTGGTAATCCCTGAAAACCATTTTTTTATTCCAACAAATGACAAACATTTAAATTACTTCATGTAGAAAAAAGTTTCACAAAACTCTATTATATGTACATAGATATGTGAAACATAATAATCCATGATAAGATCAAATGGAATTATTTTGAATGAAAAATCCTTATATTAATTAAGATTAAAACATACAAAAAAAGGAACACTCTATCTTGAAAGAGGGGCGGGAGGATGTCGATGGGCGGGAAGTCTGCAGGGGAGATCGGGAGTGGCGGTGGTTCGGTTCTTGGACGCAGCGGAGCAATCGGAGGGCATCATGATTTTGCGGGAGCGGAAATTCCCGGGCCCATTGAAGATGACTGGGCTAGCAACGGTTTTGGTCGAGGTAAGGACCCACCAGACAAAGGGGGTGGTGGGGCTCAAAAGTATTATGCCCAGGCAACGGCCTCAGAAACCCTAAATGAGTTTTTTACCAAAGAGTTGTTTTTGGTTGGGGATGAGCTGGACATCCCGACGAAAGTTCTTTCAAGCTTCATGGAGTTTGAGAAATTTACCCTAATAGGTAAATTCATTGGAGGCCGTCCTGACATGGAAACTATCCAAAAATGGGCAGCAAGCAAATGGAGGACTTCTGGGCATTTGGAGCTGGCGGCCCTATCCCAAGGTTTTTTTGCCATTAGATTGAAAAATAAGAAGGATTACTATAAAATTTTGGCTGGCGGGCCATGGTTTCTGGGCCGCAAAAGTTTATTTCTCAAGAAGTGGGACATGGATTTTAGTCTTGAGACCCAGAACATCAACATTGCCCCAATATGGGTTAGGCTCTCGAATATTCCCCTCTTTGGCTGGCATGAAAATGTCATAAGAGGTATTGCATGTTACATTGGGGAGTTGGTCACCATTGACCCTCCCACCTGAGCTCGAAAAAGGTTCGTCCAGGCCCGATTTTGCATTTTGGCATATTTGGAGGCAGAACTCCCAAATTCCATCACTCTTCGGTCTGGAGGCACCATTCTTCATAAACAAGCTATTGTATATGAAAATAGACCAACTTTCTACACCTAGTGTCGGTCCCAAGGGCACCTCCAGTCGTAGTGTCCTCTTCAAAAACTAGGAAAATAGAAACATGAAAATGGCAACCCCCTAGAGCACAAGGAAGATTAGGCAAAGCAACCAAATATTCCAGACGTGAAGGGCCATGTATCCCTAGGCCCCTCTAGAGACTGTGGTGGAATCTCTCAACCTGAAGAGAATCCCTCTCTCCAATCAGACCTCGAGCATCTTGAGGCTGACAACCAATAAGGAGAATATTCCCACTTGGAAAGCGAATTGTAGGAAGAGATGGAATGAACCCCTTCCCAAGTTTTGACTTAGGCTGTTCCTCTGCTCCAAGATACGGGTCATCTTGATTTTAGTCAGTCGCAAACACTGTTAGAAGATTACCTCTTAGGAAGGAGGGGTGAACAATCCGGTCACATTAGCCCCTGAAATACGAGGATTCAAAAGCAAAGTGTGGATTTTGGTAGTGAGAGGAAGAAGGGCTGTCCTCCTAACAAGGAAAGGTGAGACAAAGAGACTGCAACTAACATTGCAAATGGAACCCAGCATTTGCTGGTTCTGGATGACTATGACACACAGTCGAATGAAGCTCATGCATCAAAACCTCACCCTCAATAAGGAAGGGGAGGCAAGAAAAACTTCAAACTGTCCAGATGAAAGTCCTCTCATGGAATGTGAGAGGACTGAATGGTGCAGCCAAGAGAAGGTTAGTGGCTAATCTCCGTAGGAGGATTAACCCTTCTATCCTTATTTTGCAAGAGACCAAGCTTGATGCTATCTCCTCTGACAAAGTGACGAAGGCCATTTGGGATAGGGCAAATTTTTTGTCCAGCCCTGTAGTGGGAACAACGGGAGGACTCATGGTTCTGTGATACCCTTCAAGGTTTGAGGGCAGCTCACTGTCAACTTCCAACAGAATCATCAATGTACTATTCCAGTCCAAAAAATCCAATTTTTCTTAGATTCTATCCAACATTTATGCTTCCAATTCTTCCACAGAGAGAGCAAAAATGTGGAAAGCTATCTCTCTAATGAGGGAGAATTTTAGCAACTTTCCTTGGATTTTAGGGGGTGACTTCAATTGTCCCCTTCATCCTTTGGAGAAAAAAGGAGGGTCTGACCACTCCAGCCGCAGCTTGGAAGATTTCGGAGATTTTGTCTCTGCTAATGGCCTGCTTGACATCGAACTCAAAGGGGCTTCCTTCACATGGAGTAACAGAAGGATTGGGGGTGGTTTGATTCAAGTCAAACTTGATAGATTCTTAATTTCCCCAGAAGCCATTCCCATCCTTGGTGGGGCTATCCTTTTGGCTCTTCCAAGGATTGGGTCTGACCATAACCCTATTTTCTTTGAGGTGAATTATGGGCCTATTTTTATGACCCTTTTCAGATTTGAATCCATGTGGATTTCCCAGAAAGACTTCAAAGGATTGGTTTCAGTGTGGTGGCAATCGAAGGTGGAAGGAAGCACTCCTAAGAGGGTGGATTTAAAGCTCAAAATGGTCAAAGAAAAACTAAATATTTGGAACAAAGTGGTTTTTGGCAACATTTTTGAGTCCAAAAAATCCATCGCTAAGAACCTAAAGGCTATGGAGGAAAGGATGGCTACCGAAGGTTACACTGAGGGTCTCAGGGAGGAAGAGCGGAGCCTTTTGGTGGACTTTCATTCTATTCTTGCTAGGGAGGAAACGTTCTGGCGCAAAAAATCTCGTGACTTGTGGTTGAAGAATGGAGACTCCAACACGAGATTTTTTCATGCATCTACTATGAGGCCTAGAGGGGCCAAAAATATCATAGAAGTGACTTATAAGGATGGGCACATTACTAGGGAGATTGAGGAAATCAGGAGCGAAGCGGTTAATTTCTTTCAGGATTTGCTTGGCACTCCTCCAGATAGCAACCTCTAGGTCTAGAAATCTATGCTCACCAATTTTTTGACTAAAGTTCCCCATGAGGTAAGCATGAAAATTTTGGAACCTTTTTCCTCATTTGAGATTAAGGAAGCATTTTTCTCCATGCAACCAGATAAGGCCCTTGGGCCCGATGGTTTCCCTACCTGATTCTTCCAAGTCATTTGAGAGGTCGTGGGCCCGGATGTGTGTGATGCTATTCGGGTTATCTAGCGTCTAGATCTATCCACCCGAAACTCAATTCCACCTTTCTTGCCCTCATTACTAAGTCTCCTTCCTACAAAATTTTCTCTGACTATCGGCCCATTAGCCTGTACAATTTTTTTTACAAGATCCTTACCAAGTCTATAGCCAATAGACTCAAAACAGTCCTCCCCCTCCTGATTGATCCTTGTCAGGGAAGCACTGTCAAAGGTAGAAATATTATTTATGGTATTATCACTGTCCATGAGACCCTTCATTCTGCTTACCGCTCTAAGAATGCTGCTTTTTTTCTTAAGCTTGACATGAACAAATACTTCGACCGTGTCGACCAAAATTTTTTGTGTGTAGTCCTCCTCAAGTTTGGCTTTCATCCCCATTGGATTGACCTTGTCTATGTATGTCCACTCCCATTTTTTTTGTCTTGGTCAATGGGTCCCCAGATGGGTATTTCCAAAGCTCTAGAGGCCTCAAACAGGGTGATCCGCTTTCTCCCATCCTGTTCATTCTTCTGGCAGAGGTTCTGAGTTGGTCAATGAAAGAGGCTCTTTGGAAGAACAAGATTTTTGGCATCTTTCCAACTTCTAGAATTAATCCTGTCACTCATCAGCAATTTGTTGACGACACCCTCATTTCCACTGGGGCGTCCGTTACTCAAGCCAAGTCGCTCAAGAGGATCCTGTCCCATTATGAGCAAGTTGCTAGACAAAAGGTCAATTACATCAAGAGCAAAATTTACTTTATTAACACTCCTCTACACAGACAAATTTGGATTGCTAGAATTCTTGAATGCACTATTGATTCCCTGCCTACGTCCTATCTGGGGTTGCCTCTATCTTATAGCGGATGGGCCAGTGGGGACATGTGGAACATGATTCTTGTGTGCCTTCATAGGAAACTTGGCACTTGGAAGGGTAAACTCCTATCGCAAGCTGGGAAAGCCACCCTTACCAAATCCTGTCTTCAGGGGATCCCGACCTACTTCATTTCGGTGTTCATGCTTTCGAGTGTAGTCCACTCCAAGATTGAGAAGATTCAGAGGACCTTTCTTTGGTCTGGTAATGAAGATAAATCTAGACTTCCCCTTGTAGCCTGGGACAAGGTGTGTTCAAGGATAGATCAAGGCGGTCTGGGGTTGATAATATCAAGACTTATGAATCTGGATTTGATCGTGAAGCACGCTTGGAGGATTATGTCTAGCGACTCGGTGGAGTGGGTTACGTCGGTTAAAATGAAGTATCTTGGCCCCACCCCCTTCTTGGATGTTGAAACATCCTTTGTGGCATCGATATTTTGGAAATCTGTGCTCCAAACCCGGTATCTAATCAGTCTAGGAGCCCACTAGATTTTGGGTGATGGCAACTGCATTTCCTTTTGGAATGACATGTGGGCAACTGAAGAAGCCCTTGGGTCGAGGGAGGACCTCGTTGGACTGAGAATCTTGACCGACCCTAACGCCCAGCTCAGGGTGGTGGATCTCATTGATCGAAGCACCCATTTCCCTCGATGGAAGCTTACTATTATGGAGGGGTTTAATAATGAGATTACCTTCCTTGATAATATCCTTCAGTCAGTTTTAATTCCTTCTATCAGGAGGAATGACAAGATCATCTGGAGTGGTACGGAGGATGGGTGTTTCTCTGTTAAATCAGCTTATGAGCTTCTCACCACCAAGACTGTTCTGGACTACAGGTGGAATACTATTTGGAGGAAAGGATTTGTTCCTAAAATCAACTTCTTTGCATGGATTGCTTTCCACAATAAAGCCTTAACTATTGACAACCTTCACAAGAGAGGTTTTGCCTTCCCCAATAGGTGTTACTTGTGTTTAGCAGATTGTGAGACGAGGGATCATTTATTCTTGCATTGCCCATTTTCCAACTCTATTCTAAGTATTGTCCTATCCTCCTTCTAGATCCTTTGGTGCTCTCCTCGATCCCTTAGAGATGCTTTTCACCAATGACCTAATCCTTTCAAGGATCCCAAGCTCTACTTCCTCCTCGAGGCCTACTTCCACCATTTAATTTGGAAAATTTGGTTAGAGAGGAATGCCAGAATATTTGGCAGAGCTCCTAGAGTGCCCCATTCTATCGCTCAAAGGGTGTTATCTTATGCCATTGAGAATTCTATTGCAGTTCCCAATCCCTGTCCCCATCTTTTGAGCAAAGAAGCTATTCTCAAAATGATGAATCTCTGGCTATTTTTGGAGGTTGTTAAAGGGCCCTGTAGAAGGAATTTTGTGTGGACCAAACCCCCCATGGGGTGGATTAAATTAAACTTTGATGGAGTTGCTAAGGGGAATCCTAGGCCCGATGGCGCTGGTGGGGTTGTCCATGATCATGACAGGAATATTGTGATGGCCTATTGTGAAGATTTGGGATCCTAGACGAATCACTATGCTGAAGCCCGAGGCACTCTGAATGGTATTCAGATTCTCTCTAATGATCCTAGGCCTCTTATCATTGAGGGTGACTCGCTTAACATCATGAATTACCTTATTGGTACCACAAATTCATCTTGGAAAGTCTACAACATCATCCTTGAGGCTAGATCTCTTCTCTCCTATCGCTGTAGATGGGAAGCAAATCATATTTTGTGAGAAGGAAATTGTGTGGCTGACCACATGGCCAATAAAGGGCTCTTGACCATGTGCCTGATTGTGTGGTAGTATTGCTTCCCATCCAAGGTGGAAAGGTTGGCTAGGGCAGACATCCCTTCCTGATGTTTTCCTTGCACAATTTTTGGAAGGCCCATTCCGACGTGTTTTGGGGTGGCATGGCAAAGAAGCTACTGTTCGTTCCTGGTAGATCTTCCCAGCACCTGTGGAAAGTCAAAAATGTGGAGAAGGATGTCCGTCCACAACACATCCCATTGAACACGGAGAGCGACAAGGAGAGTCACGGTAATTCTCTCCTGGACTTGGCTGCTTCCATTCTTACTTCTGTCAACTCCATGATTTCTATCCTGAAGCAGAACTAGAAGTACTCTAATTCGGGAGGATAGGAGGATCGTGATTAGCAGTCCATGGTGTCTGTCTCCTTGTTTTCAACCTCTTTTTGGGTTTCTCTCGGGTCTGTCCTGTTTTCTTTGTTGTTGGGTCTCTAGGCCTAAAAGCCCTTTTTGCTGTTTTCAAGTCTGCAGCATTAGGATGGCTTTATTTTCATTTAGGTTTATTGTTACAGCCAAGAGGTATGATGCATCATTATAAAGTTGGCTAATTTTTTACATAAGTTTTTGGGATCCTCTATAAAAACCCACTGTTAATTTATTATAATAATTACCAAAAAAAAAAAAAATCCATGACAATATTGAGTTGTAAGAAGTCGATTGGCTAAAGCAAAATCCGACATTTCTTTTTTGAAATAAAGTATGTTGTTTAGAAAACATAGTAGCATTATCTCTAGCAAACATACCGAAAGCACTCTTATGTTTCAATGTATTGCAAGGCTAATATGAGTAGGAAAAAAATGTACATGCATCCCTCAATATAAAATATGCTAACAGTCAAATTTACATTATAAAATAAAAACCATGTAGGCTCACTTCATGTGAACCAATTGTCAAGTGATTGAAAATTTTCTAATTTAAGGTATTCTAAAAATATTTAAGGTATTCTAACGAACATTTGTAGAGAGTTTCACACATGACTTATCACATTAAACTAGTCAAATTACAAAACCTACCATGACCAAAGCTTAACAACCAAGGTTAGAGATTCAAAGACCCCTTTCAAGAAGATTTAAAAATAAAAAAGTAAAATAAGAATGGAAACAAAGTGTAGAAAGAGTTGAAGTAGCTTCAATATTGAATGGATAAAATTGAATATATAGTGCTCACCTTCAAATCAAAGCATAAAAGTCTCAATGATGTAACAAAGTAAATGGCTCTTAAGCTTTCACCTGATAGAATAGGGTTGACTACATGGCTCTCATTTTTTATTGGTTTTTATACCTAAGTTTATTCACCCATGCCCAAAATTGGTACTAGTAATGGAAAAGTACTATAATCCCCAAACCAAGGTAGTCTAGGATGTAGTAGAATAGGTTCTTTTTATATCTTATAGATGCATTTGTAGCATATAATTGCACTAATGTATCCTTAAAATTTTTATTTCCTAAAACTAGAATAGATATTATTATGGTAACAATCTCAAATGTGGTTGTAAGAATCTCAAAAATTAACTTTACCAACAACTACTCCATCCCCTGCCTAAACAAAACCTTCCTAAATGCCCACATTTTGTTAGTGAATTTAAGCATTCATAACTTTTCTCCATGTTGAATATAATTTTTGGCGTAGAAAATAATAAATACATCCATTATTATTAGATAGCCATGGCCTATACCATCACAAATTCTTACAATTATGACTTGACTAGTCCTAACCACCTAAAAATATTATTTCCTTTGATTGGACCCAATTTTAGTATGCAAGAATGCATGAACAACTAATAGATTTTTAAAACTCAAATTATGGAGTATTTAGACATCTATTAAATTTAGTTTCACTATTCTTATGCTATACAATAGATAAAATGTAATGGTTAGTAATAACCAAGCAAAACTAGGAGGGAACTGACCTATTGGTAGTAGATTGTATTGTTATCATTACATAATCCACCCCAATTTGGGGACCCATATGAAATTTTGGTTTTTATCCAAATATTTCTTACATCAAGGTTTTAAACTTGCTTTAATTTAATATTTTAAAGACTTGAATCTCATTTTGCATCGATTTCCTCAATATTTTATATGCTTAAATTTTGATTGCATTGATATTTGTTAAATGGCCTCAATAAAAAAATCTGTTAAAAATGCTTAGGTTGTTGCATTTAACCATTTTATTTTATTGACTAAATCAGTGAATGTTATTCTCATTTTTAGCTAAAATTCTTTTAAATTTGGCATAAAAATAAATAAATTATATATATATATATATAAATAATAATAAAACTATGCATAATTTAAATAATACTATTATAATCTTTAGCACGAAAAATTTAGATCTCTATATTAATTTTTATTCACTAATAATCATAAGGTTTAAGCCCTTTTTCATTCACACAATAAAATGTATTCCATTAAAATATTGCTATGAATAAGATTATTAATTTTACTTAGATTTAATGCTATTAATTCTAATACAATCAATTAATCTAGATGTTCCCAAAGTTTTTAAAAGACTAAGATAAAAATAAATAAATCAATGCTATTTTACATTAGGTTAACCCATGTATGTAAATAAATATGCATCAAAGCCAAAAAATTATTATGCATATAGGAGACATTAGACCAAAGCCTAGAAGGTACTAAAATGACATCCTATTAGATGAATAAATCTATGGTTTAGAATAAAATTTGAGAAATCTATGGCTCACACTTAGCCGAGTGATACTAGGTCAAAGTTGAGAGAATTTAGTCGTAGTTAGGAAGCACTAAACTATGAATTTATTCGCTAATAAATTAATGGCTTTGAAGCAAAGCTAAAATATCTAACAACTTGGAAGCAAAGCTAGAATAAATTAGGTCAGAGCTAGGAGAATTAAGTTAGAGATGGGAAGAACTAAGCTATAATTTTATTGGCTAAAATATGGATAAGCAATAGCATTGCATATTCAAGATAATTTCAAATTGAAATCTAAATAATATCATAAAAAAATTAAAGGTATATTAATCAAGAGCAATAAATATTAGATGTTAATGACTAAGAGACTTATTGAAATATTAATGGCTAAACATATTGAGATTGGATTTAATACCTTAACATTAACATTAGAATATAACTTCATTATTAAATTAAAAGCAAAAAATACTTTGCATAGGATTAAATGAAAAGGTATTGAACCCTAGCAAATGAGCTTAAGTAGTAATTTTAATACTTTGACATTAAAATTAGAAGGTATTTTAATGTTAAAACTAATAATTTAAACCTAAAAAGGAAATTAAAACCTTATAAAATCAAGTAATAAAATTTAATAATCACCAATGTTAGTAGCAATAATAATAATGAGGAAATATTTTCTCTCATATGAAAGAGGATCTAGAAGATATATATGGTAAAAATATTTGTAACTACATGAATTTATTGGATAACTAATTGAGCTAGAAATATTTAGAGATAGGCCCTAAGAATTTAGAGGCTTTAAACCTCTTTAAAGCTAAACTAAAGGCTTATTACTTAGGTGTTGTCAGGAAAAAAAGACTATGTGGTTTGTAGTAGAACTGAAGAAAACTTATGATATTTTGGATCCTGTTGTATATAATGGTTTCTCTTGGAATAGAATTTCAGATAAGGGAGCTATTCCTAAACTATAGATTTTTCTTTAGGAAGTAGTCCATAATAAGATCCTAATAGTGGATAATATTAAGAAGAGAGGTTTTTAGTTACCTAATAGATGTATTTTATGTAAAAATGTAGAAGAATCAGTGGAACACATCTTCTTGTAATGTCACTATGACCTAAATATTTTCTAGCTCCTCACTAACCAAGATGAGCATCTATTAGGTGATGCCTTCTAATATGGTTTTGTGGTTACAATAGTGGGAGAAACCATTTTTTTAGTCCTTGTCTTAATGTAATTTGGAACTTGATTCCATTTTATTTTGTGTGGGGAGTATGGTTAGAGAGGAGCACAAACCTTTTTAGAGGAGATAAAAGGTCAACAATGAGATGTTTTGGAAGTATCACCCACTTTTAGAGGAGAATGTTGAATCTATGAAGTACTCTATCAAGCTAGAGAATACTAAAGAGACTATGATAACTAAGACATGGAATTTAGAACGGTGGAGAGGCAAATGCTCAAGTTAGAACTAATATAAAACGGCAACCATATTGAGATGAATGGTTGAAATTAAAATTTTATGGGGCATCCAAAGGTAACCTAGGTAAATCTAAAGTAGGAGCAATTTTAAGGTATAATAAAGGTATATTGGTGGGGGTTATCCTACAAGTTTTTGGGAATTACTACTAGTCATAAAGTTGAAGTTAATGCTTTATATCTGTGTGTAGAGCTAGCTAAGGATTTAGGTGCTAAAAATGTTATCTTTGAAGGATACTCCTTGAATATTATCAATATTTTGAAAATGAGAGAGAATATAATTGGTAATTGATTACATTGTGTAATATATTAAAGAAATTGTAAAGCATTTTTAAGAAGTTGAATTATTTCACGTATTTAGAGAAGGTAATAAACCCACAGGTTGGCTAGCAAACTTTGGTGCCATTAAATAAGAGGATAGGAAATGGATCCCCCCAAGGGTGGTCAATGAGGACTTAGAAAAGTTCATGAGGGAGGATTGCAACTAATTTGGGTCTAGGATGGATAATATTTGTCTTGCATCTAGGGGATTTTTGGCTACTTGTGCTTGGTAGCTACGTAGTTGATGGATTGATCTTGTGTTGTAAAAGCGTTAAGACCCTTTCAAATTTTTCTTTTTACCCTAATAAAAAAATAACGAGAAAAAAAATAAATAAAGGAAAATAATAATAGTATAATAATGAGAAAGATAATTAATTTTTAATATTTTTCCACCAAATAAAATTTAAACCAATTTTCAATTTTATTCTATGATTACAAGTGATAGGACCAAAAAGTGAGAGTTGAAGTCAAAATAAAAGCTAAAAAAATATTCATTGAATTTGGACCTAATATTTACCACTTGGTGCATGACAACTCAACATACATAGCTTTAGAGGGAAGCCACCAAAGCATTTAAGGATCCATGGCTGAAATTGAAGATCAAAATCAAGAAAAATTATAGATCACATCATCTATCCACGTAGTTGAAGATAACTAAAATACAAGTGTAAAACACTAAAATACCACTATAAAGCACAAATAATTTGAAATTGTAAGGCTATAAATAGCCATTTAGATATCATTCCAAATGGTCATATTCCACTTTAGTAATAGATATTTAGAATTTTCTTTTCTTTCGTAGTTGGTGGACATCTGCACCCTTCTCATTGTACTTGGAGAATTATCCTTGCAATCACCTGATGTTAGCAAGTATGATATGTAATGGTTGATTATATTATCAATACAATATACTAGAATTCTTGGTTGCAAATATGCATGTTGATGGTTTTCTCATTTAAGTCAATTCTAGTGTATTGTTTTTTTTTCCTTTAAGATGGTACCACTTGAACCACAAATTGTGCAAACACTAGTTGAATGAGAATAGGTACAATTCAGAATTAATACTTCAATAGATTGAGTTTAAATATTCAAGAATGCAATGGCTTATTTTCCTTATTTATTTAACCCTTTTATTGTCAATTTTATTTGAAATCTTCTTAGAGTAGGAGTATATTATTTGGATTTCATCTCTAAAGCTCATTTTAAGTAATATATTTTGTAAATTTTATAATAGAAATTACTGTGTGCTATAATTTTCATGATAATGATGCAATGTACATGATAAGTTCATAATTTTAAGGTAGCAAGTCTAGAATATTGGTTTTTATTCATTTCTTTAAAGAAATATTTGATAATTAAGAGATCAATTAAATTAGAACTATGTTAAACAATGAATCGGTACTCACCCCTATAATAGTTATATATAACCTCTAAATTATCCACCAACCTTCCCTTTTATTCCTTTTATTTAATATTTTAAAATAGCATAGGCTATCACTCTAGCCTTTGGGGATCAATGTTCCCTCTCAAGAGAAAATAATTATTGTTCTAATAATTGATGTATGTTGGAAATTGTGATGATGTATCACTCAACAAACTAGACACACAAAATATAGGCCCTCAACTCCTATGATAAGTTTAATAGGCAATTCTTGTGATTGACATTGAAAATGATATATGGATAAATGCCTTGGTTATATCAAGAGGTAGTATAATGGATCTACATCCCTTAACAAGAGTTTTGATATTGGTAATTTTTGAAGGAGGGCACTATAATAAGAGTACGTGGTTTCAAGGAAGATCCCTTTCTACTTTCATATTATGTTGCAGATTAGATTTTTGGGATAGAATTCTATTGATAGGTATATGAGATAAACACATATTTTGGCATAGGTATCAACAAGGTGGGCACATATGATGTACCCTTAAGCTTCGAGCCATTACATCAAATAGGTGAGGATAATGCGAGGTTCTGAAAGCCATAATTTAAATGCTTCAAGCTACAATTATTCCCTTGCAAATGGAATTATAACCTAGAGGGTAAATTTAGGACTAAGTTAATTTCATTAAATATTTTTGAACTTTTGGAATTCAAACATGTTCCATGATCTAAAATTGAGAAATTCTAAAATAATCTAGAGGAGGAGGTAGATTTATATATAAGTAAGCTACAAGAAAGTCCTTTAAGATATCACTATGATATAATAATGTTTTTTGAGATAGCTAACAACAAAGACCAAGTCTTAGATAATAAGCTTATAGGAACGATGAAAGAGAAGACGGGTTGGCCAATGCCCAAAATCATAGAATGGTAGATCTTTATATTTGAATGCAATGTGCAAAAATCAAAGTATTTGTTTGAAATGGATAAGACATTTTTAAATAAATAAAATAAATATATCAATACTTCCATTCCCAAAGATGAAAAAAATGCCATTCTAATAAAAGAAATGATGTTGAAGAGTACAATATTTTTTGAAGAAGATTAGGCTAGTGAGCTAATTTGTAATGAAGAAAACTCTAAATAAGAGGAGTTATTCATAAAAATAAATAGATTCTAAAGTATTGAAAAAAGTAACTCTAAGAGAACAATGACCCTTATAAGGAATCCTGACTTTCCATCGAGATATCCCTTCCCTCTCACTAGTTGAATTACATGGAAAATACTCAATAGGAGCTAAAATGATTAAAAATATGGGTTATGCCAGGGATGCTTGGAAAATACATAATCAAGGATGCTTAATCACTCACACATAGAATTAAGAGAACATGATCTAGGCATTGGATCCAATATTGCTCAACCAAAAAAGAAGGATACTCTTCAGTTTCTACTTGAATCATCCAAGCCCTCAATTCATTCAAAATATATACTGGTATCTTAATCCACAAAATAAATATAACACATTGTAGAAGACAATGGTGAAGCAAATATAAGCTTAAGTGAATATCTATAGCTTAAACATGGACAAAACCAAGTGGTAGTTGAATTTAATATTAGCTATTCAAACAAAGAAGCTTCCCACATTAAGATAAAATACTTTGATCCCTCAAATCAATTGAAGGAACAAAAAAAAAATATATAATTCTCCCTTTTGAGTTAGTAAGAGAAGGAGGCAAAAACAAGTAAATTCTAGAGTACTATTATAGCATCTCACCAAACTACCATACTAACTTAGAAATAATCTTAGGCATAAGGAATAGGTATGTCACCTCAAATCCTCGTTACTCTTTCCTCTTCCCCATATCCACTAAATCATACCTCTCCACAATAAATTATCCAAGAATAAGTAGCACCAAATCCATATCCCACCACATCCATATCTTAACTTCAAACTCACACAAGTGCTATTATATTAACTCAACAATTCCCATTATCTTTATTTTGAATTCTTCAATCTATATTCATTATAATACCATATTTTAGCCATCTAGCCTTAGGTATCCTAAATAAAATAAAACAAGCATATCAAAATAATCAAAAATTCATGGAAGATATACTACT
The DNA here is from genome assembly GCA_028583015.1 of Wollemia nobilis. Lineage (NCBI taxonomy): Eukaryota > Viridiplantae > Streptophyta > Pinopsida > Araucariales > Araucariaceae > Wollemia > Wollemia nobilis. Next base: position 3,264,811 of record JAQPPZ010016942.1, on the reverse strand, counting down.
AAGTAAATAAAAAAACAAGGCACCACCAAGAGTGATGAGCATAGTGGATACAATTATGAATAAACAATTAAGAGCAACCTTCATCCCAACTATAAACAAGCTTGATTCTCATATGGCACAAGTGAACTATAAAGTGGTGTTGCAAGAAGTTGATATTGCTATGGTATCACTAGAGGATACTTTATATGGTTCTCAAACTAAAGTTAGTATGATTTACCTTCAAGGGGCCAAGTTAGAAATAAAATGTAATAATATGAAGAAGAAAGTAAATTGCCTAAAGAAAACACTACAATAGGATCAAAATGTGAGAATTTTTTGTTATTAAAGGTCAATTAGTTACAATGAGATCTCATGGAAGCTCCAAATTAAAGCAATTGCAACAAAGATTCAGTATCTAAAGGATAAAATGAAGAAATAACAAGATCCTTGCCTATCTTGGAAATCATTAATACAACTTAAGAAGGAGAGTTGGAATAAAACCCTTCTAAAGTCCATGGAATCATACTCGATCATGGACTATATGATTTTCAACCTATAAGTCATGAAATTGACATATTAATCTCATAGAAACTCAAGATAAGATAGATAACAAAATAGAGTAGACAAAATCCATTGTTAAACTTGCAAAAACAATATTTGACCCACAACTAGAAATTATTATAAACAAAGTCTGCAATGGGGTAATATGCATGGTCTAAGATATAATAAAAGGTAACCAAATATTTCAATAGAGATGGGAGATGATTGGTAAACTAAGAAGAATGTTAGAAAATATGATGGTTCAAGCAAATAAAATTAAATGTCTTAGGTTTCCAAGTTTTTGGATAAAAATGATAATTTTTGTACTATTAAGCAACTTTAGGTCTAGATCAAATTATTTCCAATAATGAAGAAGAATTTTATCAATGGTCAGAACCTATTGGATAATCCTAGGTTTTTTAATTTTGTATAGTCTAGCCATAGTATAGGAAAAAATCTAGGAGCTAACTAGGAGGTATAAAGATACCTCATACAAAAGGGCCTACTAATTGAAATTAATTAATGCTAAGGTTAAAAAAATATATGTTCAACTCCAAAGTCTTGTAAGATAGCTTGTTAAGTACTATAGGCAACAAAGAGTGCCTTGGATGATCAAGGGAATAATGGGGATGCATAAGAAAAATAATTGCAAGAGACATACATAACACAAAAAGAACATGATGAAGCAGTTGGAAGCTTGAGAGTTGAATCTTGTCAAAAAATAAATGATACACAAGCAAAATAAAAGGATGTACAAAGTCTATAGTATGACACCTTAGTGCCTTGATGGTGAAAGTGATGAGTGTTAAAACAACACAAAGTTTATGCAAGTTTAATACATTTTCCATCTATAAATTTATGGAAATATATGTATTTTGGTAATCATTGTGTCTTGATTGTATGATTTATGAATGAATTTGATCGATAATTATAAAAATGATTTATGCTTGTGTTTTATGCAAAAGTGTGCAAGTTTCTATGTATTTTGGTAGGAGAACATTGTGGGATATTTGTAAGATAATGATACGGCAAAGCACAGACTAGATGACAAGTGTGGATGGACCAGCTATGAGAATAATGCACTAAGGAGACTCATGGATGCACGCTATAGAAAGGTGCTATAAAATACAACTACAAAAACTATTACAAAAATCATCTATGGAAATACATTATAGAAAGGATATTGATTGGGTCAAACCATCCAGTGGATTGTTGTGCCACATCCAGTGATAATATAACATCCGTATAAGGCATATATAGTAAGCACAATTGATTGACATGTTAGCATTGTGCACAAGATTTTATATTTATTTATTTTTTTTATTTGTGGAAAACATCGCAAAAGGGATGCCACTTTCGGGTAAGACCCAAGGACGCAGGGGTATCCATTCCACCAAAAATTCCCAAGACTCGAACCTGGCCTACCACCTTTGACATACTAAAGGAGCAAACAAACACACAAAACCAATTTTAAAATAATTAAATAACAACAACAATAATAAAATAAAATAAAAAATATGCTCCTTGAGTGTGTCAAAAACAAAAGCACAACCAAACACGCACAATAATATAAAATAAACCACAACATAAACCACATAGAAAAACACAAGAACCACATAACAAAACACAAACAAGACAAAAACAACAAAACACTACAAATACATAACCCAAAAAAAACATGAAAAATAAACACAACCAAAACCTAAAAAATAAAAAAAATAAAAATAAAAAACAACCAACAACAGACAATAAAAGAAAAAAAAACCCATAGAAAACACTCACACATAAAGACATGAAATAACACAAACAAAGAGAAACCCAAGAACAAGAACGAAAAAAAAACACAAGAACAATAAAAAAAAAAACACAAAACAACAAAAACACATGAACAACAAAACACAACACAAAGAACACAAAAACAAAATAAAACAAAACAAAAGAACTCACCCACCTTAAAAAACTAAACAAAAAAATAAAAAAATAAAAAAGAAAAAAAAATAGAACATAACAAGGACCTATCTAGACCAGAAGACTATTAAGGAAAGAATCAATGGAGGAAACAAAATAAAGAATAGAATGAGCTAGGGAACTAAAAAAACTGAATGAACCAAAGAGAAGCAAAAAAAAGGAAAAGAAGCAAGAAGAAACTAGGTACCTTCAGAACTTGAGCCATCCAAATAAATGATAGAAAGAAGAGCTTCCCTAATTTGAGAAGCCCACCATATAGGAGGGTGGCCATAACAAGTAAGATCAAATTTGACAAATCCCAATTAGCTAAAGCATCAACACTCTTGTTTTGATCTCTGACCACATGATTGTAATCAAATTTCAAAAATCCCATCTGGATTAATTGAATCTTTTCAATATTTCTTTTTATTCTTCAATCCACCTTATGATTCTTAAAAGGAGTCTTCAAGAGATTAATCATAAGTTGAGATTCATACTCAACTAACACCTTTTTCCATCCAACCTTAGTAGCCTCCTAAAGGCCTCTGAGGATACCATACCCATCAGCAAGGTTATTGGAAAGAATACCCAAATTCTTAGCAAAATTAAAAACTAGGGAGCCATTTGAAAGTCTACGAATTCCTCCGATAGTAGCTTTTCCAAGGTTCCCTCTAGAGGCTCCATCAGTATTGACTTTACCAAAATACTTTGGAGGAGGTTGCCAATTTCTAGTCATATCCATATTACTAATACTCACATTCCCTTTAATTTGGTTGCCCTTAGAAGATTTAATATTCAATATTTGCATCACTTGATCCCATCTTTGGTGGGAGTTTTGGGGGTGATTAAGGAGTTGATGGACTGATTCAACTAAGTTTGCTATGGTCTTTTGCTAAATATAGTGAATATCCTTCCTATCTTGATTAAAAATTTGGCTATTCCTTTCATTCCAAATATTCCAAAGAAGAATGGTAGAACCCATCCAAACTAACTTCCTAATAAAATGATTAGCACCCTCTTGATTAGGCCAATACCTCCAAATATGTTCAAAAGTAAAAACATTGGAACATTGTAAGCCAATTAAAGTGGCCATTCTCTTCCATAGCTCAGAGGCTAAAGTACACTCAATAAAAATATGGTCAATATTTTCTACATTCTCTTCACACATTTCACATCTAAAACGGCCATGAAAACCATGCTTCATAAGTTGCTCACTAGTAAGCACCCTACGATGCAATAAAATATAATTAAAGAACCTCACCTTAGGCCAAAGCATTTGAGCCCACAATAGAGAAAATATGTCAGAAGAATGGTTGGGATTATTATGGCATAAGGTCAAATAACCTTGAGTAACTGAATACTCACCCTTAGTAGCGTTGTTCCATCTAAAAATATCTTTTTCATGGGACAAAATAGGGATCTCATATGAAGGATTCCTTGGATATCTTGTGTTTGCCTTTATAGGATTTGAATAGGCCAGTCCTTAATAGGGATCCAATATCTACCAACCTTTGAATTACTAGTATGGTACCGAAAGTAATTAGCAACCTTTATCCAATTAGCTCGGTGAAGCTCCTCCATCCAAGGCCTCCAATCGGGAAACTGAGTTATCAAAGGATTGTGACCATCCCAAGAATCTGTCCAAAAATTTACTTGTTGACCATTATGAATGATCCAAAATATTTTTTTCTTTATCAAATCCTCACCAGTATTAAGAAATACTAAAATGGGAGAACCTTTGGTAGGAAGTTGATAGCGAACAAGGTCTTCAAGAATTTTGTTCTCAGCATATTTAGCATGAAGATTATTGGCCCAAAGAGCATTGGGGTTATGCAACATCCTCCAATATAATTTAGCAACTAAAGATTTTTTGTTATTAATATAATACTAGAATCGTAACCCCCCTTCACTCTTAGGAAGACATAAAGTATCCCATTTCACCAAGGCCTATTTTCTTTTCTCCTTAGTACCACTCCAAAGGAAACGATGACTGATTTGATCCAATTCTTGAAGAACAACCTTTGGGATATTCAAAAAGGAAGAAACATAAATAGGAATATCTTGAAGGACTGATTTTACCAAGTTGATTCTACCCCCAGAAGAAAGCCACTTGTTGGTCCACTTTCCAATTTTCTTCTTTACTTTGTCCAACAACAAATTCCAATCTTTATTTTTTTGCCTTTGAATATTTATGGGAATACCTAAATAGGTGATTTGAAGAGAGGTCTTATTATATCTTAATTTATCCAAGACCATGGATTCTTGTCTAGTAGAGTAGTGAAAGAAAAAACTTTAGATTTGTCTTCATTGATCAACTGCCCAGTAGCCTTAGAAAAATAGCTATGATTTGCTTAATATTAGAAGCTTCCTTAACTGCAACTTTACCTAAAAGAGTAGAGTCATCCACAAATTTATTATGAGAGATAGGTCTAGCTCCATGAGCAATGGTAACTCCCTCAAGGGTTTTGTTTTCCCTCTTTTTGGTTATAGTCCTACCCAAGAATTCAACAAGAATGATGAATAAATAAGCGGATAACGGGTCACCTTGCCTAATACTTTTGGAAGTTGGAAATGACTGAGAAGGCCTGTCATTGATAAGAACTAAGTAGGAAACTAAAGAGATACATCCCATAATCCAATCCATCCAATACTTAGAGAAACTAAATCGCCTCATGTAGACACCAAAACAACACCAATCCGATTATGTGACTGCAAACACTGATCGCTTTGACACACACAACCCCAAGGGCAGCCCCCAGAGGTCAAACAGTGGTCCTAACCACTCTCACAGTAGTTTTGGAAGGTCAAAGATCAATTTGGCACCTTCAGGCACTTTGCTCAATATCCGTTCCACCCTGGGACGAATTCAAACTAGGATTCGCCCCACCCAGGGACGAATTCTGAATTCGCTCCAGGGTGGGGCGAATTGCAGGTTTGACGGGCAAAAAGTCAAATCTTGACAAATGGCAGCTCAGATCCACCACTCAACGCTTCCTTCATCGCATGGGAGTATGGGTGAGCATTTTCGAGCGTTAGAGGCATTTGCAAGGTCAGTCATGAAGTCCCAATTCAGGGAGGAATCTCCTTCCCCCTGGGAAGGCATGATTGCCAAGTGGCGCCTCTGCATGCCCATTTCAAGAGACCTCCAGGTCTATAAATTGGTGAGTTTCCTCACCCCAAAATATGGAGAGAAGGAGCATTTTAGAGCAACGAAGTGCTGTCATTTTATTTACATACCTCACACCTTTTGGATTTGCGCCTTTCACATCCTTGATCTCCTTTAGAAGGGAGGTCATTGGGTGACTATTGGGAGGACAAATCTTGATCCCAAAACCCGAAATTTGGCCACAATATCCCACCAAATTTTCCGACAATACCACACAAGAGGTTTTGGACCCATCCCAAGTGGATTGGTGCCGAAATCAAGCCTCAAACGATGGGCGGCCTGCCCCATGGGCGCCCCCTCCCACACTGCCACAATCCTAATCGCCCCCTTTCGGAGCGATGGGAATTCCATGGTAGATTTTCTTTATTTCATTTTTGCATTCAATTCTATGATGCTTAGATAGGTTGTCATTTGAATTTCGTCTCGTTTTGAACAATTTTGATCATATTTCTATCTTTGCTCGCTTCTACTAACCTACAGGTAGCATCATCAAATTCCTATTGATGGAGGCCAAATTGGGAAAATATGACCATCTGGGTCTTCCCAAAATGCCCCCAATTAGCTAACCCCAAGTTTTCAGGTCTTTTGGAGCTTCCTAGGTAGGACATTTGGGATAGTACCTTTTTGGCATTTTGTTGTAGGTGAATTCGTCCCGCCCCGGAGCGAATTCAAATCGGTGAGGAATTTCTTGACTATTCTTTTTGCAGAGCCTTCCTGGTGGTGTCTTGATGCCCCTGTCAAATTTTCAGAGCATTTGGACTTGTTTTAGTCATAGTTTAATTCATTTTTCTCATTCACTTATCGTAGGCTTGGGGATTGCATGCTTTGTTTCATCCGCAGGTGCTACTGACCATTTCTTGTTCCTTTGAACATAGGGTTTGGACATCAGAGGAGCAGTGAGGAGTCAAGACTCATCAATGCAAGTGGCGGTGATGTTTGGTCCGCCCATTTTACATGTGGGCACGCGGAAGAAGGAAAGGCACCCATGGATGTAACCAAGAACGCATGCTTAAACGCTCCTAGCCCTTGGAAGGGGAGGATGCGCATTGTAACCGAGTTTGAAACATATCAATAAAAAGGGCTGTCTTCTTTATTCACATTTGTTTCATTTTGATTCGCTCATGCTTTTCCCTCTTTTTCATGCACTTTCAAGTTTCTAGGATTTAGCGCTAAGTCCGGTTTCTTTGTTTGCATCGCATATTCGCTTTCCTTTTTGCTTCCGTATCCTCATGCTTTTAGTGGCGATCATGGTGGGACCTTGTCCTCTATTTTTAAGATCAGAGATCTGATCCAAACTTGGTTGTTTTTGCTTGCAGGTACCACGTTTTCATACGTTGATTGTTGTTCGTTCCATCAAAGGGCGAATACAGAGCTGTAATTCGTCTCACCCAGGGATGAATGGGAATTCATCCCACCCTAGGATGAATATAGTCCTGTAATTCATTCCACCCTAGAATAAATTCTAGTCTGTGAGTTTTTTGGGCAGAAACTCAGAACCGATAGATTCGGTCAGAGAAGAGGTAAGAATTCTGCACTTTTCCTGTCATTTTTTGTCTTCAGTTTTTCTATTTTTTTGGTTCCTTTTTTTGCGTGCATAGAAAAAGTTTGCTGCATGTTTATTTTGTTTAATGCAAAATAAAAGGAACCCCACACACCACGTGGAAAATTAAACACCAAGGAGCTGGTCGTAAAACCCCAACCCTTGATCAAGACCAACGGTGGATTTCATCACCACCTTGGCTTGAATTTTGCATTCATAAACCCCGATCGCTACTGTTGCTAGACGTAAATCCTGATGAAAGCTGATCGAGTGTAGCTGGGGTGATTCCCAGCACATGAGGATAAGTCTTCTATGGTAGGTGTCATAAACAGGGTGATTCCCCTTTCGTACCGCCTATGTTCCACGTACCATCTGCTCTCACGTACCTATAGTTTCCCTCACGTAAGGGCGGGTATATAGAGAGGTTGGTATATCGGCCTGGCAATGGTATATCGAAGGGGCGACCAATTTTGGGAGTCATAAGAGCCCTCATTTTGCATTTAAACGTTCTTTACAAAAACCTTCAAAAAAAAAAAACAAAACACACTAAACCAGGTTTAGGACACACTCTCAATATTTAAACGAGATAATCATTGTTTGTGTATGTGTGTGCTCTTTTCTGTTTAGTGTAGCATAAAAAAATCATAAAAAGAGATAAAAATCTATTTAGCTTGTAGAAGAGCAACACCATGGTGTACACCCGTAGCCAAGCCCAATCAAGGGCAAAAGCTACAGAAAGTGTACAAGGGGGCACAAGTCACCTCCGCTATAGCCCTAAGGACTTGGTCATACCGCCTTGGCGGCCTGACCCACAAGAGAGTCCGCATCATTCCATGTCAAGGTGGAATTATAGGGACACCCCTTTGGGGGACACGCCCATTCATCATAGCCCCTTTCAGGAAGAATCCTTACATGTGGCACTCAACATAGACAAGAAAGCTCCCTTAGAAGCTCGATATGAGTGGCCACCATGCGATGAAGCGCTAGAGCGGCATAGTGTCCATGAGGAGAGGCCACATGACTATGGCATCCCTCCTTTGCCCCCCATCACTGTTAGAACCAATAGACAAACCCCAGAGCATAGGGCTCTTCAAGCAAGGTGAGCTAACTCCGCCCACCCCTTTCACACATACGAAAGGGAGCACGAGGAAGACCATTACATTCCTCGAGAGCAATGTATAGTGTGGGAGCCATGCGCTTCTGCACCCGCTATGTACCATGGTCACCCACTGAGGCCAAAGCCTCGGGTAAATGCCGCCAACCTCGATAGAGGGAAGCGACCCATTGAGATCTTGGATCATCGCGATCGAGGTAAATGCATAGGAGAGGCATCCAGGCCTCCTAGACTCAAGATGGCAAAACAAATTGACCTGGCAGTCACCAGACATGCCACCCGCCAAGCCCAGATCATGCGGCTTGAGCAAGATCAGCAGTAGCTAGAGCATCTATACCACCTTAGCAAGGAGCGCATTCAGCGCCAAACAGATGAGCTGCTTCATAACCCAGCTGAGAGGGTTCCAACCCCTCGCACCCAAAGAGCGGAACCATATGAGAGGCATAATCCCTTGGTGCGAGATAGGTCTCCTTGACCTTATCAAGTTTTGCCTCCGAGACCCCCTAGACCTGAGAGGGAGGCCACTCCCGGAACAATGATGGGTACCCTCCGCGGGGACCCACCCAGGGTCATAGGTCTCACCCAGAGACTCCTCAAGAAGTTTACGAGGAGTATGAACAAGAAGCAGAGCGGGCTGAAATGCCCTACCAAGGTGGAGGGGTTGCTATCCAGCCACCCCCCCATAGGCCTCAAGTCTCCCACAACCCACAACGGGAGCAAACTAAAGAGGAAGAGATTAAATCTTTCGATGCATACAAAGCACTGCTAGAGCATTTGGAGTCTATGGAAACCAAAGCTTCTGGGCCCCAAAAGCCCATGTTACGCCAACTTCATAGTCATCCTATGCATCCGTCAGTGCCTGCACCCCCTTACCCCGAACACTTCAAGCTACCTCAGTTGGCAATCTTTAAGGGTGAAGAGGATGCCCAAGAGCATGTGACCAGATTCTTGAGCCAATGTTTTGGCATTCAGGACAATGATGCATTGTTGCTAAGGACATTTATAACCACATTCGTGGGCCCTACCTCGGATTGGTTCACTCAATTGTCGAAGCACAACATCAATAACTTGGATCAGTTAGTGGATGCATTCCTCGAACGCTTCACCTTCAACACCAAGAAGAAGGCATCACTAAGTGACCTGGCCAGCCTCAAGCGAGTATGAGGAAGAGACCATGGCGGCCTACGGGAATCGGTGGAGGACTCCGACTTTCCAAGCTACCCTACCTCCCTCCTATGTCCGACCTTACACAAATGTTCTCACGAAGTTGTTTGAGATCGATCTCTATGCTATTGTAGCTGTAGCAATATGCCACCTTAGAGGAAGCTCTGGCGCAAGCTAAAATTATCGAAGAGATCAAGATACAGGATGGCAAGATTGCCAAACCTAAGAAGAAAGAATGGAACAAGAACACAAAAATAGGGACTACGCAACAAAAACTCGTTGTGGTTAATCAAGTTGCTATAAATGTCCCTAAGCCTACACAAGAAATACAACCTCAAAAGGCTAACTATCAGGCAATGCCTCCTAATAATTATGAAAGAGAAAACTAGAAGCAGGAGCAAAATCAGCAGCGTCACCCTAGGCGACAGTACACCCCTTATACGGAGTCTAGGGACTCCCTATTTGATCGCTTGTCAACGGCAAACTTGATCAACCTTCCAGAGATTCAAACCATAGATCCTAATGCTCCCAAGCCTAAGGGATACCGGGAGGACTTGTATTGTAGGTTCCACAGGCGGAAGGGACATGACCTGAATGCATGTTGGAAGTTCAAAGGATTGATACAAGACCTGATTGACAATAAGACATTGGCAGTGGACAACCCCGTAGCGCCAAACAACCAACAGATGGGAGTTTTCAAAGACCCCTTGCCTACCCATGAGGCACAGGCAAAACCCCTTCAAGTCAATGAGGTGCAATAGAATTGCCCCATGCAAGGGTATGTAGGAATGATAAGCATAGTGACTAGGAACAAGAGATACCCAGGAGTTGCCCCCGAGGCAGCCACAAGAGAGGTTCCATCGACGTCACAACCTCAACAACACCCTATGCAGCTACCTTCGCCTAGACCCGTGGCCATGATTCGGACCAAACTCACGTAGAGTTTGAGGACCACGTCGGCTAGGCTCTCCATATACGAGCTTATACAACAATCAACGCCCCATCGGGAGGCTCTAATGGAGATTTTGAAAGCCATCGAGTTGCAGCCCCATGAAGCGAATTCCTTCAACAACTTCATGGGACATGTCAAACGATGCACGGAGCCAGTCATCACCTTTCGAGAGGATGAAGTTAAATCAGTGTCTGATGACATGGCAGATCCACCCCTGCACGTTATCACGTGGGTCAATGGGATCCCGTATAAGAGGGTGTTGATAGACACTGGCTCATCCAGTAACATCATTACCACAGCAGCATTGAAACATCTGAAGTTGCCAACCTCTCACATCATGGCTTCCACCTATACACTGCGAGCATTCAATGATGCGATATGCTCGATAGTTGGCACAATTGTCCTACCCATTCAAGTAGGACAAAAGATGATACCTACATTGTGCCATATTTTGGAAGGCGAGATGGCTTATAACATCTTGCTAGGGTGGCCATGGATCAGGGACATGAAGTGTGTCCCTTCGATAGCTCACCAGTGTTTGAAGTATACATTTGAATGGGAAGTACATGTAGTCCCGACGGACTTAGAACCCTTCAAATATTGCAATGCAGTATAGCTGATGCCGCAATCGACCCTCCCATCGATGCACTTGGATTTTTAGTTAAATCCATCTAGACAGGGTCCGATTCCGCAAGCACCACTGGTGATAAATCCATCAAAACCCCAACCAGGTACATCTTCATCGTCCACTCCTTCACCAACAACGCCACCTATCATGGCTAAATAGAAGGACAAAGGGAAGCAAACCCTAGAAGAGGCTCAACCCCTAGAAGAGGCGCTACCAATAATATCAACCATCTCTATCGAAGAGATGCCTAGCACAATGGAAGTTGAGGCTCCTAGTTCACCCAACATGGAGTGGACTCAGGAAGAGCTTCCGTTCCCTCCCTCTCAATCACCAAAAATTACTATTGAAATGGCCACTACAGAGCTGGGAGAGTATCTAGTGCAGAATTTTGTAGCAACGACCATGCTAGAGTCCATGCAAGACATGGGGAGACCTCGCCTCCCCATCGGTACAATTGTTCCTTTAGGCTACCCGCCAAACCATACAAATTTTGTGTATGGGGGCCTTGATCATGGTACTGAGCCATGCATGCAAGAGGATGAAGATGAAGAGCCCTTTGTAGAAGATGTCAACTATCTGTCTAACTTGATGCCAGGAATCCACATGATCCAGATTGAACCATCCTCGGATAAGTTCTCTCGAATCCATGATCATCTGAAACATGCCAATTTGGGGTCCTTGTTCTCCCCTACTCCCATTAATAGCAACACAATGCTATTCTTACAAGTTCTCTCCCACTCAACGTTTGCTAGGGATGAACTTCAAGAGGGATTGGTTGTTCATACCATCGAGGCTTCCGATCAGCAGGATTGGTATTCACCCATAAGGGACTACCTCAAGTTAGGTAATCTCCCGCTTGGATTGACGCATGCCACAAAATGAGCATTCAAGCAGAAAGCGGCTAAGTATGTCTTGTTAGGAGACATTTTGTACCGTCGTAGCTATGAAGGAATCCTCCTTCGTTGCTTGGACCAGCAAGAGTCCACTTGGGCGATCGCCCAAGCGCACGATGGTACATGTGGTGGCCACTTCAGTGGTATGGCCATCGCAAAGCGCATTCTTCGCATGGGCTATTATTGGCCATCTTTAGAGCGAGATTGTTGCGCATATGTCAGGAAGTGCGTGAAGTGTCAACATCATGCTAATTTGACACACGTACCTTCCCAGGCCTTGTAGACGATCCAGTCGGCTTGGCCATTTTCATAGTGGGGCTTAGATCTAATCGGAAAGATCTCCCCTGCATCGTCAGGTCATCACATGTTTATCATAATGGCCATAGAGTATTTCACCAAGTGGGTGGAAGTAGTTCCGCTTACCTCTACGATAGGACCCCGCATTGTGGAGTTCATTTTGCATAACATCATATGTCATTTTGGTATTCCATCCAAAATAATCTCGGATAATGGGACGTCATTCAAGAACAAAGACGTGCGTGCTTTGACCACAAAGTACAAAATTCAGCATAGTTTTTCGACACCCTATTATCCGTAGGCAAATGGGCAAGCAGAGGCGTCAAACAAAATGCTAGTTGCTATCCTTAAAAATACCATCGTAGACAGTCATAAGGATTGGCACATCCAAATCCCACTTGCCCTATGGGCTTATCGCACTAGCATTCGGACGCCCACTAGGGCAACTCCATTTTTGCTCGTGTATGGCTCCGAGGCAGTCATGCCTCTCGAGTTGGAAATTCCTTCCCTACGCATATCAATGCAAGAGTTCATCGATGATGACACTGCATGGGAGGCCCGGTTAGACCAGCTTACGTTGCTTGATGAACGACGCGTTAATGCTCTCGAGCATTTACGTATCTATCAAGAGCGACTTAAGAAAGCTTACAACATGAAAGTTCACCTGAGGGACTTTCAGGTTGGTGACTTGGTCTTAAAAGAAAACCAACAGAACTCTAGTTTGCCGTCCCATCTAAGGGACAAGTTCATGGCAAATTGGTTAGGTCCATATGTAATTGATAGCAAAATAGGACCCGGGACATACCGGCTAGCCTCTCTTGATGGAATCAAGGAACTAGAACCCTTGAACATCAGTCATTTGTGACCATTCCATATCTAAGAGAGCCATATTCCCAAAAAAATGCTCTAAGGATTCCTACAATCGCTTGGTCAATCCCAAAATGCTCCAAGGATTCCTACAATCGCTTGGTCAATCCCAAAATGCTCCAAGGATTCCTACAATCGCTTGGTCAATCCCAAAATGCCCCAAAGGTACCCATTATCGCTTGGTCAAAAATAAGAAAATTCAAAAATAGTAAAATCATCAAAAATAACAAAAATTTGCATCTCATTTCTAGGCATGCTCAAACTCATCACAACAATAAAGAGCTCTTCTCGCATCTCATCTTCATATTCACAAAAATCAATCCATCAAAAACACAAAAATATGTAGCTGCATTAAGCATCACATCCATACATTGCATATTTGTGGTCATACAGGTCAAAGGCACCATAGACTGTAATTACTCCGCCAATCCATCTTGTTCCACATTTCTCCATTTTATAAGCAGTCCATCAAACATAAATGCCATTCACTTCTTTTTACCATACCAGAGTCAGTGGTCTTCTAATGTATCAAGAGTTTTCGCCCTTCAGTCGTCATTTTGCTTTCTAGCCACGTACTGTACCAAGTCAGACAGATTTTACGAAGGTAGAGTTCTACTTGGATCACACCTTGTTACGTAGCATCCCAACACAAATTAAAACACATAAAAATTCCCAAGTTGTGTGAATGAAAGATGAAACCTGCACAACAATCCAGGTCACCATAAGCGAAATGGTTATCTTGCTCATCCCCCTATGCGAATGACCCCAAGAATGCTTGAGAGTTGGCAAAAGGACAAGCATCTTCCCTACCCAATTCCCCAAGAATCCCAAGTTCTCAAAAGTTGCAAACATCAAAAATTTTGCAAAAAGTCAAAACTCCAAAAATTTGACATCACCACCAAAGTGCATACATCAAAAGGCACATACAATAGTGATTCTCATCACTCGAAATTCAAATCCCTTGCTCAAAAGAAAAATAAAATATATAAAAATAAATAGTGATTTTTATCACTACAAAAGAGCAAGTATCCCAATACAATTGAAGAAAAGAAGGGAGTCGAACTTGAATCCCTGGAACTCTCAGCATTCCGACAGGTCATGAGGCAAACCTCAGTACTGGTTTGGTGGATAGCCTATCGGTCACTGGTGGTAAACCTCCCGCATGATGATATATCTATCACATTAACTCATGTATAGATCAATGTTTGCATGTGGATGAGCTAGCTTATGGTATCCTAGATAGCACCGCAGATTAATCTGACTAAATACAACAAAGGAGTTAGTGGAGCTAATTAGGTGATCCTCAGTATAGGTTTGGTTGACAACCTATCTGGCACTGGCGGTATCTTGACAAATACCACATAAACGAACTCAATTGCACACACAGGGATGTGAAATAACTTGGTCAAAGACAAGTCCGATTCATACCTTGTCCAAAAGTCTTGTAAGATAAAGTACAATCATGGCTAGTGAGTTAAAACCGTCTGAGTCTCAGAAAACCTTAGCTACATTTCTAAACCAACTGCGCTATCTTTCATCCTCGCATTGCCATCAGCAATCATGAAAACCACAAAGGTCTAAATAGTCTATGGTGCTCTCACCAAACAACACAAATTCAATTCATCCATTCCATTTGCATATCCTAAAATTTAGAAACATTTGCATTCATCATAACATATGCATCCATCAAAATAAATTAACATGCATACATCCATACTAATTACATCATTCATGCATAAAATAAAATCATTACTAACATTTCACAAATGAATTCAAGTCAAAAATTTCAAAAACAATAAAAATTGAACAAAAATGCACCAAAATAGCTAATAAACTTGCCCGATGAGAGTGCTTTTGCACTTGACATTTCGGGCATGCAAAATAGATGTCGGGGTCACAAATCCTCGCTATCCTATTCCCTAAGAAGGCTACCATAGCTGGACCACTCCACGGGAAGATGAATTTTCAAGAATTTCATCCCCAAATGACGTCGCCAAAAAGGGTCAAAACCCACCCAAAAATAGTAATAACATTGTCGAACGAAGGCGCCTTCGTGCCTGACATTCTTGGCATCCAAAATAGACGTTGGGGTTACAAATTGTCACTATCCTACTCCCTAAGAAGGCTACCATAGCTGGACCGCTCCACGGGAGGATGGATTTCTGCCAATTTTAGCTCCAAAAGCATCACAAAAAGGGTTAACACCCACCAAAAATAGGTCTAAATGTCGGAAAACTGCACACACTTAACGCTAAAACATCTAAAGGCACCTTTGCACAAGTCATCTTGGGTCAAGCGACTCGTCGCTTTTCTCATGAAGGTCATTCCCTCATCGATTCGTCGCTTGAGGGGGTAGTCACACTTAGTCACCAATCAACAAATACACACCCAATTAAGGAAAATGACATGCATTCAAAGAATCATTGACAAAGACAATTACGCTCCTGCTTGGGGCAGTAAACAAGCAATAATCACAACTTGATCAAATCACTTGGCATTTCATGAATCATGAACTCAAGGTTCTCACGAGACAAAAGGTTGCGCCCTTTGCCTATTCATGACCGATCAATGTCCAAGATCAAGTAACACCTCACCGAAAAAGGTTAACACTTGAATTGAGTTCCTTCGCTCGTCGAAAGCAAGGATTCAAGAATGCATGCCCTTTCCATACTTGGGGCATCAAAATTTGGTTAGGTTACTGAGAAACCCTAATCATTAGTGCTTTGGTTATCTATTTTTGCTCGACGCTGCGCCATGCACAACGCATCCCAAAAAGGGGCATCTGTAGACACCAAAACAACACCAATCCGATTATGTGACTACAAACACTGATCGCTTTGACACACACAGCCCCAAGGGCAGCCCCCAGAGGTTAAACAATGGTCCTAACCACTCTCACAATAGTTTTGGAAGGTCAGAGATCAATTTGGCACCTTCAGGCACTTTGCTCAATATCCGTTCCACCCTGGGACGAATTCAAACTAGGATTCGCCCCACCCAGGGACGAATTCTGGATTCGCTCCAGGGTGGGGCGAATTGCAGGTTTGATGGGAAAAAAGTCAAATCTTGACAAATGGCAGCTCAGATCCGCCACTCAACGCTTCCTTCATCGCATGGGAGTATGGGTGAGCGTTTTCGAGCGTTAGAGGCATTTGCAAGGTCGGTCATGAAGTCCCTATTCAGGGAGGAATCTCCTTCCCCCTGGGAAGGCATGATTGCCAAGTGGCGCCTCTGCATGCCCATTTCAAGAGACCTCCAGGTCTATAAATTGGTGAGTTTCCTCACCCCAAAAGATAGGAAGAGAAGGAGCATTTTAGAGCAACGAAGTGCTTGTCATTTTATTTACACACCTCACACCTTTTGGATTTGCGCCTTTCACATCCTTGATCTCCTTTAGAAGGGAGGTCATTGGGTGACTATTGGGAGGACGAATCTTGATCCCAAAACCCGACATTTGGCCACAATATCCCACCAAATTTTTCGACAATACCACACAAGAGGTTTTGGACCCATCCCAAGTGGATTGGTGCCGAAATCAAGCCTCAAACGGCGGGCGGCCTGCCCCATGGGCGCCCCCTCCCACACTGCCACAATCCTAATCGCCCCCTTTCGTAGCGATGGGAATTCCATGGTAGATTTGCTTTCTTTCATTTTTGCATTCAATTCTATGATGCTTAGATAGGTTGTCATTTGAATTTCGTCTCGTTTTGAACAATTTTGATCATATTTCTAGCTTTGCTCGCTTCTACTAACCTACAGGTAGCATCATCAAATTCCCATTGATGGAGGCTAAATTGGGAAAATCTGACCATCTGGGTCTTCCCAAAATGCCCCCAATTAGCTAACCCCAAGTTTGCAGGTCTTTTGGAGCTTCCTAGGTAGGACATTTGGGACGGTACCTTTTCGGCATTTTGTTGTAGGTGAATTCGTCCCGCCCCAGAGCGAATTCAAATCGGTGAGGAATTTCCCGACTGTTCTTTTTGCAGAGCCTTCCTGGTGGTGTCTTGATGCCCCTATCAAATTTTTAGAGCATTTGGACTTATTTTAGTCATAGTTTAATTCATTTTTCTCATTCACTTATCGTAGGCTTGGGGATTGCATGCTTTGTTTCATCCGCAGGTGCTACTGACCATTTCTTGTTCCTTTGAACGTAGGGTTTGGACATCGGAGGAGCAGCGAGGAGTCAAGACTCATCAACGCAAGCGGCGGCGATGTTTGGTCCACCCATTTTACATGTGGGCACGCAGAAGAAGGAAAGGCGCCCATGGATGTAACCAAAAATGCATGCTTAAACGCTCCTAGCCCTTGGAAGGGGAGGATGCGCATTGTAACCGAGTTGTGAAACATATCAATAAAAAGGGCTGTCTTCTTTATTCACATTTGTTTCATTTCGATTCGCTCATGCTTTTCCCTCTTTTCATGCACTTTCAAGTTTCTAGGATTTAGCGCTAAGTTCGGTTTCTTTGTTTGCATCGCATATTCGCTTTCCTTTTTGCTTTCGTATCCTCGTGCTTTCACCTAAAAATTTTTATAAGGAAGTGTCAATCCACTCTGTCATAAGCTTTGGATAAGTCTAAATGAATGAAAATGGAAGAAAAATTTTGCATATCCATGGAATGGATGGCTTCCTGAGCAATAAATATCTCATCTACTATTTGACGTCCTTCCACATAACCCCCTTGCTCTGGGGAAATAATATTATGCAAAATAGGCTTCAACCTTTCTACCATGATTTTAGTAATGATTTTGAGAAGAACATTACATAAAGAAATATGTCTAAAACCTGAGATATGATCAACCTCTTGAGCTTTTGGAAAAATACTAATATAAGTTTGATTGATAACCTTCAAAATTTCTTTTGATTTCCTGGATTCTTCCACCACCTCTAATAAATCAACATGAAGGATATCCCAAAACTCTTGGTATAACTCAATGGGAAAACCATTAGGACCTAGGGTTTTTCCTTTTTTGCATTTTAAAAACTACTTTTTGAAGCTCATTGATAGTAACAGGAGCAGTCAAAATAGATTTCTCCTTAGATGTGATAAGAGAAGGGATTGCTTGAAGAAAATTTTGTTGTGAAGCTGAGTCAAGAGGAGTAGCACCAAAAATATTGGAAAAGTAATCAACAACAATAGAGTTCATGCCATCCCAAGTATAAACAACATTTGCAGAATCTGATTTTAAGGAAAAAATAAAGTTGTGAGATCTTTGAGCTAGAAGAGATTTTTGGAAGAAATTTGTGTTTCGATCTCCTTCTTTGAGCCATTGAATTCTAGATTTTTGCTTCCATAAGATTTCTTCTATTTTTTCCCATTCCTCTAACTGAGTTGTGAGTTTAATTTCATCTGCACTTCTCTTATCTGTGAGGCCATCTAAACGGATTTTCTTATTCAAATTTTCTATATGAGCAATAATTTAATGTTTTTTTTATGAACATCCCCAAACTCTTTCCAATTCCAAGTCTTAATTTTGGATTTAATGTATTGTACTATTTTGGAAAAATAGAACATCTTAGTACCATGCCTAGGTTTAACTTCTTTCCACCATTGTTGCACATGAGGTCTGAAGGAAATGTCTCTAAGCCACATTAATTGAAAATGAAAAGGAGAGAAACTCACATTGGTTTTCCACATTTCCACCATGACTGGCCAATGATATGAACCAGCATTATTAAGATTCTTCACTTTAGGAATGTGACCATGGATTAAGAAATTTTTAGAGAACAAAAAACCTATCCAATCTCTCCATTATATAGGCTAATATTTGCCTTCTATTAGACCAAGTCATAAGACTATTATCTGGTTGGATATCCACAAGATGGAGGTTTGCAATATATTCGCTCATGAGGTTAGTGCTTTTGTCCAAATTTCTATTTCCCCCCATTTTCTCATCCAGAGAGAGGATGGTATTGAAATCTCCTCTGATCAAGATCCAAGCTTGAGGAAAATGAGAGATAATACGAGTAATATCCTTCCACTACCTTCTTTTTTCCTCCAAATAAGTCAGAGCATAAATAGTAATACAAAGCATAATCTATTTGGAATGTCTACTTTGAATAGCTATAGCCAAAAAACCCCAAATGCCAACCATATGGTGAATAACTACCTCTTTTGGGTCCCAAAGATAAGCAATGCCACCCAAAGTCCCTTGGGAACTAAGGGAAACCACTTTTCTAGCTGGCCAAATTTTACTAGAAATTGAGTCCATATCCTCCATAGACATCTTTGTTTCTTGAAGGAAAACAAGACGTGGATGATTTATCTGAATCATTCTTCTAATTTCATTTTGTTTTGAAAGACTCCCTTTGAGTCCTCTAATATTCCAAGTGATGATATTCATTAATACCAGGGCTAAAAAAGTTGGGAAAGGCATTAATATTACCTTCCTCTACAATATTTTCACCTTCTTTTACCATATGATATTCTTTGGTCTTGTGACCTACTTTTTTATTAGAATCCATCTTCAATTTTTTTCCCTGTTTCTTGACTTATTTCAATTGAATCTGAGATGACTTCTAACCTTGAAGAATGCTCGTACATAGCCAAAATTTTACTAGATGGTTCAACGAAGTCTATATTGGGACCTGCATTATTTGAAGTTTTTACATTTGAAATATTGTTTTTCTTATGTAAATTTTCTCCTTTTTTTTCTATTGAAAACCTTTGATTTGTTGGTTTGTCTCTGAGTTCTTCCCTTCATATTTAAATTGTGTTTCTAATATTTTGGTTTCCATTATTTCCTCTTCCTCACATGGGACATCATTTGTGGAAAGGATTTCAAACATATTAGCAGATGATTTTGATTGATCCTTCATAACTGGTTTTTTCTGAGTGTTCTTCTTCTTAGGTATTTGGAAACCTACTGAGTTTATATCTTCTTTCTTTTGATCCAAAATTTTATTTGGGCAAGCACTAGCCAAATGACCATATTCATGGCAAATTCTACAACGAAAAGGAATTTTATCATAGTCTACTACTTTCTCCCAAGTGTCTTCCCCAAATTGTAATGTGATATTTTTTGGTAGGGGTTTGTCAAAATCCATTAAAACACAAATACGAGCATAAATAATATGTTCAAAATTTTGAGTACAATCAGTAGTCATCATAAAAGTTCCTAAAGAGTTTGCAATTGAAGAAAAAATAGTAGGATTCCAAAATTCAATAGGGAGTCCAAAGAGTCTAACCCACACAAGAGCTATAGAAGGCATCTCTTCTTCAGCTTTAAATTTAGTATGCCAGGGCTTCATGAAAAGTCCTGCCCTTCCAAAAAACCAAGCACCCCCTTGAAAATTTTTCTCTCTATATTCATTATTAGCACATGAAAACAAGAAAATAACCATTTGGATAAATAGAGATTTGTAACTCACATTTAGTTTTCTAGGATTTTGCATCCCAAACTTTGAAAGCAGATAGACTCAGACAAAAACCCATGAACTGATAAATTAGTCCTCTTTTTTCCAAATCTTCAATGCCAGTCTGAATGTTAACCATATCAAGCTTAAAAATAGGAGTTCTATCAACTACTTTAAGACATCCTAACTCTATTTTATTGGGATAAATATTAGGCATTATTAGAGGTTTATGGGAAGCCCTAAGATTGATATTAGCATTGGGCTAAGGCTGTCCACCATGAAGGGCATCCCTAAAATTCATTTTTGGGACTGATTCTTCAAAATTCTTACCCTTGACAGGGGTTTTCACAGTAGAATTATTTTGTGGGTTCACCTTAGCACCAGATTCACTTGAGATATGAGCCATTTTTTGATCAACTGCTTGAAACTTGTTTTGTGATCTCTTTAATCCTTGCCTTAGACACCATGGAAAGGTATGATTTTCACTTTTCTTTATGAAGCAAATTGGAAGTTGTTGTCACTCAAGTTCACAGTATGATCTATTGAAAGACAAATTTCTAACCCATATTGGATCCCCTGCAACATTTCCTACTAAAATATTGAGCATAAACAAAAAAAATATTGGCTGCTAGGGCCTGAAGGCCCTAAAAACCAACCTCTGGAGCTACTTGCACTCAACCCAAATGAAACCCTCAGATAGTCGCTTGCCAAATATCTCGTTTACACATAGGGATGTGCTAGGCTCTGTTTTGCTCCAAATGATATTAAAATTGGTGGAGACGTTTTAGGGGTTTTCAAACATCTACCATCACAATTTGAGATCAATCCGAGTCTGGATGAGTGAGATATGGCCGACACAAGTTCGACAGACTTGTGAAAAAACTTGAATGAGCTCTCCAAAAAAAAAAAAGGTGCAACATCGGTACTTCCAAGAAGGTCACCCATCCCAGTACTACTCTGGCCCAATCATGCTTAACTACAGAGTTCTGATGGGATCCGGTGCACTAATGTTGGTATGATTAAAGTTATTATAAACTTGTTATTAGAAATATGTAAGATTATTATGTTGTTAATATGTTAAGATTATGATGCAAGCCTATTTTATATCTTCCTAAAATAAAGGAGAAATAGTTGTATTGCTACATCATTATATTATTTTAATTAATAACTTTTGTTATGTTAGTTTGTCAGTTTACCACTTGGACCACCATGATTGTGACAAAGTCCAAGGAGATTATGAAGTAGCATTAGTTTAGATTATTATTGTTAAAAAGGTTAGGAGTCACATCATCAAGCTGATAAGACACATGGAAAGATACATGGAGAAATTTCATCAAAAATTTCCAAGTAACATTATAAAATACAAGAGAGACCTTTGAAAAGGTCTAATGTTGAATTATCAAAATAGTGGAATTCTAATGTCAAATGTATTTTACTCTAAAGGCTTGATGTTCAAATATCCTGTACACTTGAATTTTCAGCAATAAATTAGCAACACTTTTCATCATGTATTTGGTAACAGTGTCATTTACTTCATTATGATGTATTTTATTATGTAGTTTTTATTGTTTTTTTCTATATTCATAAATTAAAATAATGTTAGTAGTTTTAATGCACATCAGTTACTAAAATAAGAAAGTTTAAGGGAGAAATATTTACACTAGCCTCTAGGAAGCAGGGACTACTCCTACAACCAATCCCTATTCTCTTGCCTTCAAAATAGGTTAGGAATAATTAGTACATAGAATTAACTTTAAATTATCAATTAAATTAAATTGCATCATCATAGAATATAATGTAAAAATAGATAGTTAAATGAATACGTTGCACAAGGATCCACATAAATAAATAAACCTAGCATTTAATTAAGTATAAATCATAAAATTGCATTTTATTTTAATTCTGTACAATTTCTTTTTTCTAAAATTTTTACTATTTTCTGCAAACCTAAAACTAAGAGAAACAAAATTAAGTCTAATATTAATCATTTTTTATAATCTATGTTGGATTACTGATATTTAAATCGTTCATCGTGGATTGATAAATAAGTATGGATTTTACAGATAAATAGAAAGTAAACATGAAATGCTCAAGTGGAAAAGACTCTACTAGAAAAATATTATTTTCTATGAAAATAAAGGACAAACCAATCACACATGAAGTAATTTTTGGAAAAGTATGTTAGCCTAGAAAAGGATAACCACAACTATTATAAAATCTAGATGGAAAACTCATCAATACAAGCTATAAAAGGAAATATAGGCCTAAGATAAGCCAAATAATATTTTTAGGTTAAATTTTTTGCTAAGCAACAAAGTAGTCATGCATATCTTAGAAGCACTGAGATGATGCATAATTGTGTACAATTTTGAAGAAGAGTACCTGTACAATTTTTCTAAGAAGAAGACAACATTAAGCAGTGAAGGGATTGAACTGATGAGTGCCTAGAATATTTACCTAAGGCATATAGCCTCACTCTAAAGTATATTTTGGCTATGGTAGATCATGCTTGGAAGAAACTCATTTTTTATAAAGGTACCACCAATCAGAGATTTCTATTCTCTTTCCTTTCCCTTCCTCTTATTACATCTTCATCCTCTTTCTTCATTTACTTCCCATTTCCCTACACTTCTCTTACTCCCATTTATATTTCCATTATTTATACTCTCTTCTTCATATTATCCACCTATCACAATTGTCACTTTATAATACTCTTTTACCATAACAACTGCTTGATATATTCCACTTCTAGTACTTTTCATCCTTAGGATTATGTAGAAATTGCTAAATTTTATAAGTAAATGAGATATTGCTTAGCCAAGGGAATCTTACAAAACATGCATTAAATCCTCTATCACATATATTGAATCCACACCCATCTAAGCCCCAAACCTTCACCTCCATATCTCTATGTTTCCTTCATCATTTTATAACATGCAGTTGTGTTTCCTTCTAAAATGTCAACTCCATTCCAAATATATAAGACATAGGTTCACTATTTTTGCAAGTAAAATTCTCTAGGAGGCATCAATAATATGGATAAATGCAATTATCCACATTCATAAGTGCTTCTAAACCTCGTCGAGCTTTTATTTTTGTTATATTTTTACTAAGGTAAGATCCCAAATATGCAACTAGAATTATAATTTTTGTAAATATAGGTTGCTTATAGGTCCAAATGCATTGGCCTAAGGCTAAGTTCCAAAGTGGCTAAGTCTTTTTTAAAACATCAATTTTGCATAAGAGGTTGGAAATGTAGGATGTACCTGAAAAAATAAAATTGGCTAAGTTAGAAAAGGATGATTAAAGCTAAAAATAAAAGCAAATAAATCCTAGAATTATCAAGTGATGATGTCAGTCAAACATTCAAATAAATTTTGGATCACAAAATCCCCACATAAGGGTAATCCTAGGATTTTCCTATGATAACCTCAACTAGATTCTGGTCAAAGCTTAGGTTCAAGAAAACTTGAACTTGAAGTTTTCAAGTGATGACATCACACCAAGACTCTATAAAGTTTAGGAAAGCATAAGTCCAGATAAGTAAAGCATGTCCTAAGAAGACTTGATCTTGCATTTTATAAGCAATTAAGTCATCCAAATTCAATTAAAATATTTATCTCAACTCCAAGACCCATGTGGTAGAAAAAAGAGCTCAACAAAACATCAGGTTCCCATCAACAAGTGGAGAGCTCCTAGACCTATCCTTTTTGATAGAAATCGTGTCATGTCAAAAGTTGTAACCTCCTAGTAATTTCTCATGCACTCAAAGCAAAAGTGTTAAGTTAAAGTTGACATCTTTAGTAGTCTATTATAGTGTCTAAGTATGGTTGTAGAAAACTATAACCAAGGATCCATGGACCTACTGAGGACATGTGAATGCAAATATTGATGAAGAGATTTAGATTGTTCATATCAACACAAAATAATCCAAGCAATTAATTTGTGTTGATTGATATAAAGCAAGAAAGTGATATCCACACCCCAAAAGTGTGTAACATACTTGTAATAATTTTTTTGTAGCAATTGAGCTACAAGATTTATTGTAAACTTATAAATAATTCAATTCACCTTTGAATTAGGGTTGATTCTTTACCAAGGTTTTATCAAATATAGTATATTTTATCCATGACAAATATAAAAAAGAAGTTGTTTTTCTTCCATTGAAGATAATGTTTTATTTTTTACATGAATGTGTGTTATGTAGCTTTAAACATTTTTTTTTAATGATTTATGAATGATAAATTTTGTTAAGCAATTTTTTCTATAATTGGATTATTGTTTGGATTACATTTTATGAAGCTAATGGAATATTTAAGATGCATAGTATGAGCTTAATAAATTATATAATTCTAAATTTAATGGTTGGTTTGTTATATCTTATATTATCTTGAGCATAAGAAAAATTATCTAGTATATTTCATTGTTTTTAATCTATGTCATGGTCATATTTCAAATAATATCTAGCCCTATCTCCTAATCCTTTCATATCTATATTTAGTATTAAACCATTTCTTTATTTTCTTTAGATTTTTAAGAAATTTTCCTTCTTCAAAGGTTCGCTTAGAATAAATTCTAGTCATATAATCTTGAATGTAGTCTAAGGGTGCATTTCCCACATTAAGTAGATTGCTATCCAAGAGTATCCTCTTCTTTCAGGTTGTAATATCTTGGAACTACTATTAGGCAGTCCCTAAGAAGTATTAAATATTGCATTTTCCTTATTGTAGTTGGTTTTGTTGGTTTGTATAGATTTTTCTATATTTTAGTAAAATATTGTATATGAATTTTATCAAACACTTGTACACAAACTTGTTTATACATAAAAAAATACAAATGGATAGACAATATCATACAAGCATCAAGAAAACTTGATCTAGTACAATAAAATCCATGACATCCTCTCAGTTAGGTCATTCACACAGATCTCTCTTCATACAAATTTAGACAACATAATAAACTTTGATCAATGCATCAAAATAAAGACAAACATAGTTGTAAATTTCATAGAAAAAAGAGCAATGAATTAAATAACTAGTGAAAAGGAAATTAAACCCAATAAAATAATAAGAACATCATGATTTATGTGGGAAAAAAATTCTAGGGGAAGAAAACCTACAACAATATGTTGTTACAACATATATTATTGAAATACAAATGAGAGTGCAATGTGCATAAGGTAAATAATTTATTTATTAGAGAAATAGAGAAGAACACACAAAAATTCACATAACGCTTAATAAATTTAAAAAATTCTTACCTTCCCTATGGTTAGAAAATATATCAACAACCCTTTTTTGTGCTATTCCAATAAGGGTAAGAAAATGAGAGTATGGAATGTCAAAGGTCATGCCTTTCCCTCTTTAAATTTTTTCTTTTGTGACTTTTTATTTTTCCATTTCTTTTAAAATCTGAAAATATAAACTTTTCTATGTAATCATTCTTTACTCTTGATCAATTGCAACAAGGTATTCATAAGGAATTCATGTAGATTTTTTCCTTAATGCTTGTATCTATGGATCATATCCAATATAAAATAAATCATTTATCCATTTAAAGAAAAATGGTAATAGTATTACCTATGTATATTCATGAATAGAAATTTCTAAAAAGGATTTGACATACATGAACAAATTTCATATTTATATGTAATTGAGGTTATGAAATCATGATAAGTATTGTGAACCATAAAACTAGACGACATATTCATTAAGAATACACCATTCTTTTTCTTCATCCTATATATGAAAAGGATTAAAATCAAATCAAGATATAGATATTTCATTTTCACATAAAGGACAAGGGGACTAATTGTGGTTTAAGGATAGTTTCCATGCTATCAGTGCCTATATCCTTGATAGTAGCACTTTATTTAATTTCTTTTATATTTTTTATGGATTGTAAACATCTAATCCACTATTGATACATACTTTGATAGCGTATGTATTATTACACTTGTGTAAGTTTCTCTTAAAAAATATTACCATTATGTAAGATGGACACAATGTAGAATTAATACAAAATACCAATTTTGTTGAAGTAATAAGTATAAATAATAGAGGTAAATATAATGAAGTAATCTATAAATGTATATATAATATTTCACAAGGAAGGATGAAGAAGATTCCAAGCCCAAATTACCTTTTCCATTTATGAATCTTGAAATAACAAAATATTTTTTAAATCTACAAGGAGTGTTTTTTTTTGAAAAAATTGAAAAAAAATTGTATTAAAACATTAATCAGTTACAATTGGGATAAGACACATCCCAGCCAAAAACAATGAAAGCACATGATTACAAGAGAATAGGAAGATTTTCACTGGATCCAAATCTCTTGAACCAATACCAAGCTAGCTAAGAGAGTTGATAGGTCTGTTACAACAACTTATTGCGAAAACACGCAACAAACACCAACTTCACCTCTATCCGCGAAAAATCTACAAGTCACGAAATCGTGACACAAGACTCCTCTTACCACAAAAAATTCAACCTGTCACGAAATCGCGACATGTCACAAAATCATGACAAAAATCCATCCTTGGCCGTGACGGAGCAACATGTCATGAAATCGTGACAAAAATCCACCAGTGGCCACAACGACGCAACATGTCGCGAAATCGTGACAATTTTCCTCCAACGGCCGCGACGGCGTAACATGTCACGATATCATGACAACTTTCCTCCCTTGACCGCGACAACGTAACATGTCGCGATATCATGACAATTTTCCTCCCTTGGCCGCACCGGCGCAACATGTCACGATATCGCAATAACTTTCCCTTGACAACAGTGACGGTGCAACATGTTATGAAATCGCGACAACTTTCCTCCCTTGGCCACGACGGTGCAACATGTCACGAAATTGTGACAACTTTCTCTCGGTGGTAGCGACGGTGCAACATGTCGCGATATCGTGACAACTTTCCTCCCTTGGGCGCGACGACACAACATGTCACGATATTGCGACAACTTTTCCCCCTTGGCCGTGATGGAGCAACATGTCACGAAATTGCGACAACTTTTCCTCGACGGCCACAATGGTGCAACATGTCGTGATATTGCAACAAATTTCCCACATCGACCACGATAGCGCAACATGTCATGATATCATGACAACTTTCCCTCGGTGGCAGCAATGGCGCAACATGTCACGATATCACGACAACTTTCCTTCCTTGGCCGCGACGACGCAACATGTCATGATATCACAAATTTTCCTCTATGGCCGCAACGGTGCAACATGTCACGATATTGCGACAACTTTCCTACATCAGCTGCGACAGCGCAACATGTCACGATATCATGACAACTTTTCTCTAGCAGTCGTGACGACGCAACATGTCACGATATCGCGACAGCTTACCGCCAATGGCCGCGATGGCACAACAAGTCACGAAATCATGACAAAAACCACCCTTAGCTTTTTCATTGATCATTGTCTCAAGGATATTTCAAGGCCCTGCCTAATCACCTCATCTTTAATAGGCATGTCACTGTGCAGCTGCACCCCTACCTCTTTCACAGCACCCATCTTAGCCAAGAAATCGGTCGCTTTGTTTAAATCTCTACTCACATATACTGGAATCACATCATCTAATTCCCTCCATAATTTCTTGATTTGAGAGACTAGAATCCTCAACCTCCAAGTGTTCAATGAAAAGTTCCTCATGCATTCTAGAGCTCCAACCAGAATTTGAGAATCAGATTCAAGAATTATCCTCCTGTGACCCTGAGTAACTGCCCAAATAGAGGCTGATTTGATAGCAATGGCTTCTGCTTCATTATTTGTGGCTCTACCCAAACCCTGTAATTCCCAATAAAGCACTGATCCCTCATGATTTCGGCAGACCACGCAAATATCTGCGCTACCCGGATTGCCCTTTGCAGCTCCATCAGTATTGATTTTAATCTAGCCTTCTGGGGGTGATTTCCAACTGGTTCTGTTCTGTCCCTCTCGTTGGTCAAATACCTCTTCCATTGGCCCAGGAACAACCTGAGTTTCCTCTTTAGTGTAGACGGCAACAGTTTCTATGACTTTGCTCCAGATGACCTGCCAAACTCCATCTAGCGAGGAAAAGGTTTCTCTAAAAATTCTAGCGTTTCTCTCCAACCACACTTGCCACCAAATGAAGTATAAACCAAGCTCCCACCCAATTTGAAGATATTTGGATGTAAATCTACCCCACTTCCATATTTCCCAAATATTAGTCCGATTCATGTCACCATTAACCTGGATTTTATAATGAGAGAGCCAGCGCTTCCAAATCTGACACGTGAAAGGGCACTCAAACATCAGGTGATCAGCTGTTTCTTCGTTCTTGTGGCATAAAACACATTGAGAAGGGCCAATGATTCCTCTACATCTGAGATTGTCAAAAGTGAGAATACCATTGTGCATAAACTGCCAAGAAAAAAAGTTTACTTTCGGCCAGCCCTTAGAGTGCCAAATATTTCTCCAATCCTTAATCGGAAAAGAATGGGAGGGAGGGTTTGGGAGGATCTTGTCATATCCGTCCTTCATTGTATAAACACCAAGGCTCCCATAGCCCCAAGCTAATTCATCCTCCTCGTCTCTCCCTGTGAGAAACCTTTCTGTCAAGATTTTGGTTAAGATGGGTGCCAACTCTGGGGGGATTGGAATTGGCCACTCCGCCAACCTCTTAAACTTCTTAAAATTATACTCCCCCAACTGAGAAGTGTTGAAATAACTTTCAATTTGGACCCAATCCATGATTTCTATGGCAAATTTTATTGGAAGTAACTCGAGGAATTCAACAATGATGGGTGGGTGCTGATCCCAAGAATCAGTCCAAAAATGGGCCTTCTCCCCTCTCCCCACTTTCCAAAATAGCTGATCTTTAATAACCTGAGATCCTAGCTTGAGAGCCTGCCACACTAAGGATCCAGTACCATTTAGAGGAAAATGGCCCACCTCATTGGGGTTAACTTGACCCAAATATTTACTCGTTAGAATTCTACTGAATAAGGAAGTTGGTTGGGAAATCCACCTCCAGTACAACTTTCCAGCGAAGGCTTGATTATTTAACTTGGATCCTCTTAGTCCCAACCCACCTTTTGCCTTGGGCTATGTGACTTTATCCCAACCCACTAAGGCCCACTTTCTTTTTCCTTTAGCTCCTTCCCACAAAAACTTCCTAGCCATCCTATCCAACTCTTTCCATATTGTAAGTGGGGCAGCCAAGATAGAAAATTTGTAGATTGGCATGGCTTGAATGAATGACTATAAGAACGTTAATCTGCCACCATAACTTAACCACTTGTGAGACCAGTGATTAATTTTGTCCTTGATACACTTCAACATATTCCTCAAAGTGTCTTTTTTTTAGCCTCTTGAAGTGCAAGGGGATACCCAAGTAAACCACAGGGAGAGAAGTCCTAGTGAATCCTAGGATTTCTAAAATTCTGTTCTGAAACCTCTGCTCCAGATTAAAAAAGACCACTTAGGATTTCTTGTCATTAATGACCTGTTGAGTAGCCCTGAGATAGACATTAAGAGTATCCCTAATCATTCTAGCTTCCATGATGCTGGCTACTCCCATCAAACCAGTGTCATCCACAAACTACAGGTGCGATACAACTTCATCCCCCACCCTAATACCCAATAATCTTCCTTGTTGTCTTCTCCTCAAGAAAAGTCTGCCAAGACCTTCAGCTAGAATGAGAAAAATATAAGGGGAATAGGGATCCCCCTGGCGCAGACCCCGAGAAGCTCCAAAAGGTTACGAAGGAAGGCCCTTGATAAGCATAGAGTAAGTCGGGGAAGAGACACAGCTCATGATCCACTCAATCCAGCCCTGAGAGAAGTCGAATGCTGCCATCATTTTAGCCAAGAGGCTCCATTCAACCCTATCATAAGCCTTTAACATATCCAATTTAATGAACATCTCTTTATTACCAGAAGTGTGCATTGAATGGATTGCTTCCTGGGCCACAACCACCCCATCCAGAATCTGTCGTCCCTCAACAAAGCCTCCTTGCTCAGAGGAGATAATTTTGTGAAGAAGAGGTTTTTGGCACTCAGCCATTACCTTTGTGAGTATTTTGTACACCAAATTACATAAGGCAATAGGCCTATAATCTGAAATATGAACCCCCTCCTCCCATTTTGGAATCAAGGTAATGAACGTGTGGTTTATAGCTTTACGCATTCTCTTATTTTCTCTGGATTCTTCAACAACGGCCCTTACATCTTCCTCTAAGCAGTCCCAGAAAGCCTAAAAGGTAATCTACAAGGAGTGTTAGAGATTGAAGATGCTCTTTTGTTTCATTTGGGTGTTAAATTGCTAAATGTACTACCAAATAATCAATATATGAAGACACATTTAACATAGAAACAATAAGAGATGTAGGATCAAATATCCAATGTGATAAGCTAAGTGAAGGGGAACCAACCCAAATTGATTGACTTAGTCTATTATACCTTATCTTAGCTTGAGCATAAGGAAAACAAGTTTTTATTTTATATTTTATTTGTGGGTAGTTCAAAATAATAAGATTATATGTAAAAATAAAAATAATACAAAAAAATAAATATAATTGTAAACATATTTTCAATATAAATGAATAACGAAGATATCATAAATTTCTAAATATTTTAAATATTACATTGATTAAAAACTATTTAAAAAAAAAAATCTATAATTATTATCCAAATGCCAAACACTAACTTAAACTATTAAGTAATATTTTCTTCCATCCTTTATAATGTCCTCATATTTAATTATTTTAATGAATGGTGATAAAATCTTAGATAATTCTTTCTTTCACTTAATAATTTTGAAGAAGATTTTTTTATTATAACACTTAAACTCAATCAAATACAACTGCATATACATCATTAAGAGGGTACATGTTTTTTTAATATAAAAAATAATTTAATTATTTATTTTTATTTATGATAACCTCCTCGTCATGGATAATGATGAGGGGGCATTCATGCAAAAAAAAAATCAACATGTCAATCTCAAACTAGACTATAGTTGTTGTAAAACCCATAGGGTTTGGCAGTGTTACACATGTCCCTTTGCATAGCCAAATATGGTGACATGTTGTCAAACAATTATGGAACACCCAAGAAATCAGAAAGGGGTTTTCAAATAAGGCAAGGTGGGAGAATTAAAAAGGAAGAGATGTGCGTGAACTGAGCAGATGGTAGAGTATTAGGAAGAAAAAAATAACAAGGGGACCTACATTTATGTTGTTTTCAAGTAGTGGTTGTTCTATTTTCAAGGGATTATGTTTTAAGCGGACGACATGTTCTGCTTTCATTTTGCAATTCTTTTATTTTAGTCGAGTGGATTTTTTTTTTAATTGACATCCATAGTGGTTCAGTTAAAAAAAAAAACATGCGCTTGTTGCTGTATACAAGGGGGCAGTTGTTCTATTTTTTTAAGGGAGTTGTTATATTTTTATTTATTTTTAATTGTAGTGTTCGACGACATTGGTATAGAATTACACAATCAAAATACAAGCAGAACTGATGGTAAGTTTAGGGATATTTTTTCCCTGAACATTAGTTTTGAATATGGTTGTATTATATCATCAACTGTGGTGTCAGTTCATATTGATTAGACCTTTTGACTGTTGAAATGTAATGGAATATAGCAATGTTGTTCAAGTTGTTAATATTTCCCTCTTTTATGGATAAATTCCTATGTAGTTGATTATTTGTGTCCCATTTCGCTTCATTGATTGCGTTAGATGGTATCCGAGCCGAAGTTGTTTATTTATATTGTGTCAAACTTGGTTATGTACCTAGTATCTAGGAGTGAGTCTATCTTAGAGTGTTTCCTATGTGTCTATGGTTGCAATAGAGCCACTTTAAATTGTTAGCTAAAGAAATATTCTTAGAGGGAGATATTTTTTGTTGAGTAACAATTTCAGATGCTGAACAAGAGTAGTATGGACCAGGATCGCAAGAAGAAGATCAAGTTATCAAAATAGGTCAAGGCAGAGGTAGATTGAGAGGATTAAGAGGTCATAGATCCCCTAGACAAGGAGTTTTTAACAATGCAAAAATACTAAGGATATTACAAGCACTGGAAGCTCATGTGATAGCTATGGAAGGTGCTACAAGAAGAAGGATAACCCTAGGAGAATATGAATATTCTATTGAGGATGAATTGAAACATAATATTTTGATGAAGAAGGAGATGTTGATCATAAAAAATTTGTTCATGCTTTTGATAATATTGCAAATAAACCCAGTTTTAATTTACCAACATATGAGGGTAGTCTTGTTCCCGAATAAATAATAGACTGAATATCAAAAATAAAGAAATATTTTGATCTTAAAACTGTTGAGGACACTATACAAGTGAAATTAGTAGTGACCAAACTGAAGGATCATGCTAATATATGGTTTGAGCAAGTCCAAAAATAAAAATTATCTAAAGGAAAGACTAGAATAAATACTTGGGATAGAATGGTAAAGTGGTTGAATAAATAGTTGTTGCCTAAGGAATATGAGCCCTCATTGTTGAAGAAAGTTTAGAATTTGAGACAAAGGGAGAACACTATAAAAGATTACACTAAATAATTCCAAAGAATGGTCATCATAATGGGAAAATTTGAGCCTATTGAAGTGGTTGTGTCAAGGTATGTTAATGGTTTAAAGCTCTTTATTAAAGATGAACTGAGTATGTTGAATATTAAGACAGTGGAATATGTTTATCAATATACTGTTAAGGATAAAGAAAAGCTTAACAGAAAGTTTACCCAATCCTATAAAGGAAAGGGAAATATAAAAGTTAATAATATGAATTAGGGAAATAATAGTGATTTTGAGGTAAGCCAAGCCAAAGGAAAGTACCAGTCTACTAAAGGTAAGGGAAATTTTTATGGAGAGAGATATTCAAAGTTCAGAGTCACATGCTACAATTGTGGAAGGAAGGTCACAAGTCTCCTTAGTGTAAATCCAACAATGAAACTAAAAAAATATTTAATATGTCTAAATGTGAAGAGAGTGACGAAGCCAACTCAAATTATGGGATTGTTTATGGTGATGCTAAACAAATGATGATAAGGAGAGTCCTCATGGTGGATGAAAATAATGTTCAATTATGGGAAAGGAAGAGTATTTTTTCGTATGAACGTAAAATATGGTGGTAAGTTTTATGATGTTATTATAGATAGTGGCAACACATATAATTTTGTTTCCACATACATGGTAGAAAAATTGTCATTGCCTACTTTTGCACATGCAAAAACGTACAGAGTTTCATGGCTGAATAAGGGCCACCAAGTGTTGGTGAATCAAAACTATAAAGTCTCTTTTGATAGAATGAGATACACAAATCAAGTGTGATGTGATGTCATCCAAATGAATACTTGTCATATACTACTAGGAAGGCCATGGTAGTATGATCAAAGTGCTCTACATGATGGACGGAAGAATCACGTTACAGTGATAAAATATGGGAAGAAGTGGTTGTTCAATCCTTTGAAGGCTACCCATTCTAAAGTTAGAAGTAGATTAGTACTATTGGTAGAAAAGGAATTCCTTACTAAGGCAAAAGGAGTGCATATTTTCTATGCAATTTTTCCAAAGAGTAGTAGAAAGGAGAGGTAGTGCTTAAGGATATTGTAACAATCTTGAAGGAATACGAGAGCATTGTGGTAGATGGAGATATGATAGTTGGTTTATCAACAATGAGACAAATTTCTCATCAAATGGATATGATTCTAGGAGCTAGTTTGTCGAATCAAACACCCCATAGGATGGATCCTATGCCAATAGTGGAGTTGAATAAGCAAGTCCAAGATTTTCTGGAAAGAGGGTTGATAAGAGAGAGTTTGAGCTTGTGTTGTACCTACTATTCTAACTCCAAATAAATATGGTGAGTGGAGTGTATGCATGGATTCAAAAGCAATAAATAATATTACTATCAGGTATAGATTCTCTATCCCAAGAATGGATGATCTATTGGATAATTTGTGTGGTTCTAGATTTAATTCTAAGATAGATTTGAAGAGTGGATATCATAAAATTAGAATTATAGAAGGGGATGAGTGGAATGTTGTATTTCAAACAAAGTATAGTCTTCATGAGTAGTTGGTTAGACCAACCAATGCACCAAGAAATTTCATGATATTGATGACATAAGTGTTCAATCCATTCTTCAATAAGGTTGTAGTTGTATACCTTTATGATAACTTAGTCTACAACAAGATAAAACAAGAACACTTGCAACATTTGAGGGTTGTCTTAGAAAAACTACAATAGCAAAAAATATTGATAAACTTGAAGAAATGTTCATTTCTCAAGTCATAATTGACATATATTTGATTTGTGATATCCAAATATGGTTTAAATATGGATCCAACAAAGGTGAATGCAATAAAAGAGTGGCCCAACCCAAAAAGTGCCATCAGGTTTTTTCATCGTTTACCAGGTTTTTATAGAAAAATAATCAAATATTTAAGTTCTATATGTGCACCTTTTTTTGATGAAAAGCTAAATTATATTAATAATAAAGTTTAACATGAAAAAAGTGGCAGGTGGAAATGATCACACCCCTGGAAGAAACAATCCAACCCTAACCACGGGTTGGGAAACCACAAACTAGAGCTCACTACAAACTAGGCAACATCAATCAAACAGGCAGTGAAACTTGCCTGCAATCAGAAAGTTTGTGGCTGCACATCTACGTTGGAGTCCCATGGAATGGCCAAGGTATGCGGTAATCCATCTGTGTATCCCTGATCCTCATGAAAATTTGAATCTCCCCAGCCCTATCCTCGAGATCTATCAAGCTGGCGATTATGTACACTTATATCCCTTGCATTCCAGGCACGATCCTGTGTGCCACCATTAACTTCCACCAGCTCATCCCCAGCACCTCTGGGTGGAGAAAATTATGGTGATTGAATTGGCTATGCATTCCATCCATCATTGTAGGTAAAAATGTCATGTCCCCAACCTCCCTGTGCATGCACCAGACGTGGCAGTTGATGAGACCTCGAGCGGGAACAGGATGTCTGCTGTGCGTTGTTTGGAAAAACCCTGCTAACTGAGCAAGGTGCATTTTTCCAGTCATCCAAAAGTGCCTTCATGTGTGCCTGCTCAATGTCAATTTTAGCCTATTGATTGTAAATCTGGAACCATGTATCTTGAAACACCTCTATTTTATCATCTAGAGAAAATTCATCAGAAGGAGTTTGATGCTAAAAAACTATCTTGTTTCTACATTTCCACATGTGAAAAAGAAGACTAATTCAAAATATGTGCCACACTTTGGACAAGGGAAGAACAAATTTAATCTTATCCCCTAACAGAGCTTGCTGCCATGTAAGGGATTCATCCTGGAATTGGGAAAAAAAAAGACCATCCCCATTCCCAGGGACTCCTTGATCTTGTGCAAAACCAAAAAATATGATGAGAAGATTCATCCTCATTACAGAATGCACATTTAGGGTTTGCAACTCCCAAGTGCCTGAGTCTGTCTCCTAAGGGTAAACTTTGAAAGAGAAGGCTCCAAGAAAAAAAATATTATTTTGGCTCAAGAAAAGAAGACCAAACTATCTGAAATCGAGCCTTCCAACCAGAAACCGCCACTGGATCTCCCCATTTATCATTAAGTCTAGGGACCATTGGCAACATTGGGGAGAGCCACTTGTAACCCAATTTAGCTGAGTAATTCAACAATGGTATATCCGAACACCAGGACCAATCTTTCCACCATGGCCTCTGAGAGTGCTGCCCACACTTGTGCCACATGGAAAAAGGGATAATGTCAATTACTGAGTCATAAGTGAGCTTGTCACCAGTGCTCAACTGAAATTGTTGTTTAAAAAGTGGCCAAGGGATCCAATCCCTCGAGGTTTGAGAATAAAAATCGAAACTCGTAGATATACCTTTTTTAAAAAACTTTTGGGCATGAATCCATGGGACCTGAGCAAGAGGAGTTCCCTGAATGTTAATCACCGAAGACCACCAGATGTTTAAAGAATTGATGGACAGTACTTTATGGCCTCTATTCCCTTTCCACTTAAGCCAAGGAGTGAATTGCTGCCATGATTTCCAAATACTTTTAATCACAAAATAACCAGATATTTTCATAAATACTGGCATTACAATTAGGGAAGGGAGGTCAATTCCTCTCCAGGCTTGTTTGTTCAAAGGTAGCCCGAAAGAAATACAATGTCTGATGAGGATTTTCCAGGCCTCCGAGCCTTTAAGGGCTCGTATGATCCATTTGGCACAGAGAGTCGTGCCTTGTCTTTTACAGTCAACCATGCCCATTCCTCCTGAAGCTTTAGGTAAACAACACATATCCCAAGCAACCCGGTGAAAACCTTTCTTCTCAGCTGAGTTTGCCCACAAAAAATTCCTCAATAGTATTTCAATCTTAAGGTAGCATGCTTGTGAAGGGACCCAACAAGAAGAGTAATACACATGAGTAGAGGCAAGGACCTTAGAACAAATCTAGAATTTTCCTGCCAGAGACAATTTCTTGTATCAAAAAGGGAATTTTTGGTTGGACAAAAGAGGCTGAAAATAATTTTAAATTATTGAATAACAAGATGATTGAGAAACCAGTGTTGAGGAGTCTAGACTTTGTAAAATTATTTCAAGTGGATTTTGATGCTAGTGGCAAGACCATTGGGGTAGTCCTTAGCAAATAAGGAAGACCAGTTACATACTTAAGCTAGAAGTTAAATGAGTCTCAACAAAAATACTTTTTGTATGAGCAAGAGCTCTATGCCATAGTTCAAGCATTGAAATATTAGAGGCATGATTTATTGCCCAACGAATTTATTTTGTTCACTTATCGCCAAGCATTGCAGTATCTTAAAATTCAAAGTAATTTGAGCACAAGGTAAGTAAAATGGGTTGAATACCCTTCTAGTTATACCTTCACACTCAAGCACAAATCAGGTAAGAGCAACAAAGTAGCATATGCTTTGAGTTGGAGAGTTTTTTTGTTGAATACTATGCAAGTTGAATGTATTGGTCTGGATGGATTCAAAGATCAATATGCAAAACATAATGACTTCAAAGAAGAATTTCAATAGTACAACGAATTTTAATACAAGGTATGGAAATATTATTTTCTTCAAAATGGTTTCTTGTTTAGAGATGGACAATTGTGCATTCCTCAAGGATCCATGAGTAAAAATCTACTTAGAGAGACACATGGTGGTGGTCTTGGAGGTCACTTTGATCAAGATATGATAATAGCACAACTCAAGGAGAAATATTATTGGCCCAACTTGACCAAAAGTACTGATAAGTATGTGGCTAGGTGTAGAACATGCCAAGTGGCCAAAGGTTGTAAACAAAATACTAGGTTGTACACTCCATTACCTGTTCCATAGAGTCCATGGCAAAATATTAGTATGGATTTTGTGTTGGTACTACCAAGAATGCAAAGAGGGTTTGAAATTATTCTTGTTGTGGTAAATAGATTTTCCAAGATGGCATATTTTATCCCTTGTAAGAAAATTGAAAATGCCAGTAGTGTGGCAAATTTGTTCTTTCAAGAAATTGTAAGGTTGCAAGGACTACCAAGAAGCATTACAGCTGATAGGGATATGAAAGGTTTGGTTATTTTTGGAATATGTTATAGCATATATTAGGCATAAATTTAGAATTTAGTTCTACTTATCATTCTCAAACGAATGGACAAACATAAGTTGTCAACTGGAGCCTTGGCAATCTGCTTAGGAGTTTAGATGGTGATAAACCCAAGCAGTAGAATATGGTTATAGCACAAGCAGAGTTTGTTTAAAATGAATCAATAAATAGGTCAATTGGAATATCTCCATTCCAAGTAGTATATGAAAAGTCATTGTACATTTGAAGGAATCACATGAAGAAATTAAGAATAATATTACCCAGAGTAATAAAATGTATAAGTACAAAGCAGATAAAAAGAAAAGAGTCAAATCATTTTAGGAAGGAGACCTAGTAATGGTGTTCTTGAGAAAGGAAAGGTTTCCTAAAGGTACTTACCACAAGCAAAAAATAAATAATATGGGGCCATGTAAAATTTTTAGAAAGTTTTTTGATAATGCTTATGAAATTGAACTACCTCCGAAGTATAGATATTTCACCAATTTTTAATGTTTCTGATTTGTACTGTTATGTTGGAGAAAATACAAAAGAGAAGGTAGATGAACAGGTTGAACCAATCATAAATTGGGAAAAATAATTTCTAAAAAAACAACCTAAGGAGATAAAGATAATTTTTGACCAAAGGACAACCAAGAAAAATACGCACAAAGAACACAAGGAATTCCTGGTAAGATGGAAAAAAAAAGGTTCAAAAGACAATTTGTGGATACCTAAAGCTGATCTTGCTCACTTCAATCCATCTATATTTCCAAAAGACCTGTGAGTAGGGGATCATAATATTTATCACTTGAGGAGGTTGATGCAAGGGCATCCATGCGAGGAAAAAAATCAGTCCCCAAGAAGATTGAGGTTGTAAAACACATAGAGTCTAGAAGTGTCACACCTATACCTTTGCATAGCCAAACATGGTGACTTGTTGTCAAATAGTTAGGGAACACCCAAAAAATCAGAAAGGTGTTTTCAAATGAGGTGAGATGGAGGAATTAAAAAGGAAGATATGTGTGTGAACTGGGCAGGCATTAGGGAGAATATATATTTTTTATCCATTTTAGGAATGAGGGGGCCTGTATTTATGTTTTTTTCAAGCAGTGGTTGTTCTATTTTCAGTAGGCGAGAGGTTCAACTTTCTTTCTGCAGTTATTTTATTTTAGCCAGGTGGATTTTTTTTTAATGATTTTTTTTTAATTGGCATCCGCAGTGTTTTAGTATTTTTTAAAAAATATTGCGCTTGTTGTATACGAAGGGGCAATTGTTCTATTTTTTTTCCAGGGGAGTTGTTATGTTTTATTTATTTTTAATTATAGTGTCTGACATTGATATAGAATTTCACAATCAAAATATAGGTAG
The DNA here is from genome assembly GCA_028583015.1 of Wollemia nobilis. Lineage (NCBI taxonomy): Eukaryota > Viridiplantae > Streptophyta > Pinopsida > Araucariales > Araucariaceae > Wollemia > Wollemia nobilis. The sequence goes on along the minus strand of JAQPPZ010016942.1, from coordinate 3,225,423 downwards.
GAATTAGGGTAATCTTGGGGATATTTTATCCTTGAACATTGTTTTTGAATTTGGTTGGATTATACCATCAATAGTGGATGCCAATTCATGTGATTGGACCTTCTGGTTGTTAAAATGTAATGGAATATATCAATGTTGTTCAATTTTATTTAGATTGCTCTACTTTATGAATAAATTCCTATGTAATTGATTACCTATGTCCTATTTCACTTCCTTCATTGTGTCAAAAAATCTTGGTAGATAGAAACTACAGAGAAATCCATTAACTACAATGTTTTTTAATAGAACCATAAACATAAAAAAAAAGTGGAGAACTTTCAAAAGTGGAAAACATGTGGTGGAGACCATTGGAAAGTCCATTTCATGTAATATGAGGAAGACTAGATACTTTATATATAATTATAACTAAATGAAAAGAAAATATTGGTTATATATACTCTAAAAATTTTCACTCTTGTTTAAAATAAAAATAAAAAATAACAACAAAGATACAATAATATTTTAATAATAAAATTATGTATTATATAATGTATGTGGGTGCTTTGGCTCTTCTTTCGGAGGTGCAATGTTCAAACCATGATGTGGGCGAGTTTATGAGGGGGTGGGTGTGTGGTGGCTTTGTGTTAAATTATCAATTGATAAGTATAACTTTTGACTTTATGAATAATTGAAGTCCTCTAAATTGATCATAAATTTTTTTATAATAACCAAATAAAAATATATATACTTTAGAGATTTCTCATAATAACCTATATATATATATATAATTTCATTACATTGTAGGGCTTTTTAATATCAAAAAACCTACTTTTTAAAGCTCAATGAACATGTACAGACGGTTAAATAATATTTTCATTGCAGGGAAGGCTCCTTTCGGTAATGTCAAACCTCTTTTTAAGCTCAACAAACATGAAAATATGATTATACAATATTTAAACTTAATACTAAACTTCTGCTTAAGCATAAATTAATTTTTTTAATTTTAAGCTTGAAGTCGAAGACATGGTTTTATCTTAAAAATAGAATATTAAAGTACATGAGTCTTTTACATGAACTCATACCTATATAATAATTATATAGACATCTGTTCCCATAAAAAATTATAATAATTTATTAATTTATTTTTTAAATTTAAATTTAAATTACAATTAAAAATATATGTATATAAGAATATGCATCGTTTACAGATGTTAATCACATCTAGTGAGTTTTCCATTTAAAACAATGGGAAGGGAAGAACGAGGAGGGTCATTTTTTTTGGAAAAAATGAAGGTACAGTGGAAGGTGGAGAAGAAGACATTCAAGACAACGTAGTTAAGTAAGTGTTCTTAAATATCTTAAGAGATAATTGAATATAATGGCTTAAATGTGTGTCTTAAATAGTTTTAAGAGGCGATTGAATATGATGGTTTAACTGATAGTAGTATGCTGGTCGCTGTGTATACTGTTATTGACCTTTGGCCCTAAACGAAAGCTGGTAATTTTAAGAATCTAAGTTCTATGTTGGTGTTGAAATGTTAAGTAAATGAATAAACAAATGAGATCACTATGCATTTAGGATAGAGCAATAGGTAGTTTGCATCCATGTTAGCCAACCGCTCTCTAATCCTGGGTAGATCTAAGAATCAATTGAGGGCTTGGTTAAATATCATCGTGTATACTAGACAAATATATAGAGGCTGCATTTTCCATAACGACATGGATATGTGAAGTTATTTAATTGTGAAATAAAGCTTATTAGTGTGCATGTTTTCTTAAAATAAAGGAAGTTATTCTAATTGAAAATGAATTTAAAGATTTTCCAGCTTTAATTTTGTAACAAGCCCATTGGAATCAGATTCGTATTTTGTTCAGTTTCTATGGTGTGAACAATGCTTTTACCTAATTGTACTTGAGGATTTATTATAAAAAGATTGCACTACAAATTATTGCTAAGCTTGGAATGAGATGCTATTAGTGATTTTATGGATTGGAAATTTTAAATGTAGAGTCCTTTGAATTGTTTAATGGATATGTTTTTCTTTTAAAAGTTAGATATCAGACATGAAATGGGCATAGTAAATCTGGACTTTTAATCTAGAGCAACTCTGAATAACTTTATCTGCGAACAACCCTGAATGGTCTGTCTAAATAAAAATCTGATGGAGACTGGTTTTCTCTTTAAGACTCTCCCTGTTCATTATAGGAGTTTAAATCCCACTTTTTATTTCATCTGGCTGAGAAACATATCGTGCAAGCCAAGGCGCACGACAGTTGCGTAGGGAATCATACTTGTTGCAGAATAACATACAAATAATCCTAAATAGTTTATGAGCATCTTGAGATTGTGGACACCTCATTAGTTCAGCCACACTTATAGCTGGTTAATATCGATTTAAAATAAGCATACCCATAGGCGTTCTATTAATCAGTTAAAAACTTTGGTTGTTGAAAAATTTAAATAGAGTCTCTATCTTCTTTAATTCCTGTCATTGGCCCAACGTAGCTGTTTTTTTACTACAAGACTATGGTAAAGAACTTAAAGGCTTTGGCATATCATCATCAGCTCATAGATCATGGAAAGGCCTGAGTATATTTAGAATTCATAAATAATTTTAAAGTGTGGAAACATGAAGAACAAACCTATAGACACCAAAAAAACACCAATCTGATTATGTGACTGCAAACATTGATCGCTTTGACACACATAGCCCCCAGGGTAGCCCTCAGAGGTCAAACAGTGGTCCTAACCACTTTTACAGCAATTTTGGAAGGTCAGAAAGCAATTTGGCACCTTCAGACACCCTGCTCCAAATCCGTCCCACCTTGGGACGAATTCAAAATGGGATTCGCCCCACCCATGGATGAATTTTGAATTTGTTCCTGGGTAGGACGAATTCCAGGTTCAATGGGCAAAAAGAGAATTTGTGCCAAATGGTTGCCAAGGACAGTCCATTAATGCCTCCTACCTTGCATGCGCATGTAGGTGGGTAGATTGAGAGTTAGAGGACTGTCACAAGGGCAATCATGGAAGCCCAAGTCAGGAAGGACTTTCCTCCCTCATGGGAAGGCATGAATGCCACATGGCGCCCATGCATGCCCATCCAAAGAGACCCCCTGGGTCTATAAAATGGTGAAATTTCTCACCCAAAAGGAGATAAGGTTGGAAGCATTTTAAGCAACGAAGTGCTGCCAAATTGACATCACGCTTTACCTTTGATTCACCTCTTCCACATCCTTGATCTCTTTCGCAAGGGAGGTCATTGGGTGGTTATTGGAAGTGTGAATCCAGACCCAAAAACCTAAAATTTGACCACATTGATCTACCAATTTTCCGAAAACCCATTACAAGATATTTTGGGTCCATCCCAAGTGGATTGGTGCCAAAATCAGGTTCCAACGGTGGGCGGCCCGCCCGGGCGCCCTGCACTCCTGTGAGCCTAATCTTATTTTTTTAAGAACGATTGGGAATTCATGGTAGATTGTTCATTATGTCATTTGTTTATTTTGCATCCCATATTATGCTACTTAAATAGCTTGTAATTCCAATTTCTTAATGCTTTGATCAAATCTTATCATGCTTTATCGCTTTTGTTATCCTCACTAACTTGCAGGTAGTAGCATCAAATTCCCATTGATGGAGGCCAAATTGGGGAAATATGACCATCTGGGTCTTTCCAAAATGCCTCCAATTAGCTAACCCCAAGTTTGCAGGTCGTTTGGAGCTCTTTAGATGTGACATTTGGGGCAGTATCACTTCGGCGCTTTATCGTAGGTGAATTCGTCCTACCCCGGGACGAATTACAGTCGAATTTGTCCCGCCCAGGAGCGAATTCAAATTGGAGAAGAATTTCCCAACTATTTCAATTGTAGTGACCTTCTCGTGATGTTCCCTTGTTTCTGTGAAATTTGCAAACCATTTTGATGCAGTTCATTTATCCTTTTATTAAGTTTCATGCATGCATCCTTCATTGTTTTTTAGAGAACAAACGCTTTGTCTTATTCACAGGTGCTACTAATGATTTTGTTGTTTCTTTGAATGTAGGAGGAGCAGCAAGGATCAAATATTCATTCACACCAGTGGTGGCAACACTTTGGCCCACCCATTTTGCATGTGGGCACGCGAAAGGAGGATCACTAGTCACTATTGTAATTGAAGCATGTTAACGCTCCTAGCCCCTGAAAAGGCGGGAGACGTCTTTGTAACTGATATTGAGAGAGTATAAATAAAAAGGGCTGTGCTTTCTATACTTCTTTCATTTTGTCTCAATTCGTCTCTTTTCCCTATTTCATGCATTTCAAACTTCTAGGACTAAAACGTTACATTTTGTTTCGCATTGCATAGCTTTAGTGTTTCTTTTCAACTTTTGGAATCTCATGCTTTCAGTGGCGATCATCATGGGACGCTGTCCCCTAATTTTTGAGATCAGGAAACTAATCAAAATTTGTGTTTTCTTGCTTACAGGTACTGTTTTTTGAACTCTGACTGTTTTTCGTTCCAGCCTGTGGCGAATACAGTGCTGAAATTCTTCTGACCCTGGGACGAATTCTAATTCGTCTCAGACTGGGACGACTTCTGTTCTGGTATTCGTCTCACCTAGAGATGAATTGCTATCTATGTAGTTTCAGAGCCGAGAATCAAAAACATCCTTTTAGGCAGAGAAGAGGTAGGGGTTTTTAACAAGCCTCTGTCAAATTTCTATTTTTTGTTTTCTGATTTTTAGTTTTTGTATGGCTTAGGGAAAGTTTCCTTTTGTTTGCCTATTTCATTTTTTGCAAATTAAAATAAACCCCACACACACATCACGTGGCATTTTTAAACCAAGGAGTTGGTTGTAACACCCTAGCCCTTGATCAAGACCAATGGTGGGTTCATCACCACCTTGGCTTGAATTTTGCATTCATTTACCCCGATTGTCATTGTTGTTAGACGTAAATTCTGACGAAAGCTAACCAAGTGTCGCTGGGGTGATTCCCAGCACGCGAGGATAAGTCTTCTATGGTAGGTTTCATAAACAGGGCAATCTCCCTTTTGTACTGCCTATGTTCCATGTACCATTTTCTCTCACGTACCTATAGTTTCCCTCACGTAAGGGCGGGTATATAGAGAAGTTGGTATATTGGTCTGGCAATGGTATATCGAAGGGGCAACCAATTTTGGGAGCCATAAGAGCCTTCATTTTGCATTTAAATTTTCTTTACAAAAACCTCAAAAACAACAAAAAAACACACTAAACCATTTTTAGAACACACTTTCAACCTTTAAATGAGATAATCACCATTTGTGTATGTGTGTGTTCTTTTCTGTTTAAGTGTAGCAAAAAAAAAAAATTCATAAAAGAGATAAAAATCTGCTTAGCTTGTAGAAGAGCACCACCATGGTGTACACCCGTAGCCAAGCCCAATCAAGGGCAGAAGCTGTGGAAAGTGTACAAGGAATGGGCACAAGTCACCTCCACTTTAGCCCTAAGGACTTGGCCATACCGCCTTGGCGGTCTGACCCACAAGAGAGTCCACATCATTCCATGTCAAGGTGGAATTATAGGGACACCCCTCTGGGGGACACGCCCGTTCATCACAACCCCTTTCGGGAAGAATATTTACATGTGGCACTCAACGTAGATAGAAGAGCTCCCTTAGAAGCTAGATATGAGTGGCCACCATGTGATGAAGCGCTAGAGAGGCATAGTGTCCATGAGGAGAGGCCACGTGACTATGGAATCTCTCCTTTGCCTCCCATCATTGTTAGAACCAATAGACAAAATCCAAAGCGCAGGGCTCTCCAAACAGGGCAAGCTAACTCCACCCGCCCCTTTCACACCTATGAAAGGGAGTACAAGGAAGACCATCACATTCCTCGAGAGCAATATATAGCATGGGAGCCTTGCGCTTCCGCACCTGCTAGATACCATGGTCACCCACTAAGGCCAGAGCCTCGGGTAAATGCCGCCAACCTTGACAAAGGGAAGCAACCCATTGAGATCTCGGATCATCATGACCAAGGCAAATACATAGGAGAGGCATTCAAGCCTCCTAGGCCCAAGATGGTAGACCAAATTGACCTGGCAGTTGCCAGACATACCACCCACCAAGCCCAAATCATGCATCTTGAGCAAGATCAGCAGTAGCTAGAGCATCTATACCACCTTAGCAAGGAGTGCATTCAGTGCCAAACATATGAGCTACTTTATAACCTACTTGAGAGGGTTCCAACCCTTCGCAACCCAAAGAGCGGAACCATATGAGAGGCATAATACCTTGGTGTGGGATAGGTCTCCGCGACCTCATCAAGTTTTGCCTCCGAGACCCCATAGACCTGAGAGGGAGGCCACTCCTTGAAACAACGATGGATACCCCCCATGAGGACCCACTTAGGGTCATAGGTCTCACCCAGAGACTCCTTAGGAAGTTTATGAGGAGTATGAACAAGAAGTAGAGCGGGCTAAAACGCCCTACTAAGGCAGAGGGGATGCTATCCGGCCACCCCCCCATAGGCCTCTAGTCTCCCACAACCCACAACGGGAGAAAACTAAAGAGGAAGAGATTAAATATTTTGATGCATACAAAGCATTGTTAGAGCATTTGGAGTCCGTGGAAACCAAAGCTTCTGGGCCCCAAAAGCCCATGTTATGCCAACTCCGCAGCCACCCTGTGCATCCATCAGTGCCTACACCTCCTTACCCCGAACACTTCAAGATGCCTTAGTTGGGAGTCTTTAAGGGCAAATAGGATGCCCAAGAGCATGTGACAAGATTCCTGAGCCAATTATTTGGCATTCAAGATAATGATGCACTGTTGCTAAAGACATTCATAACCACATTCGCGGGCCCTACCTCAGATTGGTTCACCCAGTTTTCGAAGCACAACATCAATAACTTGGATCAATTAGTGGATGCATTCCTTTAATGCTTCACCTTAAACACCAAGAAGAAGGCGTCACTGAGTGACATGGCTAGCCTCAGGCAATATGACGAGGAGACCATGGCGGCCTATGGGAATCGGTGGAGGACTCTGCTTTCCAAGCTACCCTACCTTCCCCCTATGTTCAACCTTACACAAATGTTCTCACGAAGTTGTTTGAGATCGATATCTGTGCTATTGTAGCTGCAGCAATATGCCACCTTAGAAGAAGCTCTGGCACAAGCCAGAATTATCAAAGAGATCAAAATACAGGATGGCAAAATTGCCAAACCTAAAAATAAAGAGTGGAACAAGAACACAAAGATAGGGACTATGCAACAAAAACCTGTCGTAGTTAATCAAGTTGCTATAAATGTCCCTAAGCCTGCACAAGAAATATAGCCTCAAAAGGCTAATTATCAGGTAGTGCCTCCTAACAATTATGAAAGAGAAAATCAGAAACAGGAGCAAAATTAGTAGCGTCACCCTAAGCGACAGTACACCCCTTATACAAAGTCTAGGGACTCCCTATTTGACCGCTTGTCAGCGGCGAACTTGATCACTCTTCCAGAGATTCAAACCATTGATCCTAATGCTCCCAAGCCTAAGGGATATAGATAGGACTTGTATTGTAGGTTCCACAGGCGAAGGGGACATGACCTGAACGCATGTTGGAAGTTCAAAGGATTGATACAAGACCTGATTGACAATAATACATTGGCAGTGGACAACCCCATAGTGCCAAACAACCAGTAGATGGGGGTCTTCAGACCCCTTGCATACCCATGAGGCATAGGCAAAACCCCTTCAAGTCAATGATGTGCGACAAAATTTCCCCATGCAATGGTATGTGGGAATGATAAGCATAGTGACTAGGAACAAGAAATACCCAGGAGTTGCCCTCGAGGCAGCCACAAGAGAGGTTCCATCGATGTCACAACCTCAACAACACCCTATGAAATTACCTCTACCTAGACCCGTGGCCACGATATGGACAAAACTCACGCAGAGTTTGCGGACCACTTCGGCTAGGCTCTCCATATATGAACTTATATAGTAATCAGTGCCCCATCGGGAGGCTCTCATGGAGATTTTGAAAGCCATCGAGTTGTAGCCCCACTAAGCGAATTCCTTCAATAACTTCATGGGACATGTAAAATGATGCACATAGCCAGTCATTACCTTTCGAGAAGATGAAGTTAAATCAGTGTCTAATGACATGGCAGATCCACCCCTGCATGTTATCGTGTGGGTCAACGGGATATCGTATAAGAGGGTGTTGATAGATATTGGCTCGTCCAGTAACATCATTACTACAACAGCATTGAAACATCTGAATCTGCCAGCCTCTCACATCATGACTTCCACTTACAAACTGCAAGCATTCAATGATGCGATATGCTCGATAGTGGGCACAATTGTTCTACCCGTTTAGGTAGGACAAAATATGATATTTACATTGTGCCATATTTTGTAAGGCAAGATGGCGTACAACATATTGCTAGGGCGGCCATGGATCAGGGACATGAAGTGTGTCTCTTCGATAGATCACCAGTGTTTGAAGTATGCATTTTAAGGAGAAGTACATGTAGTCCCGACAGACTTAGAACCCTTCAAATATTGTAATGCGGTGCAGTTGATGCTACAATCAACCCTCCCATCGATGCACTTGGATTTTTAGTTAAATCCATCTAGAAAAGGTTCGATGCTACAAGAACCACTGGTGACTAATCCATCAAAACCCCAGCCAGGTGCATCTTCATCATCCACTCCTTCACTACCAATGCCACCTATCATGGCTAAACAAAAGGACAAAGGGAAGCAAATCTTGGAAGAGGCTCAACCCTTGGAAGAGGCGCTGCCAACAATATCAACCATCTCAACCGAAGAGATGCCTAGAAAAATAGAAGTTGAGGCTCCTAGTCCACCCAACATGGAATGGACTCAGGAAGGGCTTCTATTCCCTCCCTATCAATTGCCAACAATTATTGTTGAAATGGCCAATATGGGCTTGGGGGAGTATCTAGTGTGGAATGTTGTAGCAATGAATGCACTAGAGTCAGTGCAAGACATGGGGAGACCTCACCTCCCCATCAGGATGATTATTCCTTTAGGCTACCCACCAAACCAGACCAATTTTGTGTATGGGAGACTTGACCATGGTGCTGAGCCATGCATGCAAAAGGACGAAGATGAAGAGCCTTTTGCAAAAGATGTCAACTATTTGTCTAACCTGGACTTCACTCTGAGATATCTTGGGCAATGCAATTGGCATGGATACTAGCTAGGTAGGTATGATCAAGGAGTGTGTGTCCTTTGCCAGCAAAGATACCAAATGCCTTATGACAAGTCGAGAGTAGGGTTCAACCACCCCCTAACCTTAGACATCTTAGTGGAAAACATGCAAGGCCTAGGAATAGGCAACAAGGGTGGATTGGCATCAGATCCTTATGCCAACCCAAACACAACATATACATTGGGAGATTACCTCCCATGGTCAACAACCACCCTTGGTAACATCAATAACCTTTCTCCTTTGATAGAGAGAGGTGAAATTTTAGGAGCTCACTCTCAAGGAAAGCATAAACAGTGTCCAGAAGGATCTTCGAAGGATGAATCAGAATATGAACCAGTGTCATATGATCCCTTCGAATCTGATAGCGATCACTCATGAGATATTCCTATGAATAACTATCAAGATATATTTTTGAATATGTTCCCTCTAGAGGCTCCAATCGAGCCAGTGCCATGTCAAGAGAATCATGTCCCCCCATGGAGCGTGGAACAACCGCAATGGGACCAGATTAATTTTCTTGAACAAGATGAGCCTCATATGCCTCAAGCAGTTGTTGGAGCCAATGAATGCTTTTGGATCTTCGATAGTGATTCAGAAGATGAAACTGAGATGGCCTATCTCAACCACATGCGACAAATGCAACAATGATACCCCTTGAGGATTAATGACATATTTGCACAGATGGGCATAGTTTTAGGGTATGAGTGGTACGTATACCCAGCAGGGTGGGATCAAGTGTTGGATTCGCTACTCCAGGTACACAAAGAGCACCTTCCACTCTGAGACCCTAGGGTGATATCAGTGCTGAGGGTAGACCCTATCCTCTTATTAGCACACAGGGCAAATCCATTCGTGCCAGTACCTATAGAACCAGATCCAGAACACAGAGAACATCCAGAATGTTTGAGTCATCACACCCACGGTAATGGAGATCGAAATCATTTCATCCACATGATCTCCATTGAATTGACAACACCCATCCACAATCTAGTCGATCTAGCACGGTCCTTGCATCTAGACATAGATGCTATTGATTTGGATCGCATCAATTCACCTCCATCCCCATAAAAGTACTGGCATTTCGGTAAAATGCCTCATTTTACCCCAGGGACAACTCAGGATATCTTTCATGCTGAAGAGGAACCCGAGGTTCCCAACGTAGATTTAAACTCAAATAATGATATCCATTTGATCCCAACTCCACATCAGTTGGAGGACGGATCCCACATGTCGATCGAGGAGATGACTGACATATACATCGGCTTAGATCCAACGAATCCATAGATTATCAAGTTGGGGGTAAGCTTATCCCCTAAAGAGCAAGCCGACTACATTGCCCTTCTCAAAGAGAAGAAGGAGGTTTTTGCATGGTCATACAAAGACATGCCGGGGCTAGATCCATAGCTAGTCACACATAATCTAATGCTTGATCCAAAAATCAAGCCAGTTAAGCAAAAACTACGTAATATGCATCCAACAGTGGCCTTGATGGTCAAAGATGAATTGCAAAAGCTGTTAGATGCATAGTTTTTCATCTGCGTGGATTATCCACCATGGCTATCCAACATGGTGCCCATCAAAAATCTCGACGGGAGGATTCGCATATGCACTAATTTTTGAGATCTAAACAAAGCGAGTCCTAAGGATGATTTCCCCTTGCCAAGCATCGATGCATTGGTAGATGCTACAGTAGGTCACGAAATGCTATCCCTCATGGATGGTTTCTCGGGATACAATCAGATTTGTATCAATCTTGAGGACCAACTAAAAATGGCATTCACAATGCCTTGGGGGACATTTTTTTATAAGGTCATGCCCTTTGGCCTTAAAAATGCTGGCGCCACCTACCAACGTGCCATGACATACATCTTCCATGATTACATGCATAAAAATTTGGAAGATTACATGGATGATTTGTTGGCCAAGTCTCTTCTGTGCCCAGATCATCTCGATGACTTAAGCAAGATCCTTGATTGCCTCATGGAGCATAAAGTCAAACTGAATCCCAAAAAGTTCATATTTGGTGTCACATCTAGAAAACTCTTGGGTTTCATAGTCTCAAAGCAAGGCATCGAGGTGGACCCAAACAAATTCAAGGCAATCCTTGAAATGGTTCCCCCAACTACCATTAAGTAGCTCAGAAGTCTGCATGGAAAGGTCGCGTCAATTAAGCGCTTCATAGCACAACTATCTGACAAGTGCCAACCCATGAACAAATTATTGCACAAGGGGGTTGCATTTCACTAGGATGACGAGTGCCAGTCAGCCTTTGATGACATAAAATTATACTTGGCTTCGCTTCTAGTATTGGCACCACCTAGACCAAGAGTGTCATTCTACTTATACATCTCAGCCACTGAGGTGGCACTGGGCGCCATGCTAGCCAAGAAGAATGAACTTCACAAAGAACAGGCTACTTACTGTTGGTCATCAAATCCACATAGGAAAGGACTTTCGGTGGGTTTACGTGCCCTAGACCTGTGACCAACATTGAAAGGCCGAAGGGAAGAGATGCCCCTCATGCCAATCTCCGGAGAAGGCCAGCTCCTATACTAATCTACTTTTGGGGTTTGAGATAAGAGTGCAGGAAAGAGATAAAAGGAGTTCAGGTTAGAGAAAGAAATAAAAAGGGGTAAGGGTTAGAGATTGATGATTCAAGGTGGAGAAGAACAGGAAGCACGATCGCTCACTAATAACTCGAATAGTAGCAAAGAATACCAAGAATAGACAAAAGAAACGTAGTGTCAACCTTCCTATGTATCCTTAGGATGGGTTCGCAAGGTTCTCCTCTCTCTCTCACTAGAATTTAGGGTTCAAAGTAACAACGATTAAGACAAGGGAATAACAGAAACCTCGATCCACCAGGCAGCATAAAAGAAAGCAACAAATACATTTTTCCTCTCCTATGTATCCTTCAGGGCGAATTTCAAGGTACAGTCCCCAATCGCACACCGAATTCAGGATTCAGAGTCTCAGTATACGAGTGCAGATAGACAAAAGAATTAAGCACAAAAGGTAGCATAAAAGAGAGAAATGGAGTATAAAAATATTTAGTATTAGACGTAGGACATCAAGTTACAGCAACTTTCTAGCAAAAAAATTCCCCCCCCTTTTACATTGCAAAGCCTGGGTTTTTATAGAGGACCCGACCCTCTGAATCATTATTACAAAAATGGCAGAGTACGCCCTTGGGCCCTAAGAAATGGGCTCCTCGCTACTACTGTGGATGACCTCTCAAATCGGCTACCAAAACTGGTAATGGTGACCAAGTCAACCGGGGAAAGATGCATTAAATGAGCCACCTGGGTGTCCTTGGATCGCAGGTGCGGTGCTCGAGTGGTGGCCATGCTTGTCGGGCTCTCCTTCTCGGACTGATACTTTGCATCCAATTGCCAAAAATGAGCAATGGGCTTATCGGGCAAGAAAATATGCATTTATGAGGCTCTCTGACTGCCTTGGGAAATGCCCAACTTACGAAGCATTCCTGGAAAGTGCTTCACTGATTCCCGCTTCACAAAACTACTTCGATGGCATGGAGTGCCGAAGCTGATCCTCATCTATCCTTCACTACTTCGGTGGCAAAACTGCTTCGCTGACAGTCGAGAAAAATGCTTCGGGCCGATCTTCTTTGAAAAGACGGTTTGGGGGAGTTTCGACTGAAACACTTTCTCGACTTGCACCGCTTCAGGAGAAATATTGCCGAAGTGGATATTAGAAATACTTCAGAAGTGAAGTATTTTCTTTGCCTTAGTCGATTCGGGCTATCTTTTCTTCTTCGGCGAACTTACTTGGATGCCGCTTCGCAAAATTTTCACCCGAAGTAGCTGTTGGGAATGTTTCGGGTGCGAAGCGTTTCTTTTCTTTTCTCAACAAACTTCTCGCCCGAAGTGATGGTTTGAAGTGCTTCGGGCCCGAAGTTCTTTTCTTTTCATTTTGTTCACTAGGGGGCGATAGAGAAATCAAAATTGCTATAACTCATAAACAAAGAAAACTTTCAACCAAAACAAATATTATACAAAGTTTTAACTTTTCTGCCCCTTGGTGGAATGTGGCAATATTGTCAACATTCTTGATAGCTCACGGGGCAACGAGCTCATATCGGTGGTAGAACCCTCAGCTTTCATCCATTGGGCTAGAGTTACCTATAGACCCTTCTCCTTGTTCCTTTTCTGGGGATGCTTCCACATCTTGTCCCTCTTCTCCCTCTTCTCCTGCTGCCATTGCTTCTGCTACGTCTTCAACCATTGGCAATGGGGCCAGGTGAACGTGGATGTTTCTTAAGGTTTGACGAACCTGAGACCAGAACTTTTTTGTGAATAGCTCTTGGTCTCCCAGAGATTTTACCAGGGTGCGAAACCTATCGATCTGCCCAATTTCTGCATGCTGGGACTTGGTATACAGATCATTTAGGGAAGCAGCAATTCTACAATATTTCAATATGTAATCAGCAACCTGATTCTCTGTTATAGGTTTGGCCCACTTGTCTATCTCTGAGATGTTGTCTTCAAATTGCTGCCACTTCAGCATGATTTCTTCTTTGGCTAAGGGCTTTCCATCATCATCTGTAAAGCTCGAGAAGCCTAAGGCGATGAGGTCCTTGAAGTAGCCCAATTATGCGTGTCTCTCACTTTCGAATGTGTCAAGTAGGACTTTTGCCTTTTGAGCCTTCTTGGCTAGGGAGAAAAAGGAGCGAACTATGGCCTGGGATGTTGACCAATCTCTTGTTGTCTGACTCATCGCTGTGAGCTTCAAATCTTGATACCCCGCATCCTGGATTTTAAGGGCCATCTTGAGTCGGGCTCTGACATTCTAAATGACTTCTTCGATGATTGGTCCTCCTTCGGTGGTAGCAACCTGGGCTTCTACGATGTAAAATAAAACTGAAAGGGCACTAACAGCCCGAGACCTGAAACTCTTAAGCAACTGTGAGTGAATTTCCTTGATTTTGCTCCTGTCAAATAGCCCTAGGCTCTCCTTCTCGTGCAGCTGCACCTGAGCTTGCAAGATTCTGCTTTCAAGATCCTTGACCCTCAAATCATTTTTGATCTGCCTTTGCACCTGATTCTCAGCTGTGCACTCTAGCTGTGTTATTTGCAGCCTTAGGGCATGTGCTTCTTTCTGCATTAGCTTGCACTGCTCCTCGGACTCTACCAATTTGGATCGAGTCCTTGCTAGCTCCTCCTCTAGCTAGATGTTAGCACTCTTGGCTTCGAACCTGCGCTTGTTGGCAATGTTGGCATGTGCCTTGAAGGTCTCGATTTCGATGTGCATAGAGGTGGATTCCTTGTCCACGTTTAGATGCTTCAAGTCCTCTTCTTTATCTTGATATTCATAGTCTGTTGGAGTCATTTCATCCAAGGGCTTCTGGACTTTGGGTATCTTCTTTACTTTATGCACCTTTCCTGCCTCGAAGTCGAAGACGGCACATTTCTCAACTTGAGCGAGCGAATGCCCTCTCTTATTTCTTGCCTCTTTCAACATTCTTTCTATGTTCTATCGGGCTTGGAGGAGTTTTTTGGCCAGGGGGGACTCCCGTATTGAGGACAGCTCGGAGTTGAATGCGACTGGGTCTAAAGTCGAGGGATTGAACAAATATAGGGAGTTGAAAGGGATAGCTTCACCTGAAGGTTCAACAACAGGGTTGACAGGGGTTTTGGCGATTGGGAGCACATTATGTACAATAGAAGAATGAGCCTCGAGGTTCAGTATCGGGCTATTGGCTTCACCCTGGTTGACGATTAGAGGATTGGCGGTGTGACTAGGTGAAGTAACCTCAATAGGCTTGTCTTGGGCCAAAAGACTCAGGGGGAGTGATTAGGGACACGGCACAAGGAGGTGACTGACCTTGTGGAGGCAAGGTGGACAGATGAGATCTTTCGGCCAGGGCCAGGGTGGACTTATGAGCAACTAGAGTATAAGGTTAAGAAAACGTACCTGCGTGCCCTCCTAGCAGAGCGACCATGGTGATCTCCTGGGTGATCGGCCCTGGTTCCTCCTGGGTGATCGGCCTTGGTTTCTCCTGAGCCTCGGTACTCTCGGCTTCCATGACTTCCATGAGTTCCTCCATGTTGATGATATCTATGTTTGGGATCACTTTGGCACTTGGTGGAGCTTCTCCATCATTTTATTCGGTCGATCCCGATACTGATCTTTTGACAGGGGTGCTCGGCGTGCCTGTATGCGATCGTTTTGGGAATTTTAGGGGTGCCTGTGTAGGTTCCCACTCCTTTCTTTTCTTCCTCTTGAGGGGTTGCTCCAATTCCTCTATCGCCGTCTTGAGATCTTCGGATGGATTTTGTAGTAAAGCTTTAGGTGTGACCCTAGTTGCCTTTTCCTTGGGGACATTATCAATCTTCCTGGGGCTTTCGTCTGAACTTGGAGTGGCTGGTGGAACGAAATTGGTGAAGGACAAGGGTTTCCAAGACCCAATATTGGTCTGATACACAATTGCAAATTCCTTGTCCATTGTTAGAAGCCCGTAAGAATTCATATTTCGATGATGGACTCTCACAATCCACCATTCTCTTAATTTCTTCTCGTACCAATACTTCAACTCCTCCTTTAAATCATCCCTTGCTTTTCTCTAGAAAGTGGAGTCGGGAGTTGGAAATGGGAACTGGTCTAGGTCGAATTCGACCTCCATAGGATAGAAGTCATGCCAAGGAGGCAACGTCCTCATTTCCTCTAAGTGCCACTCCAGGTCCATACCATTGGGGTTATTTCTTTGCTCCAAAATTTTGGGGCGAGGACAGACATGGAATTTTTTGCTTTTCAAATTATCTCTCATCACCCCCAACGGGTCGTAGAGCCACCTTTGCAGTATTTGGAGCAGACCAAAATCGATGAGCTTCTCCTCCATGTATATGTTCTGCTTCAGGGAAAATAATTTGATTACTCCCATATTGAAAGGGAAATCATAGGTGTGTGCCCACTTCCACCCGTGATCGTAGGCTTCGTCAGTCGCATCACTTTGTCGAGCAATTTCCAGGGCAAATTGGTACTCTGAAGGGAAAAAGGGCAGCAAGAAGGGCTTCCCTGTGAAGCTGAAAAGGCAGATCACAAGCCCTTGTGTCAATTGAAAAACATCCCCTCTTATTTCTAGTACCACTTTATATTTAAGGCAGAGGGGCACCCAAGGGCTAGACCCTATCAGAATGTGCATCGTAGGTCCCAAAAATTTCTGATTGAAAGGGTAATAGGACTCCAACCTCAGCAAGAGTCGGGTCCATTGATATATAGGCAAAGGGGTCCCATCCTTATCGACTGGTGAAACATCACAATGGGGAAGGGCTTTATGTACATGAAAGAAGAAAAGCCAAACCAAGAAGGAACAAGGCTAGAAGTGAGGCTCCTTTCTATCTTCCTTTATGGATGACAACCACATATGCCGATTTCAAGCTACCCATTCTGCCCAATCGAAGAAAACTGGGTTGGTGTTCGGTCACGAAGTGTTGAGAGTGTAGAAATCTCCTCTGGAAATGCACTTGTCTAGCGAAACCTACCATGGGAATACTGAAGTATCACTTGACAAGCCCCCTACCCATGCAATGATAGAGAATATATCTGTGTTCTTAAAGGCCTCTAAGGGTAGGGGCATCTGGGGTTGCTTTCCAGAAGGAAGTTCGCTCTTGAGACTTTCATGCTTTGTAGACACCAAAACAGCACCAATCCGATTATGTGACAACAAGCACTAATCGCACTAACACACACAGCCCCTAGGGCAGCCCCTAGAGGTTAAACAGTGGTTCTAACCACTCACACAATAGTTTTACAAGTCAGGGATCAATTTGGCACCTTTTAGACACTTTGTTACTTATTCGCTCCACCCAGGGATGAGTGCGGATTAGTACTCATATCACCCAGGGACGAGTTCGAATTGATACTCGTCTCACCCAGAGACGATTACCAGTGCTCGCTTCGGGGTGGGACGAACACTAGGTTTGACCAATAAAAATTCAGATCTCGACGCATGACAACTCAGAACTACCACTTAGCTTTTCTTGCATGGCATAGGAGTGCGAGTGAGTTCTTTTGATAAATCATATTTTCCAATTGACTTTCCCTTCACTGCATGGGAATGAGAGTGAGCTTTTTAAGACAACTCAGATTTGCCACTTAGCTATCCCTTCATTCCATGGGAGTGCGAGTGAGATTTTCTAAACATACAAAGACATGCACAAAGGCAGTTAATAAGCCCTTGATCAAGAAGAAGTCTTCTCTTCACACAAAAAGCATTCATGCAAAGAAACACTTTTGCATGTTAATTCAAAGAGACCCCTTGGGTCTATAAAATGGTGAATTTCCTCACCCAAAAGATATACAGAGAAGGAGCATTTTGAGCGACGAATTGCTGCTAATTCACTTACTTGCGATTTGTGTTTTCAACATCCATAATCTCTTAATCGAAATAGAGGTTATTGGGTGACTTTTGAAGGCACGAATCAAGAACCAACCCCGATTTTTCTGACCACAATATCCTACCAATTTTTCGACAACACATCACATCATATTTCGGACCCATCCTAAGCTGATTGGTGTCGAAGCAAAGTTTCACCCGCGAGTGGTTTGCCTTCGGGCACCCCCCGATTTATTGCTTTTGGTGACTATTTCTTTTGTAGTATTTAGCTAGTTTCATGTTTATGCTTTTGTCAAGTTTTCAGTTTATTTAGATTCATTTTAACCATCATTAGATTTATCTTTTATTTTTCATACACAGGTGCTACTGATTCTTTTTTTCTTTGAACGCAGATTTGCAGCATTAGAGGAGTAGCGAGGAATCTACCTTTACCAACGTAAGCGGCAACAACATTTTGGTTCGCCCATCTTACATGTGGGCACGCGGAAGAAGGAATTCTGAAACAAGTTGTAAAAGACCAACATTTAACGCTCCTATCCCTTAAAAAGGAAGGAGACGCATTGTAACACAATTTGAAAAGCATATCAATAAAAGGGCCATATTTTATATTGCTTTGATAGCTTGTGTTCATGTTCTTTCTTTTTACGCATTTTTCAATAACATAGGGTTTAAGCGTTATTTTAGTGTCGTTTACATTGCATTTTAGTTTATCCTTTTTGTTTCCGGAATCTCGTGTTTTCAATGGCGATCACGGTGGGACCTCTATCCTTTGTTTTTTTTTTTAGGTTAGATTCCTAATCTGAAATTGCTTATTTTTTTATAGGTACCTATTTTTCAACATCAGACTGTTATTTGTCTCTGCAAGTGACGATTATAGAATTGGTATTCGTTTCACCCTAGGATGAATAAACTATTCGTCTCACCCTAGAACGATTACTGTTATGATATTCGCCTCACCCAGGGACGAGTATAGTTCTGTGCATTTTTTAGAGCAAATTAGAAACATCATGTTGGGTAGAGAAGAGGTAGGGGTTTTTAAAGCTTCTGTCAAATTTTTGTTTTTCTGTTTTTTGGTTTTCAGTTTTGTATGGCTTAGGGAAAGATTTCTTTTTTGTTTGCCTGTTTCAATTTTTGCAAATTAAAATGAACCCCACACATCACGTGGTATTTTAAACCAAGGTGTTGGTCATAAAACCCCAACCCTTGAGCAAGACCAAAGGTGGATTCCATTATCACTTTGGCTTGAGATATTGCATCCATTACCTCTATCGCGACTGTTGCTAGACATAAATCCTGACGAAAGCTGACCGAGTGTAGCTAGGGTGATTCCTAGCGCATGAGGATATGTCTTCTATGGTAGGTGTCATAAATAGAGTGATTCCCCTTCCGTACCGCCTATGTTCCACGTATCATCTACTCTCATGTACCTATAGTCTCCCTCATGTAAGGGCGGGTATATAGAGAGGTTGGTATATCGGTCCGACAATGGTATATTGAAGGGGTGACCATTTTGGGAGTCATAAGAGCCTTCATAATTGCATTTAAACATTTCACAAAAATTTTCAAAAAAAAAAAAAACAAACAACAAAAACACACTAAACCAGATTTAGGGCACACTATTAATTTTTAAAAGAGATAATCATTGCTTGTGTGTGTATGCTATTTTCTGTTTAGACAAAAAAAATCATAAAAATAATTTTTGCATCTTTAGGTTAGCATTACCATGGTGTTTACTCGTAGCCAAGCCCAATCACGGGCAGAAGCTACAAAAAATGCACCAAGAGAGACAAATCATCTTCGATATAGCCCTGAAGACTTGGCCATCCTGCCTCGGCGACAGGGTTCACCAGTTAGTTCACACCATGCCGAACATGGCTCTAGAGGCACCTCCTTGAGGGGCACTCCAACCCATACAGTCATAGAACATGGCTCTAGAGGCACCTCCTTTAGGGGCTCTCCAACTCAGGCCATCAATAGATAAGACTATAGAACCCCCTCCCTAAGGGGAACTCCTAAGCAACAAGAATCTTTTCAAGAAAATAACCAATATGTAGCACCTGGTCTAAGTACGAGGCCTCATTTGGAAGTTTGTTTTGGGTGGCCTAGTGATGAAGCGTTGTGTACTGCTCTAGAACAACAAAGGGTCCAAAATGAAGAACCATATGATTTTGTTGCTCCTAATTTACCCCTGATTAATGTCGAACATAGTAGACCATATCCAGAACATCAGGTTCTCCCAACAGGGTAAGACAATTCTGCCCACACTTTTTATGCATATCATAGAGAGCGTGAGGAGGATTACTACATTCCTCAAGAATAGTACTCAGTGCGGAAACAATGCACATCTGCACCTGCTTTATATCCAGATCGCTCATTGAGACCAGAGCTTCAAGTTAATGCTGCCAACCTCGACAGAGGGAAGCAACATATAGGGGTCTCAGAGCACCATGATCGAAACAGATATGTAGGGGAGACATCTAGGCCTCTTAAACAAGAGACGACAGAACAAACTAACTTGGAATTTTCCCAACTAGCTACCCGCCAAGCGCAAATCACATGGCTTAGGCAAGAACAACAAAAATTAGAACATTTGTGTCGCCTTAATCAAGAGCGCATTCAGCGTCAGACAGCTGAATTGCTTCACAATAATGCGCTTGAGACAGCCCTAGTTCCTTGCACATAATAATATGATATGTATGTGAGGCACAATCCCCTAGTGCAAGACAGGTTTTCATGACTTCAACACGCACTGCCTCCAAGACCTCCTAGACCTATGCGGGAGGCCACTCCCTGCAACCGTGATGGGCATCCTCTGAGGGCACCCATCCATGTTTATAGGCCTAGGCCAAACACTCCTCACGAATATTATGAGGATTATGACCAAGAAGAAGAGTGGGCTGAAACGACCTATCAAGGTAGAAGGGATGCTACCCATTTATCCATCCAAAGGCCTCAAGTTCCCCGTAACCCACAGTGGGAACAAACCAAGGAGGAGGAGATTACGTCCTCCGATGCATACAAAGTGTTGTTAGAATGCTTAGAGACTATGGAACTCAAGACTTCTGGGCCCCAAAATCCTACCTTATGCCAACTCCATAGTCATCCGATGCATCCATCAGTGCCAACACCTCCATACCCCGAACATTTCAAGCTGCCCCAGTTGGCACTCTTTAAAGGGGATGAAGATGCTCAAGAGCATGTGACATGATTTTTGAGCCAATGCTTTGGTATACAAGACAATGATGCATTGCTATTGAGAACATTCATAACCACATTCATAGGATCTGCCTCGAATTGGTTTACACATTTACCAAAGCATAGCATCTACAACTTGGATCAACTAGTGGACGCTTTCCTAGAACGTTTTGCTTTCAATACAAAGAAAAATGTGTCACTCAATGATCTAGCTAGCCTCAAGCAGTATGAGGAGGAATCTATGGTGGCATATGGGAATCGATGGAGGACGGTGCTTTCAAAGCTGTCCTATCTCCCTCCTATGTCCGACCTAACTCAAATGTTCACAAAGAGCTATTTGCAAAAGATCTTTGTGCTATTGCAGCTGCAGCAATACGCCACTTTAGAAGAAGCTCTGGCACAAGCTAGAGTTATCGAAGAGATCAAGATACAGGATTGCAAAATTGCCAAGCCTAAGAAAAAAGAGTGGAATAAGAGCACTAAAATAGGGAATACGCAACAGACACCCGCCACGGTCAATCAAGTTGCTATCAATGCCCCTATGCCTGCCCAAGCAACACAGCATTCAAAGGCTAATTATCAGGTGGTGCCTCACAATAATTATGAGAAAGATAACAAAAATCAGGATCAAAATCAGCAGCATCGCCCTAAGCGGCAATTTACACCATATACTGAGTCTAAGGACTCCTTGTTTGACTGTTTGTCAGTGGAAAACTTGATTAATCTGCCAGAGATTCCAACAATCGATCCTAATGCACCAAAGCCTAAGGGCTACAAAGAGGATCTTTTCTATATATTCTATAGAAGGAAAAGGCATGAACTTAATTTCTGTTGGACATTTAAAGGTTTAGTGCAAGACCTCATTGACAATCACACATTGGTAGTGGATAACCCCATCACACCCAACAACCAACAAATGGGTGTTTTCAAAGATCCTTTACCCACACATGATGCACAAAAAAAACCTCTACATGTCAACGAAGTGCAACAGAGGTACCCCATGGAGGGATATGTTGGGATGATTAGCATCATGACAAGAAACAAGAGACACCCCAGAGCTGCCCCTGCGACAGCCACCAGGGAAGTTCCATCCACGTCACAACCTCAACCGAACCCTATACAGTTGCCCCTACCTAGACTAGTGGCCACAATTCGAACTAGACTTACTCAAAGTCTATGTACCACATCGGCTAGGCTCTCCATTTATGAGCTTATTCAACAATCGGTGCCCCATCGGGAAGCTCTTATGGAGATATTAAAGGCAATTGAGTTGCAACCCCACGAAGCGGATTCGTTCAACAATTTTGTGGGGCATGTCAAACAATGTACTGAACCAGTCATTACCTTTAGGGAAGATGAGATAAAAATAGTGACTGGAGATGTAGCAGATCCACCCCTGCACGTTGTTGCATGGGTCAAAGGGACTCCGTACAAGCGGGTGTTGGTAGACACTGGTTCATCCAATAACATTATTACAACCGCTGCACTGAAACATTTGAAACTGCCAGCCTCTCACATTGCACCTTCCACTTATACCCTTCGAGCATTTAATGATGTGATATGCTTGACAGTTGGCATAATTGTCCTACCCATACAAGTGGGACAAAAGACCATTCATACATTGTGCCACATTTTAGAAGGTGAGATGACTTACAATATCTTACTTAGGCGGCCTTGGATCTGGGATATGAAGTGTGTCCCTTCAATTGCTCATCAATTTCTGAAATACACATTTGAAGGACAAGTGCACGTGGTCCCCGTAGATTTGGAACCTTTTAAATATTGCAACTCAGTGCAAATCATGCTGCAGTCGACCCTCCCTTCAACGCATGTGGATTTCCAGTTAAATCCATCTAAAATGGGTCTGACTAAGCAAGAATATCCATTACCAAATCAATCAAATTCTTAGGTGAGTTCATCTTCTTCATCCGGTCCTCCCACAAGGACGCCACCTACGGTGGCCACACCAATGGACAAAGGAAAGAAGCCTCTAGAAGCGGAACCACCTCTAGTCTCCAACATCTCTATAGAAGAGACACCTAATAGAATGGAAGTTGAGACGCCTAGTTCACCCCACATGGAGTGGACTCAAGGAGAACTCCCATTCTCTTCCCCTCAATCGCCAATGATTACTGTTGAGATGTCTAACACAGGCATGGGGGAGTATATAGTGTGCAATGTTGTTGCAATGCCCACACTTCAGTCTATGCAAGACATGGGAAGACCTCAACTCCCCATAGGCTCCGTGGTTCCTTTAGGCTACCCACCTAATCAGACAAATTTTATTTTTGGGGGCTTGGATCATGGCGTTGAACCTTCCCGACAAGAAGAGGAATATGAAGATCCCTTTGTGGAAGATGTCAACTATCTGGCTAACCCAGACTTTGCATTACGATATCTTAGCCAATGCAATTGGCATGGATATGGGTTAGGTAGGTATGAACAAGGAATGCATGTTTTGTGCCAACCAAGATACCAAATTCCTTATGAAAAGTCATGAGTAGGGTTTAATCACCCTTTGCCCCTCGAAATCTTGGTTGAAAACATGCAAAGCCTAGGGATAGGCAACAAGGATGGGTTGGCATTAGATCCATATGCCAATCCGAATACAACTTATACACTGGGGTATTATTTCCCATTACAAACAAATAACCTTGTTGACCTCAAAAACCCTTTCCCTACGGCTAAACAAGGAGAAACCTCATGGACTCACCCACAAGGGGAAGATGGACAAGACCACAAAGGGTCTTTTGAAGATGAGTCAGATTACGATCATTCACATGAATATCCAATGAATGACAATCAGGAGAGCTTCCTGATGATGTTACCATTGAATGATCCCAGTGAGCATAGGCAACCTCAACAACAACAATACCCTTTGGACATAGATGACATGTTTGAACACTTACACATAGGTCCAAGACATAGGTGGCATTTCAACCCGACGTAGTTATAGCAATTACTGCACCCGCCACTCCAGGAATACAGAGAGCATCTTCCACCTGGAGACCTTATCAAACCATCAGTGCCTAGGGCAGACCCTGTTTGTAGATCTATGCATAGGGCTAATCCCTTTGTGCCAGTGCCTATAGAGCCAGATCCAAAGCACCAAGATCATCCAAAATGTCAAAGTTGTCACATTTGCGGTAATGGAGATCACAAACATTTCATCAACATGATATCCATTGACTTGACTGCCCCCATCCATGATCCAGCCAATCCAACACAATTATTGCATCTAGACATAGAAGCTATAGATTGGGATCGCGCTGACACACCACCATCTCCATCAGAGTATTGGCCTTATGGTGGGATGTTTCATTTCACTCCAGGACAGACTCAGGATGTCTTCTAGGCTGAAGAGGAACTTGACGTTCCTAATGACGATCTTAATTCAGCAAGCGATATCCATCTAATCCCAATCCCACACCAGTTGGAAGACGGATCCCATATGTCGGTCAAAGCAATGACTGATGTAGACATCAACACAGATCCAATGAATCCATGGATTCTTAAGCTGGGGGTAAGTCTTTCCCCTGAAGAGCGAGCCGATTATGTTACCCTTCTTAAGGAAAAGAAGGAGGTTTTTGCATGGTCATACAAAGATATGTCGGGACTAGACCCATGACTAGTCATGCACAATTTAACGCTTGATCCGACAATCAAGCCAGTAAAGCAAAAACTATGCAAGATGCATCCAACAGTGGCCTTAATGGTAAAATATGAGTTACAAAAGTTGTTGGATGCCCAGTTTGTCATCTGTGTGGATTATCCTCCATGGTTGTCTAACATGGTTCCTGTCAAGAAGCCCGACGGGAGGATTTGCATATGCATCAATTTTTGAGATCTTAACAAAGCGAGTCCTAAGGATGATTTTCCCTTGCCAAGAATAGACGCGTTGGTAGACGCTACAACGAGCCATGAAATGCTTTCCCTTATGGATGGTTTCTCAAGATACAATTAGATTCGAATCAATCCTGAGGACGAACTAAAAACGGCATTCACAATGCCTTGGGGGACATTTTGCTATAAGGTCATGCCTTTTGGCCTTAAAAATTCCGGAGCCACCTATCAACATGCCATGACGTACATCTTTTATGATTACATGCACAAAAGTTTGGAAGATTACATGGATGATTTGTTGGCCAAATCTCTTTTGCGCCTAGATCACATTGGTGACTTGAGCAAGGTCCTTGATCGCCTCATTGAACATAAAGTTAGACTAAACCCCAAGAAGTGCATCTTTGGCATCACCTCTGGAAAGCTCTTGGGTTTCATAGTCTCCAAACGAGGAATCGAGGTAGACCCAAATAAAGTCAAGGCAATCATTGAAATGCGTCCCCCAACCACCATCAAGCAACTTAGGAGTCTACAGGGAAAGGTTGCATCGATCAAGCACTTCATAGAACAGTTATCTAACAAATGCTGACCCATGAATAAATTATTGCATAAGGGGGTCACATTTCATTGGGA
This sequence comes from Wollemia nobilis, assembly GCA_028583015.1. NCBI lineage: Eukaryota > Viridiplantae > Streptophyta > Pinopsida > Araucariales > Araucariaceae > Wollemia > Wollemia nobilis. Next base: position 3,200,224 of record JAQPPZ010016942.1, on the reverse strand, counting down.
TGACGAGTGCCAGTCTGCCTTTGGCGACATTAAACAGTACTTGGCTTCACCGCCAATATTGGCACCACCTAGACCAGGAGTGTCATTCTATTTATACATCTTAGCCACTGAGGTGGCACTGGGCGCCATGCTATCCCAGAAAAATGAACTTCACAAAGAACAGGCTACATACTATCTTAGCCACACCGCTGTCGCTTATGAACTTAACTATGCATACGTTGAAAAGCTCTACTTGGCAGTGGTGTTTGCTACCAAAAAGCTATGCCACTACATGCTTAGTAATAAGACGTATGTTGTGTCTAAGGAGAATCCATTGCGATACATGATGAGTCATACTTATCATAGTAGCCGCACGGTGAAATGGATCATGTTGTTGATGGAGTTTGACATAGAGTTCATTGGACAAAAATCCATAAAAGGTCAAGTCATCGCCGATCAACTAGTTGAGGCTCCTCTTGAAGACGATCAACCTCTGACTTTTGAACTACCTGATGATGGGGTCTTCCATGTTTCAGAGTCACCAGATTCTGATGAGACTGAGTCACACGCTGACATAACCCTCTTCTTCGATGGTTATAAATGTGAGCAAGGGGGTGGTGTGGGAATTGTAGCAATCACCATGAACATTAAATGATTGAACATCTTTGGTGATTCATTGTTAATTGTCAATCAAGTAAATGGGATATTCTAATGTAAATGTCTAGTTTTGTAGGCCTATAAAGCCCTTGTGGACAAATTCATGGCACAAATTCAATGGTATGACATCGAGGCACTCCCTCGATCATCAAATTGTTTTGTAGATACTATGGCCTCCTTGGGGTCACTCATCCCGCAAGACCCTTTTGGTGCAATGACAACCATTCAGGTTAAAAAATTATCGCAATCTACGATGGAGAGTGCAAGCTCTGATCTGATGCCAGGAATCCACATGATCTAGATTGAACCATCTCCGGATAAGTTCTCTCGAATTCGAGATTGTTTGACTCAAGCCAATTGGGGGTCCTTGTTCTCCCCGACCCCTCTTACTAGCAACACCACGTTGTTTTTACAAGTTCTTTCCTACTCAGCTTTTGTTTGGGATGGACTTCAAGAGGGATTGGCCGTTCATACTATCGAGGTTTCTGATCAGCAAGATTGGTACACACCCATTCGGGATTACCTCAAGCTAGGTAATCTCCCACTTGGATTGACACAAGCCATGAAAAGATCATTCAAATAGAAAGTGGCAAAGCATGTCTTGTTAGGAGACATTTTGTATCGTCAGAATTATGAAGGAATCCTCCTTCGTTGTTTAGACCAGCAAGAGTCCACTTGGGCAATCACCCAAGCTCACGATGGTACATGTGGTGGCCACTTCAGCGGTATGGCCATCGCAAAGCACATTCTTCGCATGGGTTATTATTGGCCATATTTAGAGAGATATTGTTGCACATATGTGAAGAAGTGCATGAAGTGTCAGCACCATGCTAATTTGACACACATACCTTCTCAGGCATTATAGCCGATCCAATTGGTTTGGCCTTTTTCGTAGTGGGGCTTTGATCTAATTGGAAAGATCTCCCCTATGTCATATGGTCGTCACACGTTCATTTTAATGGCCACAGAGTACTTTACCAAATGGGTGGAAGCAATTCCACTGACCACTACGACTGGAGCCCGCATTGTAGAATTTATTTTGCATAACATCATATGTCGTTTTGGTATTCCATCCAAGATATTGTCAAATAATGGGACACCATTCAAGAATAAATATGTGCATGCTTTGACCACAAAGTATAAGATTTAGCATAGCTTTTCAACACCCTATTATCTACAGGCAAATGGGCAAGTAGAGGCATCAAACAAAATGCTAGTCGCCATTCTCAAAATGACAGTTGCAGACAATCATAAAGACTAGCACATTCAGATCCTGCTTGCCCTATGGGCTTATCGCACCAGCATTCGAATGCCCACTAGGGCAACTCCATTTTTTTTGGTGTATGGCTCTGAGGTAGTCATGCCTTTTGAGTTGGAAATTCCTTCCCTGTGCATTTCAATGCAAGAGTTCATCGATGATGACACTACACGGCAGGCCCAATTGGATCAACTGACGTTGCTCGACAAATGACACGTTAATGCTCTCGAGCATTTGCGTATCTATCAAGAGCGACTTAAGAAAGCATACAACATGAAATTCCACCTTAGGGAATTTCAGGTTGGTGACTTGGTCTTCAAAGAGAACCAGCAGAATTCTAATTTTCCATCCCATCTACGAGACAAGTTCACGGAAAACTGGTTAGGTCCTTACATCATTGACAGTAAAATAGGACCTAGAACATACCGGCTTGCCTCTCTTGAAGGAATCAAGGAAATAGAACCCTTGAATATCATTCATTTGAGGCCATTCCACATCTAGAGAGCCATAGTTCAACACAAAAAGCTCCAAGGATTACCACAATCGCTTGGTCAACCCAAAAAGCTCCAAGGATTACCACAATCGCTTGGTCAACCCAAAAAGCTCCAAGGATTACCACAATCACTTGGTCAACCCTAAATGCCCCAAAGGTATCTATAAACCCTTTGGTCAAGACAAAAGCTCCAAGGATTTTCATAATCGCTTGGTCATCCCTAAATGCCCCAAAGGTATCTATAAATACTTTGGTCAACACCAAAAGCTCCAAGCGTTACCATAACTGCTTGGTCAACATAAATATTCAAAAATCAACAAAAACAACACAAAAATCAAAATCACAAAAACAATTGCATTTCAATTCCATGCATTCTCATAAAAATTAAAATTACAAAAACAATTGCATTCCAATTCCATGCATTCTCATAAAAATCAAAATACAAAAATATAGGTTACATTAAGCATTACATCCATACATTGCATACTTCGATAGGTCATACAAGTCAAAAGCACCATAGGCTGTCATTACTTGGCAATTCCATCATTTCCACATCAAATCCATTTTCATAAACGCATACATCCAGCATATCACCCTTTTATTTTAGCATAGTCAGTTGTCTCCTAATGTATATAGGGTTTTCGTCATTCAGATGTATTTAAATTTCTAGCCAAAAACTGTACACAATTAAGCAAATTTTACACGAGAAAGTTTTACTTGGATCACGCCTTGTTACGTAACGTCCCAACACAAATTAACACACATATAAAAATTCCTAAGTTGTGTGAACGAAAGATGAAACCTGCACAGTCATCCAGGTTACCATAAGCGAAACGACTATCTTGCTTATCCCCCTGTGCGAATGACCCTAGGAATGCTGAGAGTTGGCAAAAGGACAAGCATCCTCCCTACCCAATTCCCCAAGAATCCCAAGTTCTCAAAATTTGCAAAAACATCAAAAATTTGCAAAACGTCAAAGCATTACAATTTGACATCGTACAATGCACACATCAAAAGGCACAAACAATAGTGATTCTCGTCACTCCATATTCAAATCCCTTGTTCAAAAAAAAAAAAAAAAAATCAAACAAAAATAAACAGTGATTTTATCATTATAAAGAGAAAGTATCCCAATACAATTGAAGAAAAGAAGGGAGTCAAACTTGAATCCCTGGAACTCTCAGCATTTTGATAGGTCATGAGGCAAGCGTCAGTACCGGTTTGGTTGATAGCCTATTGGTCACTGGCGATAAACCTACCGCATGACGATATATCTATCACATTAACTTGTGTGCAGATCAATGTTTGCATGTGGATGAGCTAGCTTATGGTATCCTAGATAGCATTGCAGATTAATCTGACTAAATACAATACAGGAGTTAGTGGAGCTAATTAGGTGATCCTCGAGTACGAGTTCGGTTGAAAGCCCATCCGCAGCGGCGGTATCCTGATGAATAACACATAAATGAACTCAATTGCACACACAGGGATGTGAAACAACTTGGTTAAATTCAAGTCGGATTTAGACCTTGTTCAGAAGTCTTGCGAGATAAATGTATAGTCTTGGCTAGTTAGTTAAAATATATGCATCTCAGAAAATCTTAACTCCATTTTCAAACAACTGATACATTTCATTCCATACATCACCATCAGAAAATAGACAAAATACAAAAACAAAGTTTTCACATGCACAACGTTATCCCATTATTATAGCAAGTCAATTCAATCTTGTACAGTCTATGGTGCATCGACAAATCATCAATAATTCATTTCATTCATTCCATATGCATACATCATACAAATTAGAACCATCGCATTCATAATCGCATATGCATACATCAATGTAAAAACATGTACATAAAAATAAATCATGAAAAATGTATAAACACAAAAAAGAGTCATCTGTATATATATATCATAACAAAATTGCCTACAGGCTACAAAATTGGTCCTCTGACCCCGCAATCATACATCAAAATCCCCAAGTCTAGGGCGTCGTCCACCATGATCACGTAGGATCGATGCGACGGGATCTACCCCCCGTGGTGCGGGTCCTCTGAGACCTCTCCGGACGGCTACTGCTCGCCCCTGCACCATGCCCGCTGGCCTCTCCCTCATCCCACCGCCTCTGCTGTGAAGATTTTGTCTGCTCCATGTCACTCCCTCTCGAGCGTCATGATGATACACATTCGGAGAATGCAGGTACTCACCCACCAAGGTGGATAACCTCATCCTCTAGCTCGTCCTGCTGTCGCTCCAAGTCCCTCACCTGCTGTCGATATGTCGCAAGGTTATCCTCACGCTGCCCCAACTGTGTCCGTAGGAGATCCCTCTCTTGTACCATATCCCTCAGCTCCTGATCTCGCCTCCACAATAACTCTATCAACCATGCCACCTCAGTGCACAACCCCACCTTTGTATCCCCCGACACGGTCAGCTGCGTCGGCCTCTCTGGAGCATCGGCCTGCTCCGGAGCATCCTGCATATCTGGTTGCTCCTCCTCATCAATGTTCTCTCCCGCATCTGCCACCTCCACCATGTCCAAATCAGCAGGATCTCCCCAACCCTCTCTTGGTGCCTCTGCACCCTCTCTGCATCTCGCTGCCTCATCTCCTCCCAATGGCCCCTCACCTCGCCACTGTCAAAGCGTCCACCACTCCTGGTACTCGGTAGTCACTCCGACATCATCTATGTCCAAAATGTCTAGTACTATATCCGACTCCTCCCCTAATGGCTTGAGGATCAGCACAGCTAGGGTCCTCTCATCGCTCCGACGTCGATAGACTATGGGTTCCCCAGGCAACCCCTAGCATACCCCAAACTGTCATGTCACTCGAAGATAGCAAAAGTACTCCTGCTCTGTCTCGTGTCGTCCAATCACCCATCTCCCCATTTGAACTTGCCGAAGCCACTCATCCGCCTCTGGCCATGTAGGACAATCCTAATATGGCCTCCATACCACATCTCCTAGAGTCAGTCGTGCCAATGCATCTCTGTAATGGTCCACGTCTCCTGAAAACCACTGACTCTGCCCCCGCTCCTCTGACCGATACCATAAAGCACCCTAACCAATATCCCTATCCACCATGTCTGCCCGTGTAGTCCAGGGTAGCCTATGTGGTCGCTCTACGGCTATATGCTGCCATGCCCAGCACTGTAACAAGTAACTGCAGCCAATCCCCTTTCGCCTCCGATAGCGAACCTCATACAACTCATCATATAACTAAGCCAAAAGCATCTGGCCCCATCTCATAATCACTGGCTCTATCATCGGACAATCCAATAACTGCCAAACCACCTTCAATAGGTTCCATGGGAACCTCGCTCCTGACGAGTCTAGCAAGAGCATGTTGGAAATGAGGCTCATGAGTAGTGCATGCCTCACTCCCAACATTCCCCTAGCATACCACCATCGTACCAAAATCCCCCCAATCTGACAATCCAGCTCCGCCCTCTCCAATGAGCTCATCCCATCCTCATCCTCCCCATGTCCAAAATACTGAGTCAATACAGCCGTCCTCTGGCCTCGTGGCATCGTTCGGATGGGAACCCCGTCTATCGAAATCTAGAGAATTCGATACACGTCCTCTAAGGTGACAGTCATCTCCCTTGTCGGAAGATGGAAGGTGTTCATTCGAACATCCCACAGGCCGATCAAAGCTATAATGTATGCCCGATCTGCAACAACTGCATCCAACCGAGCCACATGCTTGAGCCCTAAGGCATCAAGCCACTCCCAGTCCTCAACACTCAACGCCTCGCGGGCATTAGAAAAAATAGTCGGTACCCGATGTCGACTCTTCACCACCTGAACATCATAGAAAATAACACACATCAAAAACATACATCAAATTACCATCACATGTACAAAAATGCATAACTGTACAGTAACATATTTCATTCACATGTACATCCATTACCAAAAGAAAAAGAAAAAAAAAACAAAAATCACAAAAACAATTGCATTCCAATTCCATGCATTCTCATAAAAATCAAAGTACAAAAATATAGGTTACATTAAGCATTACATCCATACATTGCATACTTTGATAGGTCATACAAGTCAAAAGCACCATAGGCTGTCATTACTTGGCAATTCCATCATTTCCACATCAAATCCATTTTCATAAACGCATACATCCAGCATATCACCCTTTTATTTTAGCATAGTCAGTTGTCTCCTAATGTATATAGGGTTTTCGTCATTCAGATGTCTTTAAATTTCTAGCCAAAAACTGTACACAATTAAGTAGATTTTACACGGGAAATTTTTACTTAGATCACGCCTTGTTACGTAACGTCCCAACACAAATTAACACACATATAAAAATTCCTAAGTTGTGTGAACGAAATATGAAACCTGCATAGTCATCCAGGTTACCATAAGCGAAATGGCTATCTTGCTTATCCCCCTGTGCGAATGACCCTAGGAATGCTGAGAGTTGGCAAAAGGACAAGCATCCTCCCTACCCAATTCCCCAAGAATCCCAAGTTCTCAAAAGTTGCAAAAACATCAAAAATTTGCAAAACGTCAAAACATTACAATTTGACATCCTACAGTGCACACATCAAAAGGCACAAACAATAGTGATTCTCGTCACTCCATATTCAAATCCCTTTAAAAAAAAAAAAAACAATTTAAAAATGACAAATGCCAACAAAACCACTAAAAATTGTCGGACAAAAGTGCTCTTGCACTTAACCTCTTGGCATAACAAAATTGATGTCGGGGTCTACCTTATCATTATCCTATTCCCCAAGAAGGCTACCATAGCTGGACCGCTCCACGAGAAGACGGATTTTTGCCAATGTTAACCTCCAATGGCATCCCAAAATGGGTTCACACCCACCAAAAATAGGTCACAACAATCGGGAAACTGCTCGAGCATGCACCGGCTAACATCTGAAGGCACCCTCACTTAAGTCATCTTGGGTCAAGCGACTCGTCACTTTTCTCATGTCGGTCATTCCCTCATTGATTCGTAGCTTGAGGGGGTAGTCACACTTAGTTGCCAATCAACACCAATATACCCATTCTTGGAAATGACATGCATTCAAAGGATCATTGCAAAAGACAATCGTGCCCCTGCTTGGGGCAGCAAACAAGCAATTATCACAAACTGATCATATACTTGGCATTCGTGAATCATGAACTCAAGGTTCCCACAGACAAAAGGTTGCGCCCTTTGCCGCCTCATGACTGATCAATGTCTAAGTTCAAGTAATACCTCACCGAACCAGGTTAATGCTTGATTTAAGTTCCTTAGCTCATCAGAAGCAAGGATTCAAGAATGCGTGCCCTTTCCATACTTGGGGCATCAAGAGTTGGTTAGGTTACTAAGAAACCCTAATCATTAGTGCTTTGGTTATCTATTTTTTCTCAACACTGCACCATGTGCACCGCTTTCCAAAAAGGGGCATCTATAGACACCAAAACAGCACCAATCCGATTATGTGACAACAAGCACTGATCGCACTAACACACACAGCCCCCAGGGCAGCCCCCAGAGGTTAAACAGTGGTTCTAACCACTCACACATCAATTTTACAAGTCAAGGATCAATTTGGCACCTTTTAGAAACTTTGTTACTTATTCGCTCCACCCAGGGATGAGTGTGGATTAGTACTCGTCTCACCCAGGGATGAGTTTGGATTGATACTCATCTCACCCAAAGACGATTACCAGCGCTCGCTTTGGGGTGGGACGAATGCCAAGTTTGACCAAGAAAAAGTTAGATCTCGGTGCATGACAACTCAGAACTACCACTTAGCTTTTCTTGCATGGCATAGGAGTGCGAGTGAGTTCTTTTGACAACTCATATCTGCCAATTGACTTTCCCTTCACTACATGGGAATGAGAGTGAGCTTTTTAAGACAACTCAAATTTGCCACTTAGCTATCCCTTCATTGCATGGGAGTGCGAGTGAGCTTTTATAAACATACAAAGACATGTACAAAGGTAGTTAAGAAGCCCTTGATCAAGAAGAATTCTTCTCTTCACACAAAAATCATTCATGCAAAGAAACACTTTTGCATGTTAATTCAAAGAGACCCCTTGGGTCTATAAAATGGTGAATTTCCTCACCTAAAATATATACAAAGAAGGAGCATTTTAAGTGACGAAGTGCTGCTAATTCACTTACTTGCGATTTGTGTTTTCAACATCCATAATCTCTTAATTGAAAGAGAGGTTATTGGGTGACTTTTGAAGGCACGAATCAAGAACCAACCCCAATTTTTTTGACCACAATATCCTACCAATTTTCCGACAACACATCACATCAGGTTTCGGACCCATCCTAAGCGGATTGGTGTCGAAGCAAAGTTTCACCCATGGGTGGTTTGCCTTCGGGCACCCCCGCTTTATTGCTTTTGGTGACTATTTATTTTGTAGTATTTAGCTAGTTTCATGTTTATGCTTTTGTCAAGTTTTCAGTTTATTTAGATTCATTTTAACCATCGTTAGATTTATCTTTTATTTTTCATACATAGGTGCTACTGATTCTTTGTTTGTTTCTTTGAACACAGATTTGCAGCATTAGAGGAGCAGCGAGGAATCTACCTTTACCAACGCAAGCGGCGACAACGTTTTGGTTCGCCCATATTACATGTGGGCACGCGGAAGAAGGAATTCTGAAACAAGTTGTAAAAGACCAACATTTAATGCTTCTATCCCTTAAAAAGGAAGGAGACGCATTGTAACACAAATTTGAAAAGCATATCAATAAAAGGGCCATATTTTATATTGCTTTGATATATTGTGTTCATGTTCTTTCTTTTTACGCATTTTTCAATAACATAGGGTTTAAGCATTATTTTAGTTTCGTTTACATTGCATTTTAGTTTATCCTTTTTGTTTTCGAAATCTCATGTTTTCACACGCAAAAAACTCAGAATGAAGGGATTAGAGGCAAACTTATCTATTTGTTCGCTCAGGCTGACCTTGCGAACGGTATAACCTTGTGGTGGCCTTTGCTGTGGTGCGAATGCTTCCTGCACATCCTCCTTTAGAATGGAAAACAATTATTTACCTGAGGCGTCCAACACCTGCCAGGTTTATGGTTGATAGTTCTGAGCAATGGTGTATATGAGCTCAGGGCAGTGATGTGTAGGAAGGACCAAATACCAGTATATGTGGTAATAATACGCCACAACCCTCTTGTTCTCCGTTGAGAGCCTGCTTTTCATGAAATCGATGGTATATCGAAGCTCGGCCATGGTTCTTGAGAGCTCTGGGTCTCTGATTTTTGCCCACTCATCGACAGGTGGTTCTATACTGGGCTCATCATCGGACTCTTCCCTTCCTTCCATCACATGTTTTCCTATGCGTGGGGGAGGATTGACCCTTCTAGGTGTCTATTTATTTTCTTCTATGGCTCTTGCCTTCTCTGGAGTTGTCATCTCTAGTTCTTTTCCCTTTCGCATGGTGTTCCTCCGTCGTTCACTTCCCATTGTGAATGATTGTAGCAGAATAACTTGTATTGTATAAGAGCAGCACCGCAAAACAAAATACTGGGTAATCATGGCAAACATCGGAGTCCTTGATGTAGAAGCTCTCTGAGGTGACAGAATGCAGGCTCGACCCTCACACTTGCAAATGGTTTGTTCTTAACTAGCTCCTGCATTTTATAGCTTCAGAGGGTAACCTTCGACATTTATGGAAACCACCATAATTACTTTACTGGCCTGGCCCGAAAGTATCACTACGACATCTGATTGGCTATATGGTGGCATCGTACGCAGGGCCATGCAATTCGACAGTTTGATTTTGTATCGAGAGCGTGGATCACTGCCACCTGGCACTTTAGCACAGCTTTTGGGTTGATGAACTATATTGGTATGAGTGCCACCTCCTTCACATTGAGTCTGTTTGGTTTGGTCCCCGAGGCACATCTTAAATGTGTTCGCCCCGAAGCGGGGTTCGACGAAAATACTTCATCGCGAAGCTCTTCTTTGGGTTGATTTTCTTCATTTCAGGCCCGAAGTTCCCCTTTGCCACGTTGTTGCTTTGGTTCATGAAGGCGATTCTGATCGTACTCTGTGAAGCCAAAACCAAGAATCTAGCTTTTGCGGTTGAAGAGGCGCTTGCTCTTCGTGATATTTTAAACAGAGTATCTACAAGTATTGAAATCCTATATACAAAATATGTGCAAGATTTTTTTTTTTTTTTTTTTGAAGTATACATACCTCAGCGATTTAAGATCTTCAGGTGAAGACCATTGACTGAGATTGGTAAAACTTGGCCATTCGCATCCTTGAGGATGAAGGAATTGGCCGAATTCACTTTTACTATTTCAAACAGTCCGTCCTAGAATGCATCCATTTTGTCATGATTCCCAGGCTTAGCCTTCCATGAATCCCACCTCCATACCAGGTCTCCTACCTTGAATGTGCGATCGGATGATTTTCTTTTGAACCATTCTCAGGTGACCTCAGCATGCCATGTGAAGTTCTGGTATGCCTTTTCTCGTTCCTCTTCTAGTTGTAGTAGCTGGACCAGGCGTTCCTCCACCGGGTTAGCTTCATCTTCTTCTAGCAACTGTAATGTAGGGATCTTGATGTGAGTGGGTAGGATGGCCTCCTTGCCATAGACCAAAGCGTACTACAAAGTATTGATTGACCTTTTGACAAAAACTCGATCGGCCCACAAGGCCCGATCTAGAAGGAAGTGCCAAGTTATTTTGTTTTGATCGATCAGCTTTCTCAGTATCCTCAATAGGGTTTTTTTGGTGGATTCTGCCAACCCATTGCCTTTGGGGTAATAATTGGAGGACACCTTGTGATATATCCCATACTTGTATAGGAACTCGTTGATTTTTGTGCCTGTGAAACCAGGACCATTATCTGTAATAATTGCTTTGGGTATGTCGAGCGGGTAATCAATCCTTCCAAGAAGGTGACGACGGTGTCTTGATTGGCATGTTTTGTGGGGATCACCTCGGCCCACCTGGTGAAGTAATCGGTCGTAGTCAGAATGAATTTGTGCCTAGTAGAGGAATTTGGTGATATGGCTCCTATGAAATCCAGTCCCCATTGTTGAATGGGGGCTTCCACTTGAATCGGTCGGAGTGGCATTGAAGCATTTCTGTTTTGGCTGATGAATCTCTGGCATTGCTCATACTTTCGACAAACGAAGAAGGCATCGACAAAGAGGGTGGACCAATAGTAACCTACCTTGATTATTTTTACCATCGTCGCCCTCCCAGCAAAGTTTCCTCCGGATAGTCCTGAATGAAATTCACCCAGGATTCTATTTTTATCATCATCTTTTATGCATCTAAGGAGGACGCCGTCAATGTTCCTAAAAAATAGGCCTTCTGGGTGCATGGTGTATCTGGCGAATCGCATCCTGAAATGCCTTCGTTGCAAAGCATTCAGATGTGAGGGGCATCTACCGGTGTTAAAATATTCCACTATCTCATCGACCCAATCTCTCTCAGCCTCTTCCTGATTAGCGAGGAATTCTCCTGTTGACAAGTTATCCGACCGACAGTCTGTTATTTCAGCCTTCGCGTTCTTTGCCAGCTCTTGACATAGTGTGCGACTGTGAAATAGCTTGGTGGGCTTGATCTCAATATTGAACTCTTGGATTTTGCTCACCCAACTAGCTCTCTTGCTTCCCAGTTCCCCTTGGATAATGAAATTACGCACATCAAGGTGAATGACGAAGACTGTGGTGCGGCTCTAGAAAATGAACTATTTGAATTTCCTGAGAGACTTCATTACTGCATGCACTTGATGCTCGATGAAATTGTACTTCTCTTCATGGGTATTGATTATCTAGCTAAGGAACACGATGGGACGTTCCTCTCCATCTTCCCCCTTTTGCGTCAATACCATGACGTAGCTTTCAGGTTCTCCTATTGCATACAGGATAAAAACTCGGTTGTAGTCAGAGTTGATCAAGACTGGTGCCTAAACAAATCGGGCCTTGATTTCTTTGAATGCTTTCCTCCTCTCTTATGTCCAGACAAATTCTATGCCCTTCTTTAAAAGTTCAGACATCGGCTTAATGACCTGGGCGAAGTCTAGGACGAAATTCCTTACGAAGTTAATTTGACTGAAGAAATATTGAAGGCCCTTTTTATCTGTTGGGATTGGAAGCTTCATCAGAGATTCAGCTCTCTCAGGATCCACGATGAGACCCTTTTCTAAAATTGCATGTCCTAGTAGCTTTCCTTCGCTGACTGCAAAGATTGACTTCTTTGGATTGACTGAGATGCCGAATTCTCGACATTTTTCAAAAATTTGTTGAAGATGTTCTAGGTGGTTTTCTCTCTTTTAGGAGAAGATGGTCATGTCATCCAAATAGATAACGATAACCTTGTTCAGAAGCTCACCAAAAGCTAGGTCCATCGCCCTCTGGAAAGTAGCTCATGCATTCGAGAGGCCAAAAGGCATCCGTTGGTAGGTGAATGTGCCCCACTTGGTTGTGAACGCAGTCTTATGTTGGTCTTCGTCCCTGACCTAGATTTGATTATATCATGAGAAACCATCGAGCAAGAAGAATCGTTGAGCTCCAGCCACCGAATGCAAGATTTGATCAATCTACAGGAGAGGATAGTGGTCCTGGAGGGAAGCATGATTCAGGTTGTGGAAGTCCATGCATAACCAGATGTCTCTATTATTTTTTCTGACAGGGACCAAGTTTGCTACCCAGGAAGAATGCTTGATGGGATAAATGATCTTTGCTTCGAGCATTTTTAGCAATTCAGCTTTCATCAGGACCTCGATCTTTGGATTGACTAGCCTTTGCTTCTGTCAGAAAGGTTTGGCCCCTTCTTGTAATTCGATTATGTGTTGAATCAACTACCAATCGTATCCTTTGAGGTCGTGATAAGACCAAGCTACGATATCTGGGTACTTCTTACACAAACATCGGATTCGCTCCTTTTCTTTTGAAGTACAATCGGTCCTGACATTTATTATTTTTCCAGGTTCCAGTTCTAAATATTGATATTTCTACGCGTTGATCTAGATCCTGTGAGAGAGCGATCAATCATTTTGATCGAAAAGGCTCTCAAGTGTGATCAACCCCTTGGGAACATGATTGTTCTTCAACTAGACCAATCCTTCGTATTCTTCCTCATCAGGGCTTCGGTCTTCGACTATAGTAGCTTCTTGGATCATGAAATTGATGATCTGCTCGTCGTTGTCAAAAACTTGCTAGTGTAAATCTCTATCAAGGACAGAGGGTCTATAGATTATCCTTACAACATTCGACTTATGCACCATATCATCCATTGGAGAATATCAGGCTGCAATGGATGCTAAGACATCTGCATGTCAATTCTTTTCTCACGGAATAGACTGTAGATTGAGAGATTCAAACTGGTCAAATAGGTCCCATAACCTGTTGTAGTATGATTTAAGATAGTGTTTCTTTGAAGAGCATCTGTTGGTGACCTAGTTGCAAACTAGTTTGAAATCTTCAAAGATTTGAAGATGCCTTATGCCTAACTTGTCAACTTTCTTGAGTCCCAAGCACAAGGCTTCATATTCAGCTACATTATTGGTGCAGCTCCATGTCAATCGGTAGCAATATTCATTTTGCTCACCGAATGATGAAATCAGAAGGATTCCTACCCCAGCGCCGTTCTTGCATCGAGCACCATCGAAGAACAATTTCCATAGTCCTTCTTGAGCAGAAACCTTTCCTTCCATTTTAGCTGGTTTCTCGAACTTGGTGATGGTGTAGCATCCCACCTCAGTCTCTATCATGGCATTGAAATTTGCCAATGAAAATTCATCTTCACAACACAACTGTGTAAGAGATTCTTACACCAGATCCACTTTCTCTAGCTCCTCCGTGATTGCATGCACAGGACCGCTACTTTCTTCCTCGAACATCTTCTAAACCAGGAACGTAGAAGGCTTTTCATTATAGATATTTACCTTCTTCCCTTTGAATGGGATCTCCAGATGAGTGTAGTCCATGGACAGATACTCGCCCAGCTTTGCCGTGAATTCCCTTGATAGGCACATACTGAAGTAGGGCTCCATATCCACGACTACCACCTCTTGTATGACTACGATTTGAGGTGTCTTATGTAGTCGAATAGGAATGTCTTTGATGACACCTACAGTCTTCATTGGGGTACCATCTAGTTGGAGGACTCTGTGACTGCTTTATGTGTATTCCATGCCTATCTCTTCGCATACCACCTTCGACATCACTGTCATTGTAGCTCTAGAATCTATCATGCAGTTATGCACGATATACCCTTCCATTTGCAAAGATAAGTAGAACGGTGGTGGTCTATTTTTTCCTATAATGGATGCAGACAAGGTCTGCACTAGGGCAAGCGGCTCTACCTTCTTTGTATTGATCCTATTCAATGATTCTTGCAGCAAGTCCACTTGTCCAGGAAGCTACAGAGCATCATACAAACTGATTTTGGCTAGGATTCTTTTCAATTCTTCTACAATGTTGTAGGCTAGGGAGCTATGCACCTCAAGTTTTTTTCTCGATTTGTACTTGGTGCGGTATTGCTTTGTCGCTTCGACCCTTTGTTGCTTGGTGAGTGAGGGAAACTTGAGCTTCTCCTTAGCCTGTTCTTTGGTCTCCACCTGAGGTGGTTCGGAAGTGGCATTTTGGGCATTTTCTTTGACTGGAGCTGGTAGAGGAGCTTTGCTTGAGGCCAAATAGAATGGTTGTCCCTTCTAAAAATGAGCATGTACCTTCAAAGGAGCCATTTGGGTAGCATCCACGTCTATCGTCCTTTTGCCTCCCCTGGTAAGGACCGCGACTGGCTCTTCCTTGTTGATGGACAAGTTCTGATCCAATTGTCAGATGACATTGACTTGACTGCCTTGACTGCTGCTTGTTAGCGTCTGTACGTAGTTTTGATGCAACATGCATGTATTCTCCTCATGAGGATCATTACATGTAGAGCACCGATATACATGATCGAAAGTGCTTGGGACTTCATCTATCACAACGTTCCTTGCCAAAGC
Source organism: Wollemia nobilis (assembly GCA_028583015.1). Lineage (NCBI taxonomy): Eukaryota > Viridiplantae > Streptophyta > Pinopsida > Araucariales > Araucariaceae > Wollemia > Wollemia nobilis. The sequence goes on along the minus strand of JAQPPZ010016942.1, from coordinate 3,184,880 downwards.
TTTTCCTTGATGGACCGCTTGGTCTTTGGTAAGTGCAAGCATGGGGTAAGACCTTCTTGGTAGAAACTCTTGTTGCGCTTGCTTCTTCTTAACAACGGTCATGTCGTTGGACAAGGTCTGCACTATGGCATTTAACGATTGCATTTCTTGCAATATCTTGGCTTGCATATCATTGGCCTTGGGAACTGATGGTAAAGAAGCCATGGTCGGTATCGAGGGTAGGGTAGGATGTTGGAGGGGTGCTAGTAACATTGGAAATGTCAGAGTAATGGTGGGTGGCATAGTTGAAAGTGTGGGAAAATGTATCTGTGGAGCTGTGATCTATGACACAACAGGATTCGGGTTCCAATATGAGATCGAATATGCAGGGATTGCAGAAATCTATGGAGCGACTGCACTCGCATACTGGGCTTGAAGGAACTCAAGGAGTATGGGCATTGGCATTCTTTGAGGGAGTTTACACATGGCTATGAGGTCCATTTATGCTTTCTTGGCTAACCCATACAACTCTGGAAAAGTATTGATATTTGATTACCTTATCATAAGGTCGATATCAGGATTGAAGGCTCAAAGGAAGTAGTACGTCGTGGCTTCGTCAGTTGGGCAAAGCCCAACTAGGACTCTTTGTCAGGTTTGAGCGAACCTAACATTGAAGTATACAATTTCTTCTTGTGGATGTCTCTGGATTGAAGTGAATTGCTGCAGAAGAGAAGTTGGATCGGCAGACTCGTTGAAGCCTTGCGTCAACTGCCCGGCTAACTGGTCCCATCTTGTAATAGTGCTGGATGGCAGGGATCTATACCAATAGAGGAGTTTTCCTCTAAGGGAGAGAACCAGGAGCTTCACCATCACTCGCTCTTCTGTGATATCATGGATCGCATCCAGGGAAATGATGTCTTGGATATGATCTAGAGCAGTTTTCCTGGTTCCATCGAACGTCAAGATATTTTTGATTACAACAGGTGGAACTTGCCCTTGGCCCGCGAGATTCAACGGTGACGAAGAATTCCATGCTGGAAATAATCTGGGCGGTGGTTGCTGCTACATTTGTTGTTGTTGTTGTGCCATATTTGTGCCTGGGTTCTATGGAATAGAAGTCCTTGAAGTCCCTCTTGGGTTTCTCGTTGGAAGGCCAAAGGGGATGGAGGCACTAGGATGCTTCGATGAGTTGGGAGGATTCGAAGGAAAACTAGCTGCTGTGCTATCGAAAGTTAGGCCTTTGCTCGTCAAAAATAGCCTCTTGCGAGGATGTATCGCATAAGAGATATTCGGGGGTAACTAACCTAGAGTGTTCCCCAGAGGTGTCAATATCAAGCTCAAAGAAATCGATTTCCTCTCCTCTATTCCTAACTCTCCATCTTGTTTGCATGAAGGCATAGGCTTTAGTACTGGTCTTTACGACTTGAATATTCTCGGGTAAAATAGAGTTGCCAGATGCTAAGAGTCTCTTAGTAATGAGAGCATCGATTCTCACTACTACTCAAGGGATGAGACTGATGGGATCTCACCGAGAACTTGTTAGAACTACTGGATCCAATGAAGATAGGCTAGAAATGTTCTCAAATATGGGACCTCGTGTCCCACCAGGCGTGCCAAAAATTGTTGGTCATCAAATCCGCACAAGAAAGGACTTTTGATGGGTTTGCATGCCCTGGACCTACGACCAACATTGAAAGGCCGAAGGGAAGAGATGCCCCTCGTGCCAATATCCGAAGAAGGCCGACTCTTATACTAATCTACTCTTGGGGTTTGAGATAAGAGTGCAAGAAAGAGATAAAAGGAGTTCGGGTTAGAGAAAGAAATAAAAAGGGGTAAGGGTTAGAGATTGATGATTCAAGGTGGGGAAGAATAGGAAGCACGATCTCTCACTAATAACTCAAATAGCAGCAAATAATACCAAGAATAGATGAAAGAAATGTAGTGCCGACCTTCCTATGTATCATTTGGATGGGTTCGCAGGGTTCTCCTCTCTCTCACTAGAATTCAGGGTTCAGAGTAACAACGATTAAGATGAGGGAATAACAGAAACCTCGATCCACCAGGCAGCATAAAATAAAGCAACAAATACGTTTTTCCTCTCCTATGTATCCTTCAGGGCAAATTTTAGGGTATAGTCCCTAATCGCACACTGGATTTAGGATTCAGATTCTCAGTATACCAGTGCAGACAGACAAAAGAATTAAGCATAGAAGGCAGAATAAAAGAGAGAAATGGAGTACAAAAATTTTTAGTATTAGACATAGGACATCAAGTTACAACAGCTTTCTAGCAGAAAGTTCCCCCCATTTTACATTGCAAATCTTAGGTTTTTATAGAGGACCCGGCCCTCTGAATCATTATTACAAAAATGACGGAGTACGCCCTCAGGCCCTGAGAAATCGACTCCTCGCTTCTGCTACAGATGACATCTCAAATCGGCTACCAAAACTGGTAATGGTGACCGAGTCAACCAGGGAAAGATGCATTAAATGATCCATCTGGGTGTCCTTGGATCGCAGGTGTGATGCTCGAGTGGCGGCCATGCTTGCTAGGCTCTCCTTCTTAGACTGATACTTCACATCCAATTGCCAAAAATGAGTAGCGGGCTTATCGAGCAAGAAAATATGCATTTATGAGGCTCTCTGACTGCCTTGGGAAATGCCCAACTTAGGAAGCATTCCTGGAAAGTGCTTCACTGATTCCCACTTCACAAAACTACTTTTGGGGTGCGTAGTGTCGAAGCCGATCCTCATCTATCCTTCGCTGCTTCGGTGGAAAAACTGGTTCACTGACGGGTCGGGAAAAATGCTTCGGGCCGATCTTCTTTTGAAAAGGTGGTTCGGGGGAGTTTCGACCGAAACACTTTCTCGACTTGCATCGCTCCGGGAGAAATCTTGCCGAAGTGGATATTAGAAATACTTTGGGAGCGAAGTATTTTCTTTGCCTTAGCCGATTCGGGCTATCTTTTCTTCTTCGACGAACTTACTTGGATGCCGCTTCGCAAAATTTTCACCCGAAGTAGCTGCTAGGAATGTTTCGGGTGCGAAGCGTTTCTTTTCTTTTCTCGGCAAACTTCTCACCCGAAGTGATTATTTGAAGCACTTCAGGCCCGAAGTTCTTTTCTTTTAATTTTGTTCACCAGGGGGTGATAGAGAAATCAAAATTGCTATAACTCATAAACAAAGAAAACTTTCAACCAAAACAAATATTATACAAAGTTTTTATTTTTCTGCCCCTTGGTGGAATGTGGCAATATTGTCAACACTTACTATCTTAGCTGCACCCTAGTCAGTTATGAACTTAAAAATGCATACATCGAGAAACTCTACTTCACAATGGTGTTTGCTACCAAAAATCTATGCCACTACATGCTGAGCAACACTACGTATGTTGTGTCTAAGGAGAATCCATTGCGATACATGATGAGTCATACTTATCATAGTAGTCACACGGTGAAATGGATCATGTTGTTGACGAAATTTGACATAGAGTTTATTGGACAGAAATCCATCAAAGGATAGGTCATAGCCGATCAACTAGCAGAGGCTCCTATCGAAGACAATCAGCCTCTAGTCATAGAACTACCCGATGATGGGGTCTTCCATGTCTCAAAATCGCCAGATTCTGATGAGCCTGAGTCACAGGCTGACATAACCCTATTTTTCAATGGTTCTAAATGTGAGCAAGGTGGTGGCACAAGAATAGTATTCTTCACACTACAGGGTGCTCCAATGCCCCTGTCATTTAAATTAAATTTCCCATGCACCAACAATAATGCAGAGTATGAAGCCTTGCTCATAGGTCTTCAGACAACAATCACCATGAACATCAAATGACTGAACATCTTTGGTGATTCGCTGTTAATTGTCAATCAAGTCAAAGGGGTATTCCAATGCAAATGCCTAGTTCTACAGGCTTATAAAGCCCTTGTGGATAAATTCTTGGAAAAACTTGAGTGGTATGACATCGAGGCACTCCCTCGGTCATCGAATCATTTTGCGGACACAATGGCCTCCTTAGGGTCACTAATCCCACAAGACCTTTTCGGTGATATGACAACCATTCAAGTCAAAACCCTATCACAATTCATGATGGAGCGTGCAAGCTCTGACTTGATGCCAGGAATCCACATGATCTAGATTGAACCATCCTTAGATAAGTTCTCTCGAATCCATGATCGTTTGAAACATGCCAACTGGGGGTCCTTGTTCTCCCCTACTCCCATTAATAGCAACACAACACTATTCTTACAAGTTCTTTCCCGCTCAACATTTGCTAGGGATGAACTTCAAGAGGGATTAGCTATTCATACCATCAAGAATTTTGATCAATAAGACTGGTATTTACCCATTAGAGACTACCTCAAGTTAGGTAATATCCCGCTTGGATTGACACATGCCATAAAACGAGCATTCAAGCAGAAAGCGGCTAAGTATGTCTTGATAGGAGACATTTTGTACCATCATAGCTATGAAGGAATCCTCCTTCGTTGCTTGGACTAGCAAGAGTCCACTTGGGCGATCGCCCAAGCGCACGATGGTACATGTGGTGGCAACTTCAGTGGTATGGCCATCACAAAGTGTATTCTTCGCATGGGCTATTGTTGGCCATCTTTAGAGCGAGATTGTTGCGCATATGTCAAGAAGTGCGTGAAGTGTCAACATCATGCCAATTTGATGCACATACCTTCCCATGCCTTGTAGATAGTCTAGTTTTCTTGGCCATTTTCACAGTGGGGCTTTGATCTAATTGGAAATATCTCCCCTACATCATTAGGTCGTCACACGTTTATCATAACAGCCACAGAGTATTTTACCAAGTGGGTGGAAGCAGTTTCGCTTACCTCTATGACAGGACCCCACATTGTGGAGTTCATTTTGCATAACATCATATGTCATTTTGGTATTCCATCCAAAATAGTCTCGAATAATGGGACGCCATTCAAGAACAAAGACATGCGTGCTTTGACCACAAAGTACAAAATTTAGCACAATTTTTTGACACCCTATTATCCGTAGGCAAATGGGCAAGCAGAGGCGTCAAACAAAATGCTAGTTGCCATCCTTAAAAATATAGTTGTGGATAGTCATAAGGATTGGCACATCCAAATTCCACTTGCCCTGTGGGCTTATCGCACTAGCATTTGGATGCCCACTGGGGCAACTCCATTTTCACTCGTGTATGGCTCCGAGGTAGTCATGCCTCTCGAGTTGGAAATTCCTTCCCTACGCATATCAATGCAAGAGTTCATCGATGATGACACTGTGTGGCAGGCCCGATTAGACCAACTTACGTTGCTTGATGAACGACGCATTAATGCTCTCGAGCATTTACGTATCTATCAAGAGCGACTTAAGAAAGCTTACAACATGAAAGTTCACCTGAGGGACTTTTACGTTGGTGATTTGGTCTTGAAGGAAAACCAATAGAACTCTAGTTTGCCATCCCACCTAAGGGACAAGTTCATGGCAAATTGGTTAGGTCCATATGTAATTGATAGCAAAATAGGACCCAAGACGTACCGGCTAGCCTCTCTTGACGGAATCAAGGAAATAGAACCCTTGAACATCAGTCATTTGCGACCATTCCATATCTAAGAGAGCCATATCCCAAAATGCTCCAAGGATTCCTATAATCGCTTGGTCAATCCCAAAATGCTCCAAGGATTCCTATAATCTCTTGGTCAATCCCAAAATGCTCCAAGGATTCTTACAATCACTTGGTCAATCCCAAAATGCTCCAAGGATTCCTATAATCGCTTGGTCAATCCCAAAATGCTCCAAGGATTCCTATAATTGCTTGGTCAATCCCAAAATGCTCCAAGGATTCCTATAATCACTTGGTCAATCCCAAAATGCTCCAAGGATTCCTATAATCACTTGGTCAATCCCAAAATGCTCCAAGGATTCCTATAATCGCTTGGTCAATCCCAAAATGCTCCAAGGATTCCTATAATCGCTTGGTCAATCCAAAAATGCTCCAAGGATTCCTATAATCGCTTGGTCAATCCCAAAAAGCTCCAAGGATTCCCATAATCGCTTGGTCAAAAATAAGAAAATTCAAAAATCATCAAAAACAACAAAAGCATTTTGCATGCCAAATTCATCAATAGAAAGCTCTTCTCACATCTCATCTTCATATTCACAAAAAATCAATCCATCAAAAATACAAAAATATGTAGCTGCATTAAGCATCACACCCATACATTACATATTTGTGGTCGTACAGGTCAAAGGCACCATAGACTGTAATTACTCTGCTAGTCCATCTTGTTCCACATTTCTCCATTCTATAACTAGTCCATCAAACATAACATGCCATTCACTGCTTTTTACCACATTAGAGTCAGTGGTCTTCTAATGTATCAAGAGTTTTCATCTTTCAGTCGTCATTTTGATTTCTAGCCATGTACTGTACCAAGTCAGACAGATTTTACGAAGGTAGAGTTCTACTTGGATCACACCTTGTTACGTAGCATCCCAACACAAATTAAAACACATAAAAATTCCCAAGTTGTGTGAATGAAAGATGAAACCTGCACAGTAATCCAGGTCACCATAAGCGAAATGGTTATCTTGCTCATCCCCCTGTGTGAATGACCCAAAGAATGCTGAGAGTTGGCAAAAGGACAAGCATCTTCCCTACCCAATTCCCCAAGAATCCCAAGTTCTCAAAAAGTTGCAAACATCAAAATTTTGCAAAAAGTCAAAACTCCAAAAATTTGACATCACCACCAGAGTGCATACATCAAAAAGCACATACAATAGTGATTCTTATCACTCAAAATCCAAATCCCTTGCTCAAAAGAAAAATATATAAAAATAAACAGTGATTTTTATCACTACAAACGAGCAAGTATCCCAATACAATTGAAGAAAAGAAGGGAGTCAAACTTGAATCCCTAGAACTCTCAGCATTCCGATAGGTCATGAGGCAAACCTCAGTATCGGTTTGGTGGATAGCCTATCGGTCACCGGTGGTAAACCTCCCGCATGACGATATATCTGTCACATTAACTCGTGTACGGATCAATGTTTGCATGTGGATGAGCTAGCTTATGGTATCCTAGATAGCACCGCAGATTAATCCGACTAAATACAACAAAGGAGTTAGTGGAGCTAATTAGGTGATCCTCGATACAGTTTTGGTTGACAACCTATCTGGCACTGGCGATATCCTGACAAATACCACATAAATGAACTCAATTGCACACACAGGGATGTGAAATAGCTTGGTCAAAGACAAGTCCGATTCATACCTTGTTCAAAAGTCTTGTAAGATAAAGTACAATCATGGCTAGTGAGTTAAAACCGTTTGAGTCTCAAAAAACCTTAGCTACATTTCTAAACCAACTACGCTACTTACCATCAGAAAATACAAAAAAAACCACATGTATACATGCAAAGTCATTTACCACAACAATCGCCTAAAAACAAAATCACAAAGTCCTAAATAGTCTATGGTGCCCTAACCAAACAACACAAATTCATTTCATCCATTGCATTTTGCATATCACATATACATCAAAAACATTTGCATTCATCATAACATATGCATCCATCAAAATAAATTAACATGCATACATCCATACTCATCACTCATCATGCATAAAATCAAATCATCACTCGCATAAACAAAATAAAGTCATCTATATATATCATAACAAAAATGCCCGTAGGCTACAATAACCGGTCATCTGACCCCGCACAATCCAAAAGCTCAAAAACCCCCAAGCCTAGGGCGTCGGCCACCATGATCACGCAGGATCGGTGCGACGGGAACTACCCCTCATGGTGTGGGTCCTATGGGACCCCTCAGGGCGGCTACTACTAGCCCCCGCATCATGCTTGCTACCCCCTCCCTCATCCAGTCGCCTGCGATGAGATGATGCTGGATCGCCTCGCATCATCGCCCTCGTCCGGCATGATGATCCACCTCCCGATGGCTCAGGTAGCCACCCACCAAGGTGGATAATCTCTCCCTCCATCTCCAACCGATGTCGCCACCAATCTGATTCTCGTCGATCCCACTCTGCCTCCCACCGATGGTAGTAAGCTACTGCAATCATCGTGCTTCTAGCTACATCCATAGGAGATCCCTCTCCCGTGCAGCATTAGTATCCCCCTCCTATCGATGAGACACCGCCCATGCACTCTCCCGCTCTACCAACTAAGTCTGCAAGAGATCTCTCTCCTACAAAGCCTCTCCCAGCTCCCCATCTCGCACCCATAGTAGGTCCTCCAATCACGCTATCTCAGCGTTGAGCCTCGCCTCCACCTCCTCCAAACCTTCTTGAGGCATAGGCAAATCTAGGATAGCAGCCTTCTCTGGCTCCCACTGCTCCGGGATGTCCTGCATCTCCGGCTGATCTGAAACCCCCAAATTCGCATCCTCATCCTCCACCTCCACCATGTCCGCATCCTCCCGAGGAGCTCCCCAATCATCCCCTGGTGCCTCAGCACCCTCCCCGCCCGCCGCTGCCACCTCTACGCCTCCCAGTGGCCCCTCTCCCCGCCATCGCCATAGTACCCACCATTGGTCGTACTCTATGGTAGTCCCGACGTCATCCATGTCTGGGACATCGATCATCGCATCTGAATCCTCGCCCAGTGGCGCGATGACCGGTCGATCCAGAGTCCTCTCGTCCCCCCGGTGTCGATAGACCACGGGCTCACCAGGAAACCCCTAGCACACCCCAAACTATCGTGTCACCCGGATGTAGGAGAAGAACTCATGCTCGGTCCCATGTCGCCCAATCAGCCATCGCTCTCTACGTACCCGTCGGAGCCACTCTCCAGCCTTCGACCAGGCTGGATAGTCCCGATAGGGGCGCCAGAGCACCTCCCCTGGAGTAAGCCGAGCGAAGGCATCGACATAGTGCCCTACGACACCTGCCCATCATCGACTTTGTCCTTGCTCCCTAGACCATTGCCATAGAACTGCATAGCCTATCTCCCTATCCTCCATCTTCGCCCGAGTCATCCACGGTAACCCGACCGGCCTCTCCACCGCTATGTGCTGCCAAGCCTAGCTCTGCAATAGATAGTTGTAGCTAATCCCCTTTCGCTTCTAGCAGTGGACCTCGTACAGCTCACCATAGAGTTGTGCCAACAACGTCTGTCCCCATCTCATGATTAGCGGTGCCTCCGTCGGGCACTCTACCAACCGCCAAACCAAATCCAGCAGGTTCCATGGGAACCTCACACCTGATGAGTCAGGTAGCAGCATGTTGGAAATGAGGCCCATAAGGAATGTGTGCCTCACTCCCAACACGCCCCTCTCCAGCCACCATCGAACCAAAATCCTGCCAATCTAGCAGTCACCCTCTGCCCTCTCCACTAGATCCCCCACACCCAGCTCCTCCCCATGCCCGAAGCATCACATCAGTATAGCTGTCCGCTGATCACGTGGTGATGTCCTGATTAGAAGTCCATCTATCAGAATCCAAAGAAGTCGATAGATATCCTCCAGGGTCACGGTCATCTCCCCTGTTGGGAGATGGAAGGTGTTGGTCCGGGGATCCCATAGATTGATCAGGGCCATCAAATAAGCCCGATCTGCGACCACAGGCTCTAGTCGAGCCACCTGCTTGAGCCCAAGGGCATCAAGCCACTCCCAGTCAGCCACAATTAGCGCCCCTCGTGCTTCAGCAAAAGTAGTGGGTACACGGTACCGGCTCTTAACAACCTGCAAAAGAAAAAAATTCAAAAACATTAAAATCATGGAAAAAAAAAACTGTACAACAATAACATGAATATACAACATTGCCTACCAATGTACAGCCAAAAACAAACATAAAAATTCAAACAAAATTAATTTGTCAGTCCTAGGGTTTCTAATCCTAACTGATAAATTCCAAAAACAAAACAAAACAAAATTCAAAAATTAATTTGTCAGTCCTAGGGTTTCTAATCCTAACTGATAAATTTAAAAACAAAACAAAAATTCAAAAAACAAAAATTAATTTGTCAGTCCTAGGGTTTCTAATCCTAACTGATAAATTTAAAAACAAAAAAAACATTCAAAATTCAAAAATTAATTTTTTCAGTCCTAGGGTTTCTAATCCTAACTGATAAATTAAAAAAAAAACAAAACAAAAATTTAAAAAAACAAAAATTAATTTTTCAGTCCTAGGGTTTCTAATCCTAACTGATAAATTTAAAAACAAAACAAAAATTCAAAAACAAAAATTAATTTGTCAGCCCTAGGGTTTTTAAACTCTAAACTGATTAATTAACAAAAACACAATAATTTGTCAGTCCTATTTGTCAGTCTTAGGATCTCTGTATTTTAAGTTTAAAACGTCTGCACGAACAACATAAAATTAAAATAACAGTTTTAAACCTAGGGTTTTAACCTACGTTTTAAAACTGACCAGCTCAACCTAAGAACTAGGGTTTTACGTTCCGTTTATCCTAGGGTTTTAGTTATAAGCAAAATAACAATTCTTTACCTAGGTTTTCACTACGTTTGTCATTTAGTTGTACACTAAGTCTTGGTTGTGTTCAACTCAGTTTTAGGGTTTCAATTTTAAATTTTGAAAAACATCATCACAAAGAAATTTAAACAAAACACTTGCAGTTTTAAACAAAAGTAATAACACTAGGGAGCACTTATTGGTCTCGCTTCGGCTCCGCCGCTCGATCCGGTTTGTGCACTCATGATGTCAGGAGAAATTCGGTAGTGCTTCGCTTCGCAGAATTAACCTCCTCCTCCCCAGAGCTCCAAATCGCAAGAAAATTTAGATGCAAATGAGCCCAAACCCTAGTTTTGGCCTTTAAATAGGCCTTTTGAGCTTAAATTCGTTCTCCCCTGGGATGAGCACTCTGGTTAGCACTCATCCCACCCTGGGACGAATTCTAAGCTGGTATTCGTCCCACCCTGGGACGAATTCGAGGCAAAAATTTCAAAAAATAGCAAAAATTGAACAAAAATGCACTAAAAAAGCTAATAAACTTGCCCGATGAGAGTGCTGTTGCACTTGACATCCCGGGCATGCAAAATAGATATTGGGGTCACAAATTGTCACTATCCTACTCCCTAATAAGGCTACCATAGCTGGACCGCTCCACGGGAGGACGGATTTTTGCCAATTTTAGCTCCAAAAAGCGTCGCAAAAAGGGTTACCACCCACCAAAAATAGGTCTAAATGTCAGAAAATTGCACATGCTTAACGCTAAACCATCTAAAGGCACCCTTGCACAAGTCATCTTGGGTCAAGCGACTCGTCGCTTTTCTCATGAAGGTCATTCCCTCATCGATTTGTCGCTTGAGGGGGTAGTCACACTTAGTCACCAATCAACAAACACACACCCAATTAAGGAAAACGACATGCATTCAAAGAATCATTGACAAAGACAATTACGCTCCTGCTTGGGGTAGTAAACAAGCAATAATCACAATCCGATCAAATCACTTGGCATTTCATGAATCATGAACTCAAGGTTCTCACAGATAAAAGGTTGCGCCCTTTGCCTATTCATGACCGATCAATGTCCAAGGTCAAGTAACACCTCACCGAAAAAGGTTAACACTTGAATTGAGTGCCTTCGCTCGTCAGAAGCAAGGATTCAAGAATGCATGCCCTTTCCATACTTGGGGCATCAAAATTTGGTTAGGTTACCAAGAAACCCTAATCATTAGTGCTTTGGTTATCTATTTTTGCTCGACGCTGCGCCATGCACAACGCATCCCAAAAAGGGGCATCTATAGACACCAAAACAGCACCAATCCGATTATGTGACTGCAAACACTGATCGCTTTGACACACATAGCCCCCAGGGCAGCCCTCAGAGGTTAAACAATGGTCCTAACCACTTTTACAACAATTTTGGAAGGTCAAAAGTCAATTTTGCACCTTCGGGCACTTTGCTCCAAATCCGTCCCACCCTGGGACGAATTCAAAATGGGATTCGCCCCACCCAGGGACAAATTCTGAATTCGTTCCTGGGTAGGACAAATTCTAGGTTCAATGGGAAAAAAGAAAAATTGTGCCAAATGGCAGCCAAGGATAGTCCATTAATGCCTCCTGCCTTGCATGCGTGTGTAGGTGGGCAGATTGAGAGTTAGAGGAATGTCACAAGGGCAGTCATGGAAGCCCAAGTCAGGGAGGACTTTCCTCCCTCATGGGAAGGCATGACTGCCACATGGCGCCCATGCATGCCCATCCAAAGAGACCCCTTGGGTCTATAAAATGGTGAACTTTCTCACCCAAAAGGAGGACAAGGTTGGAAGCATTTTAAGCAATGAAGTGCTGCCAAATTGATACCACGCTTTACCTTTGATTCACCTCTTCCACATCCTTGATCTCTTTCGCAAGGGAGGTCATTGGGTGGTTATTGGAAGTGTGAATCCGGACCCAAAACCCGACACTTGACCACATTGATCTACCAATTCGTCGACAACCCATTACAAGAGATTTTGGGCCCATCCCAAGTGGATTGGTGCCGAAATCAGGTTCCAACGGTGGGTGGCCCGCCCGGGCGCCCCGCACTCCTGCGAGCCTAATCTTCTTTTTTTAAGAATGATTGGGAATTCATGGTAGATTGTTCTTTTTGTCATTTGTTTATTTTGCATTCCATCTTATGCTGCTTAAATAGCTTGTAATTCTGATTTCATAATGCTTTGATCAAATCTTATCATGTTTTATCGCTTTTGTTGTCCTCACTAACTTGCAGGTAGCAGTGTCAAATTCCCATTGATGGAGGCCAAATTGGGGAAATCTGACCATCTGGGTCTTCCCAAAATGCCTCCAATTAGCTAACCCCAAGTTTGCAGGTCATTTGGAGCTCCCTAGATGCGACATTTGGGGCAGTATCACTTCGACGCTTTGTCGCAGGTGAATTCGTCCTACCCCGAGATGAATTACAGTCGAATCCATCCCGCCCAGGAGCGAATTCAAATTGGAAAAGAATTTCCTAACTGTTTCAATTGCAGTGACCTTCTCGTGATGTTCCCTTGTTTCTGTGAAATTTGCAGACCATTTTGATTCAGTTCATTTATCCTTTTATTCAGTTTCATGCATGCATCCTTCATTGTTTTTTAGAGAACAAATGCTTTGTCTTATTCACAGGTGCTACTAACGATTTTGTTGTTTCTTTGAATGCAGGAGGAGCAGCAAGGATCAAAGATTCATTCACACCAGCGATGGAAACACTTTGGCCCACCCATTTTGCATGTGGGCACGCGGAAGGAGGATCACTAGTCACTATTGTAATTGAAACATGTTAACGCTCCTAGCCCCTGAAAATGCGGGAGACGTCTTTGTAACCGATATTGAGAGAGTATAAATAAAAAGGGCTATGCTTTCTATACTTCTTTCATTTCGTCTCAATTCGTCTCTTTTCCCTATTTCATGCATTTCAAATTTCTAGGATTAAAGCGTTACATTTCGTTTTGCATTGCATAGCTTTAGTGTTTCTTTTCAACTTCCAGAATCTCGTGCTTTCAAAACCCAATTTATTAAAAGTCTAGCTATTAATCCAGTAAATGCCTCCCCTCGTTAGGGTTTACAATAGTTGAAAATTTGGAATAGGTATTGTTGTATTATAGCTTAGATATGCATGTTTATTATTATATGCCTTTTATAATTTAATTTAATAATTAAATAGTCTTTGTCTCTTTTGTATTATAGTTTAGATATGCATGTTATATAGTTATATGTCTTTTATAATTTAATTATGATTGCTTGAACAAAAAGGTATATAATATAATTTCTTTTAATTAGGTTCAACAAATATTATTATAATTTGGATGCTTTATAATTGTTTAATAGAATTAAATTCGTGTGCCATACTGTGGGGGTTTTATAATATAATATAAACTATTTTTTGACTTTTATGATTTAGAATGGAGTACTCGAGTAGGTAAATAAAGGTTACAAGTTAGTTTAAGAATGAATTTATTTAAAATAAGGTCTTTAAAATTTAGATGTGTCTTGGTAATTCTTAATATTAAACTATTTAATGACAATTATTAAATGATTTATTTAATTGTTTGAACACACTTTTATCAAGTTTTAATTTTGTTTGTAGTTAAAAGAATAGAATCATTGGCTAATATAGCTTACAAAGTAGAATTAAGAGAAATTAATTGATTAAGTATATTTATTATTTAATTAAAATATTTATACCTCGTGGGATAGATATTTAAATTAATATTTGATGGTATGAAATAATATTTGAAAAGTATAATATGTCTTTGAATATAGTTGTCTTATTTATAATCATAATTTAATCAATAGGTTATATATATATATATAATTGTATTATTTTTGCTTCAAGTACCTTTATAAAAGCTTACATGAAAAGGATTACAACGAGAGGGGTTTTCTTATCTTATCTTTAATTTCCAAAAACTAGTTTAATTTTTTTTTAAAGATTGGATATTCGTTTATATGTAAATTTAGCTTATATTCAATGGATGTTTTAGATGTAATCCTTTAAGTAAATTTTAGCTTTAATTTATATATATATTGGATGTTTAATAATAGAGTTTTTCAGTAACTAAAAATATTAATAATAATAATAATAATCTTAACTTGATGGAGGACACAGAATCACTCGGACCAAAATTTTCAAATGCTCATTCATTAAACTTGGAAAAAGATTACAATACTAGCCCGCAGGCTTAGTTTTATTTTTTTCTGATGTAAGCTGCCTCACGTTCGGCGATCTACCTGCGCTCCCAGGAAGAATACCTTCTCCCAATATCCAAAACTTGGCTTCTCCCCCACCATCTGAAGCTTCACATATTTTTTTATCTTATCTAGCAACTGCCACTGGGTCAACCGCGAAAACACGCATTGATGAGCCATCTAAACGTCTCTAACCTTTGGGCGCAGCAGTCGAGTGGCCGCCATGCTTAGTAAGCTTACCGGGAAAGCAATCATGCATTAATGAGGCCTTTGACCACCTCATGAAACACTATCTGGTAACGCGTGCCTTCTCGAATCATGAACCAACAATATGTCACGATATTGCGACATGTCACGATATCACGACATCTTTCTTCCTTTTTGCCTTTCTCTTCTTTGGGTCATGATATCGTGATATTTTTCTTCTCGCTACCTCTCCTTTCCTTCGGGTCATGATTTTGTGACATGTTGTGATATCGTGATATTTTTCTCCTCGCTGCCTCTCCTTTCCTTCGGGTCACGATTTCGTGACATGTCATGATATCGCAACATTTTTTCTCCTCGTTGCTTTTCCTTTCCTTTAGGTCGTGATATCATGGCATGTCACAATATCATGACATTTTTCTCCTCGTTGCTTTTCCTTTCCTTCGGGTCGCGATATCGCGACAGTTTCTTTTCTCGCTATCTTCTTCTTTGGGTCGCAATATCACAACATGTCATGATATCGCAATATGTCGTGATAACACAACATCTCCATTTTCGGATCTTCTTTCTTTCTTTCGGTCACAAAATCATGACATATTTTCCTTTCTGCCTTCTCCCTGCTCCTTCGGTCATGATTTCATGACATGTCATGAAATCACGACATTTTCTCCCTCGTCCCTTCTTGTCTTCTTTCGATCACAATTTCGTGACATGTCATGAAATCGTGACATTTTCTCCTCTGTCCCTTCTTGTTTCCTTTTGGTCACAATTTTGTGACATGTCGTGAAATTGTGACATCTTCTCCTCTGGTCCTTCTCTGTCTGATTTCGATCACGATTTAGCGACATGTCACAATTTCACGATGTTTTTCCTCGGATGCCCTCTCTCCCCTGTTTCGATCCTGATTTCGTGACATGTCGCGATATCATGACACTTTTCCTCCCTTGCACCTTCTTTCATATTTTGGTCATGATTTCGCGACATGTCATGATATACCGATATTTTTTCTCTGCCTCTTCTCTCTCCTGCTTCGATCGCGATTTCATGACATGTCACGAAATCATGACATTTTCTTCGGGCACCTTCTCTCACCTGCTTCGGTCGTGATTTTGTGACATGTCATGAAATCATGACATTTCTCCTCCATGCCTTCTCTCTCCTCCCTGAGTCGCAAAAACGCGACATGTCACGATATCGTGACACTTTTTCCTGTCGTGATATCGTGACACCAAGGCAAACACTTAAAAAAAAATTGTTGGTGAGAGATTGCTCTGCTGCCATCGAATGCTCCTGCATCATAACTTAAGAATATTAATTATTATTTACACCAAAATTTTCCTTCTGGTTTCACTAAAATAGGATATGGAAAACTTGTTAAAGGTTGTGGGTGGAAAACTTGACAATATAAATGCGGGAAAACATTTAATTTTTCCAAACATAAGGATGTTGAGGGGAACTAAGCTCACATACTACCATGAGTTGTCAGTCACCATGGGATATTGGTGGAAAAGAGATTAGGGATTTTGATATGGGCAGAATTCCTAGGTAAACTCAACTAGAATGAGGACAAAAGTACATAAGGAAAACATGCATAATGATATGGGCTTATGCAAGGTAAGACTTCTAGGTCAGTACTAGAGTAAAGGTAGACCTTGATGTGAGACAAGGGTTATGGAAACATCAATCCCGACATGCATTCGCTAATACCTTTAGGATAAGGTACGGGGAATTAAGCGATCAAACTCCAGGTGATATGGGCCCTGGAAGTGAGAACCCCTTCCAAGTACTTGGGTACTCGGGAAAGAGAGGCAATACTAAGAAGGCAATATATTGAGACATGGCCAATCTCATGCCTCCCAAGAATTTTGTCTGGAGCGAAATGTCACATGTGAAGGTTTAAGCATGCATATCTAGTATAACAAGTTTGGAGATTCTTAAGATTTTTTTTTACCACATGAAACCAAGTGGGTAGACTTGGGTTGTTACAGTTAGTATCAGACAAACATGAATTATTAGATAATGAAATAATTAGTTTGTAAACAATAAAACCTTTGAGTAATTCTAGCCCAAAAGTTAACAAAGCTCTTTTCTACAGATAGACAATGGCATTTGGATTACGAGCTAGTTCCTCAAAAATACTGGTGACAATAGCTTAGTGGGAAGGACTGATCGAGAACTCAAAATGAGTCCTTACGAAGGTTTTAAGGAAAATTTCTATTGAGGAAATAGTTGAACCTCCTTAGATAACAAGGAGGGAAAAGGATCCTACAGCCAAGGAAGATAAGATGACTCGAATGATCCAATTGATGCAAGAGAAAATGAGTCAGTAGAGAGAGCGGATGGAATAGAAAAAAGCCTAGATGCTGGAGCATATGGCTCAGAAAAAGGCTCAGATGCTAAAAAACATGGATTAGAAAAAGTTCCAGTTAACCCAACAATAGGAAATGATTATGTACCAGCAAAAGATAATTAAAAGTTTGTCTAAAGGAAAAGAAACAATGGTTGTTGGGGAGGAATCATCTATGGACCCAGGAAGGAGGAAAGTAGGGTCAAAAATTGATAAGGATATGTGTAAAATTGATATAGCTAATTTTGATGGCAAAGGAAATGGTGAAGAAGCTGAAAGGTGGTTGAATAGTCTAGAAGCCTACTTTGCTATCAGAACTTTGTCCTCCAAGTCTAAAACTTCTTATGTAGTATTTCATTTGATAGGAGTTGCAGTGGACTGGTGGGACACTTACAAGAAAACACATAATGTTGAAGCTGTTGATGTGCTATGGGAGGATTTTGTGTCTGTATTTAAAGAAAGATATTTATCCTCAAAATTTTATCTTGAAAGAACCATAGAGTTTTCCAAATTACCCCAAGGCAACATGATAGTCACTGAGTATTACCAATGGTTTGTCCAGTTGTTTAAAATACATTATGGAAAGACCTGGGTTTATGGCTAAAGAGTGGAAGGTTGAGTATGGCTCTGGGTAAACTTATACTGTATAACAATATTTGTTTGACCCTCAGATAACCTTACCCTAGGGAAAAACTATATGGCAACTTTATGTTTCACATTTACATGCTTTTGATGTGATATTAGGAGTTGATTGGATCAAAGCCCATAAGGCAATACTAAACTTTGAAGAAATATATATGGATTTCACTAAAAATTCCAAGCAGAGAGTTCAATTTTTTTGTGGATGTAGGTCAGTGGAGACTCACCTTCTGTCAGCAATGTAGGTCAAAAGGGCTATCAGGAAGGGAAGTAGAGTGTTTGTAGTAAAAATTAATAAGAAAGAAGAGGTAGAATCAAAAGAAAGTCTTTTCCAGACCTATCTAGTGTTAAATTATTTTTGGTATGTTTTTCCTAAAGATTTACCTAGACTACCATCCAAACAAGAACTTGAATTTTCAATAGAGCTTCATATTGGAGCTACACCCATAGCTCGAGCTCCATACAGAATGACTACCATTGAATTGTAAGATCTTAAGACTCAACTTTCGAATTTACTGGAAAAGGGACATATTAAGCCAAGTGTTTCACCATGGGGAACACCAATCCTATTTGTAAAGAAGAAATATGGGACCCTAAGACTCTGCATTGACTATAGGATGTTGAATAAAATGACTATCAATAATAAATACTCTTTACATAATAGATGATTTATTTTATCAGTTAAAGGGAGCTACCATATTCTCAAAAATTGATCTAAGATCTTGATACCATCAGTTGAGAATATGAGAAGAGGATACACATAAAATAACTTTATACACTAGATATGGTAATTATGAGTTCAAAGTCCTACCTTTTGGATTAAATAATTTCTTGAAAGTATTTATGAATCTCATGAACAGTGTTTTTGGGAACAACTGGATCAGTTTGGATGATATATTGATATAATCTAAAAGTAGATAAGAGCATGACCAACATATGAGAGTTGTTATCGAAGTACTATGGAAAAACCAATTGTATGGGAAATTATCCAAGTGTGAGTTTTATACTCCTCAAGTAAAATACTTAGGGCATGTAATCTCTACTGAAGGGGTGTCTGTAGATCCAAAGAAAATAGAGGCCATTATAAATTGGCCTGCCCCAACAAATGTTTTTGAAGTGAGGATTTTATTGGGAATGGTAGGTTATTACCTACGTTTTGTTAAGAAATTCTCCAAGATAACTTATCCCATAACTAATTTGCAAAAAAAGGGAAAGTCTTTCAAATGGACAGATCGGTGTGAAGAGGCTTTTAGAATACTCAAAGAAAAATTAACCACAACACCAATTCTCAGGATACCATATCCAAATATTCCATTCATTTTTTGCACTGATGCATCTATTGAGGGTTTAGGTGGAATACTCATGCAAGAGGAAGGAGTCTTAGCTTATGAGTCCCAGAAACTCAAAGCATAAGTTGAACTATTCCACACATGATTTAGATTTAGCAAAAATTGTACATGCTCTTAAAATGTGGTGTCACTATCTTGTGGGTAAACCTTTTTAGTTGTGAACTAATCACCAAAACCTAAGATATATCTTTACCTAGCCAATGCTTAATGCCAGGAAAAGGCATTGGATGGAATTTCTAGCAGAATACGATTTTGGCATTGAGTGTATTAAGGGGAAAGAAAATAAGCTAGCTAATGCACTAAGTAGAAGAAGGTATATTTTAGCTATGTATCAATGTCAATTTGAATTAATTGAATAGATAAGAACTCTGCAATTTTAGGATGAATTTTATCAAAAATGTTTTACGCTGATACAGGAAGAAACTGAGAAATCTAAGGAGTTCCAAATCAAGGAGAATATACTATTCTTTCAAAATTGAATGGTGGTACTTGATGACCAAAACCTCAAAAGAAAAATATTACAAGAAGCACATTATGCCCCATATTTCACTCATATTATTTATATTAAAATGCATGAGAATATTAGGAAAGATTATTATTGGCTAGGAATTAAGAGAGATATAGCAAAATTTGTAGAAAAGTGTTTAGTGTGTCAAAAATTTAAGGCAGAGCATTTGCATCTCGTAGGCCGTATGCAACATCATACAATCCTAGAGCGTAAATGGCAAGTAGTAACCATGGATTTCATAGTCGGATTACTTAAAAATAATTTTCAACATGATGATATTCTAGTGGTAGTTGACAAGTTGACTAAAGTAGCACATTTCATACCCAAGAATGTTAAGGATGGAGCACCTTCTATAGCCCAAAAATTCATCAGGGAAGTGGTACGACTACATGGCTTTCCCAAAACCATTATATCCGACAAGGATTCTAAATTTACATCTAAATTTTGGCATGCATTGCATCAATCATGGGGAAAAAAACTTAATATTAGTATCATCTATCACCTTGAGATTGATGGAAAAACTGAAAGGGTTAACCAAGTTTTAGAAGATATGTTGTGAATGTATTGCATTGATCATCAAACTAAATGGGAATATTATCTAATTATAGTACAATTTGATTACAATAACAGATATCATGCTTCACTAAAAATGACACATTTTGAGGTATTATATGGAAGAATGTGTAGAACACCTTTGTCTTGGATTAAACATGAGGATCAAGTGATGATCAGACCGAAAATTTTAAATAAAATGGAAGAGCAGTTAAATGAAATTAGATCTAGGCTCAAGGAGGCATTCGATCGACAAAAGAGCTATGTTGATCTAAAATGAAATCCAAGGGAATTCGCTGTGGGAGACAGAGTTTTACTAAGAGTTAAACCCACCAAAATCTCCATTAAATCCTCCAAGCTTAGCCCAAGATTTGTAGGACCATTTGCCATTACTGATAAAATTAGCCCAGTAGCCTACAAACTGGCCTTACCCCCTAATCTATCCAAAATCCATGATACTTTCCATGTGTCTCTCCTTAAGAAATACATACCAAATTCTTCTCACATTTTGAATACTTGGGTATAGAACAAAGCAACTGAGAAAAAGAAGTATCAATCAATGTAGGGTCCAATGGGACCAGTACTCAAAAAATAATATCACATGGGAAGATGTGAACATGATGTGAAAAAAAATTTCTTTTCTGTTTGAGAAATATTAAGAAAATATTGATATGTGTAACAAGAACTGAATGATAAAATTTTGCTACATTTTAATATGATATGAAGACACTATATTATTTTAAAATTATTGTTTTGCATGATCTAGTGAATATTTTATTTTGCAAACATAGGGATTGTGTTTAGTCGTAGGGGGATAGTATGTAACAACCCAACTAATGAACTTGTTATTTTATTTATATTATGTATCAAATATGAGGTAATACTAATTTATTTGTGAATTCAGGAACAAGTGCAAGCTATCAAGGGTAGTCGGAGCAGGGATTCCTTCTTCAAAGAAATGTACTTAGCTTGAGGTAAGTCCAGGGATATGATGAGTTGTGGAGTATTCACCATTAATGGATCTGTGAATCCTAAAGGCAATGCCCACCAACGGTCCATGTATCTTGCATTTCCTATAGGAATGCATATTTAGATAGTTTAATTAATTATATTTTAAATAATAGTAAAAATTAAAAATGATAATGATAATAATAATATTACAAATAAACTAAAATGATAATCTAGAAATTAATAAATATTATTTTATATGCATATCGAAAAGGAAACTTATTTTATAAAAGAAAATAATTTTCAACTGAATTAATTTTTAAATGGGATCTAAAGAAGTTAAAAAAAAATGAATACACTCAATAATCCGATGATGGCTGAGTTGGCTCTCCACACCACCTGGCAAGTTTCCGGAAGAGGAACCACATGCATCATTTACAGATGTTAATCACATCTTAGTGAGTTTTCCATTTAAAAGAATGGGAATGGAAGGACGAGGGGGGTCATTCTTTTTGGAAGAACTGAAGGTACAGTGGAAGGTGAAGAAGAAGACATTCAAGACATCATAGTTAAGTAAGTGTTCTTAAATGTCTTAAGAGATAATTGAATATAATGGCTTAAATGTGTGTCATAAATAGTTTTAAGAGGTAATTGATATGATGGTTTAATTGATATTAGTATGCTAGGTCGTTGTGTATACTATTATTGACCTTAGGCCCTAAACAAAAGCTAGAAATTTAAGAATGACAATGCTACAAAAGTTGCATTTTCCATAATGACATGGATATGTGAAGTTATTTAATTGCGGAATAAAGCTTATTAGTGTGCATGTTTTCTTAAAATAAATGAAGTTATTCAAATTGAAAATGAATTTAAATATTTTCCAGCTTTAGTTTTCTAACAAGCCCATTGGAATCGGATTCGTATTTTGTTCAGTTTCTATGGTGTGAAAAATACTTACCTAAGGATTAATTATAAATAGATTGTGTTGTATATTATTTTTAAACTTGGAATGAGATGCTATTAGTGATTTTATGGATTAGAAATTTTAAATGTCGATTCCTTTGAATCATTCAATGGATATGTTTTTTTTATTAAAGTTATATATCGGAAATGAAATGGGCATAGTAAATCTAGACTTTTAATCTAGAGAAAATTTGAATATCTTTATCTACGAATAACCCTGAATGGTCTATCTAAATAAAAATTTGATAGAGACTCGTTTTCTATTTAAGACTCTCCCTGTTCATTATAGGAGTTTAAAGCCTTAAAGACAGCTCACTTTTTATTTTTTTTGGCTGAGAAACACGTCATGCAAGCCAAGGTGCATGATAGTTGCGTAGGGAATTAGACTTGTAGCAGATTAAAATACAAATAATCCTAAATAATTTATGAGCCTCTTGATCTTATGGATGCCTCATTGGTTCCCCGACATTGATAGTTGGTTAATATCGATTTAAAATAAGCACACCCATAGGCATTCCATTAATCACATGTTTTCTCAGTTAAAAAATTTAGTTGTTGAAAAATTTAAATAGAGCCTCTATCTTCTTAAATTCCTGTCATTAGCTCGCAGTCAAAACGTAGCTGGTTTTTAAATACAAGACTATGGTGAAGAACTTAAAGGCTTTGGCCGTATCCTTAGATGGAAGGTCATGGAAAATCTTGAGTATATTTAGACTTCATAAATAGTTTTAAAGTATGGAAACATGAAGAAGAAACCAAATTTATTAAAATTTTATCTATTAATCCAGTAAATGCCTCCCATCGTTAGGGTTTACAATAGTTGGAAATTTTGTATAGGTATTGTTGTAATATAGCTTAGATATGCATATTTATTATTACATCGATAGGAATCCTACAATGGCATCCAGGAAGGTCAACCACGCCGTAAACAATATTAATATTTTATTAAAAAAGCTGAGAATAAGAAAATTATCCGTCGACATTAAGGGTTAAGGTTTATTTTCGTGTATATGTTTTAAAAAAAATATGTGGTGATGATGTAATATGGTGATGAGATAGGTGCCTCAAGATTTTTAACTCTTGGCATTTATAGATATATATATTTTATATATCTAAGCTAGTTATAAGCCTTTTATAATTTAATTTAATAATTAAATAGTCTTTGTCTCTGATGTAGTACATTTTAGATATGAATGTTACATAGTTATATGTATTTTATAATTTAATTATGATTTCTTGAACAAAAAGGTATATAATATAATTTCTCTTAATTAGGTTCAACATATTTTATTAAAATTTGGATGCTTTATAATTGTTTAATAGAATTAAATTTGTGTGCCATACTTTGGGGGTTTTAGATTATAATATAAACTATTTTTAAACTTTTATGATTTAAAATGGAGTACTTGAATAGGTAAGTAATAAATCTTACAAGTTAGTTTAAGGACGAATTTATTTAAAATAAGGTCTTTAAAATTTAGATGTGTCTATATTGGTAATTCATAATATTAAACTATATATTTTTTTAATTTATGGAAAGCATCCCAAAAGGAATGCCACTTTCAGGTAAGACCCGAGGCAGGGATATCCATTCCACCAAAAACACCCAAGACTCGGACCTGGCCTACCACCTTTGACATACTCAAGGAGAAAAAAAACACACAAAACCAATTTAAAAATAAGTAAATAACAACAAAAATAATAAAATAAAATAAAAACATGCTCCTTGAATGTGTCAAAAATAAAAGCACAACAAAAAACACACAATAAGATAAAAGAAACCACAACACAAAACACATAGAAAAACACAAGAACCACATAAAAAAACACAAACAATACAAAAACAACAGAAAAGGATCCATTTAGTAGGTTGGAACAAGGTTTGCAAACCTAAAGCTAATGGGGGGTTAGATTGATGAGGGTTGCTCATCTCAATACAACTCTGTTAGCCAAACAAGCATGGTGGTTATTGAATAAGGTCGATAATGAATGGACTGCCATAGTTAGGAGGAAATACCTCTAAGGTGTGAACTTCATTAATGACAAATTAGCAAGTAAGGGGTCTACTTTTTGGAAGGCAATCCTCACGAGCAGGGATCTTGTCAAGAAAGGTCTTAGATGGATTCTAGGAAATGAGCAAAAAATAGAATTTCGGAAGGATCGGTGGGTGAGAGCTGAGGAGTTATCCTAGAATCCTCGTTTGGATAGGATTCAAGAGCATATGGAGTAACATATTGGGAAGAAGGTTGCAAATTATATGTGGTAAGATATAAATATCAACAGGTGGAAACACATCAGAGTACAGGGTTTTGAAGCGGAGTCTGAAGAGCTTTATAACATTTTAACTCAACAAATTATTCCCTTTGGAGAGGATGAAGATCACATTGTTTGGGTTGAGACTGAAAGTGGTGACTTCATAGTTAAGTCTGCCTATAATTTGCTTCTCAATGTGGAAGGTCAACAATTTCAACCGAGTTTAGTTTGGATCAAAGGCTTAATTCCTAAAATATCATTTTTTTCATGGCTGGTGATTCAAGGAAAAATCCTCACTATGGAAAATATGTTATCCAAATGTATGGTTATTGCTAACAGTTGCTACATGTGTAGGGTAGGATGAGAGGCAACCCAACACTTTTTTTTGGAGTGTCCGGTAGTGGAGTCCATCCTGGATGAACTTTTCCAAGCCTTTAGGATATCGTGGGTTAAGCCTGCTCTTATATCCGAAGTGTTCCATAAATGGCCTCAACCCTTTGTTAGCCTAAAACTTAAGTACCTATGGAAAATCTATTGGCATCATTTTCTCTAGCATATTTGTCTAGAAAGGAACCATAGAGCCTTTAAGGATACCATTCACAACCCAAAAAACATCCTCAACAGGATTATTGTCTTTGCAAAAGAAAACCTTAGTACCTTAGTGGATGAGAACCACTCAATTCTTCCCTAAGAAAAACAATTAGCTCGGGCCTTAGGTATTGAGGACAAACCTTCCATTCCTTTGCCCAATTCCAAAAATGGGATTTCTTGGGAGCCATCCCCCAGGGTTGGTTTAAACTAAATTTTTATGGTGCAACCAAGGAGAACCCAAGAAGAGCTAGAGCTGGAGGAATAATCAGGGATCATCAAGGAAATTTGGTCAAGGCCTTCATTGAACC
The DNA here is from genome assembly GCA_028583015.1 of Wollemia nobilis. Lineage (NCBI taxonomy): Eukaryota > Viridiplantae > Streptophyta > Pinopsida > Araucariales > Araucariaceae > Wollemia > Wollemia nobilis. The sequence continues at coordinate 3,159,601 of JAQPPZ010016942.1, read as the reverse complement.
ATTGGTAATCAGAACTAATAATGAAGCAAAAGCTAGAGCCCTTTGGAGAAGGTTGCAAGTAGCCCAAGAAACCCAAGGTAACTTGATGATTGAAGGTGATTCTATGAACATCATCAACCTGTTAACCAATGGCAAAAAACCTCCATGGATAATCGAGAGAGTCATCCATGAAGTGAGGATCCTTTTTGCGGAAAGACATAATAGGAGGGATCGTCACATGTACTGTGAGGCCAACAAGTCAGCTGACAAATTATCTAACATAGGTGTTGATGTTGGTAGTTTGGTGACATGGACACAAGGTGTGCCACGTGAAGTGGAAAACATTATTAGTCATGAAAATAAACCTACCTGTTAAGGAGAAAGATGAATGGGTTTTCTTTCCCCATGGAGCTAGTAATAAGTATGGGGTTTCCATATAAATCATACCAAATTGGAAATGAAGGTAACATGGTGTAAGCCTTGGAATATTCTGACAAAGAATAGGAAATGGGCAAGCAACAGGTTTCACAAGTGCAAAGTTCCAAACTTCAATTCCTGTCAATGTAAGTAATGTTTATAGTTATGTTTAGGTATGGGTGTGCTTTGTTAGTAAGGTGTTGTAGGGGATTCAACACAATTTCTGGTAAGAAAGTTTCAAGGATGACTAGGATCTACAATCTCAGTAGAAGGCTAGATATTGTAATAGGTTTTGGGTTAACCTGCAAAACCCGGTAATTAATGAAGACTTTTATTTACCAAAAAAAAAATTTAATCAATAGGTTATATATATATAAAATTGTATTATTGTGGCTTGAAGTACCTTTATAAAATATTATATGAAAAGGATTACAACGAGAGGAGTTTTCTTAGCTTTGTTTTATATTTTGAGGTTATCTTTAATGTAAAAAATCTAGTTTATTTTTATTTTTAAAAAGATTGGATATTCGTTTATATGTAAATTTAGTTTATATTAAATGAATGTTTTAGATTTAATCCTTTTAGTAAATTTGCGTGCCATACTTTGGGGATTTTAGAATATAATATAAACTGTTTTTAAACTTTTATGATTTAAAATGGAGTACTCGAATAGGTAAGTAATAAAGCTTACAAGTTAGTTTAAGGATGAATTTATTTAAAATAAGGTCTTTAAAATTTAGATGTGTCTATATTGGAAATTCGTAATCTTAAACTATTTAATGACACTTAATAAATGATTTATTTAATTGCTTGAACAAATTTTTATCAAGTTTTAATTTTGTTTGCAGTTTAAACAATAGAATCATTGGCTAATATAGTTTACAAAGTAGAATTAAGAGAAATTGATTGATTAAGTATATTTATTATTTAAATAAAATATTTATACCTCGTGGGATAGATATTTAAATTAATATTTGATGGTATGAAATAATATTTGAAAAGTATAATATGTCTTTGAATATAGTTGTCTCATTTATAATCATAATTTAATAAATAGATTATATATATATATATATATATATATATATAAATTATGGCTTCAAGTACCTTTATAAAATATTACATGAAAAGGATTACAACAAGAGGAGTTTTTTTAGATTTGTTTTATATTTTGAGGTTATCTTTAATGTGCAAAAACTAGTTTTTTGGTAAGTTGGAATTATATTACAAGCGGGTTTTGAAAGGATCTCAAAAACCTTCTTACAACAGGTCAAAATATCAAACCGAGGGTTAAAACCCAAATGACACATCCCACCCAGTGAAAGACTCATTACAAGGATGAAGATAAAATCTCGTCTAGCGAAAAACATTCGAAGACCACCACAAAGGAAATCCCGCCCAACGGGAAAAACCGACAGTCAAAAAGGGAAAATCCCGCCCAGCGGGGACCCTAGAAAAATTAAAAACCTTCCTAGTAGGGAAAACAACAGAAAAAATTACAATCCCACCTCATGGGGAAAAAACCGCACAATTTGGAAATCCTGCCACGTGGGGAAAACAAGCATGTTTAGGAATCCCGCCAAGCAAGAAAGGCACACAAACCCTAAACCAACATGTTTGAGAAATCCCGCCTAGCGGGAAAACCAACAAAATTGGAAGATCCCGCCTACGGGAAAACCACCAAACCAACCCTAAACCGGGTGTGAAGGGTCCCGCCCAACGGGGAAAAAAACTAGCAGCAAGGGAAGGTCTCGCCCTGCGGGAAACCCAACAGCAACAGGAAATCCTGCCTTGCAGGAAAAAAATAGCAGCATGCCCAGAATCCCGCCTTCAAAGAAACCAGCAAGAGAAGGCGAACCCACCCAGTGGGAAAAACTAGCAGTACGCCCAAGACTGCAAATAAACCCATGACCCCCCATCGAGGAAAACCAACACGCCCTGCACCTGCAAAAAATCTCGCGAACTCGTGGATCCCGCCTAACGGGAAAACCAGTAGCATGCCCAGAAGAACACAACCCTTGCCTAACAGGAACCCCGATCTGGGATGCAAGCTGTAGAGGAGAGACAGGGAAGCTGTCCCATGAGCGTCCATGATTGAGAAGGATTTTGACGGGTAGAAAAAATAGCGGAAGCCATTGCATTGTAAGATCTTGAGCCCCCATCCCAAGATCAAACCCTGCAAACAAGCCATTAAAACCACCATCAAGAAAAATTCTAGCCCCACCACTGTCTGTCAGGGAATGGATCCAAGGAGAGATGTAGCTGCATGCATGGGCACCCCCCAGGACCCAAAAAATAGACTCTAGAAAGATCCCTGAGATCCATCCACAAGAACAAACAAACCCCGGATCTACAAGGAGATCCCGAAGACAAGGGTTTCATGGGGCGACTAGGAAAACCATCTACGAGAAAAGGCGCCCCTCAAAGCCAAAAGAACGCAGATGAAGATCCCGAGCAACAACCAGAAAACCAGAGCCAACCCTCTTCCAACAGCCCCGAAAGCACGCTGGAAACCCGTCGAACCAGGAAACTCAGGGCAAGAAACCACCAAACCCTCCTTGCAGACCAGCAACCCCGTCAAGAGGGAAACCTGAGAAAATAGGGGAACCTAGAAACTAGGCCTGAGAGCAGACCCGGGAGGGGGGTAGGGAAATGGAGAAGTGGGACTGGTCAGTCCAAGGGAACCTGGAGCTGGAGCCATCCCTCCCTTGCCCCGTGCAAAAACTAGTTTAATTTTTAAAAAAAGATTGGATATTCATTTATATGTAAATTTAGCTTATATTAAATGGATGTTTTAGATTTAATCCTTTGAGTAAATTTTAGCTTTAATTTATATATTGGATGTTTAATAATAGAGTTTTTTAGTAACTAAATAATAATAATAATAATAATAATTTTAACTTAAGAATATTAATTGTTCTTTTACACCAAACTTTTCCTTCTGGCTTCACTAAAATAGGATATGGGAAACTTGTTAAAGGTTGTGGGTGGACAACTTGACAATATAAATGCGGGAAGGCATTTAATTTTTCCAAACATAAGGATGTTGAGGGGAAATTAAGCTCACATCCTACCATGAGTTGCCAGTCACCATGGGATAGTGGTGGACAAGAGATTAGGAATTTTGATATGGGCATAATTCCTAGGTAAACTCAGCTAGAATGAGGATATAAGTGCTTAAGGAAAACATGCATAATTATATGGGCTTATGAAAGGTAAGACTTTTGGTTCAGTACAAGAGTAAAGGTAGAACTTGATGTGAGTCAAGGATTATGGACACATCAATCCTGACATGCATTCACTAATACCTTTAAGATAAGGTACGGGGAATTAAGCGATCAAACTCTAGGTGATATGGGCCCTGGAAGTGAGAACCCTTGTCAAGTACTTGGATACTCGAGAAAGAGAGGCAGTACTAAGAAGGCAATATATTGAGACATGGTCAATATCACGTCTCCCAGGTATTTCATCTACAGCGAAATGACACCTGTGAAGGTTTAAGAATGCATATCTAGTATAAAAAGTTTGGATATTTTTAAGAATTTTTTTTTGACCACGTGAAACCAAGTGGGTAGACTTGGGTTGTTACAGCCAGTATCAAAAAAACATGAGTTCTTAGATAATGAAATAATTAGTATGTAAACAATAAAACCTTTGAGTAAAACTAGCCCAAAACTTAACAAAGCTCTTTTCTATAGATAGGCAATGGCATTTGGATTACGATCTAGTTCCTCAAAAAGACTGGTGAAAACAACTCAGTGGGAAGGGCTGACCAAGAAATCAAAATGAGTCCTTAGGAAGGTTGTAAGGACAAGTGCTACTAAGGAAACAATTGAAACCCCTCGGGTAATAAGGAGGGAGAAGGAGCCTATGGCCAAGGAAGATAAGATGACTCAAATGATCCAATTGATGCAAGAGCAAATGAGTCAAAAGAGAGAGCATATGGAATAGTAAAAAACCTAGATGTTGGAGCATATGGCTCAACAAAAGGTTCAGATGCTGGAACACATGGAGTAGCAAAAGTTCTAGTTAACCCAACAACAGGAAATGATTATGCACTAGAAAAATATAATCAAAAATTTGTCTAAAGGTAAATAAACAATGGTTATTATAGAGGAGTCATCTATGGACACAAGAAGGATGTAAGTAGGGCCGAAACTTGATAAGGATATGTGTAAAATTGATATAGCTAAGTTTGATGGCAAAGGAAATGGTGAAGAAGCTGAAAGGTGGTTGAATAGTCCGAAAGCCTACTTTTCTATCATAACTTTATCCTCCAAGTCTAAAACTTCCAATGCAGTATTCTATTTGATAGGATTTGCAACAAACTGGTGGAACACTTATAGGAAAACATAGAATGTTAAAGCTATTGATATTCTATGGGAGGATTTTGTTTCTGCATTTAAAGAAAGATATTTAGCCCCACAATTTTATCTTGAAATAACCACAAAGTTTACCAAAAATAACCCAAGGCAACATGACAGTCACTAAGTATTACCAATGATTTTTCTAGTTGTTAAAATACATGCTGGAAAGACCTGGGTTTATGGCTAAGAGGTGGAAGGTTGAGTACGGCTCCGAGAAAACTTATACAATATAAAAGTGTCTGTTTGACCCTTAGATAACCTTAACCCAAGGAAAAACTAGATGGAAACTTTATGTATCACCTTTACATGCTTTTGATGTTATATTAGGAGTCGTCTGGCTCAAAGAACATAAGGCACTACTAGACTTTGAAGAAATATGGATGGATTTCACTGACGAATCCAAGTAGAGTTCAAATTTTTTATGGATGTAGGTCAGTGGAGCCTCACCTTCTATCAGTAATGCAGGTCAAAATGGCTATCAGGAAGGGAAGTAGAGTGTTTGTAGTAAAAATTAATAATAAATAAGAGGTAGAATCAGAAGCAAGTCCTTTCCAGACCTATTCGGTGTTAAATTATTTTTGGGATGTTTTTCTTGAAGATTTACTTAGACTACCACCCAAACGAGAATTTGAATTTTTAATAGAGCTTCTTCTTGGACCTACACCCATAGCTCGAGCTCCATACAAAATGAATACCGTTGAATTGCATAAGCTTAAGACTCAGCTTCAGGATTTATTGTAAGAGGGACATATTAAGCCAAGTGTTTCACCATGGGGAGCATCGATCCTATTTGTAAAGAAGAAATATGGGACCCTAATACTCTGCATTGACTATAGGATATTGAATAAAATGACTATAAAGAATAAATACTCTTTACCCAAAATAGATGATTTATTTGATCACTTAAAGGGAGCTACCACCTTCTCAAAAATTGATCTAAGATATGGATACCATCAGTTGATAATACAAGAAGAGGATACACATAAAACAACTATCCACACTACATATGGTCATTATGAGTTCATAGTCCTACATTTTGGATTAACTAATGCCCCGACAGTATTTATGAATCTCATGAATAGTGTTTTTTGGGAACAACTAGATCAGTTTGTATTAATATTTCTAGATGATATACTGATATACTCTAAAATTAGAGAAAAGCATGACCAAAATATGAGATTTTTTCTTGAAGTACTGAGGAAAAACCAGTTGTATGGGAAACTATCCAAGTGTGAGCTTTATACTCCTCTAGTACAATACTTAGGGCATGTAATCTTTACTAAAGGGGTGTTTATAGATCCAAAGAAAATAGAGGCCATTATAAATTGGCCTGCCCTAACAAATGTTTCTAAAGTGGGGAGTTTTATGGTAATGGCAAGGTATTACCGATGTTTTGTTAGGAATTTCTCAAAGATAGCTTATTCAATAACTAATTTGCAAAAAAATGGAAAGACTTTCAAATGGATAGATCATTTTGAAGAGGCTTTTAGAATACTCAAAGAAAAGTTAACCACAACAACAATTCTCAGGATACCAAATCCAAATCTTCCATTTATTGTTTGCACTGATGCATCTGTTGAGGGTTTAGGTGGAATACTCATCCAAGAGGAAGGTGTCCTAGCTTATGAGTCTCGAAAACTCAAGAAGCATAAGTTGAATTATGCCACACATGACTTGGAATTAGCAGTAGTGGTGCATGCTATTAAAATGTGGCATCACTATCTTGTGGGTAAACCTTTTGAGTTGCAAAATGGTCACCAAAGCCTAAGATATATCTTTACCCAACAAATCCTTAATGCTAAACAAAGGCGTTGGATGGAATTTCTTGAAGAATACGACTTTGGCATTGAGTATATTAAGGGGAAAGAAAATAATCTAGATGATGCACTAAGTAGAAGAAGGCATATTTCAGCTATGTCTCAATGTAAATTTTATTTAATTGAACATATAAGAACTCTACAACTTTAGGATAAATTTTATCAAAAAAAATTTAAGTTGATACAGGAAGAAACTAAGAAATCTAAGGAGTTCCAAATCAAGGAGAATATATTGTTCTTTCAAAATCGATTGGTGGTACCTGATGACGAAAACCTGATAAGCAAAATATTACAAGAAGCACATTATACCCCATATTTCACTCATCCTATTTATATTAAAATGCATGAGAATATTAGGAAAGATTATTATTGGAAGGGATTGAAGAGAGATATAGCAGAATTTGTAGCAAAGTGTTTAGAGTGTCAAAAAGTTAAGGCAAAGCATTTGCATCCCATAGGCCGTATGCAACCTCATACAATCCCGAAGCATAAATGAAAAGTAGTAACCATGGATTTCATAGTCAGATTACCTAAAAATCATTTTTGACATGATGATATTCTAGTGGTAGTTGATAAGTTGAATAAAGTTGCACATTTCATACCTAGGAATTTTAAGGATGGAGTACCTACTATAGCCCAAAAATTTGCCAAGGAAGTGGTAGGACTACATGGGTTTCCCAAAACCATTATATCCGACAGAGATTCTCGATTTACATCTAAATTTTATTGTGCATTGCATAAATCATTGGGAACAAAACTTAATATTAGTATCACCTATAACCTCGATACTAATGGACAAAATAAAAGGGTTAACCAAGTTTTAGAAGATATGTTATGGATGTATTACATGGATCATCAAACCAAATGGGAAGATTATCTGTTTCTGGTAGAATTTGCTTACAACAATAGTTATCATCCTTCACTAAAAATGGCATATTTTGAGGAATTATATGGAAGAAGGTGTAGAAAACCTTTGTCTTGAAGCAAAACTGAGGATCTAGTGATGATTAGACCAAAAATGTTAAATAAAACTGAAGAGTAGTTAAATGAAATTTGATCTAGGCTCAAGGAGACATCCGATCGATAAAAGAGCTATGCTGATCTGAAACAAACTCCAAGGAAATTTTTTGTGGGAGACAAAGTTTTCCTAAGAGTTAAACCCACCAAAATCTCCATTAAATCCACCAAGATTAGCCCAATATTTGTAGGACCATTTGCCATTACTAATAAAATTAGCCCAGTAGCCTACAAACTGGCCTTACCCCCTAATCTATCCAAAATCCATGATACTTTCCATGTGTCTCTCCTTAAGAAATACATACCAGATCCTTCTCACATTTTTAATTTTGATAAACTATAGATTAAAAATCCTGTATGCATTGAGGTGTGTTTAGTCAGGATACTTGGGTACAAAACAGAGCAATTGAGAAAAATAAGTATCAATCAATGTAGGGTCCAATGGGACCAGTACTCAAAAAATAATGCCACATAGGAAAATGTGAACATGATGAGAAAACAATTTCCTTTTCTATTTGAGAAGTATTAAGAACATACTGATATGTGTAACAAGAACTAAAAGATAAATTTTTTTTACATTTTAATATGATATGAAGACACTATATTTTTTTAAAATTATTGTTTTACATGATCTAGTCAATATTTTATTTTGAAAACATAGGGACTATGTTTAGTCTTAGGGGGAGAGTATGTAACAACCCAGCTGTTGCACTTGTTATTTTATTTATATTATGTATGAAAGAGGAGTTACTGCTAATACATTTGTGAATGCAAGAACAAGTGCGAGCTATCAAGGGTAGTCGGAGCAGAGATTCCTTCTTCAAAGAAAATTTCTTAGCTCGAGGTAAGTCCAAGGATATGATGAGTGGTGGAGTATTCACCATTAATGGATTTATGAATCCTAAAGGTAATGTCCACCAACGGTCCATGTAGCTTGCATTTCATATAGGAATGCATATTTAGATAGTTTAATTAATTCTATTTTAAATAATAATAATTAAAAATAATAATGATAATAATAATAATATTACAAATAAACTAAAATGATAATCTAGGAATTAATAAATATTATTTTATATGCATATCGGAAAGGAAACTTCTTTTATAAAAGAAAATAACTTTCAATTGAATTAATTTTTAAATGGGATATGAAGAAGTTTAAAAAAAAATGAATACACTCAATAATCCAACAATAGTTGAGTTAACTCTTCACACCACTTGGCAAGTTTCCAGAAGAGGAAGCACATGCATCATTTATAGATGTTAATCACATCGTAGTGAGTTTTCCAATTAAAAGAATGGGAAGGGAAGGATGAGGGGGGTCATTCTTTTTGAAATAACTGAAGGTATAGTGGAAGGTGGAGAAGAAGACATTCAAGATAACATAGTTAAGTAAGTGTTCTTAAATGTCTTAAGAGATAATTGAATATAATAGCTTAAATGTGTGTTTTAAATAGTTTTAAGAGGTGATTGAATATGATGATTTAACTGATACTAGTATTCCAGGTCGATGTGTATACTGTTATTGACGTTTGGCCCTAAAAAAAAGTTGGTAATTTAAGAATCTAAGTTCTATGTTGGTGTTGAAATGTTAAGTAAATGAATAAACAAATGAGATCACTATGCATTTAGGATAGAGCAATAGGTAGCTTGCATCCATGTTAGCCGACCGCTCTGACCCTGGGTGGAGCTAAGAATCAATTGAGGGCTTGGTTAAATATCATCGTGTACTCTGGACAAAGCTACAGAGGCTGCATTTTCTAGAATGTTGTGGATATGTAAAGTTATTTAATTGTGTAATAAATCTTATTAGTGTGTATGTTTTATTAAAATAAAGGAAGTTATTCGAATTGAAAATGAATTTAAATATTTTCTAGCTTTAGTTTTGTAACAAGCCCATTGGAATCGGATTTGTATTTTTTTCAGTTTCTATGGTGTGAACAATGCTTATATCTAATTTTACCTAAGGATTAATTATAAATAGATTGCGCTGCATATTATTTTTAATCTTGGAATGAGATGCTATTAGTGATTTTATGGATTAGAAATTTTAAATGTCGAGTCCTTTGAATCATTCAATGGATATGTTTTTTTTTTAAGTTAGATATCGGATATGAAATGGGCATAGTAAATCTGGAATTTTAATCTAGATAAACTTTGGATATATTTATCTACGAACAACCCTGAATGGTCTATCTAAATAAAAATATGATGGAGACTGGTTTTCTATTTAAGACTCTCCCTATTCATTATAGGAGTTTAAAGCATTAAATACAAGCCACTTTTTATTTTATCTGGTTGAGAAACATGTCGTGCAAGCCAAGGTGCACGACAGTTGTGCATGGAATCAGACTTGTAGCAGATTAACATATAAATAATCCTAAATAATTTATGAGCCTCTTGAGCTTGTGGATGCCTCATTGGTTCCATGATATTGATAGCTGGTTAATATAGATTTAAAATAAGCATACCCGTAGGCATTTCATTAATCACATGTCTTCTCAGTTAAAAAATTTGGTTGTTTAAAAATTTAAATAGAGTCTCCATTTTCTTTAATTCCTATCATTTGCTTACAGTCAAAATGTAACTATTTTTTATAATACAAGCCTATGGAGAAGAACTTAAAGGCTTTAGTCGTATCCTCAGCTGGGAGGTCGTGGAAAGGCTTGAGTATATTTAGACTTCATAAATAATTTTAAAGTGTGGAAACATGAAGAAGAAACCCAATTTATTAAATAAACGCCTCCCCTCATTAGGGTTTACAATAGTTGAAAATTTGGAATAGGTATTGTTGTATTATAGCTTAGATATGCATATTTTTTTTTTTAAATAAAAGGGTAAAAATTTATTGATAAAAATTTTGGATTATAGAGTACAACTGAGCTTCCAACCAGGACTCAAATAAATAGCCAAACATGCTAAAACTACTAGACTAGAATGACACCCAAAAAATACAACAAGAACAAACCACATTAAGTATGTACATCCTTGTGGATCAACTCCCATAGGCGATGAGAGTCCCCAGAAGGAAGACTCCCAATTATCGATACTCCAAGGATCCGACAACTCAGAAGCCCTTTTTTCCAGGTAATCAACAACTGCATTTCATTCCCTTGGACTGTGTACAAAGGATATAAATTTGAACTCTTAACTCATTCTAAGAATCTGAATGACACAGAGGCCAACTTCCAATTAACTTCCTCAACCCTTTTACTATTTAAAATATTAACCATAATTTGAGAGTCAGACTCATAGATAATCCTATGCTAGCCAAGATAAAACCCCCTCCGCAAGGCCTTAAGAATTGCAAGAGCTTCCATAAATTTTTTGGAGTGAACATATTTATAAATGGAAAAGAAAAAACTGACACCACCATTAGAATCTCTCCCAACACCACTAATTCCAGCATGTCCAGGATTACCCCTGGACGATCCATCAATTTTAATTTTTAAAACTGCTCTAGCGGGTGGCCTCCACCTACCATCTCTCCTAACCTTCTTTCTGAGCTGAGGAACCCTACTAGGGCTAGAAGAGTTCACACCATCCCCAAAGAGACCAAGGGCTTGTTGTACCTTCTCCTCCCTAGAATCCAAAATATGGTCCACATCACATTTGCTATGGATGATTTCCTAAACCATATACAGGGTCCTTTTCCAGATCTATTAAACAACCAAATAACTACCCTAAAATATACATTGGTTTCATTCGAGACAAATTTTCCAGATAATGCAAGAAGGGAAAAATTACAAGCCACGCTAAGGAAGGGGGCCTTAGCCGGAGGTCTGCCCAGACTACTTCAAAACTCCACCAGGGACAACACATGAAAACATGGATGGTTCCAAGCACTCCACAAACGGTGCCAAATTTTTTTGGCAAAGGAGCATTGGAAAAATAAATGAGAAGAGTCATCCTCATTCTTACTGCAAAGGACATAAAAATAAGGACCTTGAAATCCCTTATTCCTCACATTATCCCAACCGGAGAAAGACGTTACATTTTGGCCAAGAAAATTTGTTCCACACCTTTTTCCACCAAGTTACAGGAAGACTCCCATACTTTTTCTTATCAATAACCTGATAACCATAGGCTACCGAGTAGGTTCCCTTAGGATCAGGGTTCCAAGCCAGAATATATTTACCCCTCAATGAAGAAAAATGCCTCCCCATAAGAATAATAGCAAGTACCTCTTTGTCCTTGGCCAGTCCCCCTGGGACCATTCTTGCAGATATTTCCACCTGTACATCTCCATATTTCCAAAAGACTGGATTTTTTTAAAGTCCCCCACATGAGACCAACCTACTTCTAAGAAAAAAATACTTAGGGAATGTAACCTAGGATATTGATTCAAGATAGGAGGGTTGTCATCTCAAGAATCCTCACAAAAAAGAGCATTTGATCCCTGATTGCAAATACAAAACAAACCCTGCTTTATTAAATTAGCTCCTCTTTTCAAAGTGTCCTATATAACTGAACCTTTCCCAACCAAGATGACTCTAGGGATCTCAGCCTCAGAAATACCTCTCAAGTATTTACAAGATAATATTTTAACCCAAATATTATCTTGAGAGGTACACCATCTCCAATAAAATTTTACAGCCAAATCCTGCCCAAAAAGAGTTGTCTATCATAACCCAAGGCCTCCCTCTTGCACCGGCTTACATATAGAATCCCACCCAACAAAAATCTATTTAGATTGATCAAGTTTTCCAGACCATAAAAATTATCTTGACAAAGCATCTGTGTCCTTGATGAAGTGAGAGGGAACTATTTGTACAAAACATCTATAAATGGGTAAAGCTTGAACAAAATATTTTAAAAGCAACACTCTACCTACAGTGGATAGCCATTTGAAAGTCCAGTGATTCACCTTCCTTCTAAACTTATCAAGAATAGACTTCCAAGAAGATCTAGGTAGAGGATGATATGAAATTGGAATACCAAGATAAATGAAGGGGGGATTCCCAACCTGGAATCTTAGAATACAAGCAATACTGGCTTGAATAAGAGGAGGGGTATTGAAGAAGAAAATATAATACTTGTCCTCATTAATCAACTATCCAGAAGCACCGAGATATATGTCAAGATGCTGTATAATATTGCCAGCTTCTCTGATAGTGGCAACTCCAAACAAATCAGTATCATTAACAAATTGAAGGTATGAAAGAGGTTGCAAACTACTATCCCACTTCCACCCCTGAATGAGACCCTACATGAATTGAGACTTGAGCAATCTTCCCAACCCTTCCGCCATAATGATAAAAAAATAAGGAGATAAAGGATATCCTTAAATCAATCCCCTTGAGGCCTCAAATAGATCTGATGGCTCATTATTAACAAGAATAGAGAATGAGGAAGAATAAACACAGCTCATCACCCATCTAATCCATTCCTCCTCAAGTACAAAAGTAGCAAGAAATTTTTGAAGAAAGGACCATATGACCTGATCATAGGCTTTGGCAATGTCCAAATTAATAAACATAGTTTTCTCCTTAGAATTTTCCATCAAGTGAATAGCTTCTATAGAAATAAAAACCCCATCCAAGATTTATCTGCCAGGAACAAACCCTCCTTGCTCCTTAGAGATGATTGTTCTCAACCATATCTTCAGCCTCTCAAAAATAATTTTTGTGATGATCTTATACACAACATTGTAGATAGCAATATGCCTGAACATATCCAAGGAATTTGCTCCCTCTTTTTTGGGTATAAGAACCACAAAGGTATCATTTATTACCCTTAGCATCTATTTGTTCTTTTGGGACTCATGGACCACCTCCAACAGATCAAATTTTATTAAATCCTAAAACTCCTAATAAATCTCAATCGGGAATCCATCTAGGCCTGGGGATTTTCATTTTTCATCTTGAATACAATATTTTCCAACTCCTCAAGGGAAATTAGACCCATAAAGTGCTCATTCATATCTCTAGAAACAATCACTAGAATATAGTTTAGAATAAGATTTTCATTCTCATCATCTGATAGGGAGTCTTCCTTGAAGAGAGAGGAAAAATACCTCTTAGTCTCTTCTGAAATATCCCTAAAAGAAGAGATTAGGGCACCCTAAGAATTCATAAGAGAGGTAATGAGGTTACCATTACAGTGAGACTTAACTGAGTTATAAAAGAAGGTTGTGTTTCTATCCCCTTCCTGAAGACAATCTACTCGAGCTTTTTGTTTCCAAAAAATTTCTTCCCTCAGTTCCCATTCAACAAGGTCTTTCGCAACCTTAGATTCCTCAACAAGAATCTCCTTCATGAATCCCTGATCTCTAATCTTCCTTGAAGCTTCTTCCATCCTCCTAAGAGCTTTCATCTTAGCCAAGGAAAGGTTCCCAAAATTTAGTCTATTCCATCTCTTCAATTTATGTTTTACAAATTGTAGTTGCTTCATAAAGGAATACATAGCGGTGCCATGAGAAGGTTTTCCAGTGGTCCACCAGCCTTGCATGAAATCATGAATCTTAGGATCATGAAGCAACATAAGTTGAAACTTAAAGGAGGGATTATTTTTTAGCCCTAAATCCAAAGTAGAGAGTTTGATAGGCCAATGATCAGATCCCCTACCCTCTAGAATCATAGAACTAGCACTTATGTTATTACCCATCCAATAATTGGATATCAAAAACCTATCCAGTCTCTCTGATATGGAAGCTTCCCCACATATTCTATTGTGCCAAGTAAAGACCCCATTATCTGGCTTGATGTCAACCAAGTTTAGGGCCTGGATATGAGCACTAAAGAAAGAAGAAAGAGGCTCGAGATGGTCCACACTACCATGTTTCTCCTCTAGAAAAGTGATAGATTTGAAGTCTCTATCCAAAATCCATGGGTATAGGAGAACCAAACTTCTCACAAAGCAAATGTGCTCCCACAAATTCACTTTACCATTGTAATAAATAGGATCATACACATTTATAAGTAGGATGGTTTCACATGCTCAACCATCGAAATAGACAATCTGTTGGAAATACAAGTAAGAGGGGATATATTAACTGGATCCCATAAACAAGCGATGCCGCCAACATATCTACATCCACCAATACACTAGCATTGCCCCCTTCTCCACAACTTGGGAGCAATATTGAACATACTATCAATAGACAACTTAGTCTCTTGAATAAACACCACATCCGGAGAATGCACACGAACCAAATCATGAACAACTTTTTATCTGGGGATGTTGTTCAACCCCCTTACATTCCATGAGAGGATAATAATTTTTAGGGGTTATAAAAGTGGGAGTCCAATATTCTCACCAATCCTGACTCCACCAAAGTCTCCCCCATTAACTTAATTTTATCCTGATCCTTCTTCCAAACCACCTTCATATTCTTATCCAAAAAACTTTTTTTACTTATTTTCTACTGCAATCCCAACACCGTAGGAGTTTTACAGTCCAAGGATGATTGCATCAGTGCCTGAGTAGGAGAGGGCATAACTAAATTTGTACCACTTTCCAAAATAATTTCCCTTATAGGGCTAGATCCATCCATGTCCCCTATACTTAGATCCAAAGCCCTTTGTTCTTTATTTAAATCCCCTAGATCTGAATTCTTAAGTTCATCCTCAAGAAGAGACATCTAATTTGGCCTTGTTATATTTGCATCAGGTAGCGACATTTTAGGTATCTCCATGCACTGATCGAGATCATCTAATATTTCAAAACGGTTGAGTAGAGCATCTGGCTGGCTATCCTTAAGGTCTTTTTTTGCCCTTTGTTCTTTGTTTCAAGATTTTACCAGAGCAAAACCTTCCTTATCTCGTTCCCCTTCCTTTATCAGGGATTTTCCTTTATCCAAACTTTTTCTAGACTGAGACGGCCCAAGATTTAAAGCCACAGGTGGGAAAAACTTAGGGCATTTTCTCTACAGGTGGTCATATTCACGGAAAATCTGACAATGAAATGGAAGAGCTTCATAGTCAAGTTTTTGAACCCATGTAATTGATCCAAATTATATTTCAATAGAATCTAGAATAGGATTATTTAAGTCAATTTCAACACAAATACAAGCAACAGAGATTACCTTTTTATCCATTGTATGTTGTGACAGTCCAACCGACTTCCCAAGCAGAATGGAAATCTTATGTAAGATATAAGTTCTCCATAATTCCAACGGGAGCGATGGAAGCCACACCCATACTGGAACCCATGACGATCACTCCTTTTATGGGTTGAAACCCACATGCCAAGGTTTAAGAAAGAGTCCCACTTGGTTATAGAAATAAGACCCCTTCAAATGCTTTGTTACAATCTGCAATACAAGAGAAAACCACCATAAAATAGTTGTTTGTGTAGACACCAAAACAACACCAATCCTATTATGTGACTACAAACACTGATCGCTTTGACAAACATAGCCCCAGGGCAGCCCTCAGAGGTTAAACAGTGGTCCTAACCACTTTTACAGCAATTTTGGAAGGTCAGAAAGCAATTTGGCACCTTCAGACACTATTCTCCAAATCCGTCCCACCCTCGGACAAATTCAAAATAGGATTCGCTCCACCCAGGGACGAATTATAAATTCGTTCCTGGGTAGGGCGAATTCCAGGTTCAACGGGAAAAAATAAAAATCTTGACAAGTGGCAGCCAAGGACAGTCAATTAATGCCTCCTGCCTTGCATGTGCATGTAGGTGGGCATATTGAACGTTAGAGGACTATCAGAAGGACAGTCATGGAAGCACAAGTCAGGGAGGACCTTCCTCCCTCATGGGAAGGCATGACTACCACATGGCGCTCATGCATGCCCATCCAAAGGGACCCCTTGGGTCTATAAAATGGTGAAATTTCTCATGCAAAAGAGGACAAGGTTGGAAGCATTTTAAGCAATGAAGTGCTACCAAATTGATACCATGCTTTACCTTTGATTCACCTCTTCCACATCCTTGATCTCTTTCGCAAGGGAGGTCATTGGGTGGTTATTGGAAGTGTGAATCCGGACCCAAAACCCGACATTTGACCACATTGATCTACCAATTTTCCGACAACCCATTACAAGAGATTTTGGGCCCATCCCAAGTGGATTGGTGCCGAAATTAGGTTCCAATGGTGGGCGGCCCGCCCGGGCGCCCTGCACTCCTACGAGCCTAATCTTATTTTTTTAAGAACGATTGGGAATTCATGGTAGATTGTTCTTTCTATCATTTGTTTATTTTGCATCCCATATTATGTTGCTTAAATAGCTTGTAATTCCAATTTATTAATGCTTTGATCAAATCTTATCATGCTTTATCGCTTTTGTTATCCTCACTAACTTGCAGGTAGCAGTGTCAAATTCTTGTTTATGGAGACCAAATTAGGGAAATATGACCATCTAGGTCTTTCCAAAATGCCTCCAATTAGCTAACCCCAAGTTTACAGGTCGTTTGGAGCTCTCTAGATGCGACATTTGGGGCAGTATCACTTCAGCGCTTTGTCGTAGGTGAATTCGTCCTACCTCGGGACGAATTATAGTCGAATTCGTCCTGCCCAGGAGCAAATTCAAATTGGAGAAGAATTTCCTAACTATTTCAATTGCAATGACCTTTTGGTGATGTTCCCTTGTTTCTATGAAATTTGCAGACCATTTTGATGCAGTTCATTTATCCTTTTATTCAGTTTCATGCATGCATCCTTCATTGTTTTTTAGAGAACAAAAACTTTGTCTTATTTGCAGGTGCTACTAATGATTTTGTTGTTTCTTTGAATGTATGAGGAGTAGCAAGGATCAAAGATTCATTCACACCAGCAGTGACAACACTTTGGCCCACCCATTTTGCATGTGGGCACGCGAAGGAGGATCACTAGTCACTATTGTAATTGAAGCATGTTAATGCTCCTAGCCCCTAAAAATGTGGGAGACGTCTTTGTAACAGATATTGAGAGAGTATAAATAAAAAGGGCTATGCTTTCTATACTTATTTCATTTCATCTCAATTCATCTCTTTTCCCTATTTCATGCATTTCAAACTTCTAGGATTAAAACGTTACATTTTGTTTCGCATTGCATAGCTTTAGTGTTTCTTTTCAACTTCTGAAATCTCATGCTTTCAGTGGCGATCATGGGCATGCATGGGTGCCATGTGGTAGTCATGCCTTCCCATGAGGTAGGAAGGTCCTCCCTGACTTGGGCTTCCATTACTGCCCTTGTGACAGTCCTCTAACATTCAATCTGCCCAACTACATGCGCATGCAAGGCAGGAGGCATTAATTGACTGTCCTCGGCTGCCACTTGTCAAGATTTTTCTTTTTGCCTGTTGAACCTGGAATTCGCCCTACCTAGGAACAAATTTAGAATTTTTCCCTGGGTGGAGCAAATCCTATTTTGAATTCGTCCCAGGGTGGGATGGATTTGGAGAAGAGTGTCTGAAGGTGCCAAATTGCTTTCTGACCTTCCAAAATTTTTGTAAAAGTGGTTAGGACCACTGTTTAACCTCTAAGGGCTGCCCTGGGGCTATGTGTGTCAAAGCAATCAATGTTTGCAGTCACATAATCGGATTGGTGCTATTTTGGTGTCTACAGATGCCCCTTTTTGGGATGGGCTATGCATGGCACAGCGTCGAGAAAAAATAGATAACCAAAGCACTAATGATTAGGGTTTCTTGGTAACCTAACCAACTTTTGATGCCCCAAGCATGGAAAGGGCATGCATTCTTGAATCCTTGCTTCTAACGAGCGAAGGAACTCAACTCAAGTGTTAACCTTTTTTGATGAGGTGTTACTTGACCTTGGACATTGATCAGTCATGAATAGGCAAAGGGCACAACCTTTTGTCTATGAGAACCTTGAGTTCAAGATTCACGAAATGCCAAGTGATTTGATCGGATTATGATTATTGCTTGTTTACTGCCCCAAGCAGGAGCGTAATTGTTTTTGTCAATGATTCTTTGAATGCATGTTGTTTTCCTTAATTGGGTGTGTGTTTGCTAATTGGTGACTAAGTGTGACTACCCCCTCAAGCGACGAATCGATGAGGGAATGACCTTCATGAGAAAAGCGATGAGTCGCTTGACCCAAGATGACTTGTGCAAGGGTGCCTTTAGATGTTTTAGCGGTAAGCATGTGCAGTTTTCTGACATTTAGACCTATTTTTGGTGGGTGGTAACCCTTTTTACGACGCTTTTTGGAGCTAAAATTGGCAAAAATCCATCCTCCCGTGGAGCGGTCCGGCTAAATTAGCATTCTTAGGAAGTAGGATAGTGATAATTTGTGACCTCGACGTTTGTTTTGCATGCTCGGGATGTCAAGTACAACAACACTCTCATCGGGCAAGTTTATTAGCTGTTTTAGTGCATTTTTGTTCAATTTTTGCTATTTTTTGAAATTTTTGCCCTGAATTCGTCCTAGGGTGGGACGAATACCAGCTTAGAATTCGTCCCAAGGTGGGACGAGCACTAACCAGAGTGCTCGTCCTAGGGGAGAATGAATTTAAGCTCAAAAGGCTTAAAGGCCAAAACTAGGGTTTGGGCTCATTTGCATCTAAATTTTCTTGTGATTTGGAGCTCTAGGGAGGAGGAGGTTAATTCTACGAAGCGAAGTGCTGCCAAATTTTTCCCGACATCATGAGTGCACAAACCGGATTGAGCGGCAGAGCCGAAGCGAGACCAGTAAGTGCTCCCTAGAGTTATTACTTTTGTTTAAAACTGCAAGTGTTTTGTTTAATTTTTTTTGTGATGATGTTTTTCAAAATTTTAAAACTGAAACCTTGAAACTGAGTTGAACATAACTAAGACTTAGTGTACAACTAAATGACAAACGTAGCGAAAAACCTAGGTAAATAATTGTCATTTTGCTTATAACTAAACCCTAGGATAAACGAAACGTAAAACCCTAGTTCTTAGATTGAGTTGATCAGTTTTAAAACGTAGGTTAAAACCCTAGGCTTAAAACTGTTATTTTAATTTTATGTTGTTCGTGTAGACATTTTAAACTTAAAATACAAAGATCCTAAGACTGACAAATAGGACTGACAAATTATTGTGTTTTTGTTAATTAATCAGTTTAGAGTTTAAAAACCCTAGGGATGACAAATTAATTTTTGTTTTTGAATTTTTGTTCTGTTTTTTAAATTTATCAGTTAGGATTAGAAACCCTAGCACTGACAAATTAATTTTTGAATTTTGAATTGCTGTTTTGTTTTTAAATTTATCAATTAGGATTAGAAACCCTAAGACTAGAAAAATTAATTTTTGAATTTTGAATTTTTGTTTTGTTTTTAAATTTATTAGTTAGGATTAAAAACCCTAGGACTGACAAATTAATTTTTGTTTTTTGAATTTTTGTTTTGTTTTTGGAATTTATCAGTTAGGATTAGAAACCCTAGGACTGAAAAATTAATTTTTGTTTTTTTTTTTAAATTTATCAGTTAGGATTAGAAACCCTAGGACTGACAAATTAATTTTTGTTTTGTTTTTAAATTTATCAGTTAGGATTAGAAACCCTAGGACTGAAAAATTAAATTTTTTTTTGAATTTTTGTTTTGTTTTGTTTTAAATTTATCAGTTAAGATTAGAAACCTTAGGACTGACAAATTAATTTTTGTTTTTGAATTTGTTAGCATACTTTAACAACTCCTGTTTGTATCTCATTATTTAGCATATTGTTTCACTGTTACAACTTCGTAATAGTTCTGGTTGAGCCGGTGACTATTCTCGGCATTGTAAACTTTATTTAAACCCTGCTGAATAATAAACAAATTGATCCATATTTTATTTCATGGCATCAGAGCCAGTGGCGTAAGGAAAGAAGGCTGGAGGCGATTTTTTTTTTGCAGGGGATTGGCAGTGGAGATTTTTTTTTGAATTGCCAGGCGAAGATTTAAAAAAAAAAAAGAGACGCTGCACGATTAGAACCTGCAGCTTAAAAAAAAAAAAAAATTTGCAGTCCACGCAGACTGAATGCAGCCTCACAGGCAGCGTCCAGCCCCGTCCATGCAGAGCGTAGACTGAACGCGTAGGCAGCGTCTAGCCCTGTCCGCGCAGAGGTTGCTTCCAGCCCCGTCCACGCAGGACGCTGAGGCTGCTGCAACGAACGCAGCCACGCAAGCTACGACGCGGACGCGCGCAGTCCATCTGCAGCGTCCAGGTTGTGACGAACGCGGCCGCGCAGGCAGTCCAGCCACAGTGCGGATGGGTAGGCGGGAGGAAGCAGGTCCCCCCCCCGTTAATTTTTTTTTCTCCCCCTCCCCCCCGTTGAAAAAAAAAATTTCTCCCCCCGCCCCGTTGAACGCGCTGCGTCGCGGGGTGAAAAAAAGAAAAAGAAAAAAGAAGGGAGAACGCGAGATTGTGGAGGAGGAAGCAGCGGAGGAGCACGCAAGCCGAGGTCGTTGCAGAAGGCCAGGTGTTGAAAAGGAGGGCCTTCGGTGATCCTTTCGGATCAGCCCGCTAGCTCACTTGGCAGTGAGCTGTGCGGTAAGGCTCAGGGAGCCTGCAGGTCGGGGGTTCAAATCCCGCCGACTCCCCCCAAGGTATAAATTTTTTTTTCAAAGTTTTTTTTTAATTAAAATTTTTAATTTTAATTTTTTTAATAGTTTTTAAACTTTATAAATTAAAATTTAATTTTAATTTATTTTTTCATAAGTTTTAAAACTATATAAATTAAAATTATTTATTTTAATTTTAAATATATAATAATTATTAAAAATGCTTTGTTAAAGGAATTTTTTTTTTAAGGGGGGATATTTTTTCAAAAAATCAAAGGGGGATTGTGAGTATTTTTCTGAAAAAGCAATTTGGCGAATTGTAAAAGGTGCATTTTCGGCTGTGACCGACACCTTGTGTGTTAATTCTTGTGGGCACTTTTTATATTGTATGTTGCATATTTCATTTTTTTGCACTACTTCATTAAAAATTAAAAAAAAAAATCAAAACACTCCCTAAGTCCCCAGAATAATTAAAACCCATCCGTGCAATTTATTGCACTATAGCGTTTGGTATTTGTGATACCTCTGGCCAGCACTTACAGGTAAAGCTGTCATGATTTGGCTACTGTATCCGCCACCTAATATAGCTGCTACAACGACGTCTGAGCTAGTTCTCTATAAATCGTCGGGGAGAGATAAGTTAGCCATTTTTTGCATTTTTTTACTCCATCCACTACTCTTTATCGCATTTATGTTTAGGCATAAATCCTGATGAAGTATTCTTCATAGTGTTTAGGGGAAGTTACGCCCCACACATGAGAAGAATCTTCTATGGTAGGTGCCATCAACAAGGTGATTCCCTTTCAGTACCGCTTATGTTCCACGTATCGTATGATCTCTAAAACTCACCTATAGTCTCCCTCACGTAAGGGCGGGTGATTTTTGTTGATCTTTCTAAATACCTATAGTTTCCCTCACGTAAGGGCGGGTATTTTGTACGGTATAATGGCCTAGCAAAAGGTATATCGAAAGGGGGACCAATTGGTGATATAAGGAACCTTCACTATGGTCGTTGTTGCAAAGTTTGACTGATCCTCATCAGTTATTGAAAGGTCCAAATTATACACCATGGAAACATAAGATGAAGGAAGTTCTCCAAATGGAAGATTTGTGAGATATTATTACTGGAGTAACAACTAGGCCTTCACCAACAGTAGGATCCACAGGTCCTTTCGCAGATCAGATAGCTTTTGACAAGAAAGACAGTCAAGCAAAGGTGCTCATTTTGTTTGTTGTTTTAGATGAAGTGCAACCTCATATAGCTGACAAAGCAAGTGGTAAAGAGGCATGGGATGCCCTTAGAACCATATATGAGGGAAATAATGACTCCACCATTCTTCATCTTCAACAACAACTTCATAACCTGAGTTTGAGACAGGGTGAAACAGTTGAACTCTTTCTGTGCAGAGTGTCTGAATTGAAAGAGAAATTGAATTCTTTGGGAGATACTATGGACGAAAAGCTTCTCATTTCACTTGTGATGAGAGCTTTACCTTCTTCATTTGATATGTTGATAACCTCCATCCAGGTGTCTCAATGACAAATTACCTACATCGAGTTGGTCAATCTACTTCAACAACAGGAGGCACGCCAACTTCACAAGGATGATTCTTCCAATACAGCCCTATACACCAACAGACAGGGTTCTAGGAAGAAAGGTAATGGGCAAAAAGGAGGCAACTTTTAGAAAGGAGGAAATTCTCAACAGGATACGAAAGGAAAAGGAAAACAACCTCAACAGAAGAAGAGGTGGTGCAATATCTATGAGAAAGACAACCATGACACCAACAGGTGTTGGCATAAGAACAAGCAGAAAGGCCAAAACAAACCATAAAATAAAAACAAGCAACCCTAGGTGAATGTTGCTATTGAAGAATCTGACTCAGATTCTGAATGGGCACACAAGGTGCTCATGACTACCATAGATTCCACATAGAGGGATCCTATTTTGTATGTCGATTCTAGAGCTAGCAAACATATTACTGGCAACAGATCATGGTTTGAATCATTTGTGGCCAAAGAGGGCAAACCTGTCACCATTGTTGATGATAAAACATACAGGGTTCAGGGAGAAGGTATAGTTTCAGTCACTCTTCCTGATGGTAAGTGTCAGATTGACAAAGTCTTTTATAATCACAATAACACTGAGAGGGGGGGTGAATCAGTGTGTTCTTTAAAAACTTAAAAGCAATTTAGACTTTTAAATAAACAATAGCAGATTAAAACAGAAATAATAAAAGTACTAAGAGCATCACACATAACACGACATTTTAACGAGGTTCACCGATGTGGCTACTCCTCAAAAGGACTGCTTGGACTACCAGTCAAATGCAAAGCTCCAACTTTACATAATCATTCACCAGCACCAACTGATAAGAGGCACCAACCCCTAAGTTTTATCTGCTACAACGAGAATGGAGCACCAACTCCAATTTTCCAGCACCAACTGGAAAGAGGCACCAACCCCTTTTTCAAGCTACAACTTGAAGATAATAATAAAAATTGCAGAATGTAAACTTTCACCTCAATTATCACGATCTGCTATTTTTTTGCGATCTGCTGCTTGTCGGCATTCGACTGCTGCTGTGAAAAATGATTCGCACTTTTTCAACCACTCCTCTATATCTCTCCGCGTTCTCTGCTGCAACTTCACAGAAATATCACTTCTACAGCCAGCACATTGTCATTTCACACTCGGAACACGACTTCTGCATACCGCGTTCTTATCTTCTCTTCGCACCACTCACATTTCTTTGCACCGAACTTCATACACATATATCACATCACGCTGCACTTTTAAACTCGAAGAACCCTTGCTTTTATAGAAGAAATTTTAGAGGCAAACCCTAGAAGAACGTTGACTGAGAAACCCTAGAATTTGTCAGCTGCCAAACCCTAAAATCCGTCGGCCCAGATTTAACTTTGTCGGCCTCAAACTCTTCTCCACCTTCGTTACCTTCCTGTAGCTTATTGCCGCGAAATAGTAACACGTCGGCCCTTTTTAATTTAATTTAATATTCTAATTTAAATTTTTAATAAAATAAAAATTTAAACTAAATATTTAAAATTAAATATCTTCAACACCAGGGCATCTTTTTCAACAAAACGAAGAGCCAACTTGGGTTTTAAGAAAAACCCATTTCAAGTCTGTTATCCACTGCATCCTTGGATCTGACTTCCTGTGTTGACAACAATGACAATCCTTCTTGCTCAACAATCTCCCCCTTTGGAATTGTTGGCAACACCTGTATACATTTTTGTAACTCTTCTCCCCCTTTGTCAATAATACCAAAGGGCTGCTGCGAACTCTCCCTGTGTCCATCCTCAATCTTCTCGGGCACGGTTTGACTCCCCCACGAGTCCATCCTCACACTTCTCAAGCACAATTTGACTCCCCACGAGTCCATCCTCAAACACTCAAGTGCTCCCCCTGAGAAGGTGATCCCTGTAGCTAGTCACTTCTTAGGAAGTGTGACTACTCCTAATTTGCTTCGAAGATACTCAAATACTTCCTTGGGCAAAGGTTTTGTAAAAATGTCTGCTACTTGTTCTGTAGTTGGGACATAGTCCAATCTGACTTCTCCTTCTGCAACTTTGTCTTTCAAGAAATGATACCTTATAGCAATATGCTTTGTCCGTGAGTGCATTACTGGATTCTTAGAAATGTTGATTGCATTTGGTGTTGTCACACTTCTTGATATTGGTTCACTAAAATTAATACCAAGATCTTTCAAGGTCTGTTTCATCCACAAAACTTGTGTGCAACATGTTTTTGCTGCAATATACTCTGCCTCGGCTGTAGATAAAGACACTGACTCTTGCTTCTTACTGTGCCATGCAACCAATCTGTCCCCCAAATAGAATGCTCCTCCATTGGTACTCTTCCTGTCATCAACACATCCAGCCCAATCTGCATCTGAATATGATATAAGAGTGAAATATTTGCCTCTTGGATACCACAATCCATACTCCATGGTGCCTTTGAGATATCGAAAAATCCTTTTAACTACTGTTACATGAGTCTCTTTGGGACTGGCCTGAAATCTGGCTACCATGCACACTGCCTGCAAAATATCAGGTCTGGTTGCAGTTAAATATAGTAAGCTTCCTATCATTGATCTATACATGGTTTGATCTACAGGTGGAGATTTGTCTTCTTTACTTAACTTACAGCCTGTTGTCATGGGAGTACTGACTGGCTTACTATCCTCCATAGTGAACTTCTTTAACATCTCTTTCACATATTTGATTTGGGAAATGAATATACCTTTCTCATTATGATTAACTTTGTAGTCCCAAAAAATAAGGCAGGTTCACCAATCATTGACATTTCAAATTCATTACGCATCTTGTTTGCTAGGTCTTTACAAGATTCATCTTTGTTGCTACCAAATATGATGTCATCCACATAGACAACAAGAACAATGAGATGCCCATCTTCTGTTTTCACATACAGATTGTTGTCCACTAAACCTTTCTTGAATCCCTGTTGAGAGAGATAATTATCTAGCCTAGCATACCATGCCCGTGGTGCTTGTTTTAATCCATACAGTGCCTTCTTTAATCTGTAGACAAGGTTAGGATCTTCACTGATTTGAAAGCCATCTGGTTGTTCAATATAGACTTCTTCTTCAAGTTTCCCATTTAAAAATGCAGATTTAACATCCATCTGATAAACTCTGAAGTTCTTGTAAACTGCTAGTGCCAAAAACATCCTAATAGCTTCTAATCTAGCTACTGGTGCGAAAGTCTCTTCAAAGTCAATCCCTTCGACCTGTGCATAGCCTTTGCAAACCAGTCTTGCTTTATTTCTAATGACCTGACCGTTTTCATTTAACTTGTTGCGAAATATCCATTTAGTGCCGATTACATTCTTGTTTGCAGGTCTAGGTACTAACTCCCAAGTTCTATTCTTTTCAATCTGATCTAACTCTTCATTTATTGCCTTCATCCAGTTGTCATCTTTGCTTGCTTCATCTATGTTTTTGGGCTCAATGCTGGATAAAAGAGAGTAATTACTTATTACTTTATTTCTTGTCTGAATGCCAGTTGTGGGATCTCTAGTTATTTGGTTTCTAGGATGATTTTTCTGCCAATTGCCCATTCTGAATTTTCTGTTTTCTTGTACCTCTGAGCCATCCGATAAGTTATCTGCATCAGTCGTATCTGTATTTTTTGTGTCATGTACTTCATCTCCTTCAATGACTTCTTCGTAGATTGGATAGTTTTCTTGAAAATTAACTATTTGTTTCCTCCCTTCATCGAATTTAACGTCTGCACTGTCCACAATTTTCTTGAGTCTCTTGTTGTAGCATTTGTAAGCTTTGTTGTGTGGAGAATAACCAACAAACACACCTTCATCTGCTCTATCTTCAAACTTTCCAAGATTGTCATCTATTTTTTTGATGTAGCACTTGCAGCCAAATACTTTGAGATGTTTTGCTGTTGCTTTCCTACCAAACCACAGCTCATACGGAGTTTTGCATTCATGAGTTCTTAACATATACATTTTATGAATGTATAATGTTGTGTGAACTGCTTCTTTCCAGAATCTATCTGCTATTTTGCTTTCTGCCAGCATGGTGCGTGCCATTTCCTGAATTGTTCTATTTTTCCTCTCTGCTACACCATTCTGCTGAGGAGTTAAGGCTGCTGAATATTGTCTCTGATGCCATATTTTTCACAGTATTCTAAAAATTCATTCGAAATAAATTCTCCTCCTCAGTCGACCGCAAGCATTTAATCCTTTTCCCTGTTTCATTCTCTACCAGTGTATCGAAAGTTCTGAACATTTCAAAGGCTTCTGATTTATCTTTTAAGAAGAATATCCAAGTCATTACGGAAAAATCATCAATGCACAGCATAAAGTACTTGTCGCCGTTTATGCTTTGAGTCCTCATGGGTCTGCATAAGTCTGTGTGAATAAGTTCCAAAGGCCTTCTAGTGTGATGTTATTTTGTTTTAAATGAAACTGCAGTGCATTTACCCTTCGACATGAAGCACACATACTATTTGCGGGTTTTTTAATGATTGGAATATCTCTCACTGCTTGTTTAGCGCTAACTCTTACCAGATTATCAAAACTTATGTGTCCAAGCCTCTTATGCCACAACCAGTTCTCTTCTTCTTGTCCCATGAAACACATACCTTCTAAAAATTTTGATAGTGTGTACAGATTGCCGAGACGTCCTTGATCCGGTTGCTATTAATTTCCCGTTCTTTGTTTTTCGACTTCACAACCACTGCTTCTTGAACACCACTTCATGTCCTTTGTCACGAGATCGACTCACACTTAACGAGGTTATGTTTCGGACCATCCACATATAGAACTTCTTCGACTTGATTTTCCCTTCACTTATTTTGACCGATCCTTTACCTATTATTTTGGCTCCATCATTATTGCCGAACTTCACGAGAACCACCCTCATATTTCTGAAGATTTTCAAATTTCTGTCTATCACTGTCATATGACTTGAGCAGCCACTATCAAGAATCCACGGTACATATTTATTCTGAGCTCTAAAAGCAGTCTGCACTATTAAGGATTCTTGTTCTTTCCTGAGCTGTTTCTTTTGTTTCCATTCTGTCTTAACTATGTTGTTGGGTTCTAGCTGAGATTTTCCCTTTTCAGAATTTTGCATATATCCTTCAGAAGAACTACTATTGTGTTTTGCCTTATATGGTTGAGTTCTTCTTTTCTGAGGTTGAAATGAAACAGACATACTACGGCAATTTACGGCAATATGCCCAAAGTTGTGACACTTAAAGCACTCTCTTGCATAATTCATTAAAGGAGCAAACGCATTTCTACTAGTGAAACTTCTTGGACCTATATTGTATTTGCAGTCAGCAATTTTATGCCCATAATTATTACATTTAAAACAAAAACCATAGAAATAATGAGTAAACCTGAAAGATGGTCTTGGCCAGGTTGTTCTTTGGAGCCTTGGATCTTCTATTCTTTTGATGTGTGACCTTAGTAAAGCCATCATTGTCGACTTGTCATTTCAGGTCCGGCATTATATCTTTCTTTTGCATGATTCGTTTTACTTTCCACGACTTTGTTTCTTGTCTTTGTTCTTTTCACTTTCAACATTGCTTGTTTTTGGTTCAATTGATGATTCTCCTTTAGTAAAGCCGAGACCAAATTTGATGCCTGTGGATCTTTGATCGCTCGAGAATTTTGTCCGGTTTCATCGAGCTTTCTTCACGTTTTAGATGACAGTTGATTTTTCGATCCGGCTCTTGTATTTGTATTCGGAGACTCACATTTTCTTCTTCCAATTTGCGGCAGTGGTCTATCTTCATAGAAACCTGTATTTCCAGATCTTCGGACATTTTCTTGTATTCTTCAGTCTATGTTTTTAAACTGGCAATAATGTCGTTTGCATCCTTAAGTTTCCTTGTCAGTTTTTCATTCTTCTTTTTCTCTGATTCCCATTCCGTAGAAGCCAGACACTAGCTCACCCTCTAAATCAACTTCAGCCTCAACTTCTTCAACTTCAGAGTTCATCCCCTCTATGTTCTCTGATTCGTCTATTTCAAACGCCATAAAAAGAGCCTCACCTGTTCCTTCTTCAGAGTCTTCATTGGAACTGTCCTCTGAAGATTCTACATTTTGGGAGATAAAGCTTTTCTTATTAAA
Organism: Wollemia nobilis; assembly: GCA_028583015.1. Lineage (NCBI taxonomy): Eukaryota > Viridiplantae > Streptophyta > Pinopsida > Araucariales > Araucariaceae > Wollemia > Wollemia nobilis. The sequence goes on along the minus strand of JAQPPZ010016942.1, from coordinate 3,130,959 downwards.
CTTACCTTTTCTGAAATTTGATTTCTTCCTCCATTCTCCTCTTTCTTGATCTTTGAGTTTCTTCACCTTTGTTTTTGTCATTGAAAGGACATTTGGTAGCAAAGTGTCCAATGCCTCCACATACGAAACATTTAAGAGGTAGCATTCCTTTGTATTTTCCTTTTCCTTTCTTTAGCTTTCTTACAAAATTTACTTCCATTATATCTAAATCATTTTCTTCTTCAGATTCATGTTTTGTGCTTTTGCCTTTTTGAGCTTTGAAGGCTGCTTCTCTATATGTGGGTTTAGACTTTCCTATTCTCATTTCAAAAGCGAGTCAAGGACCCATGCATCTCATCCATACTAAAATGATTTAAGTCTTTGGCTTCTTCTATGGCGAGAGACTTTAGAATCAAATCTAGGAGGAAGTGATCTCAATACCTTTTTCACAATAGCAGCATCGGTTAATTCTTCGCCAAGACCTCTGATTGAATTTGTGATCCCATTGACTCTTTGCATGAAAGTCTCTATGTTCTCATCATTGTCCATCTTTAAAGATTCGTATTGAGCTCGGTGTGCTTGAAGTTTAGCCTCCTTGATCTTGTCATCTCCTTCATGAATTTTCTCTAGTTTATTCCGGATCTCTTTTGCTGATTCACAACTTATGACTTTGACTAGCTCACTGTCAATTAGTCCACACATAATAGCATTTCTTGCTTTTGAATCATATTCAAATGCCTTTTTACCTGTAGTGTCTGTTGGAGCGGTGGCAGGAGCTTTGTAACCATTGACTACCGCACCCCAGATGTCAAAGCCCAACGCACTGAGATAAGTCTGCATTCTAATTTTCCAGAATGCATAGTTTGTCCCATCAAACATTGGCGCTTTGTTCGAAGAGAATCCTTCACCACTTGCCATTGTGTAAATTCCAAGATCACCTTAGCTGTTTAAGCCTCTTCAGGTACTTGGCTCTGATACCAATTGTTATAATCACAATGACACTGAGAGGGGGGGTGAATCAGTGTGTTCTTTAAAAACTTAAAAGCAATTTAGACTTTTAAATAAACAGCAGTAGATTAAAACAGAAATAATAAAAGTACTAAGAGCATCACACATAACACGGCATTTTAACGAGGTTCACCGATGTGGCTACTCCTCAAAAAGATCTGCTTGGACTACCATCCAAATCCAGTCAAATGCAAAGCTCCAACTTTACATAATCATTCACCGGCACCAAGCTGGTAAGAGGCACCAACCCCTAAGTTTTATCTGCTACAACGAGAATGGAGCACCAACTCCAATTTTTCCAGCACCAACTGGAAAGAGGCACCAACCCCTTTTTCAAGCTACAACTTGAAGATAATAATAAAAATTGCAGAATGTAAACTTTCACCTCAATTATCACGATCTGCTATTTTTCTGCGATCTGCTGCTTGTCGGCATTCGATTGCTGCTGTGAAAAATGATTCGCACTTTTTCAACCACTCCTCTATATCTCTCCGCGTTCTCTGCTGCAACTTCACGAAATATCACTTCTACAGCCAGCACACTGTCATTTCACACTCGGAACACGACTTCTGCATACCGCGTTCTTATCTTCTCTTCGCACCACTCACACTGCTGCACCCGAACTTCATACACATATATCACATCACGCTGCACCTTTTAAACTCGAAGAACCCTTGCTTTTATAGAAGAAATTTTAGAGGCAAACCCTAGAAGAACGTTGACTGAGAAACCCTAGAATTTGTCAGCTGCCAAACCCTAAAATCCATCGGCCCAGATTTAACTTTGTCGGCCTCAAACTCTTCTCCACCTTCGTTACCTTCCTGTAGCTTATTGCCGCGAAATAGTAACACGTCGGCCCTTTTTAATTTAATTTAATATTCTAATTTAAATTTTTAATAAAATAAAAATTTAAACTAAATATTTAAAATTAAATATCTTCAACACCGGGGCATCTTTTTCAACAAAACGAAGAGCCAACTTGGGTTTTAAGAAAAACCCATTTCAAGTCTGTTATCCACTGCATCCTTGGATCTGACTGCCTGTGTTGACAACAATGACAATCCTTCTTGCTCAACAAAGTCCTCTATGTTCCGGGATTGGCTAACAATTTGCTGTCAGTCACACAAATCTTGGATAGAAATATGGTTGTCAACTTTCATGTTGAGAATGGCAAGAAGTGTTGTACTATTACCAGGAAGGGTAAGCAGATTGCAACAGATTCATATAAGCACGACTTATTTGCACTAGATGCTATCTCTACTCCACATGTTGCCATGATTGTCTCTACCAAGGAGGCAACTTCCCTTTGGCACAAGAGATATGGGCATCTTAGTTTCGGCTACTTACTTGAGCTCGGTAAGTATGAGATGTTAAAGGGCCTTCCTTCCCTTTACGCCACATTGCCGGTGTGCTCCGATCGCTTAGCGGGAAAGCGACATAGAGTACCATTTTAGAAGAGCTCAACAAGAGCACAAAAACCTCCGGAGTTAATTCACACCGATCACGTGCGGTCCTTTCACACCCAAGAGTTGTGGAGGGAAGAGGTACTTTCGATTATTCTTAGATGACTACTCACGAAAGATGTGGGTTTTCTTTCTCCAACTAAAATTTGAAGCTTTCACATTCTTCCGGCAGTTCAAGAAATCCGTTGAGGAGTCAGGAGCTTCTATTAAAACCCTCCGCTCAGATCGAGGGGGGGAGTTTACCTCTAATGAATTTTTTGCATTCTTAGATAAGCATGGAATCAAGAGACAGTTAACAATTGCCTATACTCCTCAGTAAAATGGAGTTTCTGAGAGAAGGAACCGTTCTATCATGGAAATGGTTTGTTTTATGCTCACAGGAGCTACTCTTGGGCAAAAATATTGGGCAAAAGCTATAACCACTACAGTATATCTATTGAATAGGGCACCCATAAAGGCCCTAAAAAGAATGACTCCACAGGAAGCATGGAGTGGTCGAAAACCCTCCATATCTCATCTACGTATTTTTGGATGTCACGCTTTCATGCACATACCGAAAGAGAAAAGGAAGAAGCTAGATGAGAAAACACTGAGATGTATTTTTCTTGGTTATGATGAGCACTCTAAAGGATATTGTTTGATAGATCCTTTGACCAAGAAAATTCATATTAGCAGAGATGTTGTCTTTGATGAAGCTTTCACATCACAGAGCACATCTAAAGTACACCTAGATATTGTGCAATCTAAGGAAGAGAAGATTCCTTCGTCAACATAGATAGGAGGTCCTTCTACATCTTCTTCAACACCACCGAAGAAGAATCCAAAATGGTGTACAAATACAATCAGAGACGCAAATTTATCCACTCCTCCCAATTTGAACTTGGATAGACCTCGTACACGCAGTATGGCTCAAAAGGAAAAAGAAGCCAAAGAAACTGGTGAGGTTGATGATCTTTGTCAATCTTTTGAGGAACTTTCTGTAACTCCAAGTACAAAAGTAGAGGATATGGATATTGATGATGAAAGGGCATTCATGTCTACCATAGATGATCTTGAACCTACATCAGTGCAAGATGCTCTCAGTGAGCCTCAGTGGAAGGCCGCTATGGATACCAAGTATGAGTCTTTGATGAAAAATAAAACTTGGAAGCTTGTTGATTTGTCGCATGGAAAGAAACCCATTGGCTGCAAATGGGTATATAAAGTCAAGTACAAGGCAGATGGAACAATTGATAAGCATAAGGCCCATCTTGTTGCAAAGGGCTATGCTCAAAATGAAGGCATTGACTACGAGGAAAATTTTGCACCTACTGCTCGGATGACCACAATTCGGGTTATGTGTGCTATGGCAGAACAATATGGGTGGAAAGTTCACCAGATGGATGTCAAAAGTGCCTTTCTAAATGGTGATCTCCAAGAAGAAGTCTACATGACTCAGCCAGAAGGGTTTGAAGTGGAAGGCCAAGAGCAGAAGGTTTGCAAATTGGTCAAATCCTTGTATGGTCTGAAACAAGCTCCTCGAGCTTGGTATATAAAAATGGAAAATCACCTTATGCAGCATGGATTTAAGAGATGTCCATTAGATGCAAACCTCTATTTCAAGAAACAGGGTTCTGAGATAGTGTTGCTTGTACTCTATGTGGATGATCTGCTCATTACAGGGAGTTCAAAAACTATGATCTCTACTATCAAAAGAAACTTGTGCAAATCTTTTGAGATGACAGATCTCGGACTTCTCCATTACTGTCTTGGTCTAGAATTCAGCCAGAAGGAGCACTCCATCAAAGTGTCTCAGAAAAAATATGCCAAGACATTGCTGGAAAAATATCGCATGACTGATTGCAAGCCAATGGCAACTCCGATGGAGAATGGACTTCAGTTATCGTGATATGATGATTCACATCAGGTAGATTGTACTCTCTATTGACAGTTGATTGGGAGTCTCATATATCTGACCAATACTAGGCCAGATCTCGTATTTGCTGTCAACTATCTTTCGAGGTTCATGCAGGAGCCTAAGACCACTCATTGGAAAGAAGCAAAACATGTTCTTCACTATGTCCATGGTACTATGGAATATGGCCTAGAATACAAGAGGAACAACAAATTCTTCTTGCAAGGATACACGGACTCCGACTACCCCGGATCATTTTATGATCGCAAGTCAACTTCTGGATATATTTTTCATCTGGGATCTGGTCCTATCTCTTGGCATAGCAAGAAGCAACAGGTGGTTGCTATTTCATCAACATAGGTAGAGTATCGCATCGCACGTGAAGCTGTGTGCAAAGTGATATGGCTACGTCGCATTCTGACAAGTATGGGCCATCCATAAAAATCTCCAATACACTTGTTTTGCGACAATCAGGGTGTTTTGAACCTCGTCAAGAATCCAGTCCATCATGAAAGAGAAAAGCACATTGACACACAATGTCATTTCATTCGATATGAAGTTCCAAAACATCAAATTCAGCTTCAGCACATTCCCACCGATGCTCAAGTTGCAGACATTTTCACTAAGGCACTTGGACGTGTCAAATTTGAATTGTTTCGTAGCTCACTTTGTATTGCAAAATAATGTAAGGGGATGTTAGTATAGCTATTAGTTATTACATTACCCAAATAATGTAATAAAGGGGGATGTTAGTGTACTTTAACAACTCCTGTTTGTATCTCATTATTTAGCATATTGTTTCACTGTTACAACTTCGTAATAGTTCTGGTTGAGCCGGTGACTATTCTCGGCATTGTAAACTTTATTTAAACCCTGCTGAATAATAAACAAATTGATCCGTATTTTATTTCAGAATTTTTGTTTTGTTTTTAGCTGTACATTGGTAGGCAATGTTGTATATTCATGTTATTGTTGTACAATTTTTTTTCATGATTTTAATGTTTTTGAATTGTTTTCTTTTGCAGTTTGTTAAGAGCCGGTACCGTGTACCCACTACTTTTACTGAAGCATAGGGGTGCTGACTGTGGTTGACTAGGAGTGGCTTGATGCCCTTGGGCTCAAGCAGGTGGCTCGACTGGAGCCTGTGGTCACAGATCATGCTTATTTGATGGCCATGATCAATCTGTGGGAGCCTCGGACCAACACCTTCCATATCCCAATAGGGGAGATGATCATGAAATTAGAGGATATCTATCGACTTCTGTGGATTTTGATAGATGGATTGTTGATCAGGACGTCACCGCGTGATCAGCGGACAACTTTACTGATGTGATGCTTCGAGCATGGGGAGGAGCTAGGTGTGGAGGATCCACTGGAGAGAGCAGAGGGCAACTGCCAGATTGGAAATATTTTGGTCTGATGGTGGCTAGAAAGGGGGGTGTTGGGAGTGATGCAAGCATTACTTATGGGAATCATTTCCAACATGCTATTACCTGACTCGTCAGGTGCGAGGTTCCCATGGAACCTACTAGATTTGGTTTGGTGATTGGTAGAGTGCCCGACAGAGGCACCGCTAATCATGAGATGGGGACAGACGCTGTTGGCATAGCTCTAT